>OY757929.1:41632007-42237651 GCA_963585895.1 Sepioteuthis lessoniana | reverse complement strand
CCCCCAACGAGTGTCCTGGTAATGACACTAAACAATCTGATGGTGAGGTTCCAGTGATGCTGGAGCTTTGGGGAATGTGGAGTACCCCTTCATTGCCATCGCTCCCAGATCCACTCTGACCTGGAGTAGTAGCACCTGATAAGGGTCCTATCTATGGGTTAAATAGAACTAAACTGCATACTTATCATCATCATCATGTTGTGCTGCCAGCACAGATATACCTGACCCTCTCTCACTACTTGTCCCTATCGTTCCTTGCTTCTGGCAGGTCTTCAGGGCTACATCCCACATCCTCACATCGCTGCTGTATGTATGTTCGAGCAGGTCGTCCTGCTTTTGCTCGGCCATATGTGGGGGTCCATAGGAGTATGTAACTTATGAGCTCATCCCTGCTTCTCCAGCAGTGTCCTACGTGTGTTTCCTCTAACTTGGATAGTTTTCGTGATGGGAGGTAGGTGGCCATAAAGTTGGTGTTTTCTGGGGTGTTGCCTCCAGGACTTGTTCAATATTGCTCGCAGCATTCTTGTGTAATTGCCATCTTGCTTTTTTCCAGCTGTTTTGTTAGCGTCTATGTAGTGCATCCATATAGCAGTTTCAACATGACTGCTGCTTGAAGAAACTGCATTTCATTTCATTGGTCAGGTCTGACTTCCATATGATCGATAGCTATCCATGTCTTCGTTAGCCACATGTCAATGTCTTTTTCGGTTGATGAGACACTGCTTCCTAGGAAGGTGAACTTGTCTATCAGTTTCAGAGAGTTTCCGTCTAGTGAGGAAAACAGTTTGACTGAACTGGATAGCTTGAAATAGAAATGTTTTTGACAAACTGTGTACTTATGCTAAACTGAATTGTTTGAAATAGAACTGATTATTCTGAATAAAAATGGATTTGGCATTAAATTACCTACAAGGGTTGATATGCCATAAAACTAAACAAACTACCAATTCAATTATCATTCAGTAACTTTTTGTTGGGTTACAATTGTAATTAAGGTCACTATTCAAGGATAACCAAAAATGTCTTTCTGATAATTAAATTGTTTTTTTTTTTTTTTTTATCACAACCCAAATTCTAACTCAAAAATGTTTCAAAATCCTTAATTTTTTAAAGGTAAATATCAAAATGTTCATTCTTTGAATTAAGAAATGAAGAGATTTTTGGGACCCTCATGAAGATAAAAATCCATTTCTCTCATAGAAAGATTGCTGCTTATCTAGATTTACTGTCAGAAATCAGCACAGATGTGGAAATATTCCAAACTTTACCAAAATGTAAAAATATATACACCTACACCTGTGTCTAAAAATATGCAACCTCGTCTTAAGGATATCAAATATACAGAACTACTAAAACCTGGATGTAAAAATGATTTAAACAGGCTCAACATACTCTGATTAACAGCAAACTAAAAAGTATTTTTCTATTTTAAGTTCGGTGTATAAAAAGGAATAAAGTATTACCCTCTTCATAGTGAATAGCAGCCGCTTTCGCCTTGTATTTTTTTAAGCAACCACACACATACATGCCTTAATTTTTTTTTTTTTTTTTTTAATGCAAATGTTGACAATGATTTGGGCCTTTTATGTCGAATTGAAAAGTGATAATTTTAAATCATCAGATAAAATGGTTTCTCAATTTAGACTTGACTTTTTGGTTTTGTTTTAGTGGAGCAGAGTAAGAGATTATTTTTAATGTTTCAGCAAATATATTCTCTGGTCATTTTTCAGGCATATTTTATATCCAGCAGTTTATAACATCCACAGTGTGTGTCTCTCCCATTTTTTTTTTTTTACCCCACTAAAGTTGTTTGTCTTAACTCTCAACATTAACAGAACCTTTGATTCCTGATCCCTGAGAATCTTCTAAAGACTACTTGTGGCAATTTAAATTTGAGGAAAACTAGAACCAAAATGTTCTGATACAAATACGAGTTAATGATGCAAGTTCTCTCGAAAAATAACATTCAAGGTTCCCAGCATCATCATCTGCTTGTTAATTTCTCATCCATTATTTATAAATCAAACTTAATCATTTGTACGTTTGAAAAAAATATCAATTATAAATAAGTTTCAGTATCACCCAAAGTTTTATTGGCTTTGAACATATTCTCATATAAGACAGGAGGACTCCTGTGATTGATTTGAATAGCATATCAACATATCTCAGGTTATTTTTTTTTTTGCAAAGTATTGGCCTAATGGGTGGAGTGTTAGCCAATGGCTTAGGAGATCAGAGTTCAATCCCTGGTCGAGTCACAGCAAAGACTCAAAAAATGGTATTTAATACCTCCTTACTTAACACTCAGAATTATAAGGCATGTATCAAGGGTTAAGTGGAGTAATCCAGGGAAAAGAGTTGTGCCCTCCCCTACACCTCATTGTTGTAGCTATATTAAATGGAGCCTTCGGGTTGTCCTCGACTACGGTAGCCAACTTTTTTTTTCTTCCACTCAGGAATTCTGTTCATTGTACATTTATAATCTATTTTTGTATAGTTGTTTGAATATTTTGCACAGCAAAATACCATATATTCCTCTCCAATTATTATATAGTTTCAAGTAATTATTTCTATTTAACAAGTAATTCGTTTTTACAGATGGTTTCAAGTAATAAATAACACAAGAAAATCTTAATATAAATAATTAACAAGTATTGGGTATCGAGCATTCCTATGTAACACGAGTAATTTTTTTAATGGATCTATTTGACCCTTAGTCCCTTAACAGGTTCTACCATTCCTGGTTAGAGTGTACTTGGAAGTAATGGCAAGGAATAGGTACTCCATACTCTTCAGAACAAGAAACTCACCATCAGATGAAGTTTAGTGACTTATCAAGGATACCTTTTATTTGAGAAAGTAGTTTTAACCTGCAGCAGAGGATGCAGTTAGTGTATTCTATGCCTTATCAACAAGGTGATAGCTATTGTAAATGTAAAATGGTCTGCAACTATTATACCATATATTCATGAAGTATAATAATAAACTGTATCCAGGAGAAACTAAAGTTCAAGGTTTGGAGAAGGTGGACTATCTTTTAATAGTCATTATTCTGTCAAATTCTGGTAGTACTGATAAAGGTTCCATATATGGATCTAACTGAAAATTATTGGAAAATGCTTGAAACCACATAACTGCAGGGCAAACAAAGGATTATTTATTATACAGGACAAGTTACTTGAAACTATATAATTGTGCATAAATCATGAATCCTATTTCCCAACCCCTCCGCTTGGGCAGGATATGATACAAGGTCAGTTTTTAAGTGGAGTTTAACAGGTTTGATTCAGAGTTTTCCTTCTCCTAGACTAGTTGCCTCACCAAGGCTGAAGAACCCAGTCTGCCGTACTATTTACCCATAGCTGGAGGGAGAATAATTGGATTCATACCTTTCCGAAAGGTATTAGTGTTATGTGAAATGCAATCATTCTCGTCCAGGATATGAACTCGTGTCGCCGTGTCCATTTCCTACAATGATAACCATTACATCATGGACACCTCCATTTGTGCATAAATCATTAATCTTAGAAACACTTAAAACTTTTCAAATTTAGGCAAATCATTTCTATTAGAGTACCAGACATTGGCCTAGAGTGTTCGCCAATGGCCCGGGAGACCTGGGTTCAATCCCAGGTCGAGTCATACCAAAGACTCAAAAAATGGTACTTGATGCCTCCTTGCTTAACACTCAGTATTATAAGGTATGGATCAAGGGTAAAGTAGAGCAATCCAGGGAAGGAGTAGCGCCCTCCCCTACACCTTGGTGTAGTAGCTATCGAAAAGGGAGCCTTCGGGTCACCCTCGACTATGGTCGCCAACTTTACTTACTTATTTCTATTAGATAAGAATACTTGATATAACTGTGAAAACAAAGGATACGAGTCCCTGTTGCTAACATGTTGGACTGCAACTTTGTTGTAAGAGTTGGAAGTTCAGTCATCTGATTACATTCTTGTTCAGACTAATATCCTTGCAAAACATGAACATTCTTATCCCCACCAACTATGAGTAAAATAGTATGAATGCTGTTTTTCTTCATGGACGGCTTTGGCATTAAATATGCCATGAAGTTTGATATGAAGAAAACCACTAACTAATTTGAGGGTTATAAGCAAAGAAAAGATTGCTAAAGATCAACGAAAATATAGTTATAATCATCAAACGATTAGAAATGATATACATTTTTCTTTTTTTCCACAATATAATTCCTCAACCTAAAAGAAAAATGCACATCTATATCCTTGCCCTTAAGGTCATAATAATTACATGGATGCGTGTTTCTGGTCCTCTTGGGAAGACATGGCCCTGGAGGTGACTGTGTCCTCTGTAAAGAATATGGATGTAACTTGCAAGACACATTCAGGTTAATTTGGCATCACTTGTGTGTGATATGGACTGAGGGCTCAGTTGTAGAGTTTCGGCTCTGCAATCTGTGGTTGCTGGTTTGATCTCCAGTGGTGGAGATCAGGGTATACGTTGCTGACGAGACCTAATAAGGTCAAAACAGCTGTCCAGTGTTTCTGTATGTCATGCATAAGTGTTCACTGGATTTTCTGGTCATAGTAATTCAATTCACAATTTGAAATGAGTCAAATGTCAGCATTAAATGACCTGTAAGTTGATAAACAAATAAACTAATGGAACCAAATTTCAGTCTCATGCAGTTAATGATAAAATCTAAGATCATATATATATATATATATATATATATATATCCATGTCTATTATATAAAATATGATTAACTTATTTTGGTTTATGTGCAATTACCTTTTGGAATCTGCCGGTTATGAGATTCTAAGGATCCACCAATGTTAATTCATGAGAAAGGTAAGGTGCTATGTCACTTGGTATCAGCATTATCAGAACAAGGGTGAAGATAATGTTGGAATGCCTTACTCAAGATAAAATATACAGTTGATGATACATAAATATTTCATTGAACAATATAGACATGTTTTGTCTACATATTTTTGTTTTTATCCTTTTGAGTTGCCAAATTGATTTTACTGAGTCCAGTGGAAATTGGCTGATGAAACTCTCATAACTAATTGTTACCCAAGCACTTTCTGCCCAATCTTGGGCCATCATCAAGGGTGTGTATATAGCAAAAGAGATGCAATATTTGCTTGTGTTGAATGCATATCAGAATGAAACTACCCAAACTTAATAGAATCAATTTTGAATCCAGTACTAATGTACTTAAATATCTTTAGCTACTACCGCTACAAAAAGAAATGAATAAAACACTACAACACACCAGTATAAATAGTAAACACTTACAAAATAGTAAAGTACATGCAAAGGTCAAATTGCTTTTGCAATATACACAGCCCTGATGATAGCCCAAGATCAGGCAGAAAGTAAAAGGGTAACAATTAGTTATGAGAGTTTCATCAACCAAGTCCCACCGGTCACAGTAAAATCAATTTGGCAACTCAAAAGGATATAAACAAAAATATGTAGACAAAACATGTATATATTGTACAATGAAATATGCATTAATGAAGAAATACTGCACAAATACATACATGTGTGTGCACGTGCAAGTTTCAAAATAAGAAGTATATCAACAGTACTCGTACCCCACATTAATATACCTACCTCCTCCTCAGGAGTTAATACAGTTCTCTACTTTAACATATACATATTTACCCAGCCCCTCCACACGGGCAGGGTATGACACAAGATCAATTTTTAAGTGGAGTTTAACAGGTTTGAATTGAGAGTTTTCCTTCTCCTAGACTAGTTGCCTCACCAAGACTGAAGAACTGTCTGCCCAACTATTTACCAATGGCTGGAGGGAGAATAATTGGATTCATACATTTCTCAAGGGTATTAGTGCTATGTGAAATGCAGTCAGTCTCGTCCAGGATTTGAACTCGTGTCGCCATGTCCATTTCTTAAGATGATAACCATTACACCAAAAGTGCCTCTACTTTCACATATATGCAGCTGTAATTATAGCAATACCTGCGTTCTGTTGATAAACCATTTACTTTGGAGCCTGTGAATGTCTTGAGCTGAATAAATGATTATCTACAGCAATCTAGCTACATTACCTGCATATTGAATCTTGTATAAATCATAACACATTTGCAGAAAACTAGCAATTGCTCATGCAGAGTCACCCGCTTTTGCACACCACAGAAGAACAAGGGAATGATACAATTTGGTGCTAATGCCACAATGTTGGTACGAAGGTTTTCGTGACAAGGTTCAACTGTTTTTGAATCTCGGGCCCTGCATTTTACATTTTGTTTTCCTTCTCCTTAATCAGTTGCTCTGACAAAACTGCCCAACCATTTTCCTAGAAGTAGGGAGGGATGAGGGATGATGAATAGATAGTTTCATGCCTTTTTCAGAACTCTGAATCATAAGTAGCTTTATTGCACCCTCTGTATGTTTTTTTTGACAACCTGTCAAGTTTATCATCAGTGAATTTTGCATCTCTGTTCTTTGAATGTTCGCTCCATAACCTTGCTACTTTTGTGCTCAGGTAAGACCTCTAGTTCCAAGTTTGACTCAAGGCCCTCCACTCTGAGCACTTTGCTCTGTGTATTTATTATAGAACAGGAACAGTTACTAATATTGTAAAGTTGGTGACTGTAGTTGAGGGCAACCAGAAGGCTCCCTTTTCTATAGCTACAACACCGAGGTGTAGGGGAGGGTGCTACTCCTTTCCCTGGATTGCTCCACTTTACCCTCTACACATACTTTATATTGCTGAGTGTTAAGCCAGGAGGTATCAAGTACCATTTTTTTAAGACTGGTATGACGCGACCTGGGATTGAACTCCTGTCTCCCGGACCACTGGTGAGCACTCTACCCACTAGGCAAATGAGCCAGTTAAGTCATCATTTATTTTTTTTTTTTATTTTATTTTATTTTATTTTTTTTTGAACACTTGAAATCTACCAAAAATTAATACAGTACCTCATAATCATTAAATTGTCCTTTATGATTAGTTTTGTCTTTTTTTTTTTTTTTGTACTGTAGTTTTGGATTTTTTTAGACTTAAATTAATTTTTTTTTTTTTTTTTTTTTTTTTTTTTTTTTGATAGTGGCATAAAATCTGATAAAAAATCAATTATGTAGTAATGTATAATATTAAATTTACTTGGTAGGTATGACAGTCTCACAAAAAATTCAAAAGGCATTTATCTAAAAATATTTTTCAAATTTTTCTCCCAAGTATAATTTCATGATATAAAAGACGTAAATGATAAATTACCTTTTAGCTTAACCTTGAATAAAAATTGGCAAAAAACATCAAAAGAAAAATAATGTGCAAGTACGTTATTAAAATATCAATCCTTATAATCATATTACTCATTAGATTTATTGGTAGATCAATGTGAAGAAATCAATCATGTAGAATTCATTATTAAATTGGATAAGGAATCTTAGAGCTTTGAAAATGTTTCTTCTCTTACTGAATGTTAAATGTTTAACTTTTACTTTCCTTTTTAAATTATGACTACCTGTTGATTTCTATGTTTTCTTGGCATAAAAGGACCAAAAATTATTGCTAAATTCAGTTCATCTTTGCAAGAATGGTACAAGTTATGAAAGTTTGGTTAAAATTCGGCACAAAATGATGACACCTTAGTTATATAATGAATTAGATGAATAGCATGTCAAACTGAACATTTATATTATTTTGTGTAGATATTTTTTTGTTCACCAATATGGTTTCTAGTATTTCTATTAATACCCAATCATATGGTTTCAAGTATTTCCATTTAACACTGATAATTAATGCACAATCATATGGTTTCTAGTAATTATTTTATATGTATGCAATTATTTAGTTAACCCCTCCCCATAGGCAAGATGTAACCCAAAGTCAATATTTAAGCAGTTTCAACTGGTTTGAATTCACCTTTCCTTCCAGACAATTGCCATTCCAAGGTTAAAGAGCCCAATCTGCCCAACTATTTCCCTATAGAAGGAGAATAGTTGGATACATACCTTTTCCCAGCGGTATTGACACAACTTAAAATGCAAAGAGCCTTCTTTCGGATTAGAAACAAATTTTTATCAAGAATTTGTAATATTTACTCAGATGATATGATTTCAAGAAACAAATAATAATTTGGAGTAAAGAAAGATTCAAAAAACGATTCTTAATACAAATAATTTAGTTATACAGTTATGAGTATTCCTATCAAATAATTTGCAAACAGATCTATTAGTCTGTAGAATTCACCAACTGCATGTCTGTAAAGGGTTCCTGAATAAGATATTAAACCATCCAATGGTGAGGATCCAGCATTAGAGATTATGAAAATGAGAAGAAACCCTTTGTTGCCATGGTTCCCAGGTCCACTCTGACTCTGGTGGGGTCCTATGTGTCAAATAGAACTAAACTGAACTTTTGCTAAACTCTGTGTTAACAAATGACAATTGATGTCATCATTAAAGTGTTTGCCGGGAGACCTTGTCGCATTAAACCAAAAGACTCAAAAAATGGTACTTGCTGCCTCTTTCCTTAACACTCAGCATTATAAGGTAAGGATCATGGATAAAGTGAAGCAATCCAGGGAAAGGAGTAGCACCATCCCCTGCACCTTGGTGTAGTAGCTATTGAAAAGGGAACCTTCGGGTCACCCTTGACTAAGGTCGCCAACTTTACTTAAAGCAACACTTAAAACCATTTAACAGTGGGCAAAAAAGAGCTCAGGCTCATTTAAGAATTTTATTTACAAAATGTTTACAAATCATATAATTGAAATATATATGAATATAAATAGAATTTGGCATTAAATAACATACAATGGTTGATGTCATAAAACCTAATATATCTTTTGTCCAGTTGGCTGGGGCTGTAGAATACACCGACTGCACCTCTGCAGAGGGGTAAGACCCCCACCCCCACGAGTGTCCTGGATATGACACTAATCAATCTGATGGTGGGGTTCCAATAATACTGGAGCTTGGGGGAATGTGGAGAACCCCTTTCATTGCCATTGCTTCCAGGTCCACTCTGGCCCAGAATGGTAGCACATGATAGGGACCTATCAATAGCTTAAATAGAACTAACTGCATATTTATGCTAAACTGAATTGTTTGAACTAGAATTGTTTGACTAAGCTGAATAGCTTGAAATAGAAATGTTTTTCACAATAAAATCGTGCTTATGCTAAACTGAATTCTTTGGAATGGAACTGTTTTTGACATTGAAAATGTACTTCCACTAAACTGAATTGTTTAATATAGAACTGATTTGACATTTAACTGTTTGCAAACAAAACTTGTACTTATACTAAACTGAATTGTCTGAATTAGAGCTGCATGACTAAGTTGAATAGCTTGAAATTGAAATGTTTTTTTACTATTAAACTGTACTTACATTTAAACTGCATACTTATGCTAAACTGAATTGTTTGAAATAGACCTATTATCATAAAAATAGATTTTGTGTTAAATAACCTACAAAGGTTGATATGCCATAAAATCCAAACAACTAACCTATCTTAACCCATTTAATGAAATCTTAATCAGTACAAGCACTCAAGGTCAGAGTGGACCTGGAAGTATTTGTATAGAATGGTTATTCAACACTTAACAGATCTCCAGAGATTGACAAAGCATTAAATTCAACTATTGGTCTTATGTAATTTACCAAGTATAAATCGTGTTCCTGAAGTAAATATTTTCCAAGGGGTGTTCTCGTTCAAGTTGGACCTGTCAATTTGTGCTCTTATTTCAAACATGCTGAAAGTTTCTTTGCGGTAACAGTGAATCTCAGTTTGGTTGTTCGAATAAGCAGACATCAATGATGCAAGACTGTATAGAGAACAGTTTCTAATTGCAGTTTTTAGTTTAACAAAATTGTTTTACCAGGTAAGCCACAATATACATTCTTTGTGTTCTTTCTTCTCATTCTCCTTTACCAAAAAAAGCATCAAGCTTAATGGATTTTCCAGAAACCATCTAGCAAAAGTTTTACCATCATTTTCTTCCTTATAGCTTTGGAACCCAGTGTTTACCAATCCGTTGAACTTTTAAGATGCTTCTAAAATATATTTGTGCATCTTTCCTAAAGAAACCAAGTGGAAGAGAAATAAGTTATAAATATACTGTGCCCAGACAAAAAAATGGTTGGACTAAAGTACAGCTATGCACCAATCTGCCTCAGCTTTTGTGGATAGCTTTCACCTCAGGGCTCTGCGCCTTCCAATCCAAAGAACAGCTTGCAGATGTACATCCTACAGTCATAATTAGCATTCTTCTTTTCAAACTTTCTTTCCTTCACATGCTGGCTCTATAATTTTCTCTGGGACTCAGTTTTCTTCATTGATGAGACCTCCTCTCTCTCTCTCTCTCTCTCTAACACCTTTATCTTCTTGGTTCTCTATCCTATTCATTTTTATCTCTCTCTCTTGTCAGTTTTTCATATCTCACTACTGTTTTTATTGAGTCTTAACTCTTTTATTTCATTCTTTAACTCTGTTTTTTCTTCTCTCTCTGTTTTTCCTCCTGTTTTTTCCCTCTCTCTCTGGTTTTTCTTCTCTCTGTTTTTTTCCTTCTCTCTCTCTCTGTTTTTTCTTCTCTCTCTCTCTCTGTTTTTTCTTCTCTCTCTCTCTCTGTTTTTTCTTCTCTCTCTCTCTCTGTTTTTTCTTCTCTCTCTCTCTCTGTTTTTTCTTCTCTCTCTCTCTCTGTTTTTTCTTCTCTCTCTCTCTCTGTTTTTTCTTCTCTCTCTCTCTCTGTTTTTTCTTCTCTCTCTCTCTCTGTTTTTTCTTCTCTCTCTCTCTCTGTTTTTTCTTCTCTCTCTCTCTCTGTTTTTTCTTCTCTCTCTCTCTCTCTGTTTTTTCTTCTCTCTCTGTTTTTTTCTTCTCTCTTTCTGTTTTTTCCTTCTCTCTCTCACTCTGTTTTTTCCTTCTCTCACTCTGTTTTTTCCTTCTCTCACTCTGTTTTTTCCTTCTCTCTGTTTTTTCCTTCTCTCTCTGTGATTTTTCCTTCTCTCTGTGATTTTTCCTTCTCTCTCTGTTTTTTCCTTCTCTCTCTGTGTTTTTTCCTTCTCTCTCTGTGTTTTTTCCTTCTCTCTCTGTGTTTTTTCCTTCTCTCTCTGTGTTTTTTCCTTCTCTCTCTGTGTTTTTTCCTTCTCTCTCTGTGTGTTTTTTCCTTCCCTCTCTGTGTGTTTTTTCCTTCTCTCTCTGTGTGTTTTTTCCTTCTCTCTCTCTCTCTGTTTTTTTCTCTCTCTCTGTTTTTCCTTCTCTCTCTCTCTCTGTTTTTTTCTTCTCTCTCTGTTTTTTTCTTCTCTCTCTCTGTTTTTTCCTTCCTTCTCTCTCTCTGTTTTTCCTTCTCTCTCTCTCTCTGTTTTTCCTTCTCTCTCTCTCTCTGTTTTTTTTCCTTTTCTCTCTCTCTCTGTTTTTCCTTCTCTCTCTCTCTCTGTTTTTTTTCCTTTTCTCTCTCTCTCTGTTTTTTTTTCCTTTTCTCTCTCTGTTTTTTTTCCTTTTCTCTCTCTGTTTTTTCCCTCTCTGTCTGTTTTTTCCTTCTGTCTTTTCCTTCTCTGTCTGTTTTTCCTTTCCTCTCCCTCTTGGTTTTTCCTTTCTATTCCACTGTTTTTTTTTCTTTTTCATTCTGTATGTTCTTCTTTATTCTTGGTTTTTCATGATTTTTTTCCTGTTTCCCTCTCTATACATATGCATTACTGTAAAATTGAATATATCTATTTTGTTCATTAATGAAATTTCTTTCATCTTCTCACTTTTCTCTCTCTTACTCTTTGGTTCTTTTTTTCTCTCTCTCTCTCTCGAGATGTATATTTTTCTCATCTCCCTTTTGTTTCTTCCATTTGTTCTTTGATAGTTTTCTAATCTAATAATTATGCTCTATCCATCCCTCTCTCTCTCTCTCTCTCTCTCTCCAGTGATTATTTCATTTTGATAACAAATGTTCAATTGGGCCTTTGCTTACCTGAAATAGCAATATGTTAATGTAAATGTACAATGGATACAATTCTCTAACTTCTAGGCTTAAAATAAGCCAGACGATTTGACAGGCTGTTAAAAATCAGTCACCTTCTCTTTTTGAATTGCTCTTTTTCACTCCTCTCTGTCTGTCTGTCTGTCTCTCTCTCATATATATATATATATATATATATATATATATATATATACCAACACCGCTCACGCAGGATGTGACACAAGGTCAATTTTTAAGTGGAGTTGAACAGTTTTGAATTCGGTTTTCCTTTTAGAGTGGTTGCCTAACCAAGGCAAAAGAACCCTGTCTGCCCTATTTACCTATAGGTGGAGGGAGAATAATTGGATTCATACTTTTCCCAAGAGTAATAGTGCTATGTGAAATGCAATCAGCCACGTCAAGGATTTGAACTAGTGTCGCCGTGTCCATTTTAATAGCCATTACACCAGGGGCACCTCCATGCACATACCCATTTTTTTTTTTTTTTTTTTTTTTTTTTTTTTTATGACCACGGGTCAAAACTACTCGGGTACAATTTAAGAATAACTACCTAGAAATGTTATTACGAGTGTTAAACTCTTTATATGTGTTTGTGTGTGTCTATAGATAAAAGGTACAAGTGAAGATATGATCTTCACACTCATCCTCAACCGTTTATGTACACATATATAACTATTAAGAGGCAATATAGCAGGCAATAAGAAACAATGATAGTAGAAAATTCTTTTTAGTTTTTCTCTCTACCAAAGCCCATCACACTGCACTGAATCACTTGAGAATATTATTAGTTTCAAAAGCTAAATATAAAGTTCTGTGTAGAATCCTAAGAATAATGCACCTCTGTTTCACTTATAGCAAACAGTGCATAAAATTTGCACCAAATGTTTATGAACTTAGAAATTCATTTACAAGTAAGGTGACCTGACATTGCCTGGAATAAAATACCTTCAAACCTTTTTTTTCTCTTATTTTCTTTCCTTCTAATTAGAGACATATGTATGCATGTCTTTCTTTTTTAAATGTTATCCATTAGCAAAATTAATTCAGTTTTTAAAACAATTGTCTTATTTATCCTGGTAGTGTCTATGATTGGAGGCCTGGCTTTTACCGGACTTCTAATACTGTTGCGTGGTATGATTGAGAAATATATAAAAGCACCTCAAGCACTCAAATCTCTCATGCACTGTTGTTGAAGTTTAGAATATATATCTTCTGAAGAGGTGTCTGGGTTTTACTCTGCATCAGATAGCGAGGCCCCAATTCTGAAAATATAAAGAGTACTGTTCCATTACTCCCAGGTCTGCTCTGAACTAAAGTGGGTGTTTGCCCAGTCGACTGGGGCTGTAGAATATACTGACTGCTTCTCTGCAGAGGGGTAAGACCCCCCCCACTGACAAGTGTCCTGGATATGACACTAAACAATCTGATGGTGAGGTTCCAGCAATGCTGGAGCTTTGGGGAATGCCGAGTACCCCTTCATTGCCATCGCTCCCAGGTCCACTCTGGCCCAGAGTGGTAGCACCTGATAAGAGTCCTATCTATGGGTTGAATAGAACTAAACCGTGCTTTTTTCATTATACTGATTTTTGCATTTAAACTGCATATTTATGCTAAACTGAATTGTTTAAAATAGAACTGTTTTGACATTGGAACTGCGTACTAGAGCTGAACTGAATTGCTCGCAATAGAACTGTTTTTGACGTCTAAACTGTGTACTTATGCTGAACTGAATTATCTGAAATAAAACTGTCTAACATTTAAATCTGTGTATTGCCCAGTCGGCTGGGGCTGTAGAATACACTGACTGCTTCTCTGCAGAGGGGTAAGATCCCCCCCCCACTAACGAGTGTCCTGGATATGACACTAAACAATCTGATGGTGAGGTTCAAGCAGTGCTGGAGCTTTGGGGAATGCGGAGAACCCCTTCATTGCCATCGCTCCCAGGTCCACTCTGGCCCGGCGTGGTAACACCTGATAGGGCCCTATCTATGGGTTAAATAGAACTAACAGCATACTTATGCTAAAATGAATTGAGTAAGCTGAATAGCTTAAAATAGAAATGTTTTTGACAATTAAACCGTACTTACACTTAAACTGCGTGCTTATGCTTAACTGAATTATTTCAGATAGAACAGTTTTTCGACATTAAAACTGTATTTACACCTAACTAAATTATTACATATAACTGCTTGAATAGTTTTGAAATGGAAATGTTTTTGACAAACTGTGTACTTGTGCTAAACTGAACTGTTTTCAATAGAACCGATTATTTACATAAAAATGGATTTGGCGTTAAATAACCTACAAAGGTTGATATGCCATAAAACCAAACAAACCAAGCCTAAAGTGAGTGTACCTGTTAGGGTCCTATTTATCCTCCAAACAGAATTGCTAAGAAATTTAGATTCTATAGAAATACCTGATTTTCTATAACAGTAAATTATTTGTGTTAATCGTTACTTGAAGCTATAATCATTTTGTAAGGATTATTATTGATTACTTGAAATCATATAAGTGTGTGCAAGCAAATAATCATTTAATAGAAATACTTATTTGAAAGCAAATAATTGCTTCCGAATTAATTTTAGAATCGAAAGCTCAAAACATTACGACTGTGCTAATCGAAAGCTCTAAATTTTACAACTGTGCAAATCAAAAGCTCTAAATTTTACAACAGTGCAAATCAAAAGCTCTAAATTTTACAACTGTGCAAATCAAAAGCTCAAAGCTTTACAACTGTGCTAATTATTTGTATTGAATAGGAAAACTTGATATATCAGTATGTTAAAAACAAATGAAATTACACTAAAGAACAATAATAAGCAGCTCATTGACCTAGTGGGTAGAGTGTTCGCCAATGGTTCGGGAGACCTGGGTTTAATCCCCGGTCGCATCATACCAAAGACTTTAAAAAATGGTACTTGATACCTCCTTGCTTAACCCTCAGCAATATAAGGTATGTATCAAGGGTAAAGTGGAGAAATCCAGGGAAAGGAGTAGCGCCTTCTCCTACACCTTGGTGTTGTAGCTATTGAAAAGGGAGCCTTCTGGTCGCCAACTTACAATGAATGCAATCTCAAACATCTAAGTTTTGATCAAGCTCTCTCAGCTTATGATTGACCTTTCAAGGTTTTGAATATACATTTCACTGGCGCTTGAAAAAAAGAGTTTCTTGAAGATGCTTCCTGTCCTTAACAGGTCTTGCTTTGTAATCTTGGTGGGTGTCTGACCACCCTCCTGCCAAGTTAAGGTTTGCGATGGTCGAATTAAGAGGTTTATTCCTCCTTGACCAGTCAACCAACCTAGGCTAGAGAACCCAATTTACCCAATAGACATAGTGGGTGTAATGAAGATCAACTAAATGAAAGATTTACCTGCCAAAAATATTTTGTATTTTTCCTTTTTAAGTTAGAAAAACAAACTAAAAATCTTATTCTGGCTCAGACACTGGAGTGCATTGGGTAATGAGGCTCCAGTTCTAGAGCTCTAGGGGGAGTGGCTATTACTCCCAGGTTCACTCAGACCCAGAGTGGTTGTAATTATTAGTACCTTCTCTGGGTGAAATAGATCTGATATTCCTTAGTATTAAGAATGTTGAAAAGATATATGAGGCCCATTCTATGAATTCTTAACCTCACTTTGATTTGCTGTTCGTCTCCTACCTTGGTATGGGCCTCACCCTCACAGAAATTGACAGTAATCTAAATTAGTATTTTTTTGGTTGGGAGGTTATAAGTAGTAGTGTGTTGTCACAATAAAAATATTCAGCTATGTCTCTTCTTTCTTGGTAAGGCATAGAACAATTTAAAGGGCCCTCGTAAGTTATACAAATAATTTGCTTTCAGAATAGTTACTGTAGTTGACGGCATATAAGACGTACCCGAATTTCAGCAGGACAAATCGAAAAAAAGAAGTACTAACATAAGAGGGAATGAAATTTGTATAATGAATATTATCAATAACACATTTAATCTGCATAACAGCCTTTTAAATAATTAAAGAAGGTACATGAAAGTTACTCTAAAGTCTAAGCTAATAAGAGTTGCCAGGTTGCTAATTTCGGCTAGTGCGAATCTTAAACCTACATATGGCGTATAAGACGCAAAGGAATTTAAAGATATTTTTCTTAAGAAAGTGTGCCTTATACGCCGTCAAATACGGTACTTGGAGCCATGTAATTATTCACAAAAAGACTTTGGCATTAAATAACCCCACAAGGTTTGACATGTCATAAAACAAACAAACCCAACGTAAATTCAGTATTTTCTGAACCCACGTTTTCCGAATTACGAGGCATTGCTTGTGATAAAGAAATGGTAAGAAACCAAATGTTTTTTTTAGAAATAATTAGAATAATATATATATATATATATTAAGTTTATAATACCCAAAAATTCACTCTGAATTGTCCCGCAGGACACATGGCGTAACGGTTATAGGCGTTGGTTCCCTGAGCTACTAAAAAGACAATCATCTGAAGGTTGCAGGTTCAATCACTCCAGGCGAGTAATATACAGGAATACTTAATACTTGTATCCGGTCATGGCAAACGGAATCAGAACAGGCGACTCCCGTGGTTTCAATAAAGGACGTAGTTCGAAGTTCCGTGAAGGTTCCCAAGTTCGACAAACACCTGAAGAAGGCCGGAGGACATATTGGCCGAAACGTTGTGGAAATAACAAAGATGAAAACAATAGTCCGAAAAACCTTAATGATAAAAATCAACAAGCTTCGTCTCAGAAATTTAGACAAAAATATATATATATATATATATATATATCTCAAGGTGTGCCAACAGCATGAATATTCTTTGTTTTGTCATAGTCTCAATCGGTCATTATAATTGACAAGTCATCTAGATAGCATCCAGTGTCTCTACATAGAAGGGCATTGCTTATGATTTGCCCTAACTTCTCAAGCACTTCTTGCTCAGCCGATTTAAGAAGTGGTCATACAGCAGCTGTTTCCAGGACGTGTTCAAAACAATATAGCATATCTTGTACAGTTCTCATTTAGCTTTTCCTCTGGGCCTTTTGTTCAAGTCCAAGTAGTGCAACTATATAGTAGTGGTGATACGAATATAAGTTGGAAAAATTATTTTTTATGTATTTATATATAAGCAAGTTTCTATAGATAAAAACACAAACAGGATATAGATATACATGAAAGATTATTAGATATATAGGAAGGTGCCTGTGGTGTAATGGTTATCGTCGCAGGAAATGGACACGGCGATACGAGTTCAAATCCTAGACGAAAGATTGCATTTCACATAGCGCTAATACCCTTGAAAAAGGTATGAATTCAATTATTCTCCCCCCAGCTATGGGTAAATTGTAAGGCAGACTGGGTTCTTCAGCCTTGGTGAGGCAACTAGTCTAGGAGAAGGAAAACTCTGAATTCAAACCTGTTAAACTCCGCTTAAAAATTGACCTTGTGTCATATCCTGCCCGGGCGGAGGGGTTGGTAAATAGGATTAGACATATAGGAAAATTTCTTATTGTGTGAGAACTTCTGAATATAGAATATTTTTGTACGGCAATATTATTCAAACACATACAGCAGTTTTTCATCACTAATTCATAAATATTCAACATAAAACTGGACTGTAAGAAAACATTCATCTTCGTTCATACTTCCTAACATTTTTGTATTTAGCATCGATGTTTCTATGTTAGTCTCTTAGGACGGAAATTACGGATTTTGCTACTTTATCATCTCTAGTGAGACTTAAATGAGCCCAGTGGTCAATTAATCTATATTGAACCGGGAAGTCAACTCACTTGGTCATGGTCTTGAAACAAATACACACAGATGTTGACACATGCTTTTCTAATTAAGTCACCTAATAAAAAAATTGCTAGTTTGATCTCAATGAACTGTCTATGAGCTTTACTTCAATGTAACGGCTGGGGTTGTAGAATATACCAACTGCATCTCTGTTGAGGAGTAACTCTCTGGAGCCCGCGCTGGAGCGAGGCTCCGAAAAGTAACAATAGCAGACTTGAGGCCTTTACGCTCCCGTTTTCGGCTCGGCTACCTCCGGGTGGGCGAGCTGCATTTTTTTACTCCTTTTTGACGAGCTTCAGCTCATCAGGCTTACATTGCACCAAGTGAGCCGATGAGCAACATAGACTAGCAGGGTTCGAGCCTCGGCTCGTTTCCGACCTTCCCCTCCCCTTATCCCCACTTTAATCGGCTATCGGGCTATTGACCTTGTGTCGAGCCTTGTCTGATGGGAGACATTGGCAAATAGAGAGGAGTAAGACTTCCCCCGACGGGTGTCCTGGATATGAAATGAAACAATCTGATGACGAAGCTCCAACCTTGGTGATTTGAGGAATGTAGAGTACACCTTCATTGCCCCTGCTTCCAGGTCCACTCTGACTCGGAGTGGCAGTACTTGATTGGGTCCTATCTATGGGTCAATACGATAAATTGTGACTAATATAGCAATACTTTAAACCATTTAACTGTGTACAAAAAAGAGCTCAAACCTATTTAAGAATGTTACCCACAAAATGTGTACATTATTTATATGCATATTTTATATATATATATATATATAAACACGATTTAACATTAAATAACCTCCAACGGTTGGTATACTATAAAACCCAACAAAACCAGGTCCTATATATTTAATATGTATATATCAACAGGATTTGGCATTAAATTACCTACAATTGTTGATAGGCCATCGAACTCAACCAAACCAGATCCTATATATTTAATATGTATAAACTTGATTTGGTATTAAATAACCTACAATCGTTGATATGCCATAAAACCCAACCCAACTCAACCAAACCAGATCCTATATATTTAATATGTATAAACTTGATTTGGTATTAAATAACCTACAATCGTTGATATGCCATAAAACCCAACCAAACCAAATCTTATATATTTGATATATATGCATAAACTGGATTTGGTAATAAATAACCTACAATGGTTGAATGTGCCATCGAACCAAACCTATGAAACAACCATATCCAAAACTGTCGTTTTCTCCAAAGTAAAAGTTGAAGTTATGATAATGATCACAGGCAGGAAAAAATATTTATTATTACATAGCGTATTTCATAGCGCACATGATTGCATTTACATTTAATATTAGTGTTGTAAAGTGAGGCAACATACAAGTACTTATCGTGTGTGGCATCTGAATAAACATTAACTGCGGAGTAAAAAAAGAAAATGGAGGTCTTCATGCCACCAAATATGTAACATGTCATTTATTATGCCGATGAACATATATAATATGCATGTGTCACTTGGCATATTCGCTTTATGTATGAGCGTATATATATATATAGTGTCCAAAGCATGAGTGCTCAACGCACGGCTATTTAATACCAAATTACCTGCAGAGCGAAATAAATAGTTTTGTTTAAAAAAACAACAACTTTAGAATTAGTATTCAATTCCATATTTGGAAATGAATACTATTTCTAAATTTCCGTTTTTTTTTTTAATATATAAACGAGCGTCATTCATATTTTGGATTTGTCATACACCTTTAAACTTTATATGGACATCACTTGTACAGAAATTAAGAAAGGAATATTTAGTATTTCTAGTTTTATAAGAAGCGATTATGTGTTGCCAAAAAAAATATTCCTCAGTGTCTCTGGTAGAGAGTCAGTTGTTAGGGAATGACCGTATATATATATATATATATATATATATATATATATATATATATATATATATAATCGGATTGATTTTTAAGATTAACTTTACAAACGTTCCAACGTATTTCATGGTGTTTAGATGAAAATAGATTTGATATAGGTGAATTCCGTTAGAAAATTTCCCTACCTTAAAATATGATTGACTAGTCCTTTTTCTGTCTTTTTTCAGTCTTCCGATTGTCTTTTCTACGGGAAACTTTAAGTAACGGACACAATGAAAAAAATGTAAAGTTGGTGATTTGAGTCGAGGGTGACCCGAAGGCTCCCTTTTCACCGTGGTGTAGGGTGGGCGCTACTCCATTCTCTGGATTGCCCCACTTTATCCTTGATCCTTAACTTATAATGCTGAGTGTTAAGCAAGGTGGCATCCAGAACTGTTTTTGAGTCTTTGACCTCACCTGGGATTGAAACTTGGTCTCCCGGACCATTGGCGAACACTCTACTCATTAAACCAATGGCATGAAAAAATAATACTAATATTTTAGGTGTTACTCCTGTCTTGCAATAGGTGCCTCGGACACTTTATTATGCAACTTTTTATAGATAAAAAAAAAGGAGATAAAATCGACTATCATGCCATGCTATTTCTTTTACAGGTACAATGCTAGTATATGTACTATATATATGCTAGTATATGTACTATATAGATGCACTATATATATGCTAGTATACGTACTATAGTATGTGTATGCTAGTATATCTACTATAGTGTATATGCTAGTGTATATATATATATATATATATATATATATATATATATATATATATAATAGTATATACCTGTAAAAAAAAAAATGAAAAGTTTATTTGCATATAGAGTACATGTGCAATCTTCCCAGTGGTGTATTGGTTAAAGCGATGGACTGCGGAATCGTAGTAAGCAAGTTGGTATTCCAGTCGCGCTATTGCGTTCACTTTCGGGCAAATACCCTTGGGAAAGGTATACCCCCCCTTATCCTTCCATCTATGGGTTAAATAGCACCACTGCTATTATTCTAGGCGAATGACTTTGGCAATAAATAACCTACAAAGGTTGATATGCCATTAAACAAAGAAACCAAACCAGTCTTTCAATTTCTTAAAATTTTTCAATATTATTAGTTAATTCTTTTATATTCAACTAATATTCTTCACATACTGAATTCAACCGGTCTAGTCACCTGGAGTTGTAGAAGATGCCAACTGCATCTCAGCAGAGGGGTAAAAGCGTGACAGCAACGAGTGTCCTGTATATGACACTAAACAATGCGATCGTGAGTTTTCAATCCTGAAACTTTGGGGCATGTGGACTACCCTTTCATTGATATTATTCCTATGTCCACTCTGACCCGGAATGGTAGTACCCGTAAGTACCATCGGTGAGTTAAACAAGTGTTTAATCATTCGCTATTCTTAAAACTATTTAACTGCGCAAATAGAACTATTAATGTTGAACGACGAAACTTGGAGCCATTTAACAGTGTGCCAACAAAAGATTAATATTATAAGAGTTTAGGGAAAATACTTGAAAAATTTTACTGTAAGCTCTAGTGCATTGAAAACGTTACTTAAAAATTACTCAAGTACAATTTATATATTCAATATACATGTATCATATTTACCAACCCCTCCGCTCGGGCAGGATATGACACAAGATCAATTTTTAAGCGGAGTTTAACATGTTTGAATTCAGAGTTTTCCTTCTCCTAGACTAGTTGCCTCACCAAGGCTGAAAAACCTAGTCTGCCCTACTATTTACCCATAACTGGAGGGAGAATAATTGGATTCATACCTTTCCCAAGGGTATTAGTGCTATGTGAAATGCAGTCAGTCTCGTCCAGGATTTGAACTCGTGTCACCGTGTTTATTTCCTGCGACGATAACCATTACACCACGCGCACCTCCTTTTAATATACATGTATAAACATTTAAACCTGTGCAAACAAATGAGGAATATTAAATTGAATGATTAAAATTAATAATACTTTCAAACTTTTTACTGAGAGCTAATCAATTAACTATAACTTGTTTTTAAAAAATGTTACCTCCCAAACTATTTTCATAAAAATCTTAAGGATAAACTGGATTTGGCATTAAATAACCATCAAGGGTTGATATGCCATTGGACCCAATAACCATGCCCACCAATTGCTAAATCGGTTTTGGCTGTAGAATACACCGACTGTACCTCTGCAGAGGGGTAATACACCCCCAATGAGTGTCCTGATTATGACATTAAACAATCTGAATGGTGAGGTTCCAGTAATGCTGGAGCTTTGGAGAATGCAGAGTAACCCTTCATTGCCATCGCTCCCAGGTCCACTCTGGCCCGGCGTGGTAGCACCTGATATGGCCCCATCTATGGATTAAATAGAACTAACTGAATACTTATGCTAAACTGAATTGTTTGAAATAGAAAAGTTTTTGAAAATTAAACCGTACTTACATTTAAACTGCGTGCTTATGCTAAACTGAATTCTTTGAAATAGAACTGTTCTTGACATTGAAAATGTACTTACACTAAACTGAATTGTTTAATATAGAACTATTTTAATATTTAACTGTGTGTAAACAAAATCTTTTGTTATACTAAAGAGAATTAGCTGAATTAGAACTGCTTGAATAAACTGAATAGCTTGAAATAGAAATGTTTTTCACAATTAAACTGTATAGTAAAGTTGGCGACCATAGTCGAGGGTGACCCGAAGGCTCCCTTTTCGATAGCTACTACACCAAGGTGTAGGGGAGGGCGCTACTCCTTCTCTGGATTGCTCTACTCCTTCCCTGGATTGCTCTACTTTACCCTTGATTCGTACCTTATAATGCTGAGTGTTAAGCAAGGAGGCATCAAGTAACATTTTTTGAGTCTTTGGTATGACTCGACCTGGGATTGAAACCAGGTCTCCCGGGCCATTGGCGAACACTCTAACCGCTAGGCCAATGTCCGGTACTCATGCTAAACAGAATTGTTTAAAATAGAATTGACTATTTGTATAAAAATGGATTTTGCGTTAAATAACCTACAAAGGTTGATATGCCATAAAACCTAACCAACCATGCCAACCAAATTCTGCATGTCTGTCTTTTTTTTTCTTTTTTTTTTTTTTCAAAATAATTCTCTCCAATATAAACCTTCATCTTTCTAATACTATTAATGGCTAACCTAGCGTTTTCAAGTTAACCTTACAGTGCTGGACAAGCAGCTTCTCATGAAACAGATACATTTCTTCCCTACTTCAAGGTTAGACGTTTGTAACAGGACAATCAATTTTATCTTTGTTTGCTTTAACGTGACAAATTACGAACTGAGAAACGTGCATGTCAAGTCGCACTGTTTATTGTATAATCATTTGATAACATTGCATTTATCGGCCTTGGATTGATCAAAACAAAAAGACAACTTCATCTACAGCTAAAATTTGCATGGCTCAAGCCTCTACGGTAAGTGACCGTTCTGCACTTCCGGTAGGGGCCATGATGCACTGCACACACGCTGTATTCTGCCGCCAGCCAGACAATTGATTTCCAGTGACCAATCAGTTGGTAATTATTCACAGCTTAGTGCTTGACCATTTGACCGCTTCCTGTGGTTTGTCACTGCTGTCTACAAATGCTTGGACACCTCCCAAAAAGACCGAATGACTTTCACTGACAACACAGGCTTTTAGATTGCTCACTTTGGCTGGTTTGCAGGAAACGAGTGAAACATAAAAGTCAAACATGAAATGCTGTCACTTTCACGGTCGGGAAAATCAAACCTTTGATAGATTTACGTGTTTAAGAATAGTTTTCTTTTCAGACAAGGAGTCTGTGTTATTGATAGGGTAAGAAACAAAGGAAATTGTGGGAAGAAGTGATTTCAATTTGTGTTACTGTATTTTTGTATTAGTATGCAGATCGAACACAAAGATAATCTGTGTCCCGGTTATGACACTAAATAGCATTTGATGGTGAGACTTCAATTCTGGGAATGGATAGTACCCCTTCATGGGCATTATTTCTAGGTCCACTAAGATAGAATTCTTTTTGAGTCCCATCCATGGGTCAAACAGATAATTTTTAATTATTTGTATTCGATGGGACAGTGCAAAAAAAAAAAAAAAGAAACAATACGAAAAATGTATTCTTTTAATACTATGCTTAAAATGACCTGAAACAAGCTGAAATGCCGTTAAAATCAATCAACAAAGTTTCTGAGACGAAGCTTGACGACTTTTATCATTCAGGGTTTTCGGACTATTCTCTTCGTCGTTATATTCACAACGTTTCGGCCGCTATGTCATCCTGTCTTCTTCTGGTGTTTCTTGCAGAACTCGGGAGTCTACACGGAACTTTGAATTACGTCCTTTATTTAATCTTTGGGGGTTGCTTGCTCCGATTCCGTTAACCATAACCGGATACAAGTGTTAAGTATTCCTGTATTGTTACTCGCCTGCAGATAGGATTGAACCTGCAACCTCCAGATGATTGTCTCTAAGAAACTTAGGGAACAAACGCCTATAACCGTTATGAGAATAGGATGTAACGTTTTAAGATTTGCTTTATGTACTCAAGAACAGGTTTGATTTTTAAAAAAAATTTAAAAAAAGGAATTTTCAGGCCAAAATTTGGCTTGGAATTATGGGTAAAGTTTCAAATTAAACCTAAGAGAGAACTATTGGGAGGTGTCCTCGTGGTGTAATGGTTAAAGCGATGGACTGCGGAATCGTAATAAGCGAGTTCGTTCTCCAGTCGCGCTATTACATTCACTTTCGGGTAAATACCCTTGGGAAAGGTATGAACCCCCTGATCCTCCCAGCTATGGGTTAAATAGTACCACTACTGTTCTTCTAGGAGAATGGCTTTGGCATTAAATAACCTAAAAAGAGTTGATATGACATTAAACAAAGAAACCAAACCAGAACTATTGGTTTCAGAAAAAAATTCTATTATGATTTCGCGACCATAAAAGTCTATAAATCTGCTTATACGCGTGAATACACTGTACATAGGACTGTTTGGAAAGTAGTGTCGCATTTTTAGAGACAAGTTCAAACGTAACTCATTACACTAGTTTAGAGTATAATTCATGGTATTTAATTGTGAGTAGTAAGTATTCAATAATTTAGACGATGTTGCAAGATTTTTAATTGTTAGTCGCGAGTATTCAGTAGGAAAATAGTTGAGGAAATACGTCCATTTCAATTTCAGAAAAGCAAGCATAAATCACGAAAGCCACTCAAGTTCAGACGTGAAAATATGACATTTTATCACATAGGGATGCTTAAGTATATGCAATGATTTGCTTGTCTAAGACTATATTTACGACAGAGGGCTATTAGGTGCGTGTGCACATAGATATACTTGCCGAATTACACGTGTATGCCAAGTAAGAGGTATGTATGCGTGCTTATCTCTGTGCCTCTCTCTGGATTTTCGAGGGTTCACTAGGCGTTTGCGCCAGATTTGTGATTTAAAGAAACGCTAACATCTTGTGCTTGGCCTAAGACGAAGGATGCTTCAAAAGTAATGTCTCGTGTTGATTCCCCCCAAATTGCTATGAGATGAATGGTCTTGTTTAATGGCATATCAACTCCTATAGGGTTGTTTAATGTCGAAATTTGATACACTAGTAAATGATTCCCATCGAAACTACCTTCTCAATGTCCCATTGCATTTTTTTATTTGTTTATAATCACTGGTTTGCATATTTATCAAGTATTCTTATATAATGCTAATAATTTACACAGAAAAATATCTATAGAGTTACCCTATTTAATACAAATAATTCACACACGATTATACACGTAATTTTAAAGTAACTATTCAGATTAAATAAGTCATTTATTTGACCAGTTATATAGTTCTAAGTAATTTCTGTCTCGTTTAGAGCTGGGTTTCTCAAACGTTTTACTTGATGCACTCCTTGTGACAAAATTTAATTTCCATTCACCAACAAATAAATTGAATGAGTATCAAATTACAAAACATAATTAGTTTATTTTTTAATTGCAATTATACAAAAAAAAAACGTTAAACTATAAATGCAAATGCGCCTTTAATTCCTTAATCACTTTGAAATGGAAAGGATGGGTTTGTTGGGTACTAAGGTCACAAGTATTAGGCTGTAGTTTTGATTTTTTTAAGGGGGGCGCAAACATTCTCTACCTATTGAACCTGTGTAATTACGCTAAACTGAATTGTTAGAAATTAACTATTTTTAAACAAAAAAAATTGTATTTATGTTAAACTGAATTTTTTGAAATGGAACTATTTGATCATTTAACAGTGTGTGAACAAAAAACTATTAAAATCAATTACTATGTATAAACAAACAAAAAACTGTTTTTCGGCTAAACTGAATTGTCTGAAATCAAGTTGAAACCATTAAACTGTTATGTTCAAAATGTGTTTTGAAATCATGTATTTAATGTATGTATAAAAAGGATTTGGTATTAAATGACCTGAAATGGTCGGTATGTCATAAAAACCAAACCAAATCAAATTAAACTATTTCCGGCCTTCTGGCCGGGATTGAGAGATCCGTTTGTATCTCGAAGTCCAAGGAAATTTTATGAGTCATTTTCTTGGACAGATTCTAGTTTGCGCATAAACTATTTGTTAGTATGTTCAAATTATTTTCGAAATTTCTTAAGATAATTATTTTCATGCAGAGAATGTTCAAATTATCAAACCAAAAATATTCTTTTCTTTTTCATCTGAGTCAAAGTTGATTCCTCTTAACTCACACAACATTATGACGTCATAACTTGTTAGGGACTTTGTTCGCATTCCTGAACACAACTCTAGACTAGACTTTAAGCACCAAGTTCAAAGATCGTATCTGCGCTGAAAGACTTTGAATTATATATATATATAGTTTTGAACAACATATTCAATATTTCTCTTTGCATTCAGGAATATTTGTCTGTTCATATTGTACCTCTATTCGATAGGAGTCTGGCTTCAGGAAAATAAGTGAACTTAAAGGGGGTTGTCCAAAACACACTTGTAGATGAACTGGTCTATTCAAATAGTCATTTGCTAAGCCTAGCTTTGTTTTTAATTCATGGTCAGAATCGCCTTGTAAACGGGACATAGAAGACTTTGACACACTCACCAACTGGAAGTTAAGAACGCTTAAAACAGATCTCCTAAACTGTATATGATGATGAGGCTTCAGTTCTAAAAATTTAGGGAGTATAGAGTACCCATCCATTGCCATTACTCCCAGGTCCACTCTGACTCGGATTGGTAGTACTTATTAAGGTCTCATCTATTGGTCAAATAGATCTGTTTAAAAATTAGTCGTAGACTATATGACAATTTAAAAGATCCTCGAAAGAAACTTTACAAAAATTACATCTGAACGCTATTCCCAAATATCTAAGTATAAAATAACCCCTTACGGGTTGACATGCCACTAAGATTAATCGGCAGTGTTAGAAGTATGGGGAACCTGGTGAGAACTGCACTCTCTGATAACGGTCTGCCATTTTCTGACGGTGAATAACCAGCTATAGGTTGGATAGTACTACAACTGTCCTTTTACAAGAATGGCTTAAGCATTAAATAACCAACGAAGGTTGATTTCTTATTAAACAAAGAAACAAAAATAAGGACGGCGGTGAATCGAACCCCGACTCTAGTCAAGAAGATTGGATTTTTTTTGTTAGATTTAAATGGAACTTTTTATCCTCTTTCCAAAGTTTGACATTATTTGCGATCTCATATTTATGGGTGAGTGTGTTAAGGAGGGGAACGAAAGCTTAGCTTTTAAGTGCATCGCATTTGGCATGGGATTGTCGATCATCTTTGACTCAGATGCAAAAAGACTAAGAGGCGGCGGTTGAGGAAATACGTACATTTCAATTAACAGGAAATTTCCTCAGAAAAGCAAGCATAAATCACGAAAGCCACTCAAGTTCAGACGTGAAAATATGACATTTTATCACATAGGGATGCTTAAGTGTATGCAATGATTTGCTTGTCTAAGACTATATTTACGACAGAGGGCTATTAGGTGCGTGTGCACATAGATATACTAGCCGAATTACACGTGTATGCCAAGTAAGAGGTATGTATGCGTGCTTATCTCTGTGCCTCTCTCTCTGGATTTTCGAGGGTTCAGTAGGCGTTTGCGCCAGATTTGTGATTTAAAGAAACGCTAACATCTTTTTAAAATATCCTGTAAATTCACGAGTGACGTAGTGGCTTTCACTGGAAAGAAATGGCTGGAGGAACCAAACCCGGATTTTGGCTGGAGCTGTTTGCGTTTCATGCCAGTGTAAAGAAAGAAAAACAATTAAATTCCAATTTGAAATATTTAAAAAAATCAATAGAATATTGAAAATTCTGTTATTGTTATCAATTTGAAAGGAAACAAAATTCGGCATTAAATAATAGGGTGGGGGTTGATTTTCCGTTAAATAAATAAAACAAACAAACTGTGTATATGTATAAAAATGAATTTGGCACTAAATAACGCACAGGGGTTGATATGCCATAAAATCAAACCAAACCAAACCCAATATGCCACTAGGAGTAATTTAAACATACACACACACACACATATATATATGACCCATTTATACACCAAGATGTCTTTCTCTTTGATGGATGGTTGATAGAAATCTCGACATGAGTAACATGGCTGTTGACCGTACAAAAGATTTCATCCGTCTTTTAACAGGTCTTATTTTGTATCAGACCAGATGTTTACACATCTTCCTCATCAAGCAAGAACCGACTCGACTATGCGCGAAGTTTTACTAGTGCAAGTAGTACTCTTCGAGTGATCTGACTACGAAACTGAATTGGGAACGTCCAGCATATATCCATGCCTTCTCTCAAAAGCTATGGATAAAAATAAAGGGCTCATTGAGTACTCTACTCCTCATCTGGCAACCGATCAAGAACGAAAACCTTTAAATTCAAAACCTTAGTGGGAGCTATTTGGTAGAAACTGTGGCCCATCGGTGTGCTATTCTTGTTATCAGCTTATCCAAAAATTGTCGCTGGTTCTACGAGACACTTCACAGCTATAAACAAATCACTTCGTTTGTGGGGTTGTCCCTGTGGATAACATGCTGGACTATGACTTGCTTGATGAAACGAATTTACCAATTAATCTCAGTTCATTTTTCCTGGACTGACGTCAGTTGTTTGGTTGATTGGTTGGTTTGGGTTTTATGACATATCAACCTGTATAGGTTATTTAATGCCAGATGAATTTTTATATAAATAATGAGTTCTATTTCAAACAGTTCAGTTTAGCATGAGTACTCTGTTCAATTGTCACAAACATTTCTATTTCAAGCTATTCAGTTTAGTCAAACAGTTCGAATTCAACCAATTCAGTTTAGTATAAAGTAGAGATTTTGTTTACCCACTGTTAAAAGTCAAAAACAGTTCAATTTCAAACAATTTAGTTAAGCATAAGTACGCATTTTAGTTTTATTTGACGCATAGGTGGGAACCTATCAGGTGTTGTCACTCCTGGCCAGAATGGACCCGGGAGCGATGGCAATGAATGGGTACACTGCATAGCCCAAAGGTCCAACGTTATTGGAACCTCACCATAAGATTGTTTAGTGTCACATCCAAAATACTCATTGGTGTCCATCTGCTAAGGTGCTGTCGGTATATTCAGTGGTCAGGGGTATCAAGCTATCGAAAAACGTTCTTAGTTTCATATACGAGCCTTAGTCTTCAACCGCTTTTTATGTATCAACTTTTTTTCATAAACCAATCTCTTAAACAGATGAGAAACATACCCCCACCGCCCACGAAAGATAGGTTGTGATTCAAGAAATAAAATGCACTAGAAACTCTAGCAGCCCCCCCCTAAAAAATAAAATCTGAAGTTCTCGACAAAACGAAGAAATCTGTTCCTTCACATCTGTTGATGGCTCTGGTCTGCGTTTAGCTACTCAGTTAAATTTTGTCGAGTGGGGTGATAATCAACCAAGTTGAAATCAGCTGATACTCTTAAGCTTATTACCAGGTATCTTAATATGGTTGGGGGAAGTCTCAATATTTGTAGGTCTGAGTGTAGCTTTCTTTTTTATTCCCCTATGAGCAGCCTCCTTGTAAGTATCTACTAATGCAATAAATACGGATACAGGCATGTGCCTGGTTATGTGCACAGGCTCACATCATAAACAAACACGCATGTGTTTATATAATGAAAAGAGAACTTTTCGGTTTGTTTCTTCGTGAGGCCACTGTAACATCTGCAAGGATCAGTGCAGTTCCTGTGCACTCTACCAAAGATCAAAGAAAATCTCACACCCCAGATTTACTGATAATTAATTTTTATTTATTGCGGACTTTTTGTCCTCATCTTAGTTGTTTTTTGTGGGGGTGGTTGTGTTTCTTCTTTCACTACGTTTCGGCCAAATTTCACCTCTGGGCTTCTTCAGGTGATTTTCCGCGACCTCGGATAGGAATGATGAGTCTTGTAAATAAGGATTTATAAGACCAAAAAATCTATCCTTGATCGCCCTTCGGGCGCAGCGGATAGAGGCGTTGAGTCTCTACGGTTCCAGGTGAGCATTGTCAGAAGATAGCGATTTCAAATCCTACCCAAGCCGGCCAGAGGTTTACTTAGTCAAAAACATGGTGCGATAGACCACAACTATGGAAGGCAGTAATTACTGCGGATACGGTTACAAGACTCATCATTCCTATCCGAGGTCGCGGTAAATCACCTGAAGAAGGCCAGAGGTGAAATTTGGCCGAAACGTAGTGAAAGAAGAAACAACACAAAAAAAAAAACCTACCAAGATGAGGACAAAAAGTTCGCAATAAATAAAAAATTAATTCTTAGATTAAGAAGCCTCATCTCAAAATGATTCCAATTAAAGACAATCCCAGATTTTCTGCTTTGGATTGGTGTGTAGTATCTTTTCCTCTTCATATAAATAAAATGAATATAGGTGTTTGGTGCTTAATTTATAAGTATGAGGCGTTGGTGTTGTAACGATTATCGTCATAGTGAATGGACCCGCGTTCAAACCTGGGCGTGGCTATTTTTATTTCATATAATCCTTGAGAAAGGTGTAAGTCTAGATACGGATGAATAGTACATACTAATATTTATAGCTTTGGTGTGGCAACCAGTCTGAGAGGCCTAGTCGTCTCGAGCTGCATATTTCACTGAATCCATCTCACCATACCAGTGTATGACACTAAACAGTAATGCTGGAGCTTTGGGGAATGTAGATCATTCCCTTTATTGGAATAACTCCCAGGTCCACTGTGGCTCGGACTGATAACACCTGATAGGGTCCTATTTATGGGTCAAATAGAATTAAGCTGAATTGTCTGAAACACAACTTTTTTTACATGTAACTGAATAAACAAAAACCTGTACTTTTACTAAATTGAATTGCTTGAAACTTTTCTCAAAATGACTTAATTCGGCGTTAAATGACCCGAAAAGGACTGAAACACGGTAAAACAAAACCAACTAACCAGAGTAAGAGAAAGATGATTCTGAATTCAAACTCTTTGTATCCCGCTTAAAAAATGATCTTGCTCGTGGCGGAAGGGTTGGGGAAATTCATATGATTTTATAGGTTTTTAAATCAACGATGTATTTCCAAAGAAACATGTACAACATTTAGTCGATTGGATTTCCAATCCGTGTGTAAATAAGTTAGTAAGCTGGTGACCGTAAACGAGGGTGACTCCCAAGTCTCCCCTTTCGATAGCTACTAAACCAAGATGTAGAGGAAGGCGCTACTCCTTTCCCTGGATTGCTCCACTTTACCCTTGACACGTACCTTATAACGCTGAGTGTTAAACAAGGGAGCGTCAAGTACCATTTTTTTTTTTTTTTTTTTAGTCTTAGGTATGACTCGGCCTGGAATTGACCCCAGGTCTCCTGGGCTATTGCCGAACACTCTAACCATTATGACAAGGAGGTATTTCCAAAGAAACATGTTCAACATTTAGTCGATTGGATTTCTTGAATCTCTTATGTCGCTCAAAAACCGATGCTCGATTCATGCAAGATGGTCGAAAAGCAGTTAGAAGCATTCCATACATTTCTGTGACATTTTTTCCAAGTTTAAAACAGAATTTTATTGCATATCGTTCTTCTAAAGTGTCCTCACGTCCAAATTGCATTTTTGAAATTGACCAGCTGTGACAATCAGGTTTTAGTAGGGTGTATTCCAATTTCTGCTGTAGCTGTTGATTTGAACCTGAAATCTTAAAAATTGGTCAGTCATCTCATAAGATGTATGGCAATAACATACCGAATTCTCGAGATTCTACGACAATTTTAGATGCTTGTACAAAAAGGTCTGGAAACTTATTGAATGCACCATATATCTATCTAATATATATATATATATGTAACTATCATACAATCTGGTGTTTTTACAACACCATTGCTTCAAACAAAACCTTCATCAGATAGTGACTCTGGGTTCAGGCATAGTTACAGGGCAGAAGCATCATTACGACTTGCCCAGAGCGCCCCAGCAGTATCTCACGACACAACCAGACTTTATTAGGTTGTTGTCACTCTATGGGATCACCATATCCAAGCTGATGCAGTTAGAACCTTATATATAATTACTCCTAGTTGTTGATCGGACTGTAATTTTTTTAAATAGATGATATATTGAAATCTCGGTATTCGTCACGGCATGAAAGAGCCAGATGATTATTGATCAAACACGGCGGTTCATCTGAGCTTTTGACCAGTTTTATTTTGCCTTCTACCCGGGTGTCTATACATCTTCATTATTACGTAATTTTAAAAAGAGAACCGACTTGACCATACTCCAACTAGAACTGGTACAAGTGACACTCTAAGAGTAACCTGACTTCAAAACAGAAAATCACGTTAAATTATCCTTCCGTGAAAAGGACACTCTAATGTAAAGCCTGCTGCTTCGATGATACCCGATGATCTAGACACTTTTCTTTGAAAAAAGTTATAAAAATTAAGAGAGTGGGATTGACAGTGCACCGTCTTTCAGACAATAGAAATCTTTTGCTCCAAGTATTGTTTGATATCAAGGTATTATAAGAAAATTTTATGCGATCGCCAAACACGAATTAGAGATAGCAGTTATTATATATAAGTGAAAATCTAATTTCCCGAATGGCCCTGTTAAATATAATTTTGCTTACATAGTTACTAATGGCTGCTGTCACCCTTTTTAAAATACTCTTTGTAAAACTATACACTTAGTCTAATTACTGGAAACATTATTGGGACTCGTTTTTTCGCAATACATTTCTGTGATGTAGTCACAGGAGGTGCCCGTGGTTTAATGGTTATCGTCGTAGGAAATGGACACGGCGACACGAGTTCAAATCCTGGACGAGACTGATAGCACTATTACCTTTGGGAAAGGTATGAATCCAATTATTCTCCCTCCAGCTATGGGTAAATAGTAGGGTAGACTAGGTACTTCAGCCTTGCTGAGACAACTAGTCTAGGAGAAGGAAAACTCTTAATTCAAACCAGTTAAACTCCGCTAAAAAATTGACCTTGTGTCATATCCTGCCCGAGCAGAGGGGTTGGTAAATATGGTAGTCACAGTTTGCTACTGGATGTCAAATATGTCAGCTAATCTTTATTTGAATGTATTTTCATAATTTACGGAATAGCTAAAAATAACATGGTGAGGAGCGAAGTCAAAATAAAGTGGATGGTCTATTTTTGAAATTAATCTGAGTCGTGTACTCCTAATGCATCATGCACAAGAGTATTTTCATGGTAGAAAGTACACTTGATGGGTCAAAGACCTCTCACTTTTTTTTTTTTTTTTCAGAACAGATTTTCGTAACCTTTTCAGCTCTTCCAAATAAACATGTTGATTTGGTAAAATCTGTGGTAAATTATTCTCTTATGGTGAGAGAATTGCACAAGTATGATCATTAACTGGGAGTGAGACATAGATGCTCTTTTGGTTCGTGGTGATTTTTTATTTTTCTACTGCATACTCTAGCGCAAGCATGGGCAATTTTTTACCGATGAGTGGATCAGATGAGATATAGATCGTCACAAGGTGGGCTGCACTATTAAAAGCTTCTAGGTAATTTTACATCAAGCATTTTCACAACAGATTATATGCTTAAAAGACCCTACCTTAGAAATAGGGAGAGTTAGTGGGGGTCTCTTTGGTAAAAAGAGCTTTTCTTTAAAAGAAAATTGTTTTTGATGGATCATCCAGAATCCACCGCGGGGCCTTTGTGGCCCATAACTGATCAAGCGTTTTGTTTCCGAGTTGTATTTTCATCTCTCGTAATGACCGTATTAAACTGTCTACATAATCTAAAATATTAGATGAAGCGTAAAGCCGAGGTTGTTTCTTCTCATCAGACAAGATTCATTTCATTCTCTAATCTGTTACGCTGTTTCTCTATTTATATTCTTTTCTGGTATCCGTCACTCGCTTAATTTTTAATCTGAGCGTATCAGGGTTTGCACGCATTTCCTTCTGTTGTTTGTATTCATTTCGGGCCACTTCTTGAGTCATCACGCACTTTTCCTCGCCCATCTTTGAACCACCTGTGTCGCTCAAAAACATCCAGTTTCTTCATAGCATGTTTACCGTAAGCCATTTTTGATTTGGTTAACGCTTCACCAGAACTTACACCTATCTTTCCACAAAACCTGATACGAACCCCATGCTTTATATTCCTTTCACTCGTTTGAATCACGAAAACATACTATTTTTCTCTACTGCTCGGCAACGAATGACTCATCTTGTTTACGTCTTGAGGAAGTTAAAGATACCACGAATCTGGATATGTTCGGACAGAAAATTTTGCCTGCTTTACCACACCAGCAACACGTTGTGGTCAGCCCGGGTATTAAATTGCCATTCTCTGCGCGTGATATATACATTTTCTCATTTCTTTCCTTTTAATTTACGTCGTCTTATATCGGATTGAAAGACTGTTTATATTTAAACTAAAAAGGTTTAGTAGTTTTATATTCTTGCACCTGAAGTTCATATGCCGAATTTGACAAAACCATCCGAGAGATCTTCTCTCAAAAACACACACACACACACACACACACACATATATATATATATATATATATATATATATATATATATATATATATATATATATATATGCGTGAGTGTGTCTTGCATTCTGATATCACTACTTAACAATAGAAAGAAATGAGCAAAGAAATGAGAAAATAGACTACAAAATACATTTTCACGAACCGAATTTGATAAAAATCTTGAGACAAAAAAATCTTCTCTTGACTGTTAAATTGAGTTAGAAGAATAAAAAAGTGAGTAATACTTGTAAATTTTTTTTGCTGTACTGCTCACTAACATCTGAGCACTTTAATTTTATTGGTAAGTAATTTCTTTAGTTTTTTGGGGTTTTTTTTTTTTTTTTTTTTTTTTTCGAATAACTATTTTTGTGTGTGTGTGTATATATATATATATATATGTATATATATATATATTCTCACATAAGTGTTTTTCTCTAAGGAGTATCGATTTTAAGAAATACCAAGATTTTTCTTAAATACTCAGGTAGAAAAATACACTAAACTATTTTTTTCAATTATTTTTTTTAACTAAAATGGAGAAGATAATAGTCTGCCATTTTAAACTCGTATTAAAGAAAGATGTTGTAATCGAAATCAGTCAAAAAATGGAAATGTTCACTTTCTTCTCTAAATTGTTACATTAAAAAGAACCAACCCGAAACCGTTTAGATTTTACTTGAGATATTCATTTGTCGAGGATTCTTTTAAAAATAACGCTAATTCTTTCGATTGAGTTCCGGTTTGTATTCAAGTATTCTGGCTGAACCTGTGGAAATTCACACGCAATGCATGTATACTAACTGCACGAATTCAAACTGTAAATGACATTCAAAGATAAATCATTTTCCAATCTTTTAGAGATTGGATTAATTAATAAGACATGCAACTACAAAAAATAAATGAAATAAAACCTAAAAATTGCAACTTAGATGAGGATATTTAATACATCGACTGAATCTCTGCAGAGGGTTAAGATTACCCAACGATTGTCTTAGATATGATACAAAACAATATTATGGCTAGGCTCCAGCCTTGGAGATTTAGGGAATTTGGAGCACCCCTTCATTGCCAATACTCCCCGGTCCACTCTAGCCCGGAGTCGTAGCACTTGATAGGGTCCTATCTATGGGTCAAATAGAACTGTTTGACATATTGTGTGCAAACAAATGACTTACGTTAAATTGAATTGTTAGTGATACATAGCAATACTTGGAACTATTCGAATGCGAGCAAATTAATAAAGTGTTGAATAGAATAATTAGTGTTTAAGTGGTTACAAGTATCGCTATTTAACTGTCAGTAAACACCTCATATTCAAAAGAATTAATAGTCAGATAGCATTATTTGAAATAATTTAACTTTGTAGAAACCATAGCAATACTTGTGTGGAAACAAATTAGTTCTTTTAAAAATGAAATTACCAACAAACTATTCCCTTAGAAATCATGTATATCCATTTAAATGTGGAAAAACAAGAAACTACTGTTAAATTGTTACTGTTTCATTGCAATACTTGAAACCATTTAAGAGTGTAAAAAAATGAGCTTAGGCTCGTTAAAAAATGTTATCAACAAAATGTTTACAACTTATAATCACTATAAATGTATAAGGCTCCCTTTGACACAATGGTTAGTGTTCGCCAATGGCTCAGGAGACCGGGGTTCAATCTCAGGTTGAGTCATACCAATGACTCAAAAAATGGAACTTGATGCTTCCTTGGTTAACACTCAGCATTATAAGGTAGGTATCAAGGGTAAAGTAGAGCAACCCATAGAAAAGGAGCAGCGCCCTCCCCTACACTTTGGCGTTTCAGCAATCGAAAAGGGAGCCTTCTGGTCACCTCCGATTAAGGTCGCCAAATTTACGAACTTATAAAAGTATAAAGAGGATTTGTCATTCAATAACCAACAAAGGTTGATATGCTATAGAACTTAAATCTAGAAATAGTGAAAAATATAAACTAGAAAACTTGAACATTTAGTTTCAAGTAGCCTATATTAGTAGATAAATATATTTTAGTTTTTGTTTAATCTTTTTTTAAATGTTAGAATGATTTCAGTGACTAGGGATGATTTATTCGATTTGCAATAAGCCTAAAAAGCACATAGACGTGTGTATACTATATATGTACATAGCATTTTCTCTTTTAAACTTGTTTTGATTTAAAAGAGACACTTCGTTTCTGCTAACTGTCGTTGATCCGTTCACGTCTTCCTATGAGTCGTTTGTCTTCTGGATCGAATGAATTAAGGAAAGTGCCATATATAATATCCAAAGAAAAGGATTTAGAAGTATAGTATTTGAGAATATATATCGGAGGAGATACACGCACACACACACACACACACACACACACACACACACGTGTGTGTGTGATTAAATAATAAATACATGTTGCCTATATAATTTTAAGATCCTTTCAACTTTCCTTGGGTTGGTAGATATATGTAAATATATATGTGTGTGTATGGTTGGGTAGCAGTCTTTCATTTAAGCATGTTTGATCCAATAATAAAGACACATTTTGTCCATTTAATTTTATTAAGATCCTTTCAAGTTTCCTGATAAGTGTCTTGATTTCAGGTTTGAATTGGTGGATGACTTGACCAAAATTGTCCCGAGCGCTTTCAAACCTTTCATAGGCCATCAAGGGTTTCTAGCATGTATAAATAGTGTTTTAGAAAGAGTTTCTTAGGGTTTTTTATAACATTACAAAATTATGTAAACACAGCTGGATAAGATTAAAATGAATCTAAAAAACAGAAAGCTATCAACGTAAATAGAATGTTAAAAAAAAAAGATAAAACGCATTTGAAAACATTATCGTCATTTTCAAAATTAATCATATTGATTTTAATTTTTTTGTTTCATATGTAGGGCTTCTAGGATTTGTAGTCGTATCTTATTGATTTCGTGTGCTATTATAGTGGTGTTTTCAAATAGAATTTTTCCAAATTTCAGAAACTCTTTAAAAACACTCTTTATACATGCAAGCAACCCATTATGATAGTCGAAGAAAGGTCCGAAAGCGCTCGGGACAATTTTGATAAATTCATCCATCAATTCCCACCTGACACCAAGACACTTCTCAGGAAACTTGAAAGGATCTTAATAAAATTAAATGGACAAAATGTCTTTATTATTGGATCAAACATGCTTAAATGAAAGACTGCTACCCAACCATACACACACACACATATATATATATATATTTACATATCATATTTACCAACCCCTCTACTCGGGTAGGATATGACACAAGGTCAATTTTTAAGCGGAGTTCAACAGGTTTGAATTCAGTTTTCCTTCTCCTAGACTAGTTGCCTCACCAAGGCTGAAGAACATAGTCTGTCCTACTATTTACTCATTGCTGGAGGGAGAATAATTGGATTCATACCTTTCCCAAAGGTGTTAGTGCTATGTGAAATGCAATCAGTCTCGTCCAGGATTTGAACTCGTGTCGTCGTGTCCATTTCCTACGACGATAACCATTACACCACGGCCAAAAATGTACAGATGCTTGGATCAGTGACTTATTTTTAAAAAAATGGTTCAGTTCCACTCAGCACTGATAATGAACACTAGACTATAAGCCTTGTAAGTTAACCTTGTGCTCAACTGTAGCGTGTGGATTCTAAGCCGCCGAAGACTTGCAATTGGTGCCTTTTAATTGAATTATTTAATTTTATGGCGCAAATCCTGCTAAAATCAATAAGTTGAACAGCATTGAAAGTGAATGCACCAAAGTTACCAATTGAATTGATTTGTGAAGTTTTCAGTTTCATTTGTTTGCGTTATCAAGTGTTCTACATGGAATGATCATCAGTTTTAAACACTTACAAAGTGGACCTGGGAGCAATGGAAATGAAGGAGTGCTCCGCATTCCCAAAAGCTCCAGCATTACTGGAACTTCACCATCAGATTGTTTAGTGTCATATCCATGAAACTCTTTTGGGGGTCTTACCCCTCTGCAGAGGTACAGTCAGTGTATTCTACAGCCCCAACTGACTGGGCAATATATCATTTCTGTTTTGACAGGGATGATGAACTAGTGGAGGGTGTAAATCATAAAGAAATTGTCATGGAAATGTTACCCTTAAAAAAAATTAACCATGTATAGTATTACATCGACACTTACACGGGTAGATTACCATAAAAGCAAGGTTCAGTTATTTAGCTACATGGTTACACTTTCTAGTAAGCTAAGTTCCCATTAAGCTTGGCCTTATACCAGACGTTGGTGCTTTAAAGAGTCATTTTTTTTACTTCAGTTATTTGTCAATTGTGAGTTAATAGACCCTCCCTTTTCTTTTTACAAATTATTTTATGTGAGATATCTAAGCTGACACAAAACGAAATAGCAACACAAATGGACGATGCTGATTTTGACTGGAATACAGTGCCCACTTTGACGGCTAGTAGATATTAAATTTTTTAAATTTTCGGCGCGGAATAATCCATCACAGTATGGTATTTGACATCTGTACGATCGTACTCATGCAAGAGTCGAAGCCTGTATTAACCCAGAAAGAATGATAAACGATGCACTAATAAGGTGTCTGAGTGCTGGAAAGGCGTATGACACCAAGATCCGACGGTAAAGCTTTAGTCCTGGAGTTTCAAGTAAAAAATCACGCTCTTATTTCCATTACTCCCTGGTCCACTGTGTGACCCAGGGTGGTTGTGTCGGTTACGTTTTCGTCTATGGGTCAAATAGATCAATTGAAAAATCCGTAACATTAGAAAGGAATAGCTGATACTATGATCATGTCATGCTACTAGTACGGATTTCCCTCAACCTCTTCATCGTCCATCGCTTCCGGTAGGTCTTCCAGACGACATCCTGTGTCCGTACACAGCTGTTGTAGAACAAGTTGTTATATCCCGATTGCGAATTGGTCATACAAGGCTTACTCACTCTTTCATTTTGAAACAGGAATCACAACCACAGTGTTTCACCTGCCAGACAACTTGCATGGTTAAAAACATTCTTATAGAATGCAGAACTTTCGCTGTTATCAGAAAGTGATTTTTCAAAGTAAATAACCGATCTGTCCGAGAAGGTCAAAATAGATGACATTATGTCCTTCTTGAGAGAGACCGAGTTGTACCAAAAATATGACAACTTAAAACTGGTTAATCTTGTGCAAACAAATGAAATCCTGCTTATAGAAAATGTTACCTACCTTAATATTCGTTTTGAAATCTTTGGTTGAATATGTATGTATATATAGACAGGATTTGGCGTTAAATGACCTACAAAGGTTGATATGCCATAAAACCCAACCAACCAATCTCCAGCAGTATCTCGCATGTCTTGTTCGACAAATTTGGATGGTTTTTGAGATGAGGTAAGTGGCCGTACAGCTGCTATTTAATGTGATGTTACTTCCAAGATTTGTTCAATATGACTCTGAGCATTCTTGTATAATAGCAGTCAAGCTTTTTTCTATACACTTAATCAGAGCCCATGTGGTGTATCCATATAGTAGTATGGACACGGCCGCTGCTTGGAAAATAGCTTTATTTTATCAGATAGTTCTGACTTCCATATGACCGATAATCTATCGATAGCTTTCCGTGCCTTCTCTAGTCGCATATGGATGTCATTTTCCCTAGATGTGACACGCTGCTTCCGAGGAAGGTGAACTTGTCCACAAGTTTCAGAGAACCACAATTCGTATTAGAAATAACAACTTGATCCTATTATTATTACTTAAAAGAAACCATATGATCGCGTGCAAACAAATGATTATTATTTAATAGGAAGAGCTACTTGAACCTACATAATAGTTTAAATTATTAGATTTCTTGAAACCATTTAATAGTAGCGATTATTTCATTCAGTGGGAATAATGTATATAATGATTAGATAATAAAGACCCATTGTGTTTGTATAATTTTAAGATCCTTTCAAGTTTCAATTGGCCCGAGTTCTTTCGGACTTTTCATGGGCAGTCATTACAACTTTTTAAAATTTTTCTTAATAATATTCTATTTCCTTTGATCGCGTTCTGCTTTAAATTCGTTAGATGTCATCGGCATCTCAGCTTTATCCAACTTTGTGTTTACGTAATTTCCTAATGGTATAAAAAAAACTTAAAACAAAAAACAATATTTACACATACAAACAACTCTTGATGATAGCCTTTGAAAGGTCCAAAAGCGCTCGGGACAATTTTGGTCAATTCATCTACCAAATCCAACCTAGAATTATGTAAGAAAACTTTAAAGGATCTTCATAAAATTATATATACAAAATGTGCTTTATTTAATCAAACATGTTTAAATGAAATACTGCTACCCAACTACACACACACATATATATGCGCGCACACATAAGAGAACATAGAAGTTCTCGTGTGTGTGTGTGTGTGTGTGTGTGTGTGAGAGAGAGAGAGAAATGTGTGTGTCTGTGTGTGTGTATATATATATATATATATATATATAGAGAGAGAGAGAGAGATAGAAAATGGCACATTAAAACTACATTTTTATGAGAGTAATGTACTTTAATGTTCTGACTTAAATCATCATGTCGTGCCGCTAGCACGGATATTCCTGACCCTCTCTCGCCAAAACTCCCTATCGTTCATCGCCTCTTGCAGGTCTTCAGAGCTACATCCCGTATCCTCACATAGCTGCTGAATGTATGTTCGAGCTGGTCGTCCTGCTTTTGCCCGGCCATATGCTGGGGTCCATAGGAGTACATCACTTAGGAGCTCGTCCCTGCTTCTCCAGCAGTGTCTGGTTCGTCTAACTTGGATAGTTTACGTGATTGGAGGCAGGTGGCAGACTTGAATAATTAAGCAATATCCACCTAAACTTGTAACTGAGTGATACATGTAATTTGATTTTTTTTTTTCCGTCTGCATCCGTACTATATTATATTTCAAATCCCAGATTATCAACAAAATGGTGATGTCCAAGAAATCCTCAGAATTTTCCCCCATTCCTGAACAGAAGCATCATTATCATCATGGACTGCGGTTATTGTTGAAACTCAATGAATACATCGTTTCTTCTATGTGTTTGATTGTGTACTTGACATTGTAATTTGTCTCCACCCCAACTGATTTTTGTCGTCTTTTTCCTGTCTATCTGATCTTGTCTTATATCCATACACTGCCTTAATACTCATCTCTACCTCGCCATTTTTAATGCCACCCACCCTTTTCTTTGAATAAAAGCAATAAATATCAAGTCTCTTTTTTACTTCCTTAAAAAAAAAATCACCAGTTTTCCAGGAAGTAATAAGAATCCAGTTAAAAAAATACAAAAAAAAATCTGTATTTATTTCGTGTAGGCAAGCTGCGAGCAGGATCGGTTTTAACATCTGCAGAAATCTTGTATCGTTTTCGAGAAATGGAGACTAGTTAAAAAGGTATGTCATTAATTGCTTGCAAGAAAGAGAGAGGAAAAAAAAAGATTTATATAAAATTCCCTTATTTATTTTTCCTTGGTTGCACTTAGCTACCCGCGATCCCAAGTTCAGGGACTCGGAATAACTTGGGAAATAAGGTTTCCCCTTTTTTTTCTCCAACCCAAATTTCAAAGGTTTCAAATATCAAGCTCAAATCAAGACTATTAATTTCTTAACTTTAGAGTCAGTGGTAAACTTCTGGGTTCCCCACCAAAAAGCTATTGGCTTCAATAAAAAGACATCTTCCTGGTATTTCTAGCCAATAAGGTTAGTTTCTGCTGCTGGCAGAATTTAGATGGCTTTTGATCGCTACACTATGCTTTATAGGCATATTTTATCTCGTACAATTCCCAAGCGAGATAGCAGGTAATTAAGCTGAGAATAAAACGGCTACACTGTGAAAATAAATAGAAATTTAATACCTGTATCAGATGTTAATTAATATCACAACAGGTATGTCAGTGTCTTTATTACTTCACCCTTTCTTAGCAGGTTCCTTTTCTTTTTAGCTCTTGTAAAAATAAAAAAGTAAATTTGGTGACCTCAGTCGAGGATGACCCGAAGGCTCTCTTTTCAATAGCAACTCCATCCAGGAGCAGAGGAGGGCGTTACTCCATTCCCTGGATTGCACCCCTTTATCCTTGATCTTTACCTATAATGCTTAGTATTCAGCAACGCAGCATCGAGTACCATTTTTTAGTCTTTGGTATGACTCGACCTGGGATTAAACCCCGTTCTCCCAGACGATTGGTGAACATTCAACTTATGAGGCCAATGGCCCGGTATTAGTCATTGTAGAGTGAGTGAATTATTTTCAGACTAGTTGCTAAATACATTTAAAGAATCAATTGTTGATTTATCTATTTAAAAATTGATCCACAATTATGTTATAGTACAATAGCATGAAAATAATAAAACACTTTTGATATTTTTCAAAACAACCTTTACGCAATCCGACACCATAGCTGGGCCTCATTACGATCTTTCAATACATTTACACTGAATTGTTCAACGATCAGCCAATAGGAAAATGTCGTACACTGAGCCAATCGAAAAAAAAAACACCAACGTCACTCGTTAAGAATATGGAAGAGTATGGTTGACAGGTTTTCGACATCCTACGATCCACATATCTAAGTTAGGAAAGCATACACACAGTCGACGGAGCTTGGTGAGTCATTTTTTTTTTTTTTTTTTTTTTTTTTTTTTTGCTTATGCCTTCATCAAACCAAGAAAATCTCAAGTCGAGAACATCCCTTTATAAACTTCCCAGAATGCCACACAAACTAAATCGCCCTTTCAGTAATACCCTACACAATGTATAAAGGGAGACCCACTACGTGAGGATCTCTTGGTCTGATAGTCATATAGGGGAAAAAATGAGTCACCAAACGCCGTTGACTCTGTATCTACAAGGAGGAGGGTCCCTGTGATGTAGTGGCAAATGTGGTGGTCTGTGATAGCGTGGTAAGCAAGTTCGAACTCCAGTCGGGCTATTACGTTCAGTTTCGTTCATAGCTTAGGAAAGTTAACTCCTTCATATCCCCAGCTATGCGTTAAATAGTACCACGACTGTTCTCCAAGGGTGGCTATAAAATATTTATTTACTTCCGACCCACCTATATTTACAGTACTTACTCGTGAGTCTATATTGATCCAGCACTTATATCACGGCAGGTTATTTTAAAACAGTGTGTCTAGAAGAAAACTTGAATTTAAACCAGCCAGTCTGCCTAACCAAGGCTAAACAAGTCTGCCTTGCCCAGTTCGCTGTGGCTGTAGAATACACCGACTGAACTTCTGCAGATGGATAAGACCCCACCACCAGTGACTCTGGCCCGGAATGGTCGAACCAACGCTTAATGATAAAAATCATCAAGCTTCGTCTCAGAAATTTAGATAACTAATATTCAGCTCTGTTAGTAATCACAAAGGATAGACGAAAGATCCCAATATTAAGAATATAAACGACACAAATATGAACAATGAAATGTTTCTGTTGGTTCTAAAGTGCACCTCAAGCGAAAAGTAGTGCGAGAACTACTAGAATACGTGCAAATATAATAGGTTTAATCCCATTATTTTACATGTCGTTCATAGGACTTTTTAAAAAGCAACATTTTGAATTTTTTTAAATCATAAAGGTTCATTATATCAATTTTAAGCACTTTCTTTTATTCTCCAATATTTTGCTTGTTTACAGTTATTTCCACAATCTCTAAAGATGAAAAAGGCACGTTTTGATGCAAAATGACTTCGAAGTGGATTAGAAAGAGAAGCCTATGTGATGCCTTTCCCTATTCTTTGTTTGTATGTACCGGCCTACACTACGGCTGCTTTAGTTTTCCTATTGTCTGCTTTCCAATGTCATTCGTCATGTGTGTCATGCATTTCGCATTACCTCCCTTTGAAGCACTCTTGTGTGTCACCGAAAAGATCAAAGGAAAAACACAAATCATTCAAAGGAAAACTGCCGGCTTATTCCGACAAACCGTGGAAGACAAAACACATCAATATTGAGGCAGAAAGAAAAAAAATTAGCGGAAGGCGCCTTTATTGGCTGTCTGCTTCCTCGGTATTATAATTTTTTTTTTTTTTTTTTTTTTTTTTTTTTCGGAAATTGGGTAAAAATTGTCTCTTAATCAAAATCGGAACAGTTAATTGAAGTTAATTACACATCCAACATGGCGTGTTAATGACAAAGGCCTAAGATGTGAGAATAACAAGAGAATTAGCCCGTTTCTCCCCGCTTCTCCCCCTCTCTTGTTATTACTCCTCCTCCCTATTGCTGCCACCTATCTGACGCCCTCATATTTCCCATCTCTACAAGTTTTTTCTTTCTTTTATTTTCATATCCACTTTCATTTCTGTATCACTTCTATTCGCCTTTTGTCTTTTTTTTTTATACTGGAATTTTCTTTCTCTATTTCCCTTGCTTGCTTCTCTCTCCTGCTTGCCTATTAGTCCATCTCTTTCTCTATCTCTCTAGATTTTCCTGTCCATATTTTACTCTGTTTTCTTTTTTTTTTTTTTTTTTTTTTTTTTTTGCTATACGTTCCTCGATATGTTAATTTGTCTCTGCCTATTTCACCAGATTTTCATGTTTTTTGTCCATGTTGTCTTTTTTTCTCTCTCTCTTTTGTTTTTGATAGATGTTTTAGGTCTCATTTTTGCTCGATTTTTCAGCATCTCTAGTTTTTGTGACACGTGTAACTTTTTGGCTAAAATTTTTCAGCATATTTTTATGTTCGGCGTTAATGCGAACTCTTAATGCTGCCAACATTTGTCGCTGTCTGTTTCTATCTGTCTGTCAGTCTCTCTCGCTCTCGCTCTCTCTCCTGAATGCATGTCTTTCTCTCTCTCCTGAATGCATGTGTCTGTCTCTCTCTCTCCTGAATGCATGTGTCTGTCTCTCTCTCTCCTGAATGCATGTGTCTGTCTCTCTCTCTCCTGAATGCATGTGTCTGTCTCTCTCTCTCCTGAATGCATGTGTCTTTCTCTCTCTCTCTCTCCTGAATGCATGTGTCTGTGTCTCTCTCTCTCCTGAATGCATGTGTCTGTGTCTCTCTCTCTCCTGAATGCATGTGTCTGTGTCTCTCTCTCTCCTGAATGCATGTGTGTCTCTCTCTCTCTCTCTCTCCTGAATGCATGTCTCTCTCTCTCTCTCCTGAATGCCTGTCTCTCTCTATGTCTCTCTTTCTCTCTCCTGAATGTCTCTCTCTCTCTCTCCTGAATGTCTGTCTTTCTCTCTCTCTCGCCTGCTTGCCTATCTCTCTCCTCTGCTTGCCCCTCTCTCTCTCTCTCTCTCATCTGCTTGCTTCTCTTTTTCTTTCTTCAGCTTACCCCCTCTCTCTCTCTCTTTCTTTTCTACAGGACTGCGTTCTTTCCTTCATTCGCCCCTGTCTCTCTATCTTCCCAACGCTTTTTGTTATCACTATCTTTCCTGTTTTCTTTTGCTGACTTCTGTCGATATCTATCTTCGATTTGTACATTTCCTTTCTATCTTTGATCTCTGCAATCTATCATCATCAATAAAGAATTTTCAGTTTTTTTCTAACCATAAATATCACTTCAAAACCAGTAAGCACAAAGTAGATCTCGTGAATATTATATATATGTAAAATCACTCTTTCCGTTAAAATGACGCGATAAGGAAGACAGCTTTCAGTACTAAAACAAAATATCTATTTTATTGCGTATCTTTAAGTTTAACCAACAAATAAAACGAAAAATCTTATCCTTTATAATTCTAAATGTTTTGTCGTTGGTTTGAGAGCAAATAATGTTTGTGCCATACTGCCAGCTTTTTGTATAACATTTTATAACGCAAATTCTCTCAGGATTCCAATGGGAAAGAATACCGCTGTCAACGCGAGAAACGATAAAAGTTCCTTTTAAAAATTAGCATCAAATAGGTTTGTCAGCCATGACAGGTGCAATGGAATAAAGTGAATCGTCATTTGACGTATGAACATAGAAAATAAAATTATATCTGCTTTTTTTCCTTGTGTGTGTACGTGTGTGTTTTAACTCTTCAATTATTATTTACACATTAACTGTCATCTTATTTTAAAATCGAATTGTTCACTGTAAACGATATTTACTAAGCCTCGTTTAATCTGATACCATGCTGGCGAAATCTGGAGACATGTTACGCCCCTCTTCTAAGCGGGAAAACAAAATTTGATATATTGGTTCTTTGAATTTTAAAGCGGGACACTGACGCTCATCTTCATCAAAAATATACCAACAGTACGGATTCCTTTGGCTCTCTCACGATCCGTCTCAATCGGTTATCGTTCTTGGCTAAGTCCTTAACGTGAGTCTGAGTTAGTCTATAAGAGAACGTCCCTTATGATTTCGTCCTTCCTTGTTGTATCATCGAAGTAAATGATACAAAGAGAAGAATGAGTGCTTAATATATTTATTCAGCACCAGTATCCGTTGTTAACCTACAAAAAAGACACACTACAGTAAGTAACAAAGCGTTACCTAGAGAATTTATAAGAAATTGAGGAGGGTCGAAATGCGGTGTAGCCAAACGAAGTAAGATCTGCCCGAATATTAATCAGCTTATTAAGTCAACGGTATTTGTTGCACGCTCCACCAAACGGACGCATGTGGCACGAGGCCTTTTTTTAAGGTGTATCCGGGCACAGGACCGTAGCCCAGACACGCACGGCATTCCCAAAAATGCCTCGGGGCGCCTCTGGCGATAAACCTAGCCTCTCGGGGTAATGCGTGACGGGAATGCTAGGCCTCCCCGACACTCACGCCAGGCAGCCTCGTATGCAGAGACGTGACACACCCGACAAAATCCGTGCCGCTGATACCACGGACGGCCGAAGAGTGCCTCATCTACTTGGGCCCAGACGCCCCTGGCGGCTCCAAAAAGTGCTGAAGGGGTGTTTAACCACTCTACAACACTTCTGCAGCAATGCTCAGTATGACTTTTCATCTTATTTAGATGATTTTGGAAGATGAGATGTAAATGGCCATACAACTGCTTTTTGATAGTTTGTTCAAATCAGCACACAACATTCTGGTGTAGTTCGATCAATTTTTTCGGTGTTTTTCTAATATCCAAGTCGTGCGACCATACAATACTACTGATACAGCTACAGCTTTTATTTTATTTTATTTTATTTTATCGTTGATAACCGTTAAATAGCAGCTCATGCTTTACTTAAGCGTATATTATCTATTTTTGTAAATGAGATATTGTTACCGAGGTATATGAACTAGTCGACTAATTTCACAAGTTAGCTATTTTAATGGAAACAAAAACTATGTTTTCACTGAATTCACGTAAAGACCAAAGTCTCTTGCAGTCTGATCCAGGCTCTACAGTAGTGATTTATCCTTAAATAAGTGTATTTGATGACTTGGGTATTAAAGAAGGACTGAGATGCCATAAGACCAATGACTTAAGCCATAAAGAACTGTCACTGATTTATCAAAAGTTCGACTTTTTTTATATGGACAAGTTGCTCGGCTGTGAATTCATCTTTAAATTTTAAAGATAAAAATTCAGTCTCGAAACATTTTTATCGCAACCACCAATACTTTTATTATTGATCGATCATAAGGCGATAACTTAAAATAAAAATCAATAATATAATGACATGTCTTTGGGAGTAACTCGCATTCATTTTGCAGGACTCACATTCCTTTTCCAAATAAATCTACTTTTCGTGCTAAAGAATCTGTGAAAGACGAAAAAAATCGTGTTTATTGTAATTTCAAGTGTTGCAAAGTGTTGAAATAACATCGATGTTCCGTTATGAATAGGGATTACGTACAATATATTGAAGTAGCATCAAGAGATTTATAGTACTCTTTTTTTAATGCTAACAATCTACTTAAAAATGGCATATTTATTCTATTTTGTTGGTTGTTGTTTTTTCTCTTTATTTCTTCAGCCCATCATGTTTCGAGTGGCTGGTACTTAATTACTTCCAGAAACTTAGTAAACGCACAATTGTTTTATTGTACGAGGTGAACACTTTTATCGAAATCAACTTCAGCCTCATTAAAAAGACAGTTGAATTTCACTAGAGTCGAATTACAATTGACTATAGTAGATCTCAAATTTCATCCGTCCGACCTTTATAACTTCTAAAAAAGTTAGGTCTAATTAACTGATGTAATTTAGCGATTTCACATGTGTATTTACCTCACCTCTCTGCCCCTAACAGGTTCCCACACAGTCAATATTTAAAAATAAAGCAAGTATACCCCTTCTCAATAAATGTCATTGCTCTGTGCAAACATCGTATGCGATTTTCTTTAAATATTTTAAATTCGATGTTTGTTTATATAGGGTCAATTAGATTTCATTTTAACTCGTATGGGGTCAACGAGATTTCATTTTAACTCATATGGTGTCAATGAGATTTGATTTCAACTTGAATAGCGGCCCATGTGATAGAACCTTAAATAAAAAGGGCTTCTGGCTCCAAAAAGTTAGAAAACCACAGATCGAGACGACTCAATACATATTTGAAAACAAATTAATAAGGCAGGTTTTGATAGTATTTGAAGGAGTAATTTTTGATGACCCATCCCCTAGGTTTTGGCAAATAAACAACACCCTCCATACTTCCTCCACCTAGAAAAACTGGATTCATTAGCATTGGTTTGGCAACCTGTCTAAGAGAACGAGAACTCAGTATTCAAACCAACCAATATGTTCAAATCCATAAACGTTTAGGATTGTCTCAGTTGGATTTTAGAGGTATCGTCGTAGGGAATTGAATTGGTGACCCAAGTTCAATCCTGGACAAGGTTGATTGAGTTTCACTTTGCGGTAATACCCTCGGAGAAATGTATAAATCAGTTTTACCCACCAGTTATTGGTAAATAGTTGAGCAGAATGGATTCACTACCCTTGGTAAGGCAACTAGTCTAGGAGAAAGAAAGCTCTAAATTCAAACCAGCTGTAGATCGATTTAAAACGTGACCCGAGTCACATCTTACCAGTGAGATACCATCAAAGCCCTTAATTTGACATTACAAATGGAATACATCGAATGTTGATCTTTACTACTACCACTCTAACAGTGAGACTAAGATTATGCTGACTGCATATCTTGTACAGCGGATAAGACAGCTTAAAAATGTTTTATCCTGGGCATGGTATCATACTGCGTTTGATAGAGAGGCTCTAGGTTTGGAAGTCTTGGGAGCATGAACTATTTTTTTCTCATTATTCCTAAGGCCCCACTCAACCTGAATGGTAGTATCTGTTAGGGTCCCATCTATGGGTCCATGTACAAAGGAAACTATAGAAAATATAAGTACAATGAACGCGATTACCCCATCTCTAGATATAAAATAACCCTCGACAGGATAACAAACTGTTAAAATCGATCAGTCTCTACATTTGAATTAGGATAATAAACAAAAAAAGTTCAGTATAGAGCTACAATATCACAAATCACATGAAAGATAAAGATTAAAAATGAAATATACCTAAGGATATTTCCTCTGCTCTAGAGTCCCTTCCTACATTTCATAGAAAAGTTTTTCTAAAATGTTTTTGAAAAAGAAAGTTCATTGGAAATATTCGTCAAAAAGTTTCCTGTTTGATTTAAATTAATTACTAATGAGATCCACAGGGTCCTTCGGAGGCAGTGACAGAGGGTGGGGGATTCAGTGTAGCGGCAAGTGTGTGTTTATTCATATTCATATTTACCCACCTCTCCGCTCAGGCAGGATATCACACAAGGTCAATTTTTAAGCAAAGTTTAACAGGTTTGAATTCAGAGTTTTCCTTCTCCTAGACTAGTTGCCTCACCAAGGCTGAAGAACAGTCTGTCCTACTATTTACCCATAGCTGGAGGGAGAATAATAGGATTCATACCTTTCCCAAGGGTATTAGTGTTATGTGAAATGCAATCAGTCTCGGCCAGGATTTGAACTCGTGTCAACGTGTCCATTTCCTACTTCGATGACTGCTAGGAAAACTGTATGCAGACTGAATAATAATGCAACAGTTTCTCTTTATGCATATATTGGATTTATCATTGTTACTCCAGTACATTCCAATAAATAATTGTTAACGGAGAGTTTTTCTTGTCTTTAAGTTGCTGGCACCCAGGCAACTTGCTCCAACGAACCAGCCCGATTCTCAAAAGAAGTTCCGGATGGATTATTACCCATCCATAGATCTTTCAAACACAACGTGGGCACAGAGGAAATTGATAAACAACCCGGAAACAAATGTGGAAGTCACGGAACCAAGGCCACAATGAAATATCATTACCAAATAGTACCACATTTGGGTAAAAATTCATCTTGCCCTATATGCATTGAATTAGATGAATATACAGTCTGTTCCAAAAAAAAAAAATGGATGCCATTGTGATTCTGAAAAATTGTCATCATTTCCTATTCTCTTAAAAATCTGAGATCATTTGAACGAAAATTGATCAAGACATAAGATAACGAAATTATATCGATTTTTCAGAAACAGTTTGGATTACAACAGTTTTTGCCCAGTCTCCTGGGGCTGTAGAATACACTGACTGCGTCTCTGTAGAGGGGTAAGACCCCCGCCAACGAATATCCTGGATACTACACAAAACAATCAATTGATGGGGGTTCCAGTGATGCTGAAGCTTTGGCAAATTCGAAGTACCCCTTTATTGCCATCACTCCCAAGTCCACTCTGGCCCGAGGTGGTAGCACCTGATAGGGTCCTATCTATGGGTCAAATAGAACTAAACTACATACTTATGCTAAACTGAATTACTTGAATTGGAACTGTTTTTGACATTGAAACTGTACTTACGCTAAACTGAACTGTTTGAAATAGAGCTGATTATTTGTATAAAAATAGATTTGGCATTAAGTAACCTACAAAGATTGTGATATGCCATAAACCCAAACTACTAACTAAAGCAGTTTTCTTGTTAGGATTATCAGAGACGTGAAGGCCAAGAATGTTTACTTGATCTGCACCAGGAGACTTGAAATCTCTTCTGTCGTGAGGGATCTGTCTCTAATCAACGTCCTCTTTAAGCAGCGTCAGATTTATTCTCAACTGCTCAACAGCATGCACGCTGCGTTCCAATTTTATATACTTCGCTGTGTTTTATCCTGGATCTCCTAGATAATATCTACTCGTTTCAGCTTTTCATCTTTTGGGCTTGTGTCCAATATCCTTATCATTGATACGATTAGAAGTAAATAAGTAATAAAAAAATAAAAAAATTAAAAAAGTTTACGTTTCTGATAAACTTAAATCTTATCTGAAAAATAGTTTCTCCTGAAAAAGCTCTCTTCTTCAATCTGTCCTCAGAATCAGAAATAAGAGATTATTGGCGAGACAGATAACCACGGATAAGTGCGATTTTATTCATTCGTCTTCTAACATTTATTTATTTGTTTACATAGCCTTTTACTTGTCTTGTGTTTCATCTTCACCTCACCGCAAAAAAAATTGTTAGATTGTCATTATAACAGAACGCGATAAATCTACAGCCTTTAAGTCTAGCCGATGATTCAATTTCACAGCCGATCTGTCGACGAGTCTAAGAATATGCTAACTGCACCCCTTGCAAAAAGTTACGACCCCTTTCAACTCCGGAATAATCATGTCCCGAATATGACGCTAATCATCTGATAGTGAGTTTAAGACCTGCGAAGAACGTAGTCGAGGGCGACCAGAAGGCTCCCTTTTCAACTGCTACTACACCGAGGTGTAGGGGGGCGCTACTCCTTTCCCTGGATTGCTCCACTTTACCCTTGATACGTACCTTATATCGCTGAGTGTTAAGCAAGGAAGTACCAAGTATCATTTAAATTTTTGGTATGACTCGACCTGTGATTGAACCCAGGTCTCCCGGTCCATTGGCGAACACTCTATCCACTAAGCCAATGAGGAAGTCAAAAGAGCGTAGAGTACCCTTTTGTTACTCACTTTCGGGCAAATACCCTTGGGAAAGGTAAGAATCTCCTTATCCTCCCAGCTATGGGTTAGATAGTACCACTACTGTTTTTCTATAGTTAGAGTTAGACCCCCTGTACAACGTGTATCCAGGAGATAACATTAAACAAACTAATGATTCGGCTCCACTGATGATGGAGTTTTGAGGAATGAGAAGTACCTCTTCATTGCCATCGCTCAAATAGAACTGTTTGACATTTAAACTGAGTGCAAATAAATGACATGTGCTAAATTGAATTGTTAGAAATAGAACTATTTTACCACTTAACAGTATGTAAGCAAATAGGCTTTCGATCCTATGGAAATCAGTCCTGACCGTTAAAATGAAACGGTTTCTTCCAGGAAGCGGTCGTGTCGATACTACTACATGGATGCACCACTTGGACGCTAACTAAACGGCTGGAGAAGAAGCTAGACGGCAATTACACAATGTTGCGAGCAATCTTGAACAAGACCTGGCGGCAACACCCCACAAGGCACCAACTATACGGCCACCTGCCCTCACGAAAACTATCCAATCTAGACGAACCAGATATGCAGGACACTGCTGGAGAAGCAAGGACGAGCTTATAAGTGATGTACTCCTCCCAGGTTCACTTTGGCTCGGAGCGGTAGTACCTGATAAGGTCTTATCAACTGATCAAATAAAACTAATCTCTGTACTTATGATAAACTGAATTGTTTGAAATAGAACTGTTTGTATATAAAAATGGATTTGGTATTAAATAACTTACAATGGTTGATATGCCATAAAACCAAATTATACATGTGTGTGTGTGTGTGTGTGTGTGTTTTAAGTACAACGTTTTGAGGATTAATGAAACTTGAATGGAACACTGGTGTCCTAGTGCGAGTGAAAGGGTTAATCTATTGGCTTTTAAACATTGACATTTTAACTCGGTATGAAAGGTTAACCTGTTTAAAATGCAAAATATATTTTTGGACTTTATGTAATTGAAGTCAATAACTGGTTAACTGATTTGGGTATAGAATAATCCAACAAGGGTTGCTGTAAAACCAACCAATAAACCTACTCCCTTAAATCTTAACTCCTACAGACTTTCTTTTTCTTTCCACCTCTTCCCCAATCCATAAAATTCAGCACGTCTTTTTCTCCCGTGTCCACACTTCTGTCATCTCAAGTTGTTTCCATGCATACACCCCACATCAATATCCGTGCTCCCTGGGTTTTTGTTTTGTTGCTTTTATGATTTTTTTTTTTTTTTTTTTTTTTTTTTTTTTTTTTTTAGTTAGTTTCACTCTTTATTCTCGTTCATTCTTTCTCTTCCTTCTTAGAACGATTCAATTTCCTTCTCATATCAACATTCCTATTATGGTTAGGGTTATCTGAATGAATCTTGATTTGTAAGTTTCGCTGTTATTTTTATTCTTTCTTCATTTGTTTGTTTGAGAATCCGAAATAAATCTTGGGTTTTATTTTAAAAATTTCGCATTCTGTTTTATGATTTGATTTTCATTCTCATTCAGCCACGATCTCTCGCACTCTAAAACAAACACTCAAGTAATCTCTTTTTCCTCATGTTCGTTCTTTTCAAATCAATCCCTTGGTCATCGCCGACCAACCTCATTACTCATTTTACCTTTTTTTTTTTTACCTCTGTTTCCCTCTCTTCTTTTCCCGTTTCCCTCCTCTCCCTCTTTCTTTTCCCGTTTCCCTCTTCTCCATCTTTCTTCCCCGTTTCCTTCCTCTCCCTCTTTCTTTTCCCTCCTCTCCCTTTTCCCTCCTCTCCTCCTCTTTCTTTTCCCTCCTCTTTCTTTTCCCTCCTCTCACCCCTCTTTATTTTCCCTCCTCTCCCCCCTCTTTATTTTCCCTCCTCTCCCCCCTCTTTATTTTCCCTCTTCTCCCTCCTCTTTCTTTTCCCTCTTCTCCCTCCTCTTTCTTTTCCCTCTTCTCCCTCCTCTTTCTTTTCCCTCCTCTCCCTCCTCTTTCTTTTCCCATTTCCCTCCTATTTCTTTTCTCGTTTCCCTCCTTTCCATCTTTCTTTTCCCGTTTCCCTCCTCTCCCTCTTTCTTTTCCTCCTCTCCCTCTTTCTTTTCCCCGTTTCCCTCCTCTCCCACTTTCTTTTCCCTGTTTCCCTCCTCTCCATCTTACTTTTCCCCGATGCCCTCCTCTCCCTCTTTCTTTTCCGTTTCCCTCTTCTCTCGTTTCCCTCCTTTCGATCCTTCTTTTTCCTCGTTTCCCTCCTCTCCTCTTTCTTCCCCCGTTTACCTCCTCTCTCTCCTTTTCTTTTCCTCGTTTCCCTCCTCTTCCTCCTTCTTTTCTTTCCCCGTTTCCCTCCTCTTCCCTCCGTCTTTTCTTTTCCCTCCTCTTCCCTCCTCCTTTTCGTTTCCCTCCTCTCCCTCCTCTCCTTTTTCTCTTTCCCTCCTTTCCCTCCCCTTTTCCCGTTTTTCTCCACCTCCTTCCCCCATTTCACTCCTCTTTCTATTCCCCTTTCACTCCTCCTCCTTTCCTTGCCCTTTCTTTTCTTTCTCTTTCACCTTCCCCTTCTTTCTTTTCTTTCTCTTTCACCTTCCCCTTCTTTCTTTTCCTTCTCTTTCACCTTCCCCTTCTTTCTTTTCCTTCTCTTTCACCTTCCCCTTCTTTCTTTTCCTTCTCTTTCACCTTCCCCTTCTTTCTTTTCCTTCTCTTTCACCTTCCCCTTCTTTCTTTTCCTTCTCTTTCACCTTCCCCTTCTTTCTTTTCCTTCTCTTTCACCTTCCCCTTCTTTCTTTTCCTTCTCTTTCACCTTCCCCTTCTTTCTTTTCCTTCTCTTTCACCTTCCCCTTCTTTCTTTTCCGTTTCTTTCACCTTCCCCTTCTTTCTTTTCCTTCTCTTTCACCTTCCCCTTCTTTCTTTTCCTTCTCTTTCACCTTCCCCTTCTTTCTTTTCCTTCTCTTTCACCTTCCCCTTCTTTCTTTTCCTTCTCTTTCACCTTCCCCTTCTTTCTTTTCCTTCTCTTTCACCTTCCCCTTCTTTCTTTTCCTTCTCTTTCACCTTCCCCTTCTTTCTTTTCCTTCTCTTTCACCTTCCCCTTCTTTCTTTTCCTTCTCTTTCACCTTCCCCTTCTTTCTTTTCCTTCTCTTTCACCTTCCCTGTCTTTCTTTACCCCTCTCCTTTTTTACCCCTCTCCTCCCTTTTCACTTCCTTCTCTTCCTTTTTTCCCCTCTTTCACTTTTCCCGCTCTTCCTCCTTGCTAATAATTCTTTTATGCTCTCCTCTTCGTTCTGCTTTTATATTCTCACCATTTTTTTTTTCTCTCTGACTTCTCAATAATTTTTTTTATAAACTTCATCTTTCTCATTTTACTGCTTTTTTTTTTTTTTTTTTTTTTTTTTTTTTACTGCCCCGACTGATTTTTGTGGATTTCACCACTTATCCTAAAGTTCCTATTTTTTCTTTCTTTACTCTCGATTGCCCTGTAATTCAGTTTCTCTCAACTCATTCACTTAGTCGTTTCTTATTCCCCATACATTATCATACGTATCAATTCACTCTTCTTCTTTTTTTATTCACTTATTTATCCCTGACTTCATTATACCTTCTTCATAATAAAGCAGAAGAAATTGAGATGGCATTGTCTGAAAACTTGTACAAACAAACCAAGCACAGTAAAAGAGATGACATATTATTTTTCTATTTATTTTACTTCAACAAAAAAATTTAAATATATATATATATATGTGTGTGTGTGTATGTGTGTTCCAGATCCGGTTTTTGCTTATTTATTTATTTATTGCCAATGTCTGCCCTGCAGTTACTGTTGACGACAGATGCGTAATTAAGACCCTCATAGTGTCCATGGAATTTTCAAAAATTTCATAAATTGAGAATTTTTTTTGAATAAATCGAAAGAAAAAGGAAGTTTATTTTTTGTTTCCCGCCTTCCCACATCAATATTTTTCTTAAACATCTTCACTTCTTTCCTTGTCTCTTGAAATTATGTGAACTTCCTTTTTACTTCGTTTCTTTAGAGGTCTTTCGTTTACAACTATTTTCATCTAATGTCAGTTTTATTTCAATTTCTCTCTCTCTCTCTCTCTCTCAGACTTTCTCTTTTTCGGTTTCTCCCCCCCTTCTCTCTCTCTCTCTCTCTGTTAGCGATTTGTCCCCTCTCTCTCACGCTTTTCAGCTTTGTCCTTCTCCTCCTTTCTCTCACGCTTTTCAGCTTTGTCCTTCTTCTCTCTCTCTCTCACACTTTTCAGCTTTGTCCTTCTCTCTCTCTTACTTTTCAGCTTTGTCCTTCTCTCTCTCTCACTTTTCAGCTTTGTCCTTCTCTCTTTTTCACTTTTCAGCTTTGTCCTTCTCTCTCTTTCACTTTTCAGCTTTGTCCTTCTCTCTCTTTCACTTTTCAGCTTTGTCCTTCTCTCTCTTTCACTTTTCAGCTTTGTCCTTCTCTCTCTTTCACTTTTCAGCTTTGTCCTTCTCTCTCTCTCTCTCTCACTTTTCAGCTTTGTCCCTCTCTCTCTCTCACTTTTCAGCTTTGTCCCTCTCTCTCTCTCTCTCACTTTTCAGCTTTGTCCCTCTCTCTCTCTCTCTCTCTCACTTTTCAGCTTTGTCTCTCTCTCTCACTTTTCAGCTTTGTCCCTCTCTCTCTCTCACACTTTTCAGCTTTGTCCCTCTCTCTCTCACACACTTTTCAGCTTTGTCCCTCTCTCTCTCTCACACTTTTCAGCTTTGTCCCTCTCTCTCTCTCTCACACTTTTCAGCTTTGTCCCTCTCTCTCTCTCTCACACTTTTCAGCTTTGTCCCTCTCTCTCTCTCACACTTTTCAGCTTTGTCTCTCTCTCTCTCACACTTTTCAGCTTTGTCCCTCTCTCTCTCTCTCTCTCACTTTTCAGCTTTGTCCCTCTCTCTCTCTCTCTCACTTTTCAGCTTTGTCCCTCTCTCTCTCTCTCTCACTTTTCAGCTTTGTCCCTCTCTCTCTCTCTCTCACTTTTCAGCTTTGTCCCTCTCTCTCTCTCTCTCACTTTTCAGCTTTGTCCCTCTCTCTCTCTCACTTTTCAGCTTTGTCCCTCTCTCTCTCTCACTTTTCAGCTTTGTCCCTCTCTCTCTCTCACTTTTCAGCTTTGTCCCTCTCTCTCTCTCACTTTTCAGCTTTGTCCCTCTCTCTCTCTCACTTTTCAGCTTTGTCCCTCTCTCTCTCTCACTTTTCAGCTTTGTCCCTCTCTCTCTCTCACTTTTCAGCTTTGTCCCTCTCTCTCTCTCTCTCTCTCACTTTTCAGCTTTGTCCCTCTCTCTCTCTCTCTCACTTTTCAGCTTTGTCCCTCTCTCTCTCTCACTTTTCAGCTTTGTCCCTCTCTCTCTCTCTCACTTTTCAGCTTTGTCCCTCTCTCTCTCTCTCTCTCTCACTTTTCAGCTTTGTCCCTCTCTCTCTCTCTCTCTCACTTTTTAGCTTTGTCCCTCTCTCTCTCTCACACACTTTTCAGCTTTGTCCTTCTCTCTCTCACTTTTCAGCTTTGTCCTCTCTCTCTCCAGCTTTGTCCTTCTCTCTCTCTCTCTCCAGCTTTGTCCTGCTTCTCTCCTTCCTCTTCTCTCGCTCTCTTCTCCTCCTCCTTCTCTTGGTCACTCTTTTTCGCTTTCTCCTCCTCATTACCTCGACTCTCCATTTGATCTCTATGTATTATATATTCACAGTTGCACAACCTAACGTGAAGCTTATAGATATTACGTGGACGACCAAAAATCTATGCTTGTAAAACAGATATCGTTATGCTAAAATTATTGTTTTGGAGAGAGAAGTAAAAATGCAGTTGGGTAAAGGGGGTTGATAAGTTTTCAATTGGATAGAAAGTGTTGACGTGGCTGCAAATTACACCAAACCTACGAACATTACATCAATGTTGAGTAAGAATGCCTCAAGAACAGTCATCATCTAAACTTCCCAACAGCCTTCTGTCATCTGTGAATGCCGGTGGTGGGTAAGAAGATAGATAGATCAATAGACAGATAGGGACAGTCTTCCAGATAGAAAGGCAGGGGAACAATGTGATGAATGATGTTGGGAATTTCAAGATGAAGCATTGCTATTAGAGTATGGGAGAAAAACATAAATGACAGTCTCAGATTACGAGATACATCATAGATTTGCGGAAGTCCGAAGATCAAATCAGCCGGAAGGGTTTGATAAAACAATAATTCTTGTCGGAATTCTTCATGGAATTTAATTTTTTTCTGTAAAACTAGGTTAGATAAATAGGTGAAGAATGCAATTGTCACTTGTTGACAAGGGGACATTATGCAGACTAGGAGAATTTTTCGATGTTTTACACACAATTATTTCAAGGAATTGACTCACTGCAATCCACGCTTCAAAAGTTCTTGAATAGGTTGCTAAATAACTCAACAAAGGTCGCGATTTTCATTTATATTTTCATTTTCAGTCCTGGTTTTTAATGTTATTTTTTGATGAGCAATTGTTTTGTTGATAGCTTCTATAATTATTTTCGGCTGCAACACCACCTTGTCGATGGGGCATAGATACGCTGACTGTATCTCCTGCAGATGGATAAAGCTCTTACCACTCCTCAAAACTGCATCGGATGGTGAGGCTCCAGTTTTGCAGTACTCCCAAGTTCACTTTGACCTGGAGTGATAGTATCTGCTAGGAGCCAATCTATTGGTCAAATAGATTATTTGTCTTAATTTCTGAGAAGCTTGATAGTTATTTAGAATATTCGGACTAATGACCTCATCTTTATTGTTATAATCACAACGTTTCGACTGATGTTTTTCGGCCTTCTTCAAGGGTTTTGGGATTTTGTGTGGACTCCCAAATTCGACATAAAACAGCTGAAGAATGCCGAAGGACATATCGGGCGAAATGTTATATTCTAAGTATTAATGAAGGTCGAATAGCGGTTTGAAACATTTGTATCAGGTAGAAATTCTTGATATCAAGTTACGATAAATAATTTTTGTTAAGAATACTTACTTTAAGCTATACTTGATTACTAATAATTATGATTAATTACTTGAAAGCTTATAACTGCAAAAAAAATTATTATTCAACTGAAATTGTTTGATGAAACCATTGAGTTCCGCATAAGATATTAGTATTAGATTGGAATACTTGAAATCGTACGACTGTTTGCAAAAAAGATTCTCTTTAGAAAACACTACATAAGAAATATAAATGCATACGTATAATGTACGCGATTCCCTAACTGTTACGCGTAAAATAACTCTAAACCAATTGATATGCCGTTAAAATCAATCGTGACCTTATCGTTAACTTCAACAGTCTATATTAGCCTGATAGCAAATAGAAACGCACACCTAAAAAGTTAATCAGATTTCTCTCATCAATACCACCTATATATATATATATATATATATATATATATATATATATATATATATATATATACCTTAAAAAAGGTAGATATTAACGAAACTATTTAATTTTTCCATACGGTTATGTAGTTTCTTCCAGGCTGCGGTCGTGTCGATACTGCTGTATGGATGCACTACTTAGACGCTAACTAAACGGCTGGAGAAGAAGCTAGACGGCAATTACACAAGAATGTCGCGAGCAATCTTGAACAAGTCCAGGCGGCAACACCCCACAAAGCACCAACTATACGGCCACCGGCCTCCCATCACGAAAACTATCCAAGCTAGACGAACCAGACACGCAGGACACTGCTGGAGAAGCAGAGACGAGCTCATAAGTAATGTACTCCAATGGAGCCCCACATATGGCCGAGCAAAAGCAGGACGACCAGTTAGAACATACATACAGCAGCTATATGAGGATACGGGATGTAGCCCTGAAGACCTGCCGGAGGCGATGAACGATAGGGAGAAGTAGCGAGAGAGGGTCAAGGATATCCGTGAAAGCGGCATGACATGATGATGGTTATATTCAACTGATTTTCGTAAAGTGGCGTTGACCTCTGTGAACTCACATAAAACCGTTCATGTAGTTATTCAAGCAAGATGGTACCATCTCCGCATAAAATAGCCAACAGGTGAAATTAGTACATCTGTCTCCCAAGTACACAGTTCAAAGTTGCAGCCGTACGGCCACTTACCTCCCATCTAAAAAAAATAACCACCCGCGTAAGCCTAAGGACTATTGCATATACACACATCAGAGTTGACCGACCAGCTCAGTGCGGACAAAGATGTCGTCTAGAAAACCTACCAAATATTATTGATGATAGGACGGATAGCGACGAGAGAAAATGAAGAGAATCTATGCTATCAGCAGGACTTGATGCTTTAATCATAGAATAAATTCAACATCTCTTGATAGGTCCTAGCGATGGTATCCAGTATCTGCACAGAGCAGATGAATGTAAAATTTTTGCCGGTCGGATATACATGTGTCCATATGAAGGAGAATAAATTTGTTCATTGTGGATTTACTCGGGAAACTTCCACGAGTATAACGAGAATTCATCTTATTTTTAACTGGGTAAATGGATTTTTATTCGGGATAATTTTGGTCGGCAAAGTGCTTCAATAGTGTGGCATGTGCTAGGATAAATCGTATACTATTAAGTCTTTAAGATGGCAAACTCTCGCTCTCATATAGACACTTAAATCAGATATCTACAAATTACCCAGTCGACTGCTTCTCTGCAGAGAGGTAAGACCCCCCCCACGATTGTCCTGGATATGACACCAAACAATCTGATGGGGATGTTCCAGCAATGCTTTAGGGAATGCGGAGTACCCCTTTATCGCCATCGCACCTAAGTCCACGCTGGCCTGGAGTGGGAGCACCTGATAAGGGTCATATCTATGGGTTAAATAGAACTAAACAGTTGTTGGCAATTACCGATTTTATGCATTTAAACTGCGTATTTATGCTGAACTGAATTGTTTAAAATAGAACTGTTTTGACATTAAAACAGCGTACTAATGCTAAACTAAATTATCTGAAATAAAACTGTTTTGACATTAACTCTGTGTATTGCCCAGTCGGCTGGAGCTGCAGAGGGGTAAGACCCCCCCCGCCAATGAGTGTCCTAGATATGACACTATACAGTCTGATGGTGAGGTCCCAGTAATGCTGGGGCCTTGGGAAATACGGAGCTCTCCATCATTGCCATCGCTCCCAGGTCCACTCTGGCCCGGCGTGGTAGCACCTGATAGGGCCCTATCTATGGGTTAAATAAAACTGATGACATACTTATGCTAAACTGAACTGTTTGATTAAACAGAATAGCTTGAAATAGAAATGTTTTTGACAATTAAACCGTACTTACATTTTAAACTGCGTGCTCATGCTAAACTGAATTATTTGAAATTGAACTGTTTTTGACCTTAAAACTGTACTTACACTAAACTGAATTGTTATATATAACTGAATAATTTGAAATAGAAATCTTTTTGACAATGAAACTGTGTACTCATGCTAAACTGAATTGTTTTAAATAGAACTGAACTTTTACATAAAATGGATTTGGCGTTAAATAACCCACAAGTGTTGATATGCCATAAAACCCAACAAACCAACCATCAGATCTACAAAGCTTAGCTTATCAGGACTGATGGTTGGTTGCTTGTTTGGATTTTATGGCATATCAACTTTTGTTGGTTATTTAACGCCAAATACATTTTTATGAAAATAGTTGTATTTCAAACAATTCAGTTTAGTATGAGTACGCAGTTTAAATGTAAGTATAGTTTAATTGTGAAAAACAATTCTATTTCAAGCTATTCAGTTTAGTCAAGCAGTTCTAATTCAGCTAATTCAGTTTAGTATCAGTACAGATTTTGTTTACACACAGTTAAATGTCAAAACAGTTCTACATTAAACAAATCAGTTTAGTGTTAGTATAGTTTCAATATCACAAAACAGCTGCATTTCAGATCATTCAGGTTAGCAGAAGCACGCCGTTTAAGTGTAAGTACGGTTTAATGATCAAAAACATTTCTATTTCAAGCAATTCTGTTTCAGTCCAACAATTTAGTTTAGCATAAGTATGCCGTAAGTTCTATTTAACCCATAGATAGTACCCTTATCAGGGGTTACCACTCTGGGCCAGAATGGACCTGGGAGCAATGGCAATAAAGGGGTACTCCGCACTCCCCAAAGATCCAGCATTACTGGAACCTCACCATGAAATTGTTTAGTGTCATATACAGGACACTCATTGGGGAGTCTTATTTTACAACCCCAGCTGACTGGGCAAATCAGGACTGAATATAATGCATTTGAATATATCTGACTGAATATAAGGCCTCTTTAAAGACTAAACTCCTTATACTATTAATGTTTTGTTAGATGAGTTTGTGTCGGCTGGCGCTCCTTATAAAACTTAACGCTTCAAATAATTTAACTGATATCCTGTTACCGGAAGTTTTAACTTTTATTTCTATATATTTATTCACTTATTTTATGTATTTTTTAAAACATTGGGCTAGATTATTTTATCGTCTGCATTATTTTAAAGGATCCATCTCTAAAGTTCGTCCTATGCAAAAGAGTTCTAGCCCTACCTTGTCTGAATGAGAGCTCAGGTATTTCCTCAACAGAGAATTCTAACTTGCCCACACTAAACCAAATTTGGGACAAACCTGTATCTCTGAAGAACTCAAAGAGAACTGAATTCAACTACAGGTTTATCAAACGCTTCATTTTGTTAAACAAGATTTATCTTACATAATGTCTTTGGTGTATAATTAAAAGAGCTCTTGTTCCACACTTCATCAGAGCTTGTGGAAGTTTCAGGTTCAGAACCAAATAATGGATGGTTTCAATAATACAATGAGGACTGACATGCCATGAAACCAAAATATGAACTGATCGAGGTATGAAAAAGAAGTTTTCTCTTTATCAGTACCCTCCTCACACTCCTTGACAAAATGAATATTTTTGTTAAATATGAATCATGCGAAACAGTTTTCGTTCAACTAAGACAAATGCAGTCAGACAAAACTTTGTGAAGCCTTCATAAAATATAGAACAGGACGCTATGTTTTGTGAATCGTAAATATTTTTTTTTATCATTTAGAGCATTCGGACTATCGTTCTCATCTTTGATATATTCACAACGTTTCGGTCGATTAATCCTTCGGTCTTCTTCAGTTGTTTCTTGTCAAACTCCAGACCCTACGAAAACTTTCTTTATTATCTAAGTCAACCGTTCGACTCCCCTTGGCGTAGGGGCTAACCGTTGGACATATGAATAAACGAGTTCTAAGTCCAGTTTGGCTTTTACGTTAATTTTCGGACAAATATGTTCGGGGAAGGTATAAATTCCCTTAATTCCTGTTCATACTTATATTTTAAACATGATTCCTAAACAGATTTTATCATTTTTAAAATGGGCCTGACTTTTATTTTGCACACAGTTGAATGGTTCCAAGTATTGCTATGCATCACAAACAATTCAATTAAACACCAGTCATTTGTTTACTCAGTTTAAATGATCAAACTGTTTTTTTTTTTTCAAACAGGTCAATTTGATACAAGTCACTTCTTTGCACACTGTTTAAATGTCAAACAGTTATATTTGACCCATAGATGGGACCCTATCAGCTCCTACCACTTGGCAAGTTTAGGGTTATCAATGTTCATCAAATCTAGAACACAATTTCAATGAGACAACCAATGTAGTCTATTCGGAGTGAAAGTAAACTGCATCTTGTGGAGAGGCTCCGATTCTGGAACTTTGGGAGAATTTCGAGTCACCCATCCGTTGCCACGAATCCCAAGTTCGCTCTGATCCCAGGTAAATGTAGCTATTAGGGTTCTGTTTATAGATTAAATAGATCTGTTGGAAAAGTTGTGTAACTATATAAAACCAAATGACCGCCCTCTTGGCTGGATCTGTAGTATACGCAGACTACATCTCTGTAAACAAGTCTGGTATGACACTAAACTGTATCTCATGGTAACTCCAGGAGCATTGGCGAATGCAGAAAAGTACTTCATTGCTATCACTACCAAGTCCACGCTAACATGGATTAGCCGGCCTAATAGGCTGCATCTGTAGTATACGCCGATTACATCTCTGCAGAGTTGTAAGACCCTTCCTCAACTGAGTATCATGGATAAACAAGCGAAAGGTGGGGCTCCACTAATGCTGGAGCTTTGGGGATTACGGAATACCCTTTCACTGCCATCGCTCCCAGGTTTATTATAGCCCAGAGTGGTTTATATGCCGTAAAATCCAACCAACAAACGCGAATAAGCTATACCCATTAGGGGCTTGCCCAGTTTGCTGGGGCTGTAGAATACATCAACTGTGTCCCTGCAGAAAGCTAAAAGACCCCCACCCCGCAACGATTGCCCTGGATATGACAAAACATGCTGATGGTGAGGTTCCAGTAATGTTGGAGCTTTGGGGAATGCAGAGTACCCTTTCATTGCCATCGCTCCCAGGTCCATTCTTGCCCGTAGTGGCAGCACCTGATTGGGTCCTATCTATGGGTCAATTAGAACTAAACTGTGCGCTTATGCAAAACTGAATTGTTCGAAATAGAACTTTTTGAACTTTTGCAAAACTGAATTGTTTGAAATAGAACTGTTTTGACATTTGACCGTTTGTAAACAAGAACTATATTTGTACTAAACTGAATTGTTTGAAATTGAACTCGGCGTTAAATGACCTGAAAAATGGTTGATACGCCATAAAATAAAACGACCAACCAACCTGTTAGGGGCCCATGTATGGGTCAAATAGTTACTAAAAAAATATTTATATTGATTAAATGAAATTTTACAACAGAGTGAAAATTCATTACATTACTTGATAAATAGAATTGCTTTAACTATTTAACAGTGACAATAACTTATGAATTAGTAAAATTATCAGTGTGGTCCTATGCTAATCACGGAGCCCAATTTATTGTCTCACAAACGTTTCAATAAAAACGATTTTTTGTTGTTGTTAAACAACGGGTTTTCTCAATTCTTTCAGTTGCTAAACAATCTAGCCACTCATATTACCTGACCGTCAGAAGAAGATCCGGCTGAATTGCGTCAACCCTCCTCCGTGGATCTTTCAAACACAGCGTGGGTACAGAAGGATTCGACAAAGCAAACAGCCGGAAGCTAATGTGGAAATCACGAACACAATAGCCACAACAAGTACTGTGACTAGTAGTCACACCACATTTGGGCTCCGTGACAAGCATAGGACCACATCAGTATTAGCAATAGTTGAAATAATTTGATTGAGTACAAACAAATGAGCTCAAAAATCAAGTTACCCACAAACTATCCGCTCACAAATGATATATATATATATATATATATATATATATAACAGGACTTGGTATTAAATAACCAACGACGGTTTAAATGCCGTAAAGCACTAACCAACCAACAAATACTACTTATTAATCAATTGTGATATTCAATTTGAATCATAGTTCTTTGTTGCCCAGTCGGCTAGGGCTGTAGAATACAACGACTGCACCTCATCAGAGGGGTAAAACCCCGTCAACGAGTGTCCTGCTAATGACACTAAACAAACTGATGGTGAAGTTCCAGTAATGCTGGAGCTATAGGAAATGCAGAGTACCCTGTTATTGCCATCGCTCCCATGTCCACTCTGGCCTGGAGTGGTAGCCCTATCTATGGGTTAAATAGAACTAACGGCATACTTATGCTAAACTGAATAGCTTGAAATAAATGTTTTTGACTATAAAACAGTACTTCCATTTAAACTGCGTGCTTATCCTAAACTGAATTATTTGAAATGCAAATGTGTTTTCTGACATGGAAATTGTACTTACACTAAACTGATATGTTTAATGTAGAACTGTTTTGACATTTAACAGTGTATAAACAAAATCTGTACTCATACTAAATTGAATTAGCTGAATTAGAACTGCTTGACCAAACTGAACTGCTTTAAAAAGATGTTTTTTCACAATTAATCTGTACTTACATTTAAACTGGGTCTTTATCCTAAACTGAATTGTTTGAAATAGAAATATTTTCATAAAAATGTATTTAGCGTTAAATAACCTACAAAGGCTGATATTTCATAAAACCCAAACAACCAACCAATCATAGTTGTTTGGAAAGGATCGACTAACTTCGGCATGAAATAACTTCTAACAAGATGTCACGCACTAAAAAAACAACTCTACTAAAGATGGGAGCATTAGAATGAAAGCAGAGATACAGTTAATTGAGACAGTCTCCTAATCAAATACTATGTAATGCCATCGGGCATGAAATAGTACTAAACTGTGTAATCAGTAGAAGGCATCGTTAAAGTCTCTCCATCAATAGTTTTGAATGTGTATAAAAAAAGAATGACTCATAATAGTGTATAATAAGGCTGAATATATCATAAAGCTTTTTTATACACACATTTTCTCCCGCTATTTTAACAAAGATCCATCGGTATTTTAACAACACTTCATGAATTTAAAGTCCTGAAGAAGGCTATTATAACCGAAACGTTCAACGTCAACTTTAATAATAAATTGATCAAATTTGGATTATTTTGGGTTTTTCTTTTCTAATTTTCTTCATACTGTCGGATTTAACTTCTTTTTTAATACTTCCAAATCATATATTTATATAAACAGGATTTGGCTTTAAATGACCGACAATGCTTGATATTGTATAAAACCAAACCTACCGATCTGATTCTACTGAATAGTACCCGTAGATCTTTGAAAATAATTTGTATTAGATAGAAATATTTGAACCCATGCAACTGAGTAAATTATTCGTATTAAAAACAGTTACTTAAAGTTATAATTATCTACCATGAATAATTATTAGTTTAAGTTAATTAAGTAGTCGAGGGTGACCTGAAGGCTCTCTTTTCTATAGCTACTATACCAAGGTATTGAGGAGGGCGCTACTCCTTTCCCTGGATTGCTCCACTTTACCTCGATCCTTACCTTATAATGCTGAGTGTTAAGCAAGGTAGCATCAAGTAGCATTTTATGAGTCTTTGGTATGACTTGACCTGGGATTGAACCCAGGTCACCCAGGCCAATGTCCGATAATTATTAGTTACTTGAAACCATATCACTGTGTGCAAACAAATGACTATTATTAGATAGAAGTGGCCACTTTAAGTTATAGAATAATCCATAGATTATTCGTATTTGACAGGAATACTTGATATCATATGTTTCTAAAACCACTTATTAACTAATTCATACTCAAGAAATGGCAAAAATCTTGGGATGATCACACACAGAGCAGGCTCCGCCATATTGAAGATACCATAGGTGAATGGCCAGCAGATTATAGAAGAAATAGAAAAGAAGTGATAATCTCCAGACTTCGTATTGGTCACACCCACATTACCCATTCACACCTAAAAGGGGAAGACTCCCCAGTATGTTCGACATGCAAAGTACATCTCACAGTCAAACACATTCTCATAAACTGTGACAGTTTTAGTCAAATTCGCCCAAAACATTCAATTTAAAGAACCTCTTCAAAAACACCAAACCAGAGGAAATCTTAAGCTTTCAAAAAAGAAATCAACCTCTTCATCAAAATCTAGTCAAATATTATAAAACATAACTAAAACTCATACCTTAAAACCTAAAACATGCACAAAAGACAAAAGCAATTTAACCCTTCTGGCATTAAATGACCCACAGAGGTTGATATGCCGTTAAACAAAACTCAAACTTAAACTCCAAAATCTCTGAAACAATACCTTAAAAAACTTTTTTCCACAAAAAAGCATCTCAATTTTGTAAGTTGATGAAGATTTACCGATACATTGGTCTAATTAGTGCAGAAGATTGGATTTTTTTTTTTTCAGTTAAAAGAAAAGTCCGATAATTGTGGTTAAAAATGGTTAGTATTCGAGTAGCGGTAAAAACCTAATATTTCGAATAATTATTTTCAAAGTAAATAATTCCTCTCTGTTTGGAGGACGAGTGAAATCCTGTTTTCTCCTTTAATTCTCATTTATTTATTTATTACAAGCTGCCTTGTCGATGAGGCTCAGAATACACAAACTGCATCGCCTGCGAAGGGGTATAACCACACCGACGAAGTATCTTGAATTTGACACTATATCAAATGGTGAGACTCGTTCTCAGAAGTGTGGACTACACCGAGAATGACCTAACGTCCAAGTCCACTCTGACCCGAAAGGGTACAACCTGTTAGGGTCCCATTTATGGGTGAAATTAATCTGTTTAAAAATTACAAGTATTCTAAAGAACCGCTTCGCCCCCCTCCCCACAAAAAAAACCCTTTATGAATCAAAACAAAAAAATAGATATAAAAGTACTATGGACCCGATTCCAAAATTCTCGACAGAAAATAACACCAGGTGGTTTGACATGCCGGTAAAATCAATCAGATTCCTAACAGAAAGTTTTATGTAAATTCAATATCAGCTTTTTCACGGAAACAAAGATGTTTATTTTTCCTTTCTTTTTTTTTTTTTTGCGGGGTCGTGACTCTTTATACATCAGTAATACCCATAACAACCCCCGTCCAAAAAAAAAAAACGGAAATATCTTCAGGATACGTGACAAGAAGTATTAAAATAGAAGTCAAACAAATCTGAGTGCTCTGTTTTGCCACTGATTTCTATTTTAAGATTTTTAAAGTCATTCTATTTGAAATTCGCCATTACTATCTTTCTGTTAATGCCATTACAACCCGCGATCCCCCTTTTAGTGTGTCTGTGTGTATTAGGCTTTTCCACCACCCTCCACCGACAGGTAAGTTAGCTTCTTCTGCATCAGTAAGTTTGGACACCTAACGTTCCCCTTCCCACAACTCGAATGAAATTGATCTGTGCCTAAATTTAGCCAATCCTCTTTCGAACTGATATCGTAGACCATTAGTTGATATAAATTTTTATGATGTATTTTTGAAACCGCCTATATGTACGTGAAGAGAAAGATTCGCGCTTTTTTTTTTTTAAGATCATTTTGAAATAGCCTTCTCTCTTCTTTCCAATGTTGAAGCTTTTCCGTTCTCCTCTCAAAACACTTTTTTTTTCCTTTTAAATATTTTCTCTTTTTCTTTTTTTTTTTTTTTTTTGTCTGAATTTAAATCTTCTTGTTCATTAGAGCTTTTTTTCTTTTTCTATCTATGAATTGTGCGGTCTTCATTCGTTGCTTTTAATAAATCTTTTTTTCTGATTTCATTTCTATTTTCAACTTCTCATTTTCCCCCTCCATTCTTTTTACTAAGATTTCCGTTTATTTTCCCTTTCGTTTACTTTGCTCCTTCTCTCTCCTCTTCTTCTACGCTCTTTCCTTCATTCTCTGCTACACCTCTTTGCTTCTCTTCCTCTTTTTCCTCTCCTCTGCTCCGCTCTTTTCTTCACTTCTTCCCAGTCTTTGCTTCTATTCCTTATTTCTTCCTTCTCTTCTTTGCACTCTTCCTCTACATAGCTTCTCGTCTCTCCTCCTCTGCTTTGCTCTTTTCTGCATTTTCTCCCTCGTTTGTTTACTGTTTTACTTCCTTTCTCTGCCTCTTTGCTTCTCTTCATCTTTTTCTTGTCTGCATCCTTTTCTCACATCTTCCACTTCTTTGATACTCTTCTCTCCTTTACCTTCTTACTATTCTTTTCTTTGAATTGTTTCTCCTGCTTTTTGCTATTCTATCTTCTTCCTTCTCTTTAGTTTGTCATTGTTTCGGTGAATTTATTTTTTCTTTTAACTAGGGCCAAAAACTTCATCATAAACTTCTCTAAACTTCCAAAAATTACCTTTCTTTCTTTGCTCATCCCCGTTTTACAATAAAGCAAAACTTTATTCTCTTAAACTAGCTGTAATTGATTTCAAATTGTGTTTATTTTAAACATCCGGTTTACAATTACGATTTCAAAACAGAACCTGTTGTGATAGGCTTACTGTCGTCCTATATCCTGCGACACGTGCACGAATACGACCTTTGTATGCGACCTACACTTCTAAGAATTTATCCAACTTGATCACCACGAATAAAATAATTACCTAAGATAATCATCTTCTTGAATTATATTAAATATACAAATATCAACTATGGGTTTTATAGTATCACTGTTCTTCTACAAGGATGGCTTTCACAATAAATAACTTACGAAGGTTAATATGCTATTGAAGAATAGTTTTAGGGTATACTGGGCTTTTTAACCTTGGTATGGCTATCTTAAAACCCGTTCAACTCCGCTTAAAAATTGACCTTGGGTCACTTCCTGATTGCGGTGGAGGGCTTGGGTAAATACATACTATTAAAAACAAAATATTTCATTGCCTGAGTAAACTAAATAGAATACATAACGATTGATTTGGACGGCATGTCAACCTGTGTAGGATTATTTGATGCCAAGAGGTTCGGGAATCGAGTTCATTGTACATTTGTATTATCAGCTTGTTCGGTAAACACTGTAACGAATTTAGTATAAGCTGTTTGAATTTTATTCATTCTTCGTTGGCTAATAAGTGAAAAGTTGGTGACCTTAGTCGAGGGTGACCTGAAAGCTCCCTTTTCAATAGCTATCAAAGTGAGGTGTCGGGGAGGGTGCTACTCCTTTCCCTGGATTGCTCCACTTTACCCTTGATCCTTACCTTATAATGCTGAGTGCCTAATGAGTAGAGTGTTCGCCAATAGTCCGGGAGACTGGGGTTCAATCCCAGGTTGAGTCATCGTAAAGATTTAAGAAAATGGTATTTGATGCCGCCTTGCTTGACACTCAGCATTATAAGGTAGGAATCAAGGATAAAGTGGAGCAATCCAGTGAATAGAGTAGCACCCCCACCTGCATCTAGGTGTAGTAACTATTGAAAAGGGAGCCTTCGGATCACCCTCGACTAAGGTCACTAACTTTATTTTGACTAATAATTGTACAAAATTCACATTTCTAATAAGTGTCATTATTATTAATTTTCTATCACTTCTTTCAGGATTTGATTTTGCAAGTCATATATCTCGAATCCTGAATATGAAAAAAGTGATGTTTACTTTTATTTTTTTTTTTTTTTTTTGTATGCGTTCCATCTCCGTCATAATCTTGCTGCATGACTATGCTTGGTCACGTGGTGCCTGAATGATACTACAGAATCTCATTGACTTTGGATATGAAATTTACCACATCCAACCATATTTTTTTCTGATCTCTCACTCACCAAAGACTTTTAAAAAGCATTTTGACACTCTTCGCATTCAAACCTTTGCTATTTTTTCCTACAGGCATTGATAACGTTACTAATCAATGGCAGAAATGCATAAGAACGATATTTTAACTGATTTAAAGTAGTTTTAATTAATTAATTCAAGTTAATTGTAAAATTAGATATTATTTTCTGAACACCCAAATACACTCTAGTGTGATTGCTTCTTAAGAGGTTTTTTTTTTGTTTGGAGGCGGGGTGTTGTACAAAGTAAGAAGATATCAAGAATTCCTATCTAATAATTACATGGCTTCAAGTAATTATTTCTATTTAATAAGTCATTTGTTGACATATTTGTTTGTTTGTTTTAGGTTTTATCGCATAGCAAGCTTTGTAGTGAATTTAATTCCAAATCCATTTTTTACAAATAAACAGTTCTACTTCAAGCAATGCAGTTCAGTATAAGTATTAGTTTTGCTTACACAGTTAAATATCAAAGCAGTTTCATTTCAACAACTCAGTTTAGTATAGAAAAACAGTTCCATTTTAAACAATTCAGTTTAGTGTAAGTACGCAGTTTTAATGTCAACAGTTCTATTTCAAACAATTAAGATCAGCTTAAGTACTCAGTTCAATTTGACCCATAGATTAGGCCGGAGTGGTAGTACCTGATAGGGTCTTGAGTGGACCTGGGAACGATAGCAATAAAGGGATACTCCATATTCCCCAAAGCTCCAGCATTACGGGAACCTCACCATCAGATGGTTTTGTGTCATATCTCGGACACTCGTGTGGGGGGTTACTCCCTCTTAAGAGAAGCAGTCGGTGTATTCTGTAACAATATCTAAAACAAATAATTCAGTTATATGGCATCAGTAATTCTTCTATACCACTACTTTCTGGTCCAATCTGTCTGGCAGGGGTAGTACCCACTATGGTCCTATCAATGGGGCAAATAGATCAGTTTAAAACCAATTCCCTAACAATCTGATGGTGAGGTTCCAGTAATACTGGAGTTTTGAGGAATGCGGAGTACGCCTTCATTGCCATCGCTCCCAGGTCCATTTTAGCCCAGTGTGGTAGCACGTGATAGGGTCATATCCCTAGGTCAAATAGAACTGCGTACTTATGCTAAACTGAATTACTTAAAATAGAACTGTTTTGGACATTGAAACTACGTACTTAGGCTAAACTGAACTGTTGAAAATAGAACTGTATTTAAATAGAACTAAACGATGTATTTAGGCGAAACTAAATTGTTTGAAATAGAACTGTTTTGATATTTAACTGCTTGTAAACCAAAGCTATACTAGACTAAATTTTTTGAAATTTAGTTCAGAGTTAAATGACCCCAAAATGGTTGATAGGCCATAAAACAAAACAACCAACCAACCCATTCCTATTCGATAATACTAAGCGTGAAAAAAAAATTAAACAAAACACCAAAAATATTTAAAATGAACGCGATTTCCTAACATGTTGTTATCTAAGACGCCATGCAGGGGAATTACTCGGACTAATGACTCAAAGACTTGCAAAAGGTTTGTGGACTAGCATCATATTTGATAGCATTATAAGATTTCAGCTATTTATGTTGAATAAAAGTTTTATGGGTTAGGCTAAGTATAAGTGCAAGGCGTCAAAGTAAATAGTAGTTTGCTGGATACCTCATTTTTACAAAATAAGACCCTGGAGTATTTTCTGAAAACGTTTCAGTAGAAAAGCAAGTGCCTTACATACCAGCTAATACGTTGCTCTACCAGAAATGTTTGACTCCTATTACAGTGGTATTGCTTTGGTTATAAAACAAAGGATCTGGAAATAAAAAGATCTTTTTTTTTCTAATAAGAAAAAAAGTGTCATATAGAATATATTAATGCAGACGAGTCTTCTCGTCGTGGCCTCATATCAATGGAAAACTAAATTGTCTGGCAGGGGAGAGAAGAAAACAAAACACTCAGTTTAACCCCAGCCTAAAGAAGGGAGACAGATCCATGTTTTTTACTCGTTTTTTCATTCTCTCTCTCTCTCTCTCTCTCTCTCTCTCTCTGACATTGTTATCCTATTTACCAACCCCTCCGCTCGAGCAGGATATGACACAAGGTCAATTTTTAAGCGGAGTTTAACAGGTTTAAATTCAGAGTTTTCCTTCTCCTAGACTATTTGCCTCACCAAGGCTGAAGAACCTAGTCTGTCCTACTATTTACCCATAACTGGAGGGAGAATAATTGGATTCATACCTTTCCCAAGGGTATTAGTGCTATGTGAAATGCAATCAATCTCGTCCAGGATTTGAACTCGTGTCGCCGTGTCCATTTCCTACGACGATAACAATTAGACCACCGGCACCTCCACTCTCAGACATTGTTATGCTATTAAACAAAGAAACCAAACTTTCTCTCTTAGACACCACCCATTCGGCTGAGGCTGTTGAATACGCCGAGAGCACCCCTTCAGAGGGGTAACTCCCCATCGAGTGTCCTGGGTATTACACTAGACTGTATTTGATGGTGAGTAAAAAGCTTTAGGGAATGTGGAGTACTCCTTCATAGCGCTTACTCCCAAGTTTTCCCTGATTGGGAGTGGTTGGACTTATTAAGGTCCCATCTATGGTTAAGTAGAACTGTTTAATCATTAACTAAACTTGAAACCACTTAACTGTAAAAGAATAAATAATTGATATTGAATTATTTCTATTAGATAACAATGCTGGCAACCATTTAACTGTTTGCAAACAAATGAGTTCTGACTTGCTTAAAAGATATGACCGACAAGCTATTCACTTAAAAGTAATGTATAAAGTAGATGTAGCATTAAATAACCAGCAAGGATTGATATGCCATTAAACCAGATGACCAAACCAGTCTCTCTTCTCTTGCTTTTTCATTCTCATTCTCCCTCTCACTCTTTCACTCTCTCTCTCCCTCTCTTTCACTTTCATTCACTCTCTCCCTCTCTTTCACTCTTTCATTCACTCTCTCTCTCTCTCTCTTTCACTCTTTCATTCATTCACTCTCTCTCTCTCTTTCACTCTTTCATTCACTCTCTCCCTCTCTTTCATTCACTCTCTCCCTCACTCTCTCCCTCTTTCACTCTTTTATTCACTCTCTCCCTCTTCCTTTCACTTTCATCCACCCCTCTCCCTTTCACTCTTTCTATATCACTCTCTCCCTCTCACTTGATAATGACAATTCTTGATGCATTTCCAACCACTTTTTTGTATACTTCGAAAACCATCACAAAGTCATTACTCCTGAACTCTAAACAGCATTCAAGTCCTCACGATTTGTAACATGATAAGCACCTTCAAATTAATTTTACTTACAAGGGATACGCCTAAAGAACTAATGAACAAGCTATTAAGTTCAGCTTTGTAGAGACCTGCCAACTAATCTACAAAATGCACTTTGCATTGCTTTTTATTGTTAAAATATCTCATTTATTCTCGAAAATTCAAAAAGATCTCAACATTTAAACCAGCTGCATTCTCAACTCTTGTTCCTTTGTCTCTTTCCTTCTGATGTTTTACTTTTTATAGAGTCCCATACTTTTAGACTTGTTAAGATATTGCAAACCCCTTTTACAGAATGTACAATTAAACGTGTGAAATGAATTCCTGGAGCTCCACAAGTTAAACAGTACAAGATATGCAGATTTTTTTTCTGCGAACAAGATAGCTTCTTAAAAGTCCAACGCAATTCGTAGGAATGCGAGACCTTTTGCAAATGGTTATATTTTTTTCCTTTGAATTTTTCAGGATATTTTAAACCAAACTTGCAAAGAGTTTCCCTAATGAGAAACCAAATAGATTCCTGACATTTATTTGTAAGCATTTCTTTCTTTGTACCGTCTTAATTTTCAAATTAAATGGCAATCTTTTTTTTTTCTTCTTAAAATAACTGGGTCGAGTTAATGTTTATGTTTGCAAATATTAAAAGAGCAAGTTCTTACTAATGATCAAGTGGTTTATTCACCAGTGTGTTTTTTTTTCTCTTCGTAGACTTCTGTGGTGTTTTATTTATCTTTCTATTTGTTTGTTTTGTAATACATTACTAGTTTGTTTTTTGGTTTTATATAAATTCCCTAGTTTAAATTTACTGATAATTCTTATCTCTAGAACTTTTGAGGTGGCTGTTTGCTGGTAGTTCATATTGATTGCTAAGTCTAATCTACCGGAGGGATTTATCTAAGAAAATTAAACCGTTTCTGATTTTATTTCTCTCTTTCTCTTTCTTTTTTTTCTCTCTTTCGTTTCTTTCTCGTTTTCCTCTCTCCTTCTCGTTTCCTTGTTTTCTTTCTCTCTCTCTCTCTTCCTATCCTTATTCTTTTACAGCATTTCTTCTCTCTACCTCGTCATTTTTCACCTCTGGGCCCTTCTTCATCTCGTTTTTTCCAAATATTCCAACGTTAATTCCTTTCTCGCTCTTTTTTTTTAAATTTCTTTCCTTTCTCCTATAATCAACGTTTTAAGTCCTTCCATTTAAACCCAGTTGGCAAGGGCTGAATAATACACTGACTGCATTTCTACAGAGCGGTACGACCCCCCCCCCAATGAGTGTCCTGTATATGACACTAAACAATCTGATAGCGAGGCTCCAACCTTGGAGCTCTTGGGAATATGGAGTACCCCTTTTGCTCCCAAGTCCATTTTGACCCGGAGTAGTAGCACCTGATAGTCCTATATATGGGTCGAGTAGAACTGTTTCACATTCAAACAGTGTGCAAACAAGTGATTTACGTTAAATCGAATTGTTAGAAATAGAATTGTTTGACCATTTAACTGTGTGAAAACAAAAGGCTGACGTGAAATTGAATTGTTAGAGGGCAATAACAGATACCATTTAACTGTGAAGAAAAAAATAGCAATATTTGAGCGTAAACAAATTAGTTCTCATTTAAAACTGAAATTATCAACGAACGTAGAAATCATATCTATTTAAATGTGTGCAAACAAATGATTGATATTAGATTGTTACTGTTACATAGCAATACATGAAACCATTTAACTGTCTGCAAACGGATGATTAATAATAAACAGAATTATACGTATAAGATAGAAATACCTGAAAACATTTAACTGTGTACAAAAAATGATCTCAGACACGTTTCAAAAGGTTATCAACAAAATGTTTTTACAAATCATATATATTCAATATGTACGTATGAACAGGATTTGGCATTATATAACCTATAAGTGTTGATATGCCATAAAAACCATTCCAACATTTGTATATACATTAGATGTGACACAGAACTCTAGGAAAAAGATTTAACGAATCGTCGATGTTTTAATAACAGCAATTAAAATAAGTGATATTTTGGTAAAAGGAATTGTTTTTACTTTGAAGAAAAACTAACGGATATTTGTCGATAAAGAAATTCAGCGCTCACTCTGTTCTTGAAACTACTTTATTCCTTACATGTGTTTAAAATTTATCTTCTGTTTATGTTAACCTTATCACAGCTTTGTTCACAGTCCCAGTGGTTCGATGATAGATTAAGCTATGTCTCGTGTACGATAATGTCTTCGTTATTATAGTTCAATTCATGAAAAAATATCGGATTTTTTTTCACTTTTTTGTGATAGTTTATCTACTAAGAGTTAATGGGGAAATGATTGTTGAACTTTTTAAAGCTCTGTTTTCTTGATGGATTTTTAACGGCATGGCAAACTGTCGAGTGTAATTTTAAACCAAAGGAATTGTGTTCCTTATACGTTCGTATTTCCCTTTTTGTGTGTGTAGTTGTTTGTTCCTTTATTTATTTTTGCACACGGTGGTATCGAATACGAATAATTTTGAAACATGTATATTTGACTCAGAGATGGGACCCTACAAGTACTAGCATTTGGACATGGGAGTGTTTAATGCCAAAACCATCCTTGAAGAATAATGATTCTATTTAACCTGTAGTTGGCGAGTAGTGGCAATGAAGAGTTAGTGCAAAGCTGCAAAATTGGAGCCCTCGGTTCACTGTTATACCAGGGCCGCCCCTTTTTTTGGGAGGGGGCCCTTACCCCACTTCTGTGATAAGTCTACATATTTCAAGTCCAACCAACAGAACCATGCTCTTTCTCTAAGTCTGTCTCTCTCTCTCTCTCAGAGAGAGATTTTTATAGATTGTTAGACGTGTTCCCTATTTCTGCGTAGTGTCACATAAAATGGAATCGGTAACAAAAGTTCAGATCCTGAAAGAAGCTGTAGGAGTTTCATTTTCGTCCTATTTTTTCAATTTCAGCAAGTGACAATTTATCAAAGTGCATTTTGCTGGTTTTTTGGGGGTTTTTTTGGGGGGGTGTCCTTATTTCAAATCCTATCAAGGTAATAACGCTATACAAGTACTTTGTCTTTCCGGCTTCAAGAACTATTAATAAACTTAATCAAATGAGGCATGAACAGCTATCGATTGGCTATAGGTCATATGGAAGTTAGACCTGACTGATAAAATGAAACGCAGTTTTTTTTTTCCAAGCAACGGTCGTGTTGATACTGCTATATGCATGCACTACATGGACGCTAACTAAACGTATGGAGAAAAAGCTTGTCAACTACACAAGAATGCTGCGAACAATACTGAACAAGTCCTTGAGACAGCACCCCACAAAGCAGCAGCCGTACGGCCACTTACCACCCATCACGAAAAATATCCAAGTTAGACGAACAAGACATGCAGAACACTGATGGAGAAGTAGGGACGAATTCATAGGTGACATACTCTGGTGGATCCCTTTACATGGACGAGCAAAATGAGGACGACCAGCTAGAACCTACATACAACAACTGTGTGTCGATACAGGATGTAGCCTTGAAGACCCACCGGAAGCGATGAACGATTGAGTAGGGTGATGGTAGAGAGTCAGGGATATCCGTGCTGATGGTGTGACATGATAATGATTTTAGAAACACTTAGAATAAATTTTTTGATAATCGAACTTTTATACAGTTCAGACCTGACCGATAAAATGAAACGCAGTTGCTTCCAAGCTGCGGTCGTATCGATACTGCTATATGAATGCACTACTTGGACGCTTACAAAACGGCTGGAGGAAAAGCTAGAGGGCAATTACACAAGAATGCTGCGAGTAATATTGAATAAGTTCCTGAGGCAACACCCAACAAAGAACCAACTATACGGCCACCTACTTCCCATCACGAAAACTATCCGTGCCCGTGGTGTAATGGTTATCGTCGTAGGAAATGGACACGGCGACTAGAGTTCAAGTCCTGGACGAGAATGATTGCATTTCACATTGCACTAATACCCTTTCGAGAGGTATGAATCTAATAATTCTCCCTCCAGCTATGGGTAAATAGTAGGACCGACAGGGTTCTGCAGTCTTGACGAGGCAACTGGTCTAGGAGAAGGAAAACTCTGAATTCAAACCGGTTAAACTCTGCTTAAAAACTGACCTTGTGTCATATCCTGCCCGAGCGGAGGGGTTGGTAAATAGGATCACGAAAACTATTCAAGTTAGACGAACCAGACATGCAGGACACTGCTGGAGAAGCAGGGACGAACTCATCAGTGATGTACTTCTATGGCCGTTCAAAAGCAGGACGACCAGCGCAAACATACATACAGCAGCTCTGTGAGGATACGGGTCGCAGCCTTGAAGACCTGCCAGCGGCGATGAACGATAGAGAGAAGTGGCGAGAGAGTGTCTGGGATATCCGTGCTGGAGGCACATGATGATGATGACATTGATATAGCTTCTGAGAGATTATAGTCAAAGAACCTTCTCAATAAGACTATTCATTTTTCCAGCTGGTATATGTTTTTGTAAAACCTTCTGTTCTATATCGGGGGATGAAAGAACAATAACACTTGTATATGAAAAAATATAATCTCTCTCTTCTTTATTGCGAGAGGTGGCGAAATGGTTGTGTGAGAATCAGGAAATGCTAAGATTTTCGCCATATCTTCAGAGCCTTATTTCTTGGCTCAACCTCTATGAGGCTGGCACCGGGAAGACTTAACCAATCATCTTCTTTTCTTTGCTGTTCTTTCAAGTGAGACTGATACTGGACCGCGTTTCAACCCGGGGCTGTTTGCCCCCATCCAACCCAACCCCACCTCGGGTAGCTCCCAAAATAGCGTGACGTTTAGTGTCACTGCTGACTGCTGACCGGGTTTGAAAACTTACTTTATATATTTTTGTCGGATGTCTACGCACTCTTCCTACGTAATTCGCGTGGCATATTCCCTGTCCTTCTTTACCTTAATGTTGTGAGAGCCTTACCCATCTCACCATCATGGACTCTTCTCAACGTTATTAGTATTGAGAGATTTCGCTGCCAGAGAGGCTATCATTTTAAACTGGTGATTACTTCATAAAGAGTTTCAGTATCAATGTTTTAACGGTCACTGGATTAATCAGGCTCAAAATCATTTTAAACATTCTCAAACAGATTTATTTGTAGATGGGACTCAAACAGGAACTACTACTAAAGGTTTGAGTGAGGCAGTTATGGTAAGGTGTGATATCACTCAATCCAGAACCGAAACCTCACCACCAGATGTAATTTACTGCTATACATTGGACATTCATTTTCTCTTATCAGATTTAATCTCCATTAAGGCTACCTTGATGAATTTTATCACCAAGAGAGGAAACAATTTCTTGACTTGAATATTTCACCATAGTCCCTTGTTTAACCTCTTAAAAATCCATCACTAATTTCGGACTATAATACATTCAGGGTTTTGTGGAGGTGCCCTTGGTGTAATGGTTATCCTCGCAGGAAATGGACAAAGCGACACGAGTTCAAGTCCTGGACGAGGCTGATTTCATTTCACATAGCACTAATACCCTTGGGAAAGGTATGAATCCAATTGTTCTCCCTCCAGCTATGGGTAAATAGTAGGACAGACTAGGTTCTTCAGCCTTGGTGAGGTAACTAGTCTAGAAGGAAAACTGAATTCAAACCGGTTAAACTCCTCTTAAAAATGACCTTGTGTCATATCCTGCCCGAGCGGAGGGGTTGGTAAATATAATACATTCAGGGTTTAGCAATTTTATTTTCTGGTAGATTGGTTTTACGGCTGCTAAACCCCTGTTAGATTATGTTATGTCGTACTCAGTGTAACAAGTATGGCTTTTAGATATACACACAAACAGTTGATTTTTTTAATGATTTAACCTTCTTTAATTATTTGTAATATAATGGCTGAGGGATTTCGTTTTATATATCTTGCCTTTTGGTTTAGTTAGGCTGAGAACCTTTCGCTTAGCCCATGGGTTAGTTAGGTGCAAACATGAACGCAGGTGTTCAAGCGCACGCGGGGAGGATGCGTCATTCACAGATGTCAAAATAAAATCCCAGATAGACATGTGAGCGGGGGGATGGGAATGACGTCATGCACCGGAAGTGTGCGCGGAGGATTTTGGGGATTTGAAAAATAGTCAGTTAGTTAAGTTCCTGCCTCGGAAGAAGGTTGACTTTCGGGGCTCACCGAGGCCAGGCCAGGCCAGTAGTTTGCGGCGGGGGCCGCACGTGGTTTGGGGCAGATGGAAAAGTCAGCATAGAAAGATTGTGTATCTCTCTCCTCATGTCGAAAAACCTTTTAACTCAAAGGTAATAAAACGTTTCGTACCTGAACTAAGAAGTCGTAAGTGCTACTGTGTTTCAGGATTCCTATGTGCGTTATGAACATACTATGTCTATTTCACATATTCATATATGGCTATGTGACAAATTTACTTAGATGTCCACTTGTACTTGTCTTTAGTTGGAATCATTTTGAGATGAGGTTTCTTAATCTGAGAATTAATTTTTATTTATTGCGGACTTTTTTTCTCATCTTGGTAGTTTTTGTGTTGTTTCTTCTTTCACTACGTTTCGGCCAAATTTCACCTCTGGCCTTCTTCAGGTGATTTACCGCGACCTCGGATAGGAATGCTAAGTCTTGTAACCGTATCCCCAGTAATTACTGCCTTCCATAGTTGTTGTCTATCGCACCACGTTTTTGACCAAGTAAACCTCTGGCCGGCTTCGGTAGGATTTGAAACCGCTATCTGACAATGCTCACCTGGAACCGCAGAGACTCAACGCCTCTATCCGCCACGGGCCCCGAAGGGCGATCAAGGATGGATTTTTTTTTTTTTGGTCTTATAAATCCTTATCTGTTCTTGCAGAGTCGGGTCCGTACCGAATTTTTGTACTTGTCTTTAGTTGAGTCTCTGCGGTTCCAGGTGAGCATTGTCAGATGATAGCGGTTTCCAATCCTACCCAAGCCGGCCAGAGGTTTACTTGGTCAAAAACGTGGTGCGATAGACAACAACTATGGAAGGCATTAATTACTGGGGATACGGTTACAAGACTCAGCATTCCTATCCGAGGTCGCGGTAAAATCACCTGAAGAAGGTCAGAGGTGAAATTTGGCCGAAACGTAGTGAAAGAAGAAACAACACAAAAACTACAAAGATGAGAAAAAAAGTCCGCAATAAATAAAAATGAATTCTCAGATGTCCACTTGTTCTACTTTTTCTTCCCTTTTCTACCTCTCTATTCTTTTTTCTTTGCTCTTCTTCTCTTATGTTCTTTCTCTTTTCTTTCCCTTTTTCTCTTTTCTCTCTCTTCTCTCACTCTTTATATCTTTATTTCTCTTTCTTTTTTCATCGTTTTTACGTTATTTTCCTAATCGGTTATATCTCTTGATGGTTCTGTATGTTTTGTTATTGCTTTAGATAACCACGTTATTTAAAATATGAACGCTGGTTTATTGATTGAACGGTCGTATGTTCTTTCTTTGTGTATATAATTTCCTCCCTTGTTTTTGTATTTTATTAAACATCCATCGTTGATCTAACAACACTCGGTATCATTATTTTTAATGTTTACTATTAAAACCGAAACGTTATAGCGTCAGCTTTCTTTCACAATAAATTCATCTTTTTGGATTACTTGGTTTTTCAATTTTTTTCCACACACAAAAATAATTTTTGCAATTCTTTAGAACGTTTAGATATTTTATTATCTTAAACTGATTTCATTTGCCTATAGATAGAACCCTTAATGGTACTTGAGTAATTAAAACGTGGGTGTTAATTTACACTCTTAAGAACTGGAGTCATCACTAAATATAGTTGAGGATAAAAATCAGGACTATGTTTTTAATTTTTTTTCCTCAGTTTTAAAACTTAAATTATAAGGTTGGAAGGAATGGAATGTAATGTTGGATTGTAGAGTATTTTTTAATGAAAAAGTTTGTGTTTACAGAAATATTTAATCATTTAACAAAGACTCTATTGGCTTCTAGAACCGCTACTCCATTTATCAACAATCTTATAAAAGCCACGTTCGTAAAATTCTTCGGGTTTTGATATAAAATATGAAACCAATTCGTGTTGAACCTCTTCACTTAATGTCAATCTAAGACCATCTAAATGATTCTGTTTTCCCTTGAACAAGTGCTAATCAAAGCAAGGTCAAGAGAATATGGAGGATGAAGCAAATTTTCCCAACCGAGCTCCTCTTAGATATATTTAGTCAACTGAGCTGTGTGAGAACGAGAATTATCGTTTTTGTTGACTAATGAGTCACGTCTTTGTCACTGTGAAATTCTCACTTGGAAATGGGAAAACCTCCGGCAACTTTCATTCATTGTATCATCCCCATAAGTGCTCAGAATGGATTTTACTGCACCTTGCATTAACCTTTTAATGAAACTCACATTGTAAAATATTGCGAATGTGTTCTTTTGTTGGGACGAACATACGAGTAAATACCGAAGATGATTACTAACAATATTCTTAGAGACTGATAAAAACGATAGAAATTATTCATTATTGTCCTATACCTAAACGATTACAGACAATACTTAAATAAATGTTGTCCAAAATATTCATCTGGAAAATCAGACATTACATTCGTTCCAACCTGATATATTCCATTTGGTTTTCAATGAAGACAACGAAATTCATATCGCATGTGTTCAGTCACCAGCAAATCTCACAAGCTAGTTTTATCTATTTAAGCTTTGCTTTGTCTGCATCTGAAACAGTGGATAATGTGGAGTGCTCCTCCATAGCTATTATTCCAAGGTCCACTCCGACTCAGAGAGGTAATCAGTTAGGGCCAATTTATGGACCAAATAGATCAATAAGAAAATTGAATGGTTGGACCATGTGCAAAGACAAGAAACCAAAAGTAAATATAAACGTATAATGAACCAAATTCTTTTATCTCTGAGCATAAAATAACCCTGTACAAGTTGACATTCCATTAAAATTATTTATCTAAGTACTGATCGCCGACTTACGTGAACCGGTGCCCTTTATCTATCTTAGAGTCATAATGGTGAAATTGCACCTCTACAGAGGGGTAAGAACCCCCAATGAGTGTCCTGTTATGACACTAAATAATCTGACGGTGAGGTTCCAGTAATGCTGGGACTTTGGGGGATGTGGAGCACCCCTCCATTGCCATTGCTCCTAGTTCCACTCTGGTCCGGCGTGGTAGCGCCTGATAGGGCCCTCTCTACGGGTTAAATAGAACTAACGGCATAATTATGCTAAACTGAATTGTTTGACATGGAAATGTTTTGGACAATTAAACCGCACTTACATTTAAACTGCGTGCTTATGCTAAACTGAATGATTTAAAATGGAACTGTTTTTCGACATTGAAACCGTATTTACACTAAACCGATTTGTTTAATATAGAACTGTTTCGACATTTAACTTTGTGTAAACAAAACCTGTACTTATACTAAACTGAATTAGAACTGCTTGACTAAACTGAATAGCTTGAAATAGAAATGTTTTTTTACGATTAAACTGTACTTACATTAAACTGCATACTTATGCTAAACTGAATTCTTTCAAATAGGACTGATTATGTACATAAAAATGAATTTGGCGTTAAATAACCTACAAAGGTTGATATGCCACAAAACCCAAACAACCAACCAACCTAAAAATTGCTCTCATAGAAATAAGATGGTAGGAATAAAACTGAAAGGAAAAATATTTTAGTTTAAAAAAATGCACATACAACGATAGATATTTAGAAAACATGCAAATGATGCATAACAAATCTTTGTAGGAAATATTCACCCTCGAAAAAAAATTTGTCCTGGATTTAGATTTCGTCAAACTTCAAAGAATCAGAATTACAGTAAGAAATTTCAACGAATGAAGTGAACAAACAACTGTAGAAGTATGCATGAAACTTCTCTCTTCAGATAAACTGAAAAATAAAATGTTATCGCTTTAAAGGAAAGGACAAGCAATTACCTTTTGAAACCCTCACTTGTTTGATTCATGATTAATATCTGCAAACGTATTTTTTTTTTAAAAAAAGCAAAAAACGAATATTCTGTGCTTAGCAAAAACAATCGATGAAATTAACTCTGCACAAAGAAATAGTCTTTTTATAAATCTTTAAGTCTTATAAAGCAGTTAAAAGTTCTTGTAAAATGGACGATCAAAAGACTTTAAATACATCGTGTTTTTGTTAGCAATTTATTTGTTCCAAACAGTATTAGATTATTTTTCAGTGAAAAAATTCAATCTGAAACAAACTATGCCTAATTATTCGAAAGAAATGGTTTAAAATAATTTCAGCTCAATGAGAAAATTATTCCGAACAAATAGATGGTCGAATAAGAAAAGATGAAGAAACATTGCTCAACTTAACTAATCTTAGCTTTATGAAAGCAATTGAAAAAAAATTTTTTTTCCACTGATTCAATTATATACCAACTAGTGACATAATATGGGCTCTCGGGGCCTAATGTTTTTCGTGAAGGAAATGGACTTATCTACGAGAGTTCAAATCCTGAACGAAGCTGTGCATTTCACTAATAGTCTTGGGAAAGGTGTTAATCCGACAACTTTCTCTCTAGCTATAAATAAATAAATTGGACAAACTTTAACATTAATATGTCAACTGCTCTAGAAGAATGGAAACTCCAAATTCAAACCAGTTGTAAACAAGAAGAGGGATGGGCTCCGCTAGACTATTCGTGCCAAAAACACGTGACGTGAGTTGCACCACCACGACCCCCCCAAAAGGTTACGGATTTTTTTTTTCTTTTGTAGTAACAATTTCCTGTAGCAAGGTTTTTTTTCTTGTTTTTGTTTTTGCTTTTTTGAGGAGTTGTAGAGAAACGCTAGGGAGTTAATTTTAATATATAAAAAAAGGAACTACCGCTCTGGAGCAGAGTGGCCTTGAGATTAAGAGAAAATAAGGGGATACTCCTCATTCCCAAGATAACTAAAACTAGTGCCTCATCATCAAATGCAGTTTAGTATCATACTCAGAACATAACCATTTTGGGACGGGATATTACCACGATGCAGGAGATATGGTCATCGTATTCTAAGCCCCACCGACAGGCTAGTCTTGTCGTTATGACCTCCCTTGTTTGTTCATAAATTGAAAAATTATCATTCTTTCTAATAATAATAATAATATATATATATATATATATGGCGCAGAAGTAAAATTAGGAATATTCTAGTATTATAATAAACGACTCGGGTATAAAACAAGATTAATTTTGAAAAATAAACAACAAAATAAGATACACAAAACAGTAAATTTACTCAATATGGCCACCGTTTTCTTTTCCAATTATTGTATCAACACGCTTCGAAACGATTTTCGTACCTTCAAAAGAAATCCTTCAGACATTTTATTCCATTCCTCCTCAATAGCTGTCTTAAGCAATATTTGGAAGGGAAGTTGTATTTGTTTTGTCTTCTAAAACGACCCAGAGAGCGTAATCAAGGGGGTTATGGTCTGGGCGTAAATCTTATTGAATTGCTTTCCTCACAATTTTCTCATGACTTTCAATTCATTAGCGTACTTTTTTTATTGACGTTGTGGAGTCCTTCTTAATCACCGTAGTAAGAGCAGTTAAAAATCCACTTTTTTGTTTCATGCTCAAACCTCTATTCCCCGTTTTCCTTTGGCTCAGTCTGCTGAGGCTGTAGAATAGACCGGCTGTCTCTGTAGAGGGGTAAGTTTCCCCCAACGAGTGTCCTGGATATGATACTAAACAATTCGACGATGAGGTTTCTGTGATGCTGACGTTTTGGGGAATGTGGAGCACCCCTTCATTGACATTGCTCCTCTGGCCTGGAATGGTAGGGCCTTATCAGGTATTATCTATGGGTTAAATAGAACTAAACTGCATTCTTATGCTAAACTGAATTGTTTGAATTAGAACTGTTTGACTAAATTGGATAGCTTGAAATAGAAATGTTTGACAATTAAACTGTGTACTTACGCTAAACTGAATTGTTTGAAATAGAACTGGTTTTGACATTGAAACTGTACTTACGCTAAACTGAATTGTTTAATATAGAAATGTTTTGTCATTTAAACGTGTGAAAACAAAATCTATACTTACACTAAACTGAATTAGCTCAGTTTGAATAAACTGAAGAGCTTGAAATAGAAATGTTTTTGACAATTATACTGTGTACTCAAGCTAAACTGAATTGTTTGAAATAGAACTGATTATTTGTGTAAAAATAGATTTGGCATTAAATAACCTACAAAGGTTGATATGCCCTGAAACCCGACCAACAAACCAATCATCGCTCCCAAGTCCACTCTAACCCACTATGGTAGCACCTGATAGGGTCATATCTATGGGTCAAATAGAACTCTGGGTTCAATCCCAGGTCGAGTCATACCAAAGACTCAAAAAATGGTACTTGATGCTTCCTTGCTTAGCACTCAGCATTATAAGGTACGGATCAAGGGTAAAGTAGAGCAATCCAGGAAAGGAGTAGCGCCCTCCCCTACACATTGGTGTAGTAGCTATCGAAAAGGGAGCCTTCGGGTTACCCTCGACTATGGTCGCCAACTTTACTTAGGCTAAGCTGAATTGCTAAATTGATAAAATCAGAGAAAACGGCTTCGAGCTGACAAAGAAAAGAAGCAGAAGATACCCCGCAAAACAATTAACGACGCCGACTACGCCGATGACCGAGCGATACTGGCAAATACACCCAACCAAGCCGAAACACTACTGCATAGTTTAGAACAAGCCGCCGCAGGCATTGGCCTCCATGTCAATGCACTCAAAAGGGAATATATCTGCTATAACCAAACAGGCGACATCTCCATACTAGACGGAACCCCTCTGAAACTAGTTGACAAATTCACCTACCTCGGAAGTAGCGTCTCGTCAACCGAAAAAGACATCGGCACGCGGCTAACGAAGGCATGGACAGCTATCGATAGGCTATCGATTATATGGAAATCAGACCTGATCGATAAAATGAAACGCAGTTTCTTCCAGGCAGCGGTCGTATCGATACTGCTGTATGGATGCACAACTTGGACGCTAACTAAACGGCTGGAGAAGCTAGACGGCAATTACACAAGAATGTTGCGAGCAATATTGAACAAGTCCGGGCGGCAACACCCAACAAAGCACCAACTACACGGCCAGCTGCCTCCCATCACGAAAACTATCCAAGTTAGACGAACCAGACATGCAGGACACTGCTGGAGAAGCAGGGACGAGCTCATAAGTGATGTACTCCAATGAAACCCCACATATGGCTCGAACATACATTCAGCAGCTATGTGAGGATACGAGATGTAGCCCTGAAGACCTGCCAGTGGCGAGAGAGGATTAAGGATATCCGTGCTTGCGGCACGACATGATGATGATAATGAATTGTATTGTTAGCGTCCAGAGCAATACTTGAAAACATTAAACTCTGTATAAACAAATGATTATTAGTAAATAGAATTATTCATATTAGATCGAAAAAAATTAAACCATTTAACTGTGAAAATATAAGCTCAGGCTCGTTTAAAAACGTTAACGACAAAATGTTTAGAAAACATTTGATATACATGTGTAAAAAGGATTTGGCATTAAATAACCTACACGGGTTGATATGCCATGAAACCAAGTCAAACCCTTTTTCTTTTAAAAACTCTTTTTCTGTAACTTTTTTTCTTCGTTTTCTATGCAGTAGACAAAAAAAAAACTTTACCTTGGTTTCGGCGTTAAGCATATCAGAGATTCTTTGTCGATACTTTTCTTGCTCACTCATACAGGGCTGAATTTCAATGTTAAAAATTGCTTGAATAATAGACTAATCATCAAAAATATATTTTTATCACGTTTTTTCCCCTAAATTGGACTAATCAGACAAACGTTTGAAGAATTATTCCATATTTTGCCTTTGCACACTCTGCATGTGCGTGTATATATATATATATATATATATATATACACAGGGTGTCCCAAAAATGTATACACAGTTACTTTTAAATTACTTTTAATACGTATACATTTTTGGGACACCCTGTATATATGTGAGTGTATGTGCACGAATCGAAATTTTGTAACAAAATTTATATCTTTATCAACAAAAAACACTAATCTGTGATCCAGTCCTTTTCAATAATGCGATACCCTAACATTTTAACGAAAGTTAAACTTCTTTAACCTCAAAGATAACCGGGTTTTAGTTTTTTTCTTTTTGGAATATTATACATCCAACACGGATATTATTAGGTATTATCTAACAAACTACAGCATTGTAGCATAAGATAAAATTGCTTCGATATTTGTAAAGTGGGCTTATTTTGAACTGCTACGTACTCAAATTAATGGCACGTCAAGGAATGAATATAATTCTTTCATAAACGCCCTTTTAACCCTTGAGAAAGAAGGGAGAGAACGTTACATGGCAAAGCTTCAATACATTCACTAAATCATCATTCTTTTTAGTATGGGTCCACTTGATGGTGAACCTTGCAATATATCCAGCCCACTGGCACATTTGCTTTTGCTACTCCGTGATCACGTCCTTCACTCCACTCGAATTAGTTCGCTTTAAATGGGCTCATATAGCTATATGCTTAGCTTGGATCTTTCCATTGAAGAAATTTACTTCATTTTATTCTAAATATATACCCCCCTTATTAACGAAGGATTTCCAAACTACTCGACCGTAGTTGAGGGCGACCAGAAGGCTCTCTTTTCTATAGCTACTACAACAAGGTGTAGGAAAGGGCGCCACTCCTTTCCCTAAATTGCCCCACTTTACCCTGGAAACGTACCTTATAATGCTGAGTGTTAAGCAAGGAGGTATCAAGTACCATTTTTAAAGTCTTTGGTATGACGCGACCTGGGATTGATCCCAGGTCTCCCGGACCACTGGCGAACATTCTACCCACTAGGTCAATGAGCAGGTTGTTGCAAACAAGAAAAAAAAGGACACTCATATATTTTTGTAAGAACTTGAATTTCATCTCCCTGAAGGATAAGTTATAATTTCTTGTGGAATATTATACACACAAAACAAATATTATTAGGTGTTATCTATCAAAATCTACAGCCTGGAAGCTATAAATTGATTAGTAACAAATTTGTAACCAAAAAAAAAAAAAAAGATAGGATTAATATAAATGTTGTGGATATTTTTCGACAGCTGAAGTCAAATTAATTTTGGGTCTCCAAATTGTGTGCGTGTGTGAGAAAAAAATTCTTAAGACGGTTTAAAGAAGGAAGACAGCGCCACAGAGGTTAGTTTCAATCCATTCACTAGATTAGCGCTCTTTTAGCTAGATGGGAACGACACGAAGGCTACGTGCTATTTTGAACAAATCTTGGAAGCAACACCCACAAAACAGATGTACAGCCACTTACCTCCCATGTCACGAACTATAAGCGATGTTCTCTTATGGAAGTACAAATATTAGCCGACCAGACTTATATACATTAGCTCTGTATACAGTCGAGAGGAGAAGCCAAGACTGATGGACGATAGGGACGGTTAGCAAGAGTGTTAGGTGACTCTGTCCTATTAATGTCTTGATAATGAGGAAGATATTAACCAGGCCATTGGGCTAATGAGTAGAGTGTTTGCCAGTGGTCTGGAGAACCTGGGTTCGGTCCCAGGTCGAGTCATACCAAAGACTCAAAAAATGGTATTTGATGCCACCTTGCTTAATATTCAGCATTATAAGATAAGGGTAAAGTGGAACAATCTAGGGAATGGAGTAGCACTATCCCCTAAACCTCAGTGTAGTAGCTATTGAAAAGGGAACCTTCGGGTAACCCTAGACTTAAGTGGCTAACTTTACTTTTACTTATATTGCAATATTTCTACTTGTGATTTATGTATATACAATGCAATTAGAGGAAAACTCAGACCCGGATAAATTGTCATGAATTTATTTCGGCGAAGAAACACTCCATGTCATCAGATGACTTCACACGTTCAATTTGAGGTTGGAAAAAAGCAAATATGGATCAGTCTCGAACAATCGCAAAGATTGATGTGAAATTCCTCATATATTCTATACACGAATAATCCACACCCATTGTCTTCGGACTCTGACTGGATATTGCTGAGATATATATATATATATATATATATATATATATGTAAGTCCAGAAGAAACTCCGCTATAGAATTGGGTAATTTCTAAAGTAAAAAAAATTGCATAAAGAATTTATGATGGAATTTAATCATTATCAGCAATGTTTTCTATCAACCCAAAGCCAAACGCAGAATCGCAAAATACAACCAACAAAAACGGAAGATATGAAACATACAACAAAAAGTTATTTTTATGGATGTTTCTTGTTTTTTTAAGCAGTGTGGATGTATTGTAGGTTTGCACTGAGTATTTTGTGTCTGGCAATGCGTGTGAACCTATATGGGGATTGAAATCTGAGCTTATGTAAACGTTGATAGCAAAACACAGCCTCTGGTGGTTGTAATAGACGTAGATAAGGAAACTGGTAGCAGCAGTTCAGTTGGTTGATGACGGAGGCGTGTGTGGGTGAGGTGCGATGAAGAAAAGGATGCGAAAAAGAAGATAAAGAAAAAATAGAGAGAGAACTGGTTGAGGTGGGCGGGTCCCGCGAATGGGTTAGCAGTTTGAAGTGTGGGAGGGAGAGAAGATAGAAAGACGAGAGTATCTTCAGTCTGGGCACTAAGAAACATGGCTATGTGAGAATCGAAGATTGGGTTACCAAAACTAAAATGGGTGAAGAAACAGTAAAGACCAGTTATAGAAGAAATAAAGCTGTGTCTCCTCTTTCTGGGGGTCAGACAATTCTGAAGTCTGCCTTGCTCACGTAAGGGATGATGATATCAACAAACCCCATCCTGTGCCCCCTACAAGAAACAAGAGGAAACAGAATATAGTATTTTTTCTTGGTTTCGTGGTTTTTGGTTTCGTCTCAAGCAAGTTCATGTCGTTGAGGGCAATAGCACATGGGTTACTTGGTACGGATATTGGACATTATGAACACACGGGAAGATCTCCATGATATAAGAATAAGTTAGGCCGGGACAGAGTGATCTTTCTTACACAGAAGAAACTGGTTTTCGTACCTAAATACTTGGTCTGAACGGTAGGCATTCGTGCATTTTTTTAAGTAACACATTATTATTTCCTTATTTAAAGGGTTGGTTGGTTGGGTTTTATGGCATATCAACATTTGTAGGTTATTTAACGCCGAATCCATTTTTATGCAAATTGTCAGTTCTATTTCAAACCATTCACTTTAGCATGAGTACACAGTTTAATTGTCAAAAACATTTCTTTTTCAAGCTATTCAGTTTAGTCAAAGAGTTCTAATTCAGTTTCGTATAAGTACAGATTTTTTTTCACGCAGTTATATGTCAAAGCAGTTCTATATCAAACAATTCAGTTTAAATGTAAGTACAGTTTAATCGTCAAAAACATTTCCATTTCAAGCTATTCAGTTTATTCAAACAGTTGTAATTCAAATAATTCACTTTAGTATAAGTATGCAGTTCTATTTAACCCATAGATAGGGTCCTCTCAAGTGCTACCATTCCGGACCAGAGTGGACAAGGGAGCAATGTCAATAAGAGGCGCTCCGCATTCCTCAACGATTCAGCATCACTGAAACCTCACGATCAGGTTGTTTAGTGTCATATCTTGGACACTCAGAAGAGCAGTCAGTGTATTCTAAAGCCCCAGTCGACTAGGCAATTATTTGAAGGGATCAGCGATTATTAATCCTTCCGATCGTGCACACTCGACAGAGGGGTGCGTTTCACGTAATGATAATTATATTTAGAAATGGACTCGGTGAATGGAGTTCAAATGCAGGAAAAATCTGCTTGTGTCCCACTGTGCACTATTTCTCATAAGAAAGGCATGAATCCATCCATCTAGCTATGGATAAATAGTATGGTAGATAGAGCTATTTAGCCTTGGTAAGTCAGCAAGTTTCAGAAATAAAACTCTGAATTCGAAGAAGCTTTATTGCGCTTGAAAATCAACTTTGTCTTGCATCCTGCTCGTGACGAAGACGGTTAGATAAATACGCTCATTCAACCGAACGAAAATATGGTCCAGGTATATATTGACGAAGCCATATTGAATACGTATGTATATACACAATTTTCATTCGTACTAAACCACGTTTATTTACTTATTTTCATTAACTCGAGGATTAATATTTGCTACTGTTCAGGTGATTGATTTTATCTGTATGTCCATCCAACAAAGTTTTGCTGTTGTTTTTTCCTGAGAATTACGAACTGTTTCGAGTCTTCCAGGTCAATCTGCTGGGGCTGTAAAATTCACCGACTGCTTAACGGCAAAAGGTTAAGACTCCTATTAACGAGTATTATGGATATGGCACACACCAATTTGATGGTCTCTCTCTTTCTCTCATATATAATGTGTGTATTCATTTATTATTAGAAAAAATGATAATTTAGTGAATTTATGAACAAACACACATTTGGCTGGGCAAAAACATGACGACCAGCTTGTACACACATTTAGCTGCTATGTGAGGATACACTTCTCCCTATCGTTCATCGCCTCTGGCAGGTCTTCAGGGCTACATCCAGTATCTCGCATAGCTGCTTGTATGTAAGTTCGAGCTGGTCGTCCTGCTTTTGCTCGGCCATATGCGGGGCTCCATAGGAGTACATCACTTATGAGCTCGTCCTTGCTTCTCTAGCAGTGTCCTGCGTGTCTGATTTGTCTAACTTGGATAGTTTTCGTGATGGGAGGCAGGTGGTCGTATAGCTGGTGCCTTGTGGGGGGTTGCTGTCAGGACTTGTTCAATATTGCTCGCAACATTCTTGTGTAATTACCGTCTAGCTTCTTCTCCAGCCGTTTAGTTAGCGTCCAAGTAGTGTATCCATATAGCAGTATCGATACGACCGCTGCCTGGAAGAAACTGCGTTTCATTTCATCAGTCTAAGTATTCTTGAAACAAATAATTTAGTAATATGGCATCAAGTAGTCCTATCGATCAAGAATCATTTTTAAACAAATTCAGTCTGTCTCCAAAGCTCTTGAAATGGAGTCTCACCATCAGATGTAGTTTAATATCAAATCCATGATGCCCCTTGTATTTTGGCAAGGTGATCTTACCCTTCTGTCGGGGATTCAGTCGGTATATTCTGAGAAGACGTCCAGACTGCTGGAAGGCTTTGTTTAACAGTTTTTCTTTCTTTCTTATATACACAGACGAACCTGTCCACAAAAGAATTATTTCTTTCTCGGTGCTTTTTTTAAATCTTTTTTTTTTCTTAACTCAAGTGTATTCAGTGATCTGATGTCGGGGTGAATCCCCCACTGCCTCACCCATGTCAACGTTTTATTTGACTTTAAGCTTTGCTCGCGTTAGTTGTCAGTTATTTGCCAGCGATTTCCTGTCACAAAAACATTAGTCTGCAGAGATGGGCTGACATGATTTAGCACGGTAGAAGCCTTTTGGTGTGATTTGAATTATGTACAGTTAGTTACAACGGAGAGAACCCGCCGAAAAATAAGGAGCAAAATTCTTAGTTCTTTGTGCCATTTTTTTCTCTAAACTAGAGACTGAATACACAGATGAAGATCGGTACTTTTAACAGTACAGATTTTTTTATTTTTTAATCTTACCTGATTGCATGCTACATTGCTCTTGCATTAGTATGGTCCTAACAATATCTTTATAAAAATTACTTTTTTCCTAAATCAGATATAACTGAATTTAATTTCTAATGGAAGATTCGACAATCAAATCAGATGTTGCTGGGTATTATTTATCATAAAACCCTACAGTATTGGAATTATGTAGCGAATGCATGGACAGCTATCGATAGATTTTCGGTCATATGGAAGTCAGACCTGACCGATAAACCAATAAAATGAAGTGTAGTTTCTTCCAAGCAGCGACCGTGTCGATACTGCTATATTGATGCACCACATGGATGCTGACTAAACGGGCGGAGAAAAAGCTTGACGGCAATTACACAAGAATGCTGCGTGCAATATTGAACAAGTCCTGGAGACAGCACCCCACAAAGCAGCAGCTATACGACCACTTACCACCCACCACGAAAACTATCCAAGTTAGACGAACCAGACATTCAGGACACAGCTGGAGAAGTTGGGGCCCCTTTACATGGACGAGCAAAAGCAGGACGATTATCTAGAACCTACATACAACAGTTCTGTGCCGATACAGTATGTAGCCTTGAAGATCGACCGGAAGTGATGGACGATAGGGAGGGTCAGGGATATCCTTGCTGATGGCGTGACATGATGATGATAATGATTACAATTGATATGAGAAAAGAATGAAACTTTAAATACGAATTATCTTTTAATTTTTTAATAATCTTTTTAATCGGGAGAATGGGTTTGGTTTGCATTGAGATCACGACTATAAATTTGCAGATTTGTCACTTTCAGTCGCAAATCACTACGATCTCTGTTCAAAGTGATTTTTTTTTCATAAAGAGTAATGCACATGGTTAAACCCAGATTCCATCGTATACGAGCTCTGATTAGCTAGTAGTTTGCCTTAAGATCAAAAATAATTTCAATAAATCCTTCTTGAGGGTGTCTAAATTTGCGCTTTTCCTTTCACCAACCCGATGACTTCGAATAGGTCGTGGGTGACCAACACATAATCAAGTATTGTGCGAGGTGTACGGTATCTGACAGCTAGTCACCATGATCATGCGATTTTTGTTCGCCCTTTGTTAAGGGATGTATAAATGCAAACTTAGATATCCTTTATATATATGTACATCAGAATTTGAATGATCCTTAAGAGGTTGATTTGCCATAAAACCCAACCATCACCAACCTCAAAATATGCATTTACAAACCATATATATAATGTGTAAAAAGGCTCAGGCATTAAATAACCAATAGAGGTTGATATGACATTAAATCCAACCAACCAATATCCTCCCTGTTGACTTCTATGCTTTCATTCATCCAGCCAATATTTCATTCACCCCCTGGAGTCTGTATAGATCACTTTGAGAAGCCCTAATCTACAGTATTGAAACTTGATAAAGAAAAATGAAATTTCCTTAACGTATATAAGTGTTTAAGTTAGGATTGCTGCATATTAATATTTAAGTTAGTTTTATTTCTCGTTCTAAGGCAAATTAATATGGTTTTTTAATTCATAATTATTCCACTAGAAATAATAAAAATTTAACTAGATATACGACATTTGATTAAAAATTTTAGATTTAAAGTTTTAAAGAAGACATGTGTACAGGTGAGCAACTTGGATAATAGAATGACTTCGAGACAGTTCTGGGAGAGTTACCTTGACGTTGGGACTAACATGCCGGACTACGTCATCGTTGTGAGTTCAAACTCAAGTTGTGTTATTACGTTCACTTTTGGATTTATAATCTCGGGGAAGGTATGCTGCACCCCCTTGAATAAAAAAATTGCTGGAATAAGTGTTGAAGAGCGCAAGAGGGCAACTTAGAAGAAAATTAACGTCTAATCTAGTGTTCGTTTCTGTCTTGGTAAATATAGTTTCAATCTCGATACTCTTTCTACATAACTCGTGTGTTGACGAAAATTATAACTTAGACTAGATATTAATTTTATCTCACATCGTCCGAGGCAAAAGACGAAGAAATTATGCTGCATGTAACACCACGCGTGATATAATCTGAAAAATCTTATATTCCATCTGTACTTTTTTCAGTCTATTGTAAAACAAGTGGAATGATTAGCCTTACGCTATCGCACAAGCCCATAATTTGTCAGATGCTTTGAATAAAGAGTTATTGTTTCTTCTAAATCAATTGTCTTATGACTAAATAATCCATTTTATCATATGTACTGATGGCAAAATAGAAGTGGGTTCGTGCCTTTTCTGTGAATAGAAATGCAAACAGTTGAATGTTGAACGCTTGTTCGCCAATGCTATTTTCCTTGGCAATAACCATTATTCCAACTGCGCCTCCGCATAGTTATATACCATTATTTTGTGGGTGGTCGAAACCTTGCCAAATTATCTTAAATCCCAAGAAAACTTAAGTAAAAGCTTGGGTAGCGATTACCTAAAATAAACCCCTGAAAGATTTATCCAGACATAACCACCCACAAGTTAGTATCAAAGTTAGTCTATATAACGTATCTTTTACATATCATTTTCCACTGGGACGATCATCAATAAATATGTTCATAGTATTATTTCGTCTTAAGTTTCATTATTGGCACATTGCTTTTAGTAAACCACTGTACAAAGAAATGGCTCGTATCTCTATTCTAAAATCCATATAGAAGACAAAACCAATTAAAGCTTCTTTTTTTTTAGCGTCAAATGACTCACAGATGTTGATAGGTCGTTAAATAAAACTAAAACCTTGGTATCTATCTATCTCTCTTATACGCGTGTCCATATATCCGCAAAAACATCTGAACATAGTAACTCTCAGTCCAACAGATCCGTTTAAAAACCATACTTGATGGCATATAACAATATTATTTGTATAAAGAAAATACTTGAAGCTATAATGGTCTATTAAGGAATATTCTAAATTATACTAAACCGTAAAACTGTGCAAACAAATAACCATTTGCAAAGGGGTTGTCCTCGTGGTATAATGGTCAAAGCGATAGACTGGGATATCATAGTAGGCGAGTTCGAACTCCAGTCGCGCTATAACGTTCCTTTTCGGACGAATACCCTTGGGAAAGGTATAAACCACCTTTTCTTTCTAGCTGTATGTTGGCAGCGGTCGTATCGATACTGCTGTATGGATGCACTACATGGACGCTAACAAAACGGCTGGAGATGAAGCGAGACGGCAATTACACAAGAATGCTGCGAGCAATATTGAACAAGTCCTGGCGACAACACCCCACAAGACACCAACTATACGGCCACCTGCCTCCCATCTGGAGAAGAAAGGACGAGCTCATAAGTGATGTACTCCTATGGACCCCTACATATGGCCGGGCAAAAGCAGGACGACCAGTACGAACATACTTTAGCAGCTCTATGAGGATACGGGATATAGCCCTGAACCTGCCAGAGGCGATGAACGATAGGGAAAAGAGGCGAGAGAGGGCCAGGGATATCCGTGCGAGTGGCACGACAGGAGGAGGAGGAGGATGATGATGATGAAACCAAGAAACTGGAACCGACCATTAGCAATTGGAAATAATTATTTGAAACTATATAATTATTAGCATTAAATAGAATACTTGATATCATATAACTGTAAGCATAATAAACTCTTGATAACTATTCAAAAACATAAATCTACAATGGACAGAAATCTCAAATCTCGAAGCATAAAAACCCAAAACTGATCGACAGGCCGTTAAAATCAATCGAATACTCAGCAAAAATGGCACTTCGATTGATTTTTATTAGAGTAATATACTTAGAATGTTCAAACTTAGACAATAAAACAATGTCTAATCGAATAAAACTGTTCAGGCATCTATATTTGCGCTAAATGTAATTTTTAATCATCCGAATTTCCGATGTTACTGAAGTAACAATGAAACGTTCATTAGAATTCTGCACACCTTTCTAGAAAGTATGAACCCCCTTATTCTCCCTCCAGCTATGGGTAAATAGTAGGACGGACTAGGTTCTTCAGCCTTGGTGAGGCAACTAGTCTAGGAGAAGGAAAACTCTGAATTCAAAACCTGTTAAACTCCGCTTAAAAATTGACCTTGTGTCATATCCTGCCCGAGCGGAGGGGTTGGTAAATAGTACCTTTCTAGAACGACATGGTCTTACAACTCTTCTAATTTATTACACACACGGTACCACAAGCAGAAAATGTCAACTCAGCTCCGTTAAAAACGTTTCTTCTTTTTATTTTTTTTATCATCCATAGAAAATAAAATAAACACAAAACTAAGAAAAAAAAATCAAAAATTTAATAGCCCGTCCGAATCTTAATCTGGTCGAAAATAATTTTTAAAAAAGGTCGATGACAAGTCTCCAACTAAGAAGGCAGTTTTGTAAATTATTATTCGAGAAAGCTTGAAGTCACCATCCTTAAGTGATAGCACTTGGGCACCTCTGGTGGTGTAACGTTTAGCAAGCTAGACTAGCGAACCTACACGAGTGAGTTCGAGTCTCATTGGGTGCCCCATTCATTCGGCCTTGTGCCACATCGAAGCAAAAGAGCTTTGTAAATTACCTTTAGTGATAGCACATAGTTTCCTTCTCGTGCATTTCTATCGGGCTCTCTTTGTCGATTCTCTTGACTGCATCCAGTATCTTCAGAGCTGATGTATATAAGGTTTTGCTGGTCAGTTGTTGGGTGCTGCTTCCAGGATTAATTCAAAATAATACACATTATTCTTGTTTCCATTTTGCTTTTTCTCCAAAGTTTTCCTTAGTCCAGGTAGTGCATCGATATAGTAGTACCGACACGGCAACAACTTTGAAGATATCCCGTTTTATTTAATCGGAGAGATCGGATTTCTATGATTGATAACCCGTCAATAGCACCCCAATGCCTTTTCTTTACGTAATTTGACATTGTTTTCAGTAGATGAGATATTGTTACCGAGGTATGTGAACCTGTATAATAACTTCAAACGCTTGCCATTTAATGTGAACATGTTAGCATCTTCTGAATTAGAATACCTCGACTAGAAATTCGGCGAACACTTGCGCACGACATACGGAAACACTGGACAGCTGTTTCGACCAATCCAGTGTCCAGTGTTTCCGGATGTCACGTGCAAGTGTTCTGGTCGTAGTAATTCAATTCATAATATAATTCCTCTACTAAAAAAGAAAAATGTACATCGTGGCAGCATCTTGTTTAAAACACATGCCTCGAAGAATTGAGCCTGTCTCAAAAGTCAGGGGAGATGCAACAAATTACTTTGTTTGTTATTTTTGTAGATAATTTAAATTGGATGACCCGAAGGCTCCCTTTTCAATTGCTACTACACCGAGGTATAGGGTGACTGCTACTTCTTTCCTTGGATTGCTCCACCTACCCTTGAACCGTAACTTATAATGCTAAATATTAAGCAAGGAGGGATCAAGTACTATTTTTGAGTCTTTGGTATGACTCTACCTAAGATAGAATGATTCAATATTTTGTTCCTCTAACTTATGTTAAAAGAATCTCGATATAAGGATATATTGTTTTAATTAGTAGGAGGTATGTTTTGTGATGCAAGAAAGTTGGGCAATACAATAAAATGAATTTTATCTCATATTTGTACTTAGTTATTTTTTATGGAATAAAAACAACGGATGCAACATTTACTGAGTAATGTGTTGATATTTTTTGCAGAGGCTATTTATGTGCATATATATATATATATATATATATATATATATATATACACACACACAGCCTGATCCCACTGTCATCATCTGAGAAAGTTTTGTTGTCGGCCCAGCCGGTTTTTTTGTTTTTTTCATGAGTAAATATGAAACCTTCCGCAAAGGTAGGATTTGACACAAGGTCAGTTGCATTATTAATATTGGATTGAAATACTTGAAACTACTTAACTGTGAGCAAACAATCAATCATTGGATCGTTTAAAAATAACGTAGCTAACAAAGTGTTTATTTGCATATCAAATGAGTAGTGTTCGCCAAAGGTCCGGGAGACCGGGGTTCAATCCCAGGTCAAGTCATACCAAAGTCTCAAAAAATGGTACTTGATGCCGCCTTGTTTAACACTCAGCATTATAAGGTAAGGATCAAGAGTAAAGTGGAGCAAATCAGGGAAATGAGTAGCGCCCTCCCCTACACCTCGATGTAGTAGCTGTTGAAAAGGGCGCCTTCGAGTCCCCCTCGACAATAGTCGCCAACTTTCCTTTTTGTATATATTTCATTAGTATATAGAAGATTTGACATGAAATAACCTACAAGGATTGATATGCCATAGAATACAAGTTACCAACTGAGACTAAATGACAATATTTTTTTTGAAAATTCCATCCCTCTTTTTAGTATCCTGAGATTCTAAAGTATCTAAGTACTCAACTTTTATCCCAAAAAATAGGAAATTCCTTGAAGAATTCCAAGAATAAAAAAATCTTGAGTTATTAATAAGCTTTGAAATTTATAGTCTGTGGCTGCATTCCTCCATTTCTAACGACATCAGTGTATTACCTGGCTGATATATGTTTGTTTGGTTTCAAGTAGAGTGAAATTTGATGGAATAAAAAAGCAGAGTTAGTAACAATTTTAAATATTTCAAAATTGGAGCCTTATCATCAGACAAAGTTGATGTCAAGTGGTTTTGGAATTATATTCATTTTATATATATAAGACGTTTTGTGCAGTTTCTTTGTTTTTTTTTTTTTGTTTTTTTTTTTGTTTTTGTTTTTTTCGGTACATGGTTAAACGATTTCAAAGATTCCTATTTAATATAAATATTTGAAAAGATTTATTTGACGCGTTGATGTGTCACTATCAAGTTCAACCACCATCAGTGAGAGTGAAACTTCCCCAGTCGGCTGGGGCTGTAGAATATACCGACTGCTTCTCTGCTGAGGGGTAAGACCCACCCCCAACTAGTGTCCTGGATATGACACTAAACAATCTGATGGTGAGGTTCCAGCAATACTGGAGCTTTGGGGAATACGGAGTACCCCTTTTTTGCCATCGCTCCCAGGTCCACTCTGGCCCGGAGTGGTAGCACCAGATAGGGCCCTATCTTTGGGTTAAATAGAACTAACAGCATTCTTATGCTAAAGTGAATTGTTTGAAATAGAAATGTTTTTGACAATTAAACCGTACTAACATTTAAACTGCGTGCTTATGCTTAACTGAATTAGTTGAAATAAAACTGTTTTTTGACATTAAAATTGTATTTACACTTAACTAAGTTGTTACATATAACTTCTTGAATAGTTTAAAATGAATGTTTTTGACAATTAAACTGTGTACTTATGCTAAACTGAATTGTTTTAAATAGAACAGATTATTTACATAAAAATGGATTTGGCGTTAAATAGCCTACAAAGGTTGATATGCCATAAAACCCCCCAAACCAATCAGAGTGAAACTGGCGTAATGCCAATGAACAGGTGCTCCATACTCTCCATAGATCTAGAACTAGAGCCTTTCAGCGTATTCTTAGAACCACCTTCTGGGCATTGGCCCCTTGGTTGGTTGATAATGTAAAAATTCGTTTATCATGAAGGTGGTTTGTTGAAGTGCTTATTTATAATCAAGGAAGGTCAGTGACAAGACATTTTCAAGACATCCGACGAGACGATAAAACTAAAGGAGAAATGGATTCAAGCCTTTTCTGGGTGCGTCAGTGCTTGGTGAACATGAGCAAACTCCTCAACTGAAGTTCGAAATCGATTTACCGGTTCCGCTTTTCGTGCCCACAAACTGTTACGCACCCTTTTAATATGATTAGTGTTTCATAACGAGGAGTAGAGCAATTTACCTCGCGCCTAACACTCGAAGTAAACAAAGATAGAATTACCGGATGAAGTAAAAGGCACCCCAGGGGTTAATGTTCAGTCCTCAACTTGAATCATTTTCCAAAGGCAAACCATTGCGGGGATATCAAATAAGCCTTTTAGCTCATAACTCTGCCTCATTTTTTAAACAAAAAAAGTGATCTTGGATCTAAAATTACGTACGACTTGATGATAGCGATTTTTTTTTCTTCGTAGATATTGCATGAATTTGGAACGTTCAACTTCTTATGAATCCCAAATTCTGATTGTTTTAGTAGCTTTCCCTACGATTGATTAATTTTAACTGGGTCTAGCTCTTTATGTCTTGAGGTGGGGCACCTCGGGTGGTGTAATGGTTAGCAAGGTAGACTAGCAAACCTACACGAGTGAGTTCGATTCTCATTGGGTGCCCAATTCATGCGGCCTTGTGCTACATCTAAGCAAAAAAAAAAAGCTTAGTAAATTACCTCTTTATGCCTTGAGGTTTGGAAGTTGAATTAATTATATATTAATGTTGACGTTTTTTGCATTGTTGAAGGTTTTTTTGTTAGTGTTTTGTTTTTGTTTTTTTGTTGGAGTTGCACAGTTATGCGATATCAAGTACAAATAATTTACACGCGGTTATGGTTTCAAGTATCGGACATTGGCATGATCCTATTTACCCAACCCCTCCGCTCGGGCAGGATATGACACAAGGTCAGTTTTTAAGTGGAGTTTAAAAGGTTTGAATTCAGAGTTTTCCTTCTCCTAGACTAGTTGCCTCACCAAGGCTGAAGAACCTAGTCTGTCCTATTTACCCATAGCTGGAGGGAGAATAATTGGATTCATACCTTTCCCAAGGGTATTAGTGCTATGTGAAATGCAATCAGTCTCGTCCATTGGCATGATGGTTAGTGTTCGCCAATGTCCCGGGGAGACCGGGGTTCAATTTCAGGTCGAGTCATACCAAAAATGGTACATGATGCCTCCTTGCTTAACACTCAGCATTATAAGGTACAGATCAAGGGTAAAGTCGAGCAATCCAGGAAAAGAGAAGTGTCATTTCCTACACCTTGGTGGAGTAGCTATCGAAGAGGAAGCCTTCGGGTCCGGTTACAAACTTACTTTATTAATAGTTATTTGTTTAGTTATAGACGGTTTCAAGTAACACATAATAATAATCCTTAGTAAACAATTATAGCTTCAAGCAATTAATAACTATTAATAAAAATAATTTTACTGTTACATGGCATCAAGTATCCCGATCGAATATGAATAACTTTGAAACAGATAGATTTGATCAATATCTCACAGGTATTATCACTCCAAGTCGGTTGACAGGGAAGTGATAACAGTGGAGGAATACTCTACACTCCCCAGAGATCTAGAGCAGGAGTCTCACCATCAGAAGCAGTTTATTATCATAACTAGAACAAAAGCTTTTTTCTTTTTTTGTGGGTGAGTGGGGGGGTACAATGAGCGTATTCTAAACCTGTCAAGAGAGACTAACTTTCAAAAGACGGCGAAATTAGGATAAAATAAAAATATGGAGTCCATCTTCTAGGATGGGCTGAAAAGTTCACAAGCTGACGTCGTATCTGCTATTAATGATTTTTTTTTTAAACCAGTGTCGCATACTGTTCTTGGAAGAGGAGATGGGTATATAGTTAGCGTCAAACTATGAATTCTTTATCCGATCCAAAGACCTAGGAATACTGCCCTCTTTTGAGGATGAGTATCACTACATTTTCACGAAGCGTTTCTTCCATTTGGTAAATTTTCGCAAGCCTACCGAAACATTTTTCAAATAATCGGATAGGATAATTAGACTTTTAAAGTTTCTTATAATCTCGTGATATATTCATCCAACAGTCTCTCTACACAAGTAGGATGTGGCTCAAAATTCTGTTGGAAGTCTGACATTTCCTTCTCTAGACTGGTTGCCTATCTTGATATTTGCCCATAACTATAAAAGAACAGATAAATATATTCCGAAGAAAGATTAGCGCAAAGAAAAACACAGACATGGCCCAGTCGGGTGGGGCTGTAGAATGCATCGATGCATCTCCGCAGAGGGGTAAGAACCCCCCTGCGCCGACAACGATTGTCTTACATATGACATTAAGCTATCTGATGGTGAGGCTCCAGTAATGCTGGAGCTTTGGGGAATACAGTGTACCCCTTCATTGCCATCGCTCCCAGGTCCACTCTGGCCCGGAGTGGTAGCACCTGGTAGGGTCCTGTCTATAGGTCAAATAGAACTAAACTTATGCTTAACTGAATTGTTTGAAATAGAACTGTTTATATGTATATTTTATCCCAGGTCAAGTCATACCAAAGACTTTTTTAATGGTACTTGATACCTCCTTGCTTAACTCTCAGCATTATAAGGTACGTATCAAGGGTAAAGTGGAGCAATCCAGGGAAAGGAGTAGCGCCCTCCTTTATACCTCGGTGTAGTAGCTATTGAAAAAGTCGCCAATTTTTATATGAATAAAAATGGATTCGGCACTAAATAAACTACAATGGTTGATATGCTATAAAAGCAAACCAAATCAAAAACATAAATAGGTCCGTCTAGCGTTTGAACTCCGGTCACCGATTTAATTTTCTACGTCGATAACCGTGCCACTTAGGTCACCTCAACATGATTTACATGTTATCATTTCATTCTTTTCTTCTGTTAGCGGAAATAAGATAGGCGTAATTAGCGGATATAAAGTCTATTATTATTATTACTATTACGTAACCTCTGTTGATCCGAAGAATGGATAATTTGACTCAGTTCTTGAAGGAAGGTACCAGAAAAGTCGGTGGTTTTCCTTTGCTAGAAAAACAGAAATATGTACAACAATAATAAAAAAGATGTTTAATATTTTTTTTTTAATTACGGAGATAGTTTTCTTAGTATTATATATTGATTGATTTGGACAACTATTTAGACTTTTTTTCTGTTTTAAAGTATCGGTCGATGTATCGTCCTGCCTCCCATAGCAGTCTGTAGCATTTGATAACCTTCAAGGATGTTTCGGGGATCTTCAGTCAAACAGTGCAGTAAGAAACTACCTGGACTCGACGTTCTCAACTTTCTATTGCTGAAACCTATTATGATTTTTTTAACAAATCGCGTTACTTTTTTTTTTGTCTACTTTTTTAATAACCAATCCGCTGACTGTATACTCTTCTGACGAGTACCATCATAAAAAAAAGAGTAGTCTTAGGTAAAACACTAAACTGCATCAGATAGTAAGGCTCTAGTTCTAGAGTGTGGATTACACTCCTTCATTGCCACTACCCTTAGGTCCCCTCTGCCTTGGAGTGGGAGTAATTTTTAGGATCCCATCTATGGTTCAAATACATTTGTGTAAAGATTATTCATATTTACCAACACCTCCACTCGGGCAGGATATGACACAAGGTCAATTTTTAAAACGGAGTTTAACAGGTTTGAATTCAGAATTTTCCTTCTCCTCGACCAGTTGCCTCACCAAGGCTGAAGAACCTAGTCTGCCCTACTATTTACCCATAGCTGGAGGGAGAATAATTGGATTCATACCTTTCCCAAGGGTATTAGTGCTATGTGAAATGCAATCAATCTCGCCCAGGATTTGAACTCGTGTTGCCGTATCCATTTCCTCCGACGATAACCATTACACCACGGGCACTTTTGTGTAAAGATTATTTCTATTAGATAAAATAGTTCGTACTATAAAATGAACATCTTCTGTATTAATGGTCCAGAGTGGTAGCACCTGATCTGGTCCCATCTATGAGTCGAATAGAACTAAACAGTGTACTTAGGCTAAACTGAAGTATGCCAGACTGAATTGTTTGAAATAGAACTGTTTTGACATTTAGCTGAGTAGAAACAAAAAACTATTCATATCCTAAACTGAATTGTTTGAAATAGAACTGTTTATATATAGAGAGAGATATGGCATTGAATAACCTACACTGATATAACTATGTAAAAAAAACTGAATAACTGGACCAAAAATCATTGTACAATGAACACGATTCTCACACCTCTTAGCATAAAATAATCCTACGCGGTTTTTAATGCCGTTAAAATCAATCTGTTTTAATGATACCCTTTATAAAGGCATGGACATCTTTATTTCACTAGCTATTGGTTTAAAATGGTCTTTTACAAAGATGACTTTGGTATTAAAAAAACCTAGAAAAAAAATTCGTTTTGTAGCATAGTTTCAAGAAATGACCCTTGCCTCAATACACAGAACTTGAAGAGTTAGATATTTTGATGCATTTTATTTGTGACATTATTTAACCTTTTCTCTCTTTTTCACTTTTCACTTCTCTCTCTCATCTCTTCTATCTTTTTATTTGTCTTTCTTTCTCTTTCTCTCAGTTTATCTCTCTCTCTCTATATATATATATATATAATCTTTCTCTCTCTCTTTGAAATTGGTATTCTGAAGAAACAAAGTCTTAATTCAATATGCCTTGGTAAGGTAACCGCTTTTGAACAAAAACTTTAAATACAAGCAAGTAGTATTCCGCATACAAAAACTGACCTTGAGTTACACCCTGCTCGTGGTGGAGGGGCTGGGCACATATACTCTTTAAAAAATTCAACCTTAGTAGAGAGAATCAAATCTTTATAGGCTGCATTTACGTTTACAGCTACTCAATCAGAATACTTTGTTATAAACTTAACCTTTTTAACCAGCTCAGCCATTTTTCTCGGCGTGAATACTAAGGTTTTCTTCAAAAAGATTTCTACCCGGCTATTCTAAGAAACTCTTGCTATACACGTCAGTCTACCTCCACAACCCTATATATTTATAGTTACCTTTACAGTCTTTTTCATGTGCGTGGGGTTTTTTCGTTATTGTAATGAGAGATGCTTGAACTCGGATTTCGTCTCTTCTGCCCGAGATTCGCTACGTATTTCTTTGATTTTCTTTAATAATTACTTTCTATATTTGCTTCTGACTCAATTCTTTTCCTTCCTTCTCAATATTTATCTTTTTATCTTCTTCTGATTCCCCAATCCAGTCGATGAGGCTTAGAATAAAACTGACTTTATCCCTGCAGAATGGTAAAAGAGCTCTTTTTTTCTTTTTTTTTTTTTACAGAGGTGATTTAGGGAAGAGGGAGGTCGCACACGTGCTGAGACGAGTGTGCTGTTAGTTAGTGCTGGTCAAAGGATCGCCCTGTGCATAAAGATGGTGGGAGGGGCTCCTAAGTATGCCACGGAACTACATCTGATGGTGAGGCTCCAGTTCTGGAGGTCTGAGAAGTGCGGGGTATCTCTCTATTGCTATTACTACCAGTTCTACTCGGACCCGGAGCGGTTGTGCTTATTAGGGTCCCATCGTTGCATGGGTAGTCCTCGTGGCGTAATAGCTAAAGCGGTGGGCTGCAACATCGTAATAAGAAAGTTTGAACTCAAGTCGTACAATTTTAACTTTCGGGAAGGTATGACCCCCACCACTTTATCTGCACCAGCTATTTGTTCAAGAGCTACTCTATTGTCCTTCAACAATGATAGCTTTGGTATTGAATAACACACGAAAGTTGATATGCCATTAAAGAAAGAAACTGAAGCCTTTCTATGAGTCAAAAAGAAGTGTTTAAAGTTATTTATATACAGTAGAAATGACAGATGTTATTGAAATGTAAATTATTTGTATTGAGAATAGTTACTTGAATCAACGACAGTTTTTATAGGATTATCATTAGTTACTTGAAACCGTATAACTTCAAGCAACCGATTCATTATAAAAAAAAGTCGGCTGGGGCAGTAGAATACACCGACTGCTTCTCTGCAGAGGGGTAAGAACCCCACCCAATGTGTATCCTGAATATGAAACTAAACAATCTGATGGTGAGGTTCCAGTAATGCTGGGGAATGGGGAGTACCCCATCATTGCCATCGCTCCCAGGTCCATTCTGGTCCGGAGTGGTAGCACCTGATAAGGGTCCTATCTATGGGTTAAATAGAACTAGACCGTGGTTTCTTGAATTAACTTTTTTTGCATTTAAACTGCGAATTTATGTTAAACTAATTTGTTTAAAATAGAACCGTTTTGACATTTAAATTGCGGATCTATGCTAAACTGAATTGTTTTCAATAGAACTGCTTTAACATTTAACTGTGGGTAAAGAAAATCTATACTTATACTAAACTAAATTAGCTGAATTAGAATTGTTTGACTAAACTGAATAGCTTGAAATAGAAATGTTTTTGACTATCAAACTGTGTAGTCATGCTAAACTGATTTTTTTCCAATAGAACTGAAAAAAAAAGATTTGGCGATAAATAAACTACAAAGGTTGATATGCCATAAAACCTAAACAAACGTAAAAAATTTAAAAATATAAATTACTCAAAGTCATACAATCATTTGTGTTATATAGGAATATGTTCACTCCCAGGTCGGGTCAAAGACAATAAAAATGGTACTTGATACCTCCTGGTTTAACACTCAGCATTATAAGGTACGTATCAAGGATAAAGTGGAGCAATCCAGGGAAAGGAGTTGCACCCTCCCCTACACCTCTGTGTAGTAGCTATTGAAAAGAAGCCTTCGGGTCGCCAACTTTACTTTTAGTTACTTAGTCATATCCAGATTGTGCACTGGTCATACAAGGATTACTCACTCTTTCATACTGAAACAACAACAATATCGTTTGACCTCTCAAACGCTTTGCACCGTTAAACACATTCTCATATAATGTAGAACTTTCGCTCTCATCAGAAAGCGACTTTTAATGGTGAATAGTTTGAGCGATCTGTTTGAGAACGTCAAAATGGGGAAATGTCCTGTCCTTGAGAGAGACAGGATTTTATCAAAAAATATGATAAACTTAAATCATTTAATCCTGTGCAAACAAATGAGATTCTGCTTATCTAAAACGTTATCAACAAAGTATTCATTTAGAAATCTTTCGTATTATATATAATGTGTAGTTGAGTAGCAGTCTTTCATTTAAGCATGTTTGGTCCAATAATAAAGACACATTTTGTTTATATCATTTTATTAAGATCCGTTCACGTTTCCTGATAAGTGTCTTGGTTTCAAGTTGGAATTGATGGATGAATTTACCAAAATTGTCGCGAGCGCTTTCGAACCTTTCATAGGCTATCACAAAGGCTGCTAGTATGTATAAAGAGTGATTTTTTTTTTTAAGAGTTTTTGAAAGATTTTTAGATTTTTATGACATAACAAAATTCATCAGTATCTTAGTTTTATCCAACTTAAGTAATTTTGTTATGTTTTAAAACCCTAAAGACTTTTTAAAACTCTTTTTAAAAAAATTCTCCCTTTATACATGCAAGCAACCCCTGATGATGGCCTATGAAAGGCCCGAAAGCGCTCGGGTCAATTTTGGTAAATTCGTCTACCAATTCCAACCTAAAACTAAGACACTTATCAGGAAACTTGAAAGGATCTTAAAATTATGTAGACAAAATGTCTTTATTATTTAATCAAGCATACTTATCATCATCATGTTACGCTATCCGTACGGATATACCTGATCCTCTCTCGCTACCCCTCCCTATCGTCCATTGCTTCCGGCAGGTCCTCAGGGCTACACCCCATATCGACACAGAGCTACTGTGTGTAAGTTCGAGCTGGTCGTCCTGCCTTTGCACGTCCATATGAAGGGGTGTATAAGAATTTGGCAATAAATAACCTATGAAGGTTGATATGCCATAAAACCCAACCAATCAACATCGAAGGTATTTGTTTACTAGAGATGATTATTAGCAACTGCCTTTCTTTCTCTCTTTTTCTTTCGTTGTTCTCATTGTTCACTTGGGGTTTTTTGGGTTTTTTTTTTTTTTTTTGTGCTTTTATTTGAATTCCAACCTCAGTCGTTTATTCATTCATATCTTTTTCCCCTCTTTTCTTTCTGATCTTATTCTTTGAATTTTTTTTCTTTACTTCTCAACAAAAACTTTTCCTTCCTTTCTTTCTTTTCATCAACTTTTCTTCCTGTTGACCCTATTTTTTTTTATTTGCTTTCATTACTTGGTTTCCTTCTAAGCGACCCGACATCCGCTCCCTCTCTCAAAAGACAAGGATGTTTAAGAGATCACAATGCATGGAATGCCTATGATACCTCGAAAGCAACATCAGCTCGCAGCTATCGTCTGCTCCAACTAAAAGAAACACAATGCAACACACCCTTTCCTTTTTACCATAGCAAAATGTACAACCACCGCAACTCTATTAAGTTTGTTTTCATCAAGATAGAAATTATTTTTATATAAATAGGTTGCCTCTGGCAGACCCAAGTAATAGTAGACATGAGTTTTTGTTGTCTCGACTTTAAGAACGAACGATTGGAACCTTCAACAAGTATTGCGTTCGTTCACAGTTAATATTCATAAGAATGAAATAATTTCGTTGTCTCGGACGAATATCCGTGTAAAGGGTTCATACCGTCAAACGAAGGAATGTGATAGGACAATGTTCATGGATATAAATTGATGAGATTGTAAAAAACGTAGAAGCACAAAGGAGAATCGTTCTGTCGGTGGTGTTTAGAAAACACCAGCTACATCCTCTGTAGATAGGTAAAGCCACTCCATCCGAAGGTCTTAGCAGCCTTGAGTCACCACTTCATTGCTTAGAATTTCATATCCACTCTGACTCAGTGATTTTTTTTTCTTTTTCTTAGTGGCGTAAAAGCTGGTTCGAATTAATTTTTCCTTCTTCTAGACTGGTTGCTTTACCAACGCTAAAGAATCTACTATTTAACCATCACTGGCGTGGTGGTGGGGAGGAACAGATGGTTAGAAGAATTTTCAAAGAGCATTAGCGCGAAGTGAAACATTAACAGACGGAATGGTAGCACCTGTTGAAGTCTCGTGTATGCGTCAAAGACAGCTTTTTTTTTTTTGAAAATTCTAAGAACCGGGTTGGATTTCTTGAAATTCTATGACTTTGTTCCAGTTATTTTGACTCGCAAGAGTTCCTTGAAGCTACAATTATTTCCAAATGATTATTATTAAATGGGAATGGTTAATTTAAACCATATACAGGAGCTCAGGCTCGTTTTAAAATCTTGTCTACAAAAAGTATTTACAAATCATAAATTTCATATATATGTATAAACAGGATTTGTTATTAAATAACTTGAAATGGTTGATATGCCATTAAATCTAACCAACCCAACCCATATATATATATACATATAACCAACCCCTCATCACGGGCAATATGAGACACATGACCAATTTTTAAGTTGAGTTTAACAGGTTTGAATTCAGTTTTCCTACTCCTAGACTGGTTACCTAAACAAGATTAAAGAACATAGTCTGCCCTACTATTTACTCATAGATGGAAGGAGAATAAATGGATTCATTAGATAATTTAAACCATATAATTGCTGGCAAAAAAGATATATTTCGGTAATGAGTTATCCGCCAAGGGTCAACATTTTATAGACTGAATACATATGTATTGAAAATAGGATTTGTAAACACATTTTGCAGACAAGATTTTAAAACAAGCCTGAGCTCCTGTATATGGTTTAAATTAACCATTCCCATTTAATAATAATAATTTGGAAATAATTGTGGCTTCAAGGAACTCTTGTGAGTTCATATAACTGGAACAAAGTCATAGTAATTGACGAAGCTCTTTTGCTTCGATTTGGCACAAGGCCGAATGAATGGAGCACCTAATGAGACTAAAACTCACTCGGGTAGGTTTATTAATGTAGCTTGCTAACCATTACACCTCCAGAGTTGTCCACTGTAAGAAAGTCATAGAATTCCAAGAAATCCAATTCGGTTCTTTAAATTTTCAAAAAAAAGGTGTCTTTGACGCATACACGAGACTTCAACAGATGCGTCTGTTTCACTTCGCGCTAAAGTTGTTTTGTTTGAGGTATATCAACCTTTTCAGGGTTATTTCATACCGAGGTCAGTTCAATGATTATCTTTTTTGAGTATATATAGTACAAAAAGGAGGTATCTGTGGTGTAATGGTTATCGTCGTAGGAAATGGACACGGTAACACCAGTTCAAATCATGGACTTGACTGATTGCATTTCACATAGCACTAATACCCTTGGGAAAGGTATGAATCCAATTATTCTCCCTCCATCTATGGGTAAATAGTAGTGCAGGCTAGGTTCTTCAGCCTTGGTGAGGCAACTAGTCTAGAAGGAAAACTCTGAATTCAAACCTGTTAAACTCAGTTTAAAAAATTGACCTTGTGTCATATCCTGCCCGAGCGGAGGGGTTGGTAAATATATATAGTATATATATAGTACAAAAGGTATCTTCTCAATCCTTTTAAAAAGGTAAACAATTCATACTTAGTTGGAATATTAATTTTTTAAGAGCCAATATGTCAATTTAGTGGAAAATCATTTTAAACGTTATCTCATACGGTTAGGTATTCTTCTGCTATCTTTGTGTGATGGCGATAATCGTTGTGTTGTGTTGCTGGTTCCAACCTCCTCTTTTTATGAGGGTAGCAGGCTGATTCGTCGTGAGGAATAAACATGGATGGAAGAAAAATAACCAACCGCTTTTGTGCGCATACTTACTTTCTTTCTTTTCTTTCGTATAAAGTGTGTAAATCGACGAGTAAGTTCCATGGATGGATGAAAAAATATGCTCATCGATTTTCGAGTGTGCTAGTCAACGTCTGGAAATCAACCAATTCGGAGTTTTGCCCAGTCGGCTGTGACTGTTAAATACACCGATTGCTTCTCTGCAGAGAGGTAAGACTCCCGCCCCAACGAGTGTCCTGGATGACACTGAACTATCTGATGGTGATGTTCCCGAAATACTGGAGATTTGAGGAATGCGGAGTACCCCTTCATTACCATCGCTCCCAGGTTCACTCAGGACCCTTATCAGGCGCTACCACTCCGGGCCAATCTATGAGTTAAAGAGAACTAAACCGTGGTTTGACTTTGCTTTTTGAATTTAAACTGCGTATTTATGCGAAATTGAATTGTTTAAAAAGAACTCTTTTGACATTTAAACTGCATACTTATGCTAAACTGAATTGCTCGAAATAAGGACTGTTTTGACATCTAAACTGCATACTTATGCTAAACTGAATTGCTCGAAATAAGGACTGTTTTGACATCTAAACTGCATACTTATGCTAAACTGAATTGCTCGAAATAAGGACTGTTTTGACATCTAAACTGCATACTTATGCTAAACTGAATTGCTCGAAATAAGGACTGTTTTGACATCTAAACTGCATACTTATGCTAAACTGAATTGCTCGAAATAAGGACTGTTTTGACATCTAAACTGCATACTTATGCTAAACTGAATTGCTCGAAATAAGGACTGTTTTGACATCTAAACTGCATACTTATGCTAAACTGAATTATCTGAAATAACTGTTTTGACGTTAACTTAGTGTATTGCTCAGTTGGCTGGGGCTGTAGAATACACCGATTGCACCTCTGCAGAATGGTAAGCCCCCCCCCATGACTGTCCTGGATATGACACTAAACAATCTGATGGTGAGGTTCCGGTGATGCTGGAACTTTGGGGAATCCGGAGGACCCTTTCATTGCCATCACTCCCAGATCCACTCTGGCCCAGAATAATAGCCCCTGAATGGACCCTATCAATGGGTTAAATAGAACTAAATGCATACTTATGCTTAACTGAATCGCCTAAAATTGGAATGCTTTGATCATTAAACTGTATTTATACTAAACTCAATTGTTTGAAATGGGACTGTTTTTGACATCGAGACTCAAAATTGAATTGTTTAATATAGAACTGTTTGGACATTTTACTGGGTGTAAACAAAATCTGTACTTATATTAAACTGAAGTAGCTGAATCAGAGCTGTTTGAATAAACTGAATAGCTTGAAATAAAAATGTTTTTTGACAATTAAACTGTGTACTCATACTAAACTGATTTTTTTAAAGATAGAACCGACTATTTGCGTAAAAATAGATTTGACATTAAATACCCAACAAAGATTGATATGCCATAAAACTCAACCAACCAATCCGGAGTTGAAACTTAGATTTTAACTCCCAATGACAGTCAAGCTTTCAATTGACCTTAATGGTTAGTATCCGTATCTTTCCTGGTATCTTTGCAGTCGTTCTGTCATAATTTTATCTGAGTGTTATACTACCTGTTAAGAATAGATTTCACCACTCTGTTGGGTAAACATACAAATCTACGATAAGCAGTATAATTCCGGCTCAGAGTGAACATGGGAGTAATGGCAACAAAGATATGATACCACACACTGCAGCGGTCCAGAATGGGGCCTTATTACTGGATGCAGTTAAGTGTCATACACAGAACACTCTTGGGGGAGGAGTGGGGGGTGGCGAGTTAGACCTCTGAAAGGGATACAGTGTGGGTGTATTTTAGATCTCGCCGACATGGGCACTCGAAAGAGAAGCCCAATGAAAAAATTATCTGATTGCATATAAAAAAAATTATGTAATTGAATCTCCATATGAGTATTTTAGGTGATATTTCAGTACTTACGCATAAAACTTCCTCTGAAAAAAAATGTCGTTTAATTATTTATTTATTATTTTCTAGTTATTTATTTTAGTTTGTTTATATTATTATTATCATTATTTTTTTTTTTTTTTTTTTTTTTTTTTAGTAAATTAAGTTCTAAGCGTCTAAACATTTAGACGTAATGCATCGCTTCATTCTATTCAACAAAGCGTGAGACTAGAGGGTAAACTCAGTGGGGTGGCCTTACAAAAGCTCGGTCTAGGGGTCCGGGAGGTAAATAATCCGTCACTGAATTAAGTTTTATTTACAAATAATAAAGTAATGAACATTGAATGAAAGTTTTTAGTGACGCCGTAATAGACCTGAAAATTATATTATTTACACTTTACAATCACAGTTCTGCGCAGTGTAAGTTTGCATACTTACATAAGGCTGACGTGACTAAATAAAACTTACTCGGCAAAATCTGTAGCCACTTGTATCGTAACGGTTATCGTCGAAGGAAATGAACTTTGCGATCCGAGTTCAAGTCTGCGACAAGGCTATTTGCATTTCTAATAGCCCTAGTACCTTCAGGAAAGGCACAGATTCAATTATTGCTCCACACCACAAGTTCGGGTTTATAACAGAATAGACTAGGCTCTTTAACCATTCTGGGAGAGGAAAAAAGTAAAGTTGGCGACCGTAGTCGAGGGCGACCAGAAGGCTCCTTTTTCAATAGCTACTACACCTAGGTGTAGGGGAGAGCGCCACTCCTTTCCTTGGATTGCTCCACTTTACCCTTGATACGTACCTTTATATTGCTGAGTGTTAAGCAAGGAGGTATAAAGTACCATTTTTAAAGTATTTGGTATGACGCAACCTGGAATTGAATCCAGGTCTCCCGGACCATTGGCGAACACTCTGTCCACTAATTCAAACCAGTTTTACTCCGCTTAAAAAGTAAGAAGTAATTGGCACACTGCTTTTGTTAATGCCTAATCACTTCCCCTCCAGAAAAGAAATTTGGTAGAAATGGCTCCAGCATAATGACAAAGCCATGGTGTAATCAATCATGGTGTAATCAATCCTTCTATAAAAAGTTAACTCCAAAATCAAAACAGAAGAAAGCTCGAGCGGAATTCTTGGTATCCTTTGACGAGAGAAGTCTAAGAGGAGGAGCAGAAGTAATGTAGACAAAGAGGGTGGTTGGTTTAGTTTGTGTTTAACAGCATACCAACCTTCGTAAGTTATTTAACGGCTGAACTGACCTTGTAGAAAAACAGTAGTGGTACTATTTAACCCATAACTAGACGGCTTAGCAGGGTTCCTACCTTTCTAAAATCGCTTGCTATGGTAGCCACTACACAACGGGACTCCATCCGATAGAGCAGCGTATAAGCTTATGTTCCGAAAACATAGATGTCGTACTACCTTATCATCTTACGTATCTTGTATAATCTTCATAAGTTGAATGAGCCATCAATCAAAATTTTTGAGTGTAATTCAAGCGCTGAAGACGGCTCCTATCTGTCAAGATGTGGCGGTCGTCATCATCATTATATATAATGCAGTTACCTATATCAATAAATCAAGACTGCTCAATATCTGTGGTGATAATGTATACAGTCAACGGTATTTGGTAACTGTCAGTTTCTCGCCTATGCGTTCATCTGACGAAGAGTTCTTGGTCGATGCTGTCCTACTTGTGTGTGTGCATATATATATATATATATATATTTCATTAAAAAGTAAAAAGAAATTTTGTCTGTATAGTTCAATTAAGATCCTTTCGAATTTCCTGCTTTTAAGTGTTTTGGTTTGAGGTTGGAATTGCTGGAATAATTTACCAAAATTGTCCTGAGCGCTTTTCGACCCTTTTTAGCCCATCATCAGAGGTTGCTTGCATGCAGAAGAAGTGTAGTCGTTTTGTTGTTGTTTTTTCAAATGACTTTTGAAAGTTTTTATAACATAACACAAATATCCGGACGCAGTCGGATAAAACTGAGTTATTAATGAAATTAAAAACAGAACGCTATCAACGGAAATAGAATACTCTCAAGGAATACAAAACTCCTTACACATGCAAGCAACCCCTGATGATGGCCTATGAAGGGTTCAAAAGCGCTCGGGACAACTATGGTAAATTCATCCAGCAATTCCAACCTAAAACAAGACACTTATCAGGAAACTCAAAAGGATCTTAATCAAACTATACTAACAAAATTTCTCTTTACTATTTAATGAAACATGCTTAAATGAACGACTGCTGCCTAACTTATATACACACACACACACAGTATGTTTCCTGGCGCTGCAATAAGATTCTTTTCAGCTCAAAATGAGGTTAAAACAAAAGGACAACCAAAGAAATATAAAATTAAAATAAAGAAAAATGTGGAAAAGGGGGGCTAGAAAAGTGATAAAAAACCGAGGGAAAGAAAGGAACTTTCCTTAGTCTACACCCCACCCCAATAAACATACACTCTTCCATTTCACCCCATCTGCCGAGACAGTCAAAAAACCACCCCCATCAGCATCTATCTCATTTTTCCAGCCTTAGCCTCTGTCCCATACAAAATAAAATAATAATGAATAAGAAAAAGGAAAAACTGCTAAAAATGTCGGAATATGGAAAAGTGAGAGGACAAAGACAAAAAAAAAAAAGATACAAAATACGAAAAATGAAACATTTAAAAGAAAAGAAAAGAAAACTTAGAAATAAAATTGAATGATAATTCCTCTGATTACATTGGTGTATGCAGAACGTTGTTCAATGACAAAGACAGTTCTTTTTATGGCTGAAGGGGCTGTTCTTGGGACAAGGGAAATTTTCATCACTCAAAAAAGAAAATAAGAAAAGAGTAAATAAAAATAAAAAATGTCCGTTATCCATCCACTCATGAATCGATGATGTCATCATTCCTTGTCGTTTAGCGATGCTCTTCTTAGTCTCCATTATCTAACTTAATCCTCTCTCTTCATACGACATTGTTTCACAGAATGACGGTACTTAAGAAAATAAATAGGGAAACAAAAAAAAAAAAAAAGCTAACATGAATAAAGAATGGGGAAAAAAAAAAAAGAGAAGACTTTAAATAAAAATAAAAAAAGATTAAATAAATTAGGGAAAAGAAATATATTTTAGGCCAGAGGATATTTTACAGTAAATCTAACTTGATAAATAATTTCCTTTTTTTTTTTTTTTTTTCCACTATTTGTCGAAATGTTCGTTTATTTTGGTAAACAGTTTTAGTCCTTTTTTGTTTTTGGTTTGTTTTTTTGTTTTTTCATGAAGCTGGAAATCTATTTTGATTTGCCTTATTTTGGGTTTGTGTATAACTTTACCGGCTCATTGGCATAATATTTAGTGATCGCCAATGGTCCGGGAGACTTGGGTTCAATTCGAGGTAGTCTCACGAAAGACTGAAAAAAATGGTACTTGATGCCTCTTTGCTTAAGTCAGCATTATAAGGAATGGATCAAGGGTAAGGGGAGCAATACTGGGGAAAGGAGTAGCACCCTCCCCAACACTTCAGTGTTGTAGCTATTGTAAAGGGAGCCTTCGGGTCGCCTTCTACTCCAGTCAGCCAGCTTACAACTAGATGGACTACGTTTTGTGGTACATCTGATGGGTTTACGCTTGTTTCGGGGTTGTTTTTTTTTTCATACTTCTTTCAGATAATAAAATGAATTTAAGACAAAACTACTTTTGGTGTGTTATTTCAATGACATATAAACCTTTGTGAATTATTCTATGCCAAAGCCCTCGTTGTAGAAAAACAGTATTTGCACTGTTTAATATATGGATCAAGAAATAAGGGAAGTGCATACCATTTCTAAAGGCATTAGTCTAAAAGTGAATGCAACTAAAATCTCATCTTATTTACTCAGATGTCGTACTCCAACGTTAGGCACTACGCCACATGGATCACCGCCACCGCTATAGTTTGTTTTGGTTTCTTGGTTGAATAGCAATTCAACCTTCGTAGGCTAGTTAATTACAAAACCATCCAAATAGAAAAACAGCAGTAGCACTATTTAGCCGATAGCTGGGGGATAAGGGAGCTTTATATCTTTCTCTCTTTATATCTTTCTCTCTTGCCCAGTCGGCTGGCGGGATGGGGCTGTAGAATACACCGACTGCACCTCTACAGAGTGGTAAGACCCCCAACGAGTGTCCTTGATATGACACTAAACAATCTGACGGTGAGGTTCCAGTGATACTCGGGCTTTGGGAAATGCGGAGCACCCCTACCTTGCCATTGCTCCCAGTTCCACTCTGGCCCGAAATGGCAGCACCTGATAGGGCCTTATATATGGGTTAAATAGAATTAAACTGCATACAAAAACAAAACCGAATTGTTTGAATTAGAACTGTTTTGACCTCTTAACTGAATAGCTTGAATTAAAACTGTTTTGACCTCTTAACTGAATAGCTTGAATTAAAACTGTTTTGACCTCTTAACTGAATAGCTTGAAATAGAAATATTTTTGACTATTAACCTGTGTACATATGCTAAACTGGATTGTTTGAAATAGAACTGATTATTTGTATAGAAATGGATTTGGCGTTAAATAACCTACAAAGGTTGATATGCTATAAAATCCAACCAACCAACCATTAATCTTTCTCAGGGGATAAACTGCATTTCTTGAGTCTATTTGATTTTGAAAGCTGAACACACAGGCAATTGGAAAAGACCTCTCATAGACTGCAAGCATCACTTTTTTTTTCTTTTTTTTTTTGGTCACTTTTTTAAAATGTTTAATTCATTCCTACCTTCAAAACTATTAATCCATCTTTTCTCTAGCTGTAAAATAAAGTAAACTAAGTTTCCTAGCAGTGGGTGGCAACCAGTCTAGGAGAAAAATGTCTGCATAAAAACTGGGAGCTAGAGTCCCTCACCCTTGCCTTGTGAAATATACATGAAAAGTACAAGGCTATGAACGATAATTCTGAAACAAAGCTCTTCCTATTGATGGAGCTTTGAAAATGCTGACTCTTTGTCCTAAAGACAACCCAAAAAAGGAGTGTTCTACGTATGACACTAAACTGCATTCAAAGGTATTTCCAGTTCTCGAAATCAGGCGAGTACCTGTACGGTAGTGGCTAACGTTCTGAAGTCTAATATCGTTGTGAGCGAGTTCGGACTCAAGTCACGCTATAACGTTCCCTTTTAGATTTAATGCTATTGGAAAAACATATGAACTCCCTTACTCTCCAACTAGCCGTTAAATAGTACCACCACTGTTTTTCGACACGGATAGTTTAGGAATTAAATAACCCACGAAGGTTGGTATTCGATCAAAAAGAAGAAATCAAAACTCACATTGCTCTTACTCTCAGATCGATTCTGTCTCGAAGTAATAGTAATTTACGAAGTTCTTTGCTTTGATTTGGCACAAGGCTGAATGAATGGGGCATCCAATGAGACTCGAACTCACTCGTGTAGGTTTGCTAATCTAGCTTGCTAACCATTTCATTACCAGAGGTGCCCGTTTCAAGTAGTAGTACCTGCAAAGGTTCCATTTACACGTTAAATAGAACTGTTTAGAAATAGTTTTCATCAGATAGAATACGTTATACCATGTAAATATTTGTATGAATAGTTTTCTGAAGCTATAATTGTTTTCGGATTATCATTAGTTACTTGAGTGTACAAATGTGTGTGAATTATTTGTATTAGATAGAAATACATTTATCATGTGTGCAGTCGGCTGGGGTTGTAGAATACACCGACTGCTTCTCTGCAGAGGGGTAAGACCCCTCCCACCAATGAATTCCCTGGATATGACACTAAATAATCTGATGGTGAGGTTCCAGTGATGTTGGGGCTTTGGGGAATGCAGAGCGCCCTTTCATTGCCATTGCTCCCAGTTCCACTCTGGCCCGGCGTGGTAGCACTTGATAAGACCCTATCTATGGGTTAAATAGAACTAACGGCATACTTAAGCTAAAATGAATTGTTTGAGTAAACTGAATAGCTAGAAATAGAAATGTTTTTGACAATTAAAACGTACTTACATTTAAACTGCGTGCTTATGCTTAACTGAATTATTTGAAATGAAACTGTTTTTACACTAAACTGAATTGTTTTATATAGAACTCTTTTGAAATTTAACTGTGTAAACAAAACCTTTACTTATACTAAACTGAATTAGTTCTGCTTGACTAGACCTAATAGCTTGAAATAGAAATGTTTTCCCAATTAAACTGTACTTACGCTAAACTGAATTGTTTAAAATAGAACTATTTTCATAAAAATTGATTTGGCGTTAAATAACCTACAAAGGTTGATATGTCATAAAATCCAAACAACCAACAAATTATATCACGTATGCAAAAAATCTAACCAAACAACATAAAAAGCCTAAATAGGAATATGAAAGGAATGATTCTTTCAGGTCTAGTCTATGCATAAAATAACCCTACACTAGTTGACAGACCGTTAAAACAGTGAATCAAACACAGCCAGCTTTCTCAGCATCACATTTTCAAATCTCTATTAACAATAGAATACCTACTGCTACAGAAAGCTTAATAATAAAAATATAAAACTTCAAGTGACTTTACAAATCTGTATCGTCAATGTCAATAACTTAAACAGTGGTTTGCACATAATTTTTGTTTAGATGTATACTCAAGAAACAAGCAATCTAATTTTTCGTTAAGTATTTACCAACCCCACCACACGATAAGGATATGCCACAGTTGTTAAACGGGGTTTAACTGGTTCAAATTCAGTTTTCCTTTTCCTTGACCGGTTGCCATTGCAAGGTTAAAAAGCAGAGTCTACCCTACTATTTACCCAGAGCAGAAAGAAGAATAATAGTTTGATGCATACTTTCCTGAGGGTAATAGTGCTACGTGAAATGCAAAAAGCCTGTTCCAGGATTTGAACGCTGGTCGTCGTGTCCATTTTCAACGACATTGTTTAATCATATTTACCATCTTCCATTGAGAAAATTCACCGGTCTATAAGATATAGTTGACAAGTATTATTTAGAATTAGCGCAAACTGAAACTCACCCTGGCACCATAGCTGTCCAATTCTAGTTTCAGTAAACGCCCCACAAGCTATAATACCCGCACATTTGACACAGGGTAATATTTGCATAGTTTTTTTGTTTTTTTTTTACGGTTTTTTTTATGTTCGTCTTATATTCCGGCAAATATAGTAGTTGATTTTCTTTCTCTTATTTGGTTTTCTCCCCATCAGATCGCCGACATCTCGCTTAACGTACAGATTCTAGGAAGCCGATGCCAACCGAAGCAAACGTCGGCTCTTATTAATTTTTATGCCCCCTAGACAAGACCTTGTCCCTTAATTACTTCTCAAGAATTACTCGGATCTCCCCGGGAAAACCACAATATCTCCCCCAACAATGTACACTCCAGCCATCGCCTAGGCCACAGTGAAAGTTTTTTTACATAATCAAATGTCTAACAATAGATAAGAATTAAACTGTCGGTGTGAATCAAGTCTAAAAAAACGGTAAATGTTTCCTCAAGAGAGCAAGTTCATGTAATAATTACCCATTCTTTGAACAAAGGAAAATGTAATACACTACCTATTGTACGGGTTTGCGTGGTGTAACGATTATCGTCGTAGGAAATGGATTCGGTGGCCTGAGTTCAATTCACAGACGAGACTGCGTTTCACTCTGACATATATTAGTAGTACCTGGTAGGGTCCCATCTATGAGTCAGAGAAATGTTCAACCATTTACCAAGGATCATTATTATTAATTATTTGAAACCACTAAGCTGTGTGCGATTTGTTTATATTAGGAGGGAATACTTGATTTTAAAAAAATTACTTATGTTCGATAAGAATAATTAAAACCATTTAACTGTGTAAGAACAAATGATCTCTGGCTTGTTTAAAAATGATACCTAAAAACTATTGGCTTACAAGTCTATAAGATTTGACATTGAATAATCCACAAGAGTTGGTTTGCAATATAACACAAACAAACCGATCGGCAAGGGTGGTTTTGGCATTAAATAACACACGAAGGTTGATAAACCATTAAAAAATGAAAGTAAATCTTAAGATTGTCAGACAAAGAAAAGTAAATATCAATCATTTGATCAATTAGTTGATTTTAACGGCATTTTAGGGTTATTTTATGCCAACAGGCTAGTTAATCACGTACACTGTATCCCCTTCCATTAAAGAAATAGTTACTGCTTCTATTGTTGTTTACTAAGGATAATTATTATTAGTTAGAGCTATATAATTACTAGTAAATTATTGGTGTTCGGAATGCTTGAGGCTATAAAACTGTGTGTAAATTATTTGTATTTGATATGTGTGCAAACAAATAAAAGTTATATATAAAATTTAGTTATGATTAGAATTAGATATTTAATTATGAATTATTGGTCAGCCTTACATAATCCATTTGAGAACAAATATTATAAAATCTACATGAAAAAATTTGTTTTGACATTTTTTTCTATTAGTCTCAGTGTAGCTGTCTGTTACGTGTTTTGATATTTTACTTAGCTTTCATAGTTACTTCTGTTAGCATGTTTGTTGGTGGTATTAAGCAAGACATTTTCAAGTTTGTTTTTTTTGGGGGGAGGGGGTCAGAAACTTTTTGCTCCTGAAATTAATCACAAATCTGTCACCAAATTTCTAGGTGAGTAAATGTCTCCAGGCATCTTATATGGTCAAAAGGAATTTTTCCCATCATTTCTGCTGTAAGTATAAGAAACCTTATCAAGGAATCAGTCTTGAAGAATCGCTCAAATATAGGGTCAGCGAAAACGAGAGACAAATAATTCCTCTGGTGAAATATCAGAAATTGGCAGTTCTGTCCAAGGGGGTTATCTTGTGAATGAATATTTCTCAGTTTTTTTTTTATTTGCATATTTCATATATTGTATATAAAAATTTATAAAATAGTGTTTATTTGATTTCATCTTAGAGTAGCGTGTTTGGGCATATATAAACTAACGACCCTGGCTATGGAATACGTCGACTGTACCCCTGAAGAAGGATAAGACGATATTTCTGGGTATGTCACTAAATTGTATCTGATGGTGAGACTCCACACCTGGAGTTTCGGTGAGTATGGAGTACTCTTTTCATTGCCATTACTCCCAAGTCAAATCTATTGGTCTATTAGATTATTTGATACGATGCCGTTGTGTGCACATTATTTGTATAATGTAGGAATACGTGATAAATAGAATTATTAGTGTTTGACAGGAATACTTGTAACCATTTAACAGTGCAAACAACTGAACATTAACGTATAGTTATAAAAAAAATTACCTGCAAACTATTCACTTAGAAATATCACACATTCATACATACATATGTGTGTGTTTAATTTGGCATTGAATAACCCACAGGGGTTAATACGTCGTCGAGCACCAACCAACGCACAGACTGATGTAGTTATTACCTGAATGTTAACCATATTTACCAAACCCTCCGCTCGAGCAGGATATGACACAAGGTCAATTTTTAAGCGGAGTTTAACAGGTTTCAATTCAGAGTTGCCTCACCAAGACTGAAGAACCCAGTCTGTCCTATTATTTACCCATAGCTGGAGGGAAAATAATTGGATTCAAACTTTTCCCAACCTTATTAGTGCTACGTGAAATGCAATCAGTCTCGTCCAGGATTTGAACTTGTGTTGCCGTGTCCATTTCCTACGACGATAACCATTACAGCACGGGCACCTCCAATTACCTGAATGTTAACATGTATAATGTTTGATCTCAAAAATAGTTTATGTCCTTAATGTAGATACCTTTGGATTTATTTTGATGTTTTGTGTTAAGCTGATTTGAGTCTCGTACTTGACCTTAATTAGAGAGTACCTTACAAAACTTAAAATCGGTACAGAAGCTAAACATAGAACAAGATTACCTTACTAACCAGTGTCCTGTACTTGGTTTCATTGAAATAGGAATAATTGTCAAAGAGATCTGTTTGATCAATTAATGGGACCAAAAAAGGCACAACTAATTATGTAAAAAGAGAACTTTGGCGGAATAACATAAAAAAGATGACTCCACGATGGGATGTAGTTTTATATCATACACAGGACTTGAAAAATAAGATGAAAAAAAAAGCTTAGTTTATCATATTTACCAACTCCTCCGCTCGGGCAGGATATGACACAAGGTCAATTTTTAAGCGGAGTTTAACAGGTTTGAATTCAGTTTTCCTTTTCCTAGACTAGTTACCTCACCAAGGCTGAAGAACCCAGTCTGTCCTACTATTTACCCATAGCTGGAGGGAGAATAATTGGATTCATACCTTTCCCAAGGTTATTAGTGCTATGTGAAATGCAATCAGTCTCGTTGAGGATTTGAACTCGTGTCACCGTGTCCATTTCCTACGACGATAACCATTACACCACGGGCACCTCCCAAAAAGTTTAGTTTATATATTATCAAAATGCTGCATCCTTTTGTTTTTTACCAACTTTTGTGTATATATATATATATATATATATAGTCTTGGATTGCCGTTTGAGTCAATCGGGTTTCGATCCCAGCTACGGGAATCTAGTATGTCTAGCCACACTGATGAGTTCTGATAGAACGAAACAGATCAGTCTGTGGATGACATATATATAGGTGGTGTAATGGTTATTGTCGTAGGGATTGGACACGGCAACAAAAGTTCAAAACCTGGACGAAACAGATTGCATTTCTTACATCGCTAATACCATGTGGAAAGATATGAATCCAGCTATTCTTCCCCCAGCTATAGAAAAATAGCAGGACGATCTATGTTCCTAAACTTTGGTATGTCAACTGAAGAAGGAAGACACAGAAATCAGACCCGTTAATCTCCACTTAAAAATTCATCTTGTGTCACATCCTGCAGAGAGGTTGGTAAATACAAATAAACATGTGTATGTGTATATATATATATATATATATATATAAAGTTGTATGTGAATGAATGATTAAACAAGTCAGGTTGAGGTGAAGAAGATAAGTTTCATTCTCTTTCTGAAAGACCGAGGTTTTAAGAGTTAGAATGGCAGAGAACAAAATCGCTAGTGAAATCACGAAAGTTTTCATCACTCGTCCTCAGTTTTCACTCTTATTTGCCTATTATTTTTCATACATTTTAACAGTCTACTATTAACTTACCCCATGATACAATGCGTAGGATTTAAAAATGTTCTCCATTAGCATTAACTGACTGATTGATTGATTTTAACGGCATGTCAACTCGTCTGTTATTTTATGCCTAAAGATTAAAAAATGGCGTTAATTGTACATCTGTGTGATTAATTGTCTGAATTTTTAGATGAGGCTTGATGATTTTTATCATTAAGGGTTTTCGGACTATTGTCTTCATTTTATTGTTATTTACACAACGTTTCGGTCGATATGTCCTCCAGCCTTCTTCAGATGTTTGTCGAACTCGGGAACCTACACGGAACTTCGAACTACGTCTTTTATTGAATCCACGGGCGTCACCTGTACTGTTTCCGTTAGCCATAACCAGGTAAAAGTATTATGTACATTATTTTCATTTTTTGGGCTCATGTCCTCAGCTTTGTCGCCATGTTTATCTCAACGTTTTGACCGTTGTACGCTCCGGTCTTCTCCAGGTGGTTGGAATGTCAAACTTAATCCTTTATTTTGCTCACCGGGGTAGACTGTTCTAGTTCCACGAGCCATGTTTAATGGATGTCAGTTATCAGTTATCTCCTGTTAGTTTCCCCTCTGAGAGTTCTCCGCTCCCTTCACTAGGTATTGAACTCACACTCTTCAGGTATGTCACTGGATCTAACCAACACCTTTATCCCCTGTGCCATTTGTCCGAAAAATGTAAACAATCTGTGTGATTATTTAAGTTTTTTTTTTTAAATAGTTATGTATCCACTATTTTTCGCCAATAAAAATGATTGCCTCACAGTCGTATGATTTCAACTATTCCTATTTAACAGTTGTGGTTTCAAATAAGAATTTCTATTTTTTAATAGTCATTTGTTTGCACACAGTTGTATGGTTTCGAGTTAGTAATAATAACCATAACTTAGTCGACTGAGTCTGGGGAATACACCGACTGCATCTCTGAAGAGTCGTAAGGTTCCCTAACGAGTAGCTTGTATACGACACTAAACTATCAGACGGTGAGGCACCAGTAATACTAGATCTTTGGTGAATGCGGAGTACCTCTTCATTGGCATCATCCCCAAATCCACTCCAGTCCACAGTGGTAGTGTTATATTTTGACCTTCGACCCGGCCCAAAAATATTATTCCAAGGTGATACACCGGAAGGAAGTGACACATTCCAATGACCAGTAATCGAAAGAGATCGCGTGGGCGGATTAAGGCTTATGATATGAGACAAGGTAAAGGTCCCATTGTGCCACTACAGTGATTCACCGGAAGAGAGTAACCTCTGAACTGCATGACAGTTATTTCCGCTTGATGACGATTAAACATTCGATTTCAAAGATCCAGTGGGCGATCGTGTGGGCGTTTAATTATTATATAATTGAGTTGAGTTGGGTGCCAAAGCAGTTGCCAGCAGACTTCCAGAGAGTTAGAGACCAGATGTGGTAGGGAAGGCCACACCCGACCGAGGGGGCTCTCGGAAACCCCCGATAGAGTGAGCCCTAGGCCTCCGGTTGAACAACAGGAGAACAAGAAAGACACAACGTGACGGTCATAACAGTGGGGTCAAAATATGAAGTTTATGTTCGGTCTCCAGCATCCTCTCACAGGCAACCCTTAAACAACCCTTTCGAACCCTTGCAATAAAGTCAGAGGTAAATATGTGTGTTGTTAAAGAAGTCTTCCTGCGTCTATCTTTCTGTGTGCGTCTGTCTTTTATTGTTGCGTCGTTATGATACGGCAAATGACTATATAACAGTAGCAACTGATAGGGTCGAATCTATGGGCCAAATAGAACTGTTCGACATTTAACCAGTGCAAATAAATGACTTATGCTAAACTGAATGGTTAGTAATAGAACTGTTTGATCATTTAACTGTGTATATCTACAAAATTTGTTTACAAATCATATTTAATATATGTAAAAACAGGATTTGGCATTAGATAACCAACAATGGTTGAAAGGAGATCAAACTAAAGAAAACCTAATAATAAAAAAATATTTTGAATTAGAATAATTTCTCATTTGTGCTCTTTGTCAAGTTATTATCTTTCTGTGACCCTCTTTCAGTCTCATTTTCTTTTTTTTATTCTATAAAGGAGGTTGGCATTTTTTTAAATAGTATATCTACCCTTGCATGTGATTTAATGTTAAAACCTGTTATATGTAAATGAAAAGTTTGTAGTTTAGATTTTTAATCGAACCAGAATTGATTTGTTTGTTCAAAGTTCAATGATGACAAGCATATTAAATGATAAAATAGTTCTATTTGTGACCCATAGATGAGACCCAAACAGATACAGCCACTCCAGGTCAGAGAAATAGTGCTCATATTCTCCAAAGCTCCAAGACTGGGGTCTAACAATCAGACGCAGTTTTCTGTAATATGCAAGACACTCGGTGTGGGATTCTTTACCCCTCAACAGAAATGCACACGGCGTAATCTACTGCTGCAACGGATTATGCTCTCTACAGAAGGGATTACTCTGACTTATACGTGGTTCTCTACTGATAATCAGCAGTGAATATAGATTTACCTGTTTCACATTTTTCTACCTCTCATAAAAATGGTTGAATTGGAATAAAGTAAGCATTTACTAAGTCAACTGAAGCATGACTATAACACATTCTAACGGCTTCTACTTTTGTACAAATAAAAGATGAAAGTATCATGAACAATTGGCCCAGTCGGTTGAGGCTGAAGAATACACCGACTCCATCTCCGCAGAAATGTAAGACTCTCTCATCGAGTGTCCTGGTTATGCCATTAAACCACCTAATGGCGAAGCTTCAGTAATGCTGAAGCTTTGGGGAATGCAGAGTATTTCTTCAATGCGATCGCTCTCAGGTCCTCTCTGGTCTTGAGTGGTGGGCACCTTGGGTGGTGTAATGGTTAACAAGGTAGACTAGCAAACCTGCACGAGTGAGTTAGATTCTCATTGAGTGCCCCATTCATGCGGCCTTGTGCTACATCTAAGCAAAATGCTTTGTAAATTACCACTCTGGTCTTGAGTGGTAGCATCTAATAGGATTCTATCTACGGATCAAATAGAACTGTTTAACATTTAGACTTTGTACTTATGATAAACTGAATTATTTGAAAAAGAACAGTAGGTGATTCATAGTAATACTTGGAACTATTTAACTTCGTGAACATGCTAAACTAAATTGTTTGAAATAGAACTGGTTGATCATTTAACTGTGTGTAAACAAATGACTGGTGTTTGATTGAATTGTTAGCGATACATAACTATAGTGGAAAATATGAAACTGTTTGCAAAGAAGTGATTCATAGTAAATAGAATAATTCGTATTATATAGAAATAAGTGAAACTATTTAACTGAGTGAAAAAGAATGCGCTCAGGTTCGTTTAGATTGTTTTCTACACACATATATATATATATATATATATAAACAGAAGTTAGCATTAAATACCCTACAATGATTGATATGCCATAAAACTAAACCAAACCAAAACCATGAACAATAAACGTAGTCTTTTTTTTTTCTTCCATGTAAAGCTGAAATGACGATCGGAATCGTAAAACTTGGAGTTGTAAGTTAAATGATAATGTAAATCATTATTTCCTGATTAGCCAGGCTATCTGATGTTTTTCACATTACTGGCCAAAATGCCTTTCAATATCGCTCTTGATCTCGGCCGTTTTTTCTATTCCAGGAGTAAATTTTGCAAATAGTCACCGACCCCAAATTTTTACAATTTAAAGCTTTACATCTGGGAGTAAGTTGTTCGTATTAGATAGTAATACTAAAGTTAAATAGCAGTACTTGAAACCATTTAACTATATACGAGCAAATGATTAATATTAAATGAATTTGACTGTGTGCAAATAAATGAGCTTTAGCTCATTTAAAAATAAAGTTACCTACAAAGTATTCACTTACAAATATGTGTGTATGTAAACAGGATTTGGCATAAAAACATGAAGATTTAATATGCCTTTAAACCAAATACCTAAACTAACCTTTTTCTCTGTGTTTACTTGAATTGCTTAATGGTTGTGGAGGTCTTCCGAGTGGTTATTATTATTCTCTTGGGTAGCACTCGATTATCACAGATGGACCTGTTGTCTGTGAACCTCGCAATGTGTCAAGCTTTGCAGAAGTTGCCTTCTCGATATTTGGCTCCCGAATAACTTCACTTTGGATGTACTCATATTTTTTCTTAGATGTATTGATGTTTGTACCGATGTTTATGAAATGGTCCACTAAATTTCAGAGGTTGCTATTTAATGTGAACATGGCATCATTAAGTTAATTTCGTCTGAGTTCATGTAAAGGCCAATCCTTTTGCTGTCTGCTGCAGGCTATGCAGCAAATTTGGCTGGAGCAAGTCCATTTATTTGAAACCCCAGGTCATCTGTGTAGTCGGTGAATGAATTGTTTCTCACTCAAAGAAAGCAGATAGGAAGCAAATAATCTCTCAGAAACTAGTACGCACGTAGAAAATTGAAGGGAATTTGTGCTACCAAAAATGATGTATAAAATTGGCAACCGCAGTCGAAGATAACCTAAAAGCTCTCTTTTCAATAGTTATGACACCAAGGTGTAGAGAAAGGCGCTACTACATTCCCTGGATTGCTCCATTTTACCCTTGATACGTACCTGATAATGCTAAGTGTTAGGCAAGGCGCCATCAAGTACCATTTTTTGAGTCTTTGGTATGACTCGACCTGGAATTTAACCCCGGTCTCCCAGACCATTGTCGAACACTCTACTTATTAGGCTCATGCTGAAAAAATGTCAGTCATTATATATACCTGTGTGTGTAATATATATATATATATATATATATATATGTGTGTTGTTCGGGGTGCATGATTTAAATCCACTTTTGTTTTACATCATTATTTTAATTGTCCAGTCGGTTGGGGCTGTTGAATACACCGACTGCACCTCTGCAGAGAGGTAAGACCCCCACCCCAATGAGTGTCCTGTATATGACACTAATTAATCTGATGCTGAGGTCCAGCAATGCTGGGGCTTTGGGGAACGTGGAGTACCCCTTCATTACCATTGCTCCCAGCTTCACTCTGGCCTGGAGTGGTAGCACTTGATAGGGCCCTCTCTATGGGTTAAATAGAACTGCATACCCATGCTAAACTGAATTGTTTGACTCAACTGAATAGCTTGAAATAGAAATGTTTTCCACAATTAAACTGTACTTACATTTAAACTGTGTGCTTATTCTAAACTGAATTATTTAAAATGGAATTGTTCTTTGACATTGAAACTCTTGCACTAAATGGAATTGTTTAATAGAGAACTGGTTTAATATTTAACTGGATGTAAACAAAATTAATACTTATACTAAACTGAATTAGATGAATTAAGACTGTTTGAATAAACTGAATAGCTTGAAATAAAGATGTTTTTGACAATTAATCAGTGAACTCATGCTAAACTGAATTGTTTGAAATAGGAATGTTTTTGACAATTAATCAGTGAACTCATGCTAAACTGAATAGTTTGAAATAGGAATGTTTTTGACAATTAATCAGTGAACTCATGCTAAACTGAATTGTTTGAAATAGAACTATTTGCATAAACATGGATTTGGCGTTAAATAACCTACACAGGTTGATATGCCTTAAAACCCAAACAACCAACCAACAATCATTATTTTAAGTTTTTGATATATTATTTTTATATGTATTCAGATCCTATTTTTGTCAATACAATATCTTCAGCCTGAGTAGGTGAAATATCTTATTTATTTCTTGATTTTTAATTGGTTTATTGTTCTAGTTTTTATGAATTGGATGGAAAAGAACCACTGGACAACAATGAATTTTGGAAATAGAAATCCAACAGTTAAGTATTGTTCTTGGAGAAGGAGGAAAAAGTATTTTTCATTTACGAATAAGGTTTTATGATACACTCCAAGTATAATGCTGTTAAAATTATTTACATATCTAGTCTGTCAGTAATTGTTACATTACTTTCTTTCCACTTAAAAAATCATTTCTTTCTTTCCACTTAAAAAAATCATTTGTTTCTTGATTCTCAATATGTTAATAGACTTGAGTCACCTACATAGCTTTCTGGAGTTAAATCCTCAAAACTGCCTTCATTTCTACAAATTATTCCGAAATATTTATTTTCTAAAAGGTAAATTTCTCAGTATGCCTTTCAAGAGATGAATCCTTAGTATTGATTTACATTGACCATAACATTTTCTCGAATCGACAATAGATTTCTAGAGTATAAACATTAGCAATATATTAACGTTTAAATGCATTCCCTATTTCAGGGGTGGGTAAACTTTTTGGTGGGGGGACCACATCACTCGGTTATGAATTATCAAAGAGCCGCATCTTTTAAATTCAAAAGAATATAACAAGATCATAAATATCTATATGCAAGTGTTTATTTCATTTTTATCTTATTTTATTAGAGGCTCCCGTGGGCCACACAAAACGACACGATGGGCCGCATGTGGCTCGCTGGCAGCAGTTTGCCCACCCTTGCCCAATTCCATTTGTAATACTTGACTTAATTCCTGACAATCATTTTTCTTCTGATTTTTGATTAATGTAATACGTATATATGACCAAAACTCTCACATATGTGATGTGTAACTGTAACCCAGCAGAAATGATACATGATTTGTATAACGGCAATATACTTACTACACTCTGAGGAGAATAAAACAATTTTCTCTTGAATGATAATTTTTCAGGAGTCTGCGTTCAAATTGAACATCATTTTTTAATCATCCTAATTCTTCATAGGACTGATAACTATGAAATGCTAATTAGAATCCTTCCTTGTATCAATATGAACATGAACAACTATTACAATAGATATGCAACTAGTTATCTGGTAATCAGTCGTTACATTTGAACATTATGCATTTAATAGACAATTCTATTAGCAAGTTTTGGCTAAATTTCTGACCACTAAAAATCCCTTACTTTTAATTTTCAATGCTCAAGTAAAATAAACTTAGATGAATTTGAAATAAAAATTACTAACCATATTTACCAACCCCTCCACTCAGGCAGGATATGACACAAGGTCAATTTTTTTCAGCGGAGTTTAACAGATTTTATTTCAGAGTATTCCTTCTCCTAGACTAGTTGCCTAACCAAGGCTGAAGAACCTAATCTGTCCTACTATTTACCCATAGCTGGAGAAGAATAATTGGATTCATACCTTTCCCAAGGGTATTAATGCTATGTGAAATGCAATCAGTCTTGTCCAGGTTTTGAACTCGTGTCGCCGTGTCCATTTCCTCCAACGATAACCATTACACCTCAGGCACCTCCACAAGAAATAAAAATTAGTAACTGGCAAATTTTACTGTGTATACATATCAATATTTTTTCTGAGAAAAATAAGTTTACTAATGCTGAAAATGTTTGATGATAGAGAAGAGGGAAAGGCAGTGGAAAGTAATGAAAGAAGGCAGCACCTTGTTTCTGGGGTTCAAATGCAGTCGAATTGCACTGTGTCTGAAGACCCAAAAGTACTGCGAAGTCATAGTAGGTATGCTTGATTTTTGAATCAGTCTCAAATAAATCTTTACCCAGTTGGCTGGGGCTGTAAAATACACCGACTGCACCTCTGCAGAGAGGTAAAACTCCTGCCAATGAGTGTCCTGGTAATGACACTAAACAATCTGGTGATGAGGTTCCAGTGGTGCTGGAGCTTTGGAGAATACGGAGCACCCCTTCATTGCCATTGCTCCCAGGTCCACTCTGGCCAGGAATGGTAGCACCTGATTGGGCCTTATCTATGGATTAAAGAGAACTAACTGCATACTTAAGCTAAACTGAATTGTTGGAATTAGAACTGTTTGACTAAACTGAATAGCTTGAAATAGAAATGTTTTTGTCAATTTAAACTCTAATTACATCTAAACAGCATGGTTATACTGAACTGAATTGTTTGAAATGGAATTATTTTTGACATTGAAACTGTACTTACACTAAATGGAATTGTTTAATATAGAACTGTTTTGACATTTAACTATGTGTTAACAAAATCTGTACTTATACTTAACTAAATTAGAACTGTTTTGACAATTAAACTGTGTACTCGAGCTAAACTAAATTGTTTGAAATAGAGCTGACAATTTGCATGAAAATGAATTTGGTGTTAAATAACCTACTAAGGTTAATATGCCATAAAATCCAACCAACCAACCATCAAATAAAATCTGTGCTATAGCTGAAATGTTAAAGGTAGAGGTAAGAATATGCTGACTGTATTGCTTGAAGATGAGTAAGACCCCTCCAAAAAAAAAAAAAAATAGTGGGTTGGATATGACTTAAAACTACACCTGACGGTGGGTATCTAGTTCTGGGTAGTGTAGAGTACCATTTTATTGCCATTACTCCCTGGCCCAGTCAACTGTGGGGATATAGAATACACAGTGAATCTCTACAGAGGGGTAACACTGCTACAATGAGCATCCTGGATATAACACTAAACAATCTGATGGTGATGATTGACTTCTGTAATGCTGCAGCTTTGGGGAATGTGGAGTATCTCTTCATTGCCATCACTTCCAGGTTCGCTCTTGCCCAGAGTGTTAGCACCTAATAGGGTCCTATCCATTGATTAAATAGAAATATTTAAGATTTAAACTGTACTTCTGCTATACTGAATTGTTAAAAATAGAATTGTTTGATCATTATATATATGAAACAAATGGTAGATGTTTAATTGAATTGTTAGTGATACCTAACAATACTTGAAAACATGAAACTGTGAGTAAACAAATGATTAATGATAAACAGAATATTTCGTATAAGATGGAAAAAAAACCATTTAACAGCATGAAAAAAATGAGCTCAGGTTCGTTTGAAAATATTATCTACAAAATGTTTCAAAATCATATATTTAATATATATGTATAGAAAGGATTTGGCATTAAATAACCTATAATGGTTGATATGCCATAAAACCAAACCAAGTGATTACTCCCAGGATCCTTCTGACCTGGAGCGGTAGTACCTATTAGGGTCCCTACAATCAATCAACTAGATGTGTTTAAAAATTAGTCATTTGGTAGATAATTTGGGTACATACATGTTCTTTTAGTAGTTTATCTTGTATTTGTTATGGTTTAATTCCAGGCAAGAAGTATGAGGGGCTTAATGCGAATCATATACACAATGATCCACTAAAAATATGAGGTGAGCTAGCCATCTTAAATCGTTGCTGCAGAATAAAAAAGCGAATTTAAAATTTAAATTAGGAAAATTCTCTTGTGAATTTTTATTTTTATCAAAGTTTTCGATCTTTTCATCTTAAAATTAAGGAATTTAATATGTTGTTCAATTGAGATAAGGAGATTCTCTCTGAGACAGTTTCCTGACTAGTTGGCTAAAAATAGAGGTGGATTTCTTGATAGAATTAAAATAATACATTTATAATCTGATTGTCTCTTTCTTTTTCTGTTTGTCTTGTTGTTTGTATTAAGCTTTCATACACACATATATATTACTTTAATGATTATCAGCACATTTTTCTTTAAATATAAATAAATTTGAGATATATATATTGTTGTAACTTGTATATTAAAGGTAAAAGAAAGAAGTAAACATCAAATAGTTGGATAAGAAAACAGGTTTTATGACACAAGATACAGCGAGCAAACAATCCGTTCTTGACAGGTGGTATTAACAGGTCTTGTTCACCATTCTCATCAGTGGGTTGGGTATTCATAGGGAATAGATGATTCCATTACCTTCCCTTTTGGCAGTATATGATACATATATATATATAAATTTGAGAGACACATTTTGAATATATATATATATATATATATATATATATATATATATAGGCAGCACTCTGTTAAAAACTAGTTTTATTAAAGGCAACAGATAAGGTCTGTTTTAAGAGATTTTCACTAAATTTCTTAAGTTTTGATTAAACCAAGAATGTTTGGTTCAAGCTTTTATTTAAATTGTCTAGACTTTTCATCTCAAATGTTTTTGATCATCATAGGGGGAAATAAAATTTTATCATTTTTAGATTTAGAAATATTTATGCATTTGGCTTTTTAAATTGTAGACTTTTACCCTTAAAAAATTTGATTCTATATTTTCCATTATCAATTTTACTGAAAATATCAGTTTCTTGGCTGAATGATATTTTATCTAATATAGTTTGAAGATACATTTAAACTATGCTATCTAAGCAGACAAGTAAAGCAGTGTTCGCCAATGGTCCAGGAGACCGGGGTTCAATCCCAGGTCAAGTCAAACCAAAGACTTAAAAAATGGTACTTGATACCTCCTGGCTTAACACTCGGCATTATAAGGTATATATCAAGGGTAAAGTGGATTAATCCAGGAAAAGAAGTAGCACCCTACCCTACATCTCAGTGTAGTAGCTACTGAAAAGGAAGCCTTCAGGTTGCTCTCAATTTTGATCGCCAGCCTCACTTTTATTTTATACAGTTCAACTGGTTAGTATTTGAGCTTATTCTTGGTTTTTGACAAAGTTTTTGATATGTTTTTACTGATATACACATACGCGCACATTTGATCAAAGATAACAGAATTTTTATTTTAGGGTTTTTTCTCTTCCTCTTTTCTTTCATGTTGGTCCAGTTTACAAATGAATGCCCTTTATTCTTGTCCTAATCATTTTCAATCTCCACCATCAATTTTCTTCAGGGGGGCAATTTTTTTTTGTTGGTATTATTTTGTTTAATTTGAATGCAAAAGTTATTCATTTTAAAGGGTTTATTATTAGTGGAAGGGATTTGGTTAGCTTGTTAGTTGTTAAAGATGATAATTATGTTAGAGGCAATGTTGAACATTATTTTATTTGTTTGGATGTTTATCAAAAATGCTGACTGCTTGAATAATTTGTCATCACTTCTTGCATTTATTTTTGTGTATATATATATATATATATATATATATATATATATATACACATCATACAATGTGTGAGAGCACGTGCAATACCCTGCCCTCATCATCCACCAACCAGGAGTGATAACAGTTTCAGTAGCTCAAGGCGGTACTGCCACTCCTGGCACTACCAAACATCTTTCGCCACCAAACAGGATATTTAAAAGAAACATATATATATATATATTCCAGATCAACTAAAAGCAGAGATTACATTGGACATTCATTCATCTTCATTTTTAGTGCAGTTTGTGATTTTTTTAAAAACGCATTTACTTTCAACCATTGATGTCATAGCAACCATTTCTTGATGTTGCGTAATCACACAGGAATGGTAGTTCCATGTGCCTTTCATTCATGCTGAAATCCCTTCTGTATCCATCGTCTATTCAGTCATTTTCTGTCAGTTTTATCTTTTTATGCTTTACAGTATATTATTATATGTATGTGTGATAATTTATATAGCCAGTTTCTGGAACCTTCATAACTTTTAATACACAATACCATAGATAGTGAGTAGCTGGCAAATTTGAAAGAAGCTTTAGAACAGAAAGAACTTCTTTTCTCTAGGCAAAGAAGTTCACCTGCCTGTCTTTCTATGGTAAGTATAACAAAGCAGATATTATATAAATTTTGATAGATTAACTATCAGAGGGTACATGTTCAAAACATTGTGAACAAAGGACAACATAAACAAGGAAAATAGTCAATTACAAACAAAATGAAATGCAATAAAGCCTGTTTGATATGATTGACTGTTTCTACCATTCATTTGTGGTATTTGTTGTTATTGAATATTGATTGAGTCAGTTGACTTTTACTTCCATGCTGTCAGCAAATTCTTCTCCAAAAACTGACTATGAGTATATCATTCTTCAGAAAAATAATTATGCCTTTAACAGAATTATCCAACTGATGTCAGAGGTTACCGTTTAAGGATTCTGAAGGCTAATATTTTAGAGAGACAGGCCCTTCCCAATTAATACCATCACCTGACCCCATGTCATATTTACCAATCATCAAGTGTCCTGGATATAAATTTAAACTGTAACAGAATCATCCCCGTGTTGTAATTTCTCCCAAGTTGGCTCCATTTCTGATTGGTATTAACAGTTTGGAGGTGCCGTGGTGTAATGGTTACCGTCCTAGGAAATGGACACGGCAACGCGAGTTCAAATCCTGGCCGAGACTAATTGCATTTCACATAGCACTAATACCCTTGGGAAAGGTATGAATCTAATTATTCTCCCTCCAGCTATGGGTAAATAGTAGGGCAGACTAGGTTCTTCAGCCTTGGTGAGGCATCTAGTCTAGGAGAAGGAAAACTTTGAATTCAAACTCCGCTTTAAAATTGACTGTCACATCCTGCCCGAGCGGAGGGGTTGGTAAATATGATATGATTAACAGTTTGAGTACCATGTGTAGGTGCTGAATCTGTTTCAGATAATGTTTACAATGATCTTCATCATGTCGCGCTGGTAGCACGAATATCCCTGACCCTCTCTCGCCACTCCTCCCTATCGTTCATCGCACTAGGCAGGTCCTCAGGACAACATCCCGTATCCTCACATAGCTGCTGAATGTATGTTCGTGCTGGTTGTCCTGCTTTTGCACGGCCATGTGCGGGGGTCCATAAGAGTACGTCTCTTATGAGTTCGTCCCTGCTTCTACAGCAGTGCAATCTCGAACAAGTCCTGGCGGCAACACCCCACAAGACACCAACTGTACGGCCACCTGCCTCCTATCATGAAAACTGTTCAAGCTAGACGAACCAAAATGATCTTAAATGACCTAAAAAGTACATACTCTTAGGAAATTGGTATTGTATCTCTGTATAAAATGTTGAAATGGATTGAGAAATTTATTTACGCATTGGCTTGTAGCATATTAATGTCGTGACTAAGAATGAAGTGTTTACCAGTTCGACCTATTGTATGCCAAATTTTAATATTCCAATTTATAATGAAATTATAAGGAAATGCTTGAAAATTGATTATAAACTAACAGTGAAACATTCATTTAACCCAACCTAGTGGTCTGAGACACTGATGGCATCTCTGCCGAGGAGTAAGAGCCACCCTCTTCTCTACAAGTGTTCAAGATAAAATACTGAACTGTATTTGAAGGTGAGATTCTGATCATAGAGATTTGAGAAATATGGAGAACTTCTTTATTGCCATTACTCAGACCTGGAGTCATCATCATCATGTCATGCCATGAGCACGGATATCCCTGACCCTCTCTCGCCACTCTTCCCTATTGTACATCGCTTCTGGCAGGTCTTCAGGGCTACATCTCATATCATCACATAGCTGCTGTATGTATATTCTAGCTGCTTGTATAATTGCTGTCTATCTTCTTCTCAAGCTGTTTTGTTAGCATCCAAGTGGTGCATCCATACAGCAGTATCAACATGACCACTGCTTGGAAGAAACTGCGTTTCATTTTATTGGTCAGGTTTGATTTCCATATGATTGATAGCTTATTGATAACTGTCCATACCTTCGTTAGCCACGTGGCAATGTCTTTTTCGGTTGATGAGACACTGCTTCCTAGGTAGGTGAATTTGTCTACCGGTTTCAGAGAGGTTCCGTCTAGTGTGGAAATGTTGCCTGCTTGATTAAAGCACATGTATTCAATTTTGTGTACATTGACATGGAGGCCAATGTCTGTGGTGGACCTGGAGTAGAAGTTCCAAATTGAACTGTTTAACAATTTAATCGTGTGCAAATAAATGACTGATGTTAATTTGAATTTTTAGTGTTAGATAGTGATACTTAGAACCATACGACAGTGTGCAAACAAATGAGCTTTGGCTTGTTTAAAATACTATTTCAAATTTGTTTACAAGTCGTATACGTTCAGTATATATGTATATATAATTTGGCATTAAATAACCAACAAGGGTTGATATGCTATAAAAACCAGCCAACAACATACATCTAACATTTATTAATGCATATATAATTTTTATCAATGCAAAGTATATGTTAAACTAACTGAAATCTAAGTATTTAACGAGATTTTTATATTTATTTTAACTGTCCTCAAACCAACATTGGGTTATGATTTTGAACTTGATAAATACATTTTCTCTGAATACATTGATATTGCAACTAAGTATGAAGTGTTTGTTTATCTAAAATAATTGTGAAGATAAATTTTTAAACCATTTATAATTGGAGACCATAATAGTTAAAGAGATTTCTGTATGAAATATCTCAAGGATCTTGAACTGAACCTTACTCAGTGCATGTGTGTATATGGGTGAGATTCAGGAGGAAAAGACAAGCAAGTGATTGTTCCTCTTTTTAAATCATTGAAACAGGAAAAGAAGTGACATACATTGTTTCTCATTTGTCACATTAAGCTTAAAGGTTCTATAGCAGTAGCATTTGTTACTTTTTTTTTGTGTGTGTGCAGTGTTTTAGCGTGTACTTGGCAGACTTTTTGTTGCAGGATCACCAACTGGAATAAGAGTTTTGGTATAGTTGCTTCGGAGAATAACTATGATGTTGGAAGATGTGAAATTTGTGATGACCCTCAGAATGTCACTGACAAGCCGATCCTGCACACTCTTTGGGTCTATGATCACATCTATAATTGTAAACCACAATTATCAAAGTGACTTCAGTATGAAATGAAAAAAAGGATTACCCTGCTTAAAAACCAACCAACCTCATATCAGCACCGAATCTACATGGCTTTAGCCAGTCTAAGAGAGATGCATATATTCTAGACCAATTCCAGTAGTGGATGCTCATCCTAAGATTTGGGGTGTCCTCGTGGGGTAATGGTTAAAGCGATGGACTGCGGAATCGTAGTATGCGAGTTCATACTCCAGTCGCGCTATTACATTCACTTTCAGACAAATACCCTTGGGAAAGGGTATGAACCCCCTTATCCTCCCAGCGATGGATTAAATAGTACCACTACTGTTCTTCTAGGGGAACGGCTTTGGCATTAGATAACCTTCAAAGAGTTGATATGCCATTAAACAAAGAAACCAACCAAACCATCCTAAGATTTAAAAAAACAAAAGTAGAAGGCTGACTTTTTTCTTTTTTTTTTTTTTTTTTTTTTTTCAAGAAAATAAAACCCTTGCATGATTATCCTTTTCATCTCTTCTAATGTATCCTTGTGTCATACTTTGCTGAGCTTTGTGAATATCAATACGTAGACACTAGATATGGATACAAATTTGATACCAGCTGGCTTCTGGCTTCGAGGCACAAGAAAATATTGAAGCCTTCAAAATCCTTTGATAACTCAAAAAGCAACTTTGGCAAGTGATTTAAAAAGAAAGAATTATTTTGGTAGACATTTTTGTATGCATATCTTCATGTAAGCATAAATATATGTACATATATGCAGATTGTGTTTTATTTATTTGTTATGAACAATTCTTTCTTTAACTTTTTATGGAGAAAAAAAAACTTAGTGTCATGGAAAAAATGTCTGAGAAAAGTCTATTTGTGATGTTTTAGCTGTTTAAAAAAATATCTACGAGGATTTTTGAATTTGGTTTTTAAACATAGAAAAATATTGTAAATCAAACTGAAATTAAAATATTTTGATGTAAAAATGGGATTTTTTTTTCTTTCAATTTTGGAGTGAAGATATCTTGATTAAATATGAAGGATTTGGGTGGGGGGTTTAACTAACAAATCACTAAAAACTGTTCCCTATCAGCAGAACTGAGAATACACTAAATATATCAGCTGCAGAGAGGTAAGATCTTCATCCTCCCCCAAAAAAGAGAATGTCCTGGATATGTCTCTAAACTGAGTCTGATAATTAAGCTCTAGTTCTTGAGCTCAAACCAGGCCATTGGCTCTAATGATTAGAGTGTTCACCAATGGTCCGGGAGACCAGGGTTCAATTCCATGTCAAGTCATACCAATGACTCAAAAAAAATGGTACTTGATGCCGCTTTTCCTAGCACTCAAAATTATAAAGTTAGGATCAAGGGCTAAGTGGAGCAATCCAGGGAATGGAGTTGTGCATTTCCCTACACCTTGGTGTAGTAGATGTTGAAAAGGGAGCCTTCACCCAACCTTGACTAGGGTCACCAATTTTACTTTACTCGAGAGCTAAGGGAAGTGTGGAGTACCCTTTCATTGCCATTCATGCCAGGCCCATTCTGATCCAGAGTGATTATCTGCCCAGTTGACTGGGGCTGTAGAATACACTGACTTCACCTCTGCAGAATGGTAAGACACCCCAAAAAATGTCATGGATATGACAGGAAACAATCTGATGGTGAGTTTCCAGTAATGCTGGTCCACTCTAACCTAGAGAGGTAGTGCCTGATAGGGTCCTATCTATGGGTCAAATAGAACTAAACTGCATACTTTTGTGAAACTGAATTGTTAAAAATAGAAATGTTTTGACTTTAAACTGTGTGTAAATCTATACTTATACTAATCTGAATTGTTTGAATTAGAACTGTTTGACTAAACTGAATAGTTTGAAATAGAAATGTTTGTGACAATTAAACTGTGTATTCATGCTGAACTGAATTGTTTGAAATAGAACTGATTATTTGTATAAAAATAGATTTGGCATTAAATAATCTACAAAGGCTGATATGCCATAAAAACCAAACCAACCAGTGATAGTATTTTTTAGTGTCAAATATGGATCAAATAAAACAATTTGAAAATTATTTGTATTTCATCGAAATACATAATACAAATAATTGACTCAGAGGATATCAAGAATTTGTTACTTATACTAGTTTACTCCTAATAATTAGTAACCTGAATCATATAATAGTGTGCAACCAAATGTTTATTAGTAAGTAGAATAGTTACTTGAAATCATATTGTGTGGAATAATTTTTGTATTTAAATGAGTTGGTTGGTTGGTTTGGGTTTTTATGACATATCAACCTTTGTAGGTTATTTAATGCCAAATCGATTTTTATGAAAATAGTTCTATTCAGTTTAGCATAAGTATGCAGTTTAAATGTAAGTACAGTTTAATTGTGAAAAACATTTCTATTTCAAGCTATTCAGTTTAGTCAAGCAGTTCTAATTCAGCCAAGTACAGATTTTGTTTACACACAGTTAAATGTCAAAACAGTTCTATATTAAACAATTCAGTTTAGTGTAAGTACAGTTTCAATGTCAAAAACAGTTGCATTTCAAACAATTCAGTTTAGCATAAGCAGGTAATTTAAATGCAAGTACGGTTTAATTGTCAAAAACATTTCGATTTAAGCTGTTCAGCTTATTCAAACAGTTCTAATTCAAACAAATCAGTTTAGCAAAAGTATGCCGTGAGGGCCCTATTTATGGGTTAAATACAACTATCAGGTGCTACCACTCCAGGCCAGAGTGGACCTGGGAGTGATGGCAATGAAGGGGTTGTCCACATTCCCCAAAGCTCCAGCATCACTGGAACCTCGCCATTAGATGGTTTAGTGTCATATACAGGACACTCTTTGGGGGGTTCTTACCTCTCTACATAGGTGCAGTCGGCGTATTCTACTGTCCCAGCCAAGTGGGCAAGATTTAGATAGGAATACTTGATTTCATACAACTCAGAGCAAACAAATGATTATATATTTACCCCTTCCCAAACCAGCAGGATGTGACACAAGGTTAAATTTTAAGTATCTTTAACTGGTTTTCCTTCTAAAAGTCCAGTTGCCATACCAAGGTTAAAGAACCCTGTCTGTTTTACTATTTACTCACAGCTGGAAAGAGAATAATTGGATTCATACCTTTCTTAGGGTATTAACATTATGAGTAATACAAACACCCTTTCAGGTTTTGAACTCAGGTTACCATCTCGATTTCCTAAGGTGGTAACCATTAGACCATGAATGCCTCTATACAAAAGATTATAGACAAAAAAGTTTTATTGAAAAAATGCTATAGAACATTGAAAATATGATTATAATTTTGATCAAGGATTTAGAAATTGTGGCATTAAAAACCCATAAGGAGTTAACAAATAAACCAGTGTCTAATAAATTATGCTCAGTGGCACACTGATATATTGCTGTGTTTGCTATGTATATCTAAAATAAGAATTAAAAAATATTACTGTGATGCAAAAAAGGATTTCCTCCTCTCACTAATATCAATTTAATTAATTGCAGAAAATAAGAACTTGAAGAAATTATTGGCACTGTACAGGAATACTTTAAACTATATAATTCTGTGCAATTTATTTGTAATAAATTTCAACATTAAATAACCCATAAGAGGTTGATATACTATTAAACAAATAAACCAAACTAAACTAAGAAATATGATCTAATAGTTTGAAAAATATCAGCGCTCTTTCGTTTGGAGATAAATATTTTACTGGATAGAATAATAGAGAAGAGTAAGTGATAGAATCCTTGGTTCTCAGAATAAATTTAGCCATATACACAGCTACAATAATTCCGTTTTGATTTATAGTTAAAACTTAACACAAAAGAAATGTTTAAGACTAGAAGATAATATTCTGTCAGTTTTCCAAGCTCCTTTGACATTTTCTAATTTTAGTTAACTACGTTACCAAGACTCACTTTTCAATAGCTACTACACTGTACCAGCTCATTGGCCTATTAGGTAGAGTGTTTGCTAATGGTCCGGGAGACCTGGGTTCAATCCCAGGCCGCATCATACCAAAGTCTTTAAAAATGGTACTTGATACCTCCTTAACACTCAGCAATATAAGGTATGTATCAAGGGTAAAGTGGAGTAATCCAGGGAAAGGAGTAGTGCCCTCCCCTACACCTCGATATAGTAGCTATTGTAAAAGGAGTCTTCTGGTTGCCCTCGATAACAGTTGCCAACTTTACTTATGTTACCAAAATGGATAATCGGAAGATTGTCTAGCTGCATTTTTTTTAAGAGTGGAAGGCTTTGATATTCTTAGTGTGGCACAAGGGTAAATGGTGGACTGGAAGGTCGTATATACTAACCTTATCCCAGTAGTGTAATTGTTATCATCATTGGAAGTGGAATCGGCAACCCAAGCGTTGATATCCATAGAAAAGGCATGAATCTATCAATTCTCTCCCAACAGTTGGTAAATAGTTAGGCAGACTAGGTTCTTTAACCTTAGCACAGCAACCTGTCAAGAAGAAAAACTGGGGCTTTAGAATACACCAACTGCATTTCTGTGGAGGAGTAACACTCCTCTAACAAGTGTCCTAGATATGACATGAAACTATCGGATGGCAAGGCCTCAGACTTGGAGATTTGGGTAATGCAGAGTACTCATTCATTGCCATTACTCCTGGTTCTACTCTGACCTGGAGTGGTAGCACCTGAGAGGGTCCTATCAGTGGTTCAAATAGGAAAAACTGTGTGCAAATGACTGATGTTAGATAACAAAACCTAAAACCATTAAACTGTGTGCAAAAGAGAGCTCAGGCTCGTTTAAGAATGTTTTCTACAAAATCTGTTTACAAATCATATATACATGTTGAATGTATTTGTATAAGCGGGATTCGACATTATTCACCTACAATGGTTGATATGCCATAAAATGCAACCCAACCAAACCGAATTCAAGCAAGCTGTAATCCACCAAACAAGTGACCTTGTGTCACGTCTTGATTATGGTTGATGGGCTGGGTAAAATCATACACAACTATTCTAGCCATAGGGCTGGCAATTTATATGCTATTACATTTGAAGCCAATCTGTATTTGAGCCACACGCAGATTGATGGTGCACTTGTAAACTATCATTGCTAAAGTTCATAAAATTTTGTTAAGCTCACAATCAGTCGACCAAATGAGCACAAGCTCAGTATATAAAATCAAGTCATCGTGCTTGGATGATGAACTCAGTCATCTATGGGAAAAGAAGAGAATATTAGTTGGGGCCAAGAAGCATTTCAGAGCTGATAATATCTAATTTGTTTATAGACATCATGGGAAAGAAAATAATAACTCCCAGTGGAACCCAAATTGCAAATGTCTGTGTGTGTATCATGTATAAATAATGTGCTTCCACCAATTTTTAATAAAAAAGTAGATTTTCTTCAAAGGTACAGGAATTGTATCATTCCTAGTGAACCACAATACAATCAAAATGGATATTATCATGTATCATTTATTACCAAACTATGCAGTATTGGAACTCGACAAACAAAAGTTCAGTTTAAAAAGATATCTACTCAAAATCTGCATAGGTGAGTTCTTGTTTTTGAATATATTGGTTAGTCAAGTCAATTAGTTGATAAAATCCTGTATGTTTAATAATTTTAAGTTGATCTAATTTTTACAGATCTCATAAAGTCTAACGTTTTTCTTCATCTTATCGCATGGTCTTTGATTAAATACCTTTTAACAATTAAATTAAACAGGAATTAAAAGAAATACCTTCAATGAGACTTTAACTCTAATCAAATATTTTCCGAAATAATTTGCTTATTGCTTTTATACAATATTTGTTTGTCCTCAACCATTACTACATGTTTGGAGATGAATTTATGCAACAAAATAGTATTTGTAATATTCAAGATATGGAAAAAAATACAAATAAACGAACTGAAGCAAAATTATATATATTAATATCTACACCCAATTAAACCAATTTTTGCTCTCAGAACCCCCTCCTTTATAGGCCCCTAAGCTTAATCCTTCTCAGCCTAATTGCTAATTTGCCATTGTTAGTGTGTTCCTGAGAAGGAACCTTCACCAAAACAGCTCATAGCATAGTAACTTAGTTCTCTTCAACATGATTAATTACTTAACCACTAGGCTAATCCCAGATTTCCCCACTTAATTTTATTTATTTGGAAGTAGACAAGCTTATATCTAAAAGAAAATATCCATTTTTTTTTTTTATGCCTCTGTACTTAAGAGACTCGCCAATGCAGCATCTGGGACAAAAATAAAAGTTTTTTTCAAAAATATTCCATTTCATTGCCACTGTGCTAACAATATATTTCCCCACTCATTTTTCTGGAATTAGAATAGTTTATATCTCCTAAAATTATCCATTTTTTTCTCAGTTGATCTCTTTGTGGTGAGGAGCCTCACCGAAACAACATATTGGACAGAAATGAAGAACTCTCAAAACATAAACATCTACTTCACCATTGAGACAAGTTCCTATTAAGTAATTTTATTTTTTTTGGAAAAATTGACCATTTTTTTTTTTTTTATTGTTGTTGACACATTTGTGTAAAGAAACCTCATCAATATAGCATATGAAACAAACTAAGATCTCTTAAAACACTAGAGTACGACTTCACCACTGAGCCAATCCCACATTCCTCCACTTTCTGTTCTGGAAGAAAGGAAGTCATCGCAGCCCAGTGAGCATTTCGGTATGAATGAAATGTTTTGTTGGAACTGTTGTTCTTTTCATCTTTCTTTGCAGCCAAGATGGTTGTTCTAAAGGTTTGCAAAGCATTATGGGTCAAGTTACTGCATGTCAGAATAACCAGTGCCTTTTTTTTCTTTCTTTCTTTCTTTCTTTCTCCTTTTGTGCATGATTTGACATTCGTTCAAGGCTACAGACTTGTCAAGGCTGACTTGATTAAAGTCATCACAAGACCAGCCATAGGAACTTGAAGCATCCCAGCTACAAGTCCTGTCCTTCCTGAGAATGACTAACACCAGTGATAAACATATCCTGTCTTTCTGTGTTTATTGAAGAAAGAGCTGACTGTTAAATATATACACAAGTTATGGAAGCCTAGCATTGCCATAAGCTTTACTTTCATCTCAAGTATTAATATTTTACAGAATAAAAAGAAATATCAAACAGTAAATTAAAAATATATCATAATTACTTTATGGAAGTGTCATGATTTTGACATAAAGAAAAAGTCATTCTTAAAATATGGTATACTAACAGAGGCACATTGGCAATGATAGATTCAAACCAGTTTATTTTACTTCAGTATACTATCTCAGCTATTTTGATGTTTAATCTTAAGGATCATTTTGGAATAGGTAACCTTCAAAAATATATACCTGAGAAACATCCCCCCCACTTATTTTTTTTAAATATTAGCCATGAGCTATAATGTTCCCAGTTGTGGGGGCACAGGGCATAATGGTTATCAACTAAGGAAATAAGAGGTGGAGGTGCCCGTGATGTAGACGTTATCGTCGTAGGAAATGGACATGGCAACAAGAGTTCAAATCCTGGACGAGACTGATTGCATTTCACATAGCACTAATACCCTTGGGGAAGGTATGAATCCAATTATTCTCCCTCCAGCTATGGGTAAATAGTAGGACAGACTGGATTCTTCAGCCTTGGTGAGGCAACTAGTCCAGGAGAAGGAAAACTCTGAATTCAAACCTGTTAAACTCCGCTTAAAAATCGACCTTGTGTCATATCCTGCCCGAGCGGAGGGGCTGGTAAATAGTATCAACTAAGGAAATAAAGACGATGAAATGAGTTCAAATTTTTAAAAAATCTGTATTTCACTTTGCAAGAATTCCATTAGGAAACGCAAGAATCCATCTTTTCTTCCAACTAAAAGTAAATAGTTGGGCAGTTTGAGCTCTTTAGCCTTGGCATGTCATCTACTATAGAAGATGAAAAACTCTGACAGCCAAGTTGGCTGGGGCAATAGAATACACCAACGGCATCTCTGCAGAGGGTTAAAAACCACCACCCCCAACGAGTATCCTGATAATGATACTAAACAATCTTGAGGTGAGGCTCCAGTAATGCTGGAGCTTTAGGGAATGCAGAGTACCCCTTCACTGTCATCATTCCCTGGTCCTCTCTGATCCGGAGTGATAGCACCTGACAGGGTCCTATCTATAGGTCAAATAGAACTGTTTGATATTTAAATCAGGCACAAACAAATGACTTGGGTTAAATTGAATTGTTTGAAATAGAACTGTATATCATTTAACTGTGGGTAAATAAATGATTAATGTTTAATTGTTTGTGATACATTGCAATACTGGGAACCATTGAACTTTATTGACTTGTGCTAAATTGAATAGTTAGAAATGGAACTGTTTGATTATTTAACTGTATCTACAAAATGTACACATTAATAGATCTGCAAAATGTACACATATTAATAGATCTGCAAATTATATATTTAAAATAAATGTAAAAAAAGGATTAGGTATTAAATAACTTGCAATGGTTGATATGCCATCTTTGCCAAGGAGGTAGGTTTGGGTAAATATACACATTCCCTGTTAAAAGAAAATTCTTTTTTTTCTTTAAATGAAAAATGACAATTTAAGTGGTTTATTTGAATTTAAATTTTAAATAGTATCCAAATTAATTTAATTCTAAATTTACAAGAAACAAGTTAAGGATTTTAAATGCTCTGCATGTAGAAATTTTGATATGTTTGTATTCTTTTTTTCTGTCTTTCTGGTATGTCATTTGAACTACTCTATCAAAAAATTATCTTCAGTTGCATCCTGTCTATATTGAAGGGTTTAGGTCTCCCCTTTTTTTATGTATTACATAAGGTAACTATCTTTAAGAATTAGAAGATACATTCATCATTTCTTATGTTATTGTCTCTCCCATGAGGTAATATAAGTAAAAAAGTTAAGTAAAGTTGGCAACTGTAGTCAAGGGTGACCGGAGGGATCCTTTTCAATAGCTACTATACCAAGGTGTAGGGGAGGGTGCTACTCCATTCCTTGGATTTCTCTACTTTACCCTTAATCCTTACCTTATAATACTGAGCATTAAGCAAGGTGGCATCAAGTACCATTTTTGAGTCTTTGGTATGATTCGACCAGGGATTGAACCTCGGTCTCCAGGACCTATTGACGAACACTCTACTCATTAGGCCAATAGCTCAGTTAAAGTAAAGTTGGCAACCATAGTCAAGGGCAACTCAAAGGCTCCCTTTTCAATAGCTACTACACCGAAGTGTAGGGGAGGGTGCTACTCCTTTCCCTGGATAGCTCCACTTTACCCTTGATATGTACCTTATAATGCTGAGTGATAAGCATGGTGGTATCAAGTAGTATCGTTTTGAGTCTTTGATATGACTTGACCTGGTATTGAACACCAGTCTATCAGGCCATTGCCAATTTTAATGATATACTTTATTTTCTGTCAACAAATGAAGTATGTTTTCGTTTTAACTGATATAATTTTTTGGCTAAAATGACTTTGCAATTTCGAGATTCATTTTGTAGGCCAGTTAGCATTTCAGAATACAATGTATATAAAAATGAATATTGACATTTAAGTTTGGTTATTTGATTTAATGGCATATCAAACTTTGTTGGTTGCTTAATGCCAAATCCTTTTTTATTCATACATATGATTTTTAAGAAAATAGTTTGCAGATGAGACTTTTAAACGGGTCAGGGCTTCTTTGTTTACACTGTTGTTTAATGTTATTGTTATAAAAATTATTCAATTCAACATTAATCATTTGTTTGCACACAGTTAACTGATTTCAAGCAATGTAAACAATTAAAATGTGCTATTTGAGACATTGATGGGACCCTAACAGTGGCCATCACTCTAGATCAGATTGAACCTGGGAGTAATGGCAATGAATGTGTACTCAATATCCCTCAAAGCTCCAGGACTGGAGCATCATCATCAGATGTAGTTTAGTGTCATAACCAGTTGACTCATTAGAGAAGGGTCATAGCCCTCTGTAGAGAAACAGTCATCGTATTCTTTGGCCCCAACTAACTGAGCTATGTTGTGACTTACTTAGCTTGGCATATAAGCCTTTGGTTGCTTACAGTACCGGCTGTTTTTAAGTATTCACCCATCCAAACACTGAGCAGGCTCATTGGTGCTTAACTTTGATCTTTCAGCAAGATTGACCATGAGTATAAATAAAAGGTAGGCATATCATAGATTTGGCACACGGCTGTAAATACAATAACAATTCAATTCAGTACTCAATATTAATAGATCTGCAATTCTAGTTTGCCAATCATGACACTGCAATGAATCTCCTCCAACCAGAAATTGTTTGTGAAGACAGTTTCTAAGCTGCTCTCTGGTGTCCTTCATCAGTATAAACTTTGCCTACTCAGCTGAGACTGTAGAATACACCGACTGCTTTGCTGCAGAGGGGCAAGACAAGTGTCCTGGATATGACACTAAACAATTTGATGGTGAGGTTCCAGTAATTAGAGAGCTTTGGGGAATGCAGATTACTCTTTCATTGTCATCGCTGTCAGGCACACTGCGGCCCAGAGTGGTAGCACCTGATTGGGTCCTATCAAATAGAACTAAATTGCATAAGTATGCTCAACTGAATTGACTAAAATGAATAGCTTGAGACTAAACTGAATTGGCTGAATTAGAACTGTTTGAATAAGCTGAATAGCTGGAAATAGAAATGTTTTTGACCATTAAACTGTGTACTTATGCTAAACTGAAACCTTATAAATAGAACTGATTATTTGTCTAAAAATAGATTTAGCATTAAATAACCTACAAAAGTTGATATGCCATGAAACCCAAACTAACAAACAATCAACCAGACGGCATAAAATCTTAGAAATTAATATTTGAGTTTCAGCATAACCGCAATGCTCATGCAAAACATAGCATGAAGAGTTCATCATGAAGTCATGCAGAGAATGCAGATTTTCCTGACTTTTTCTCCATCTCCATTTATCCCTATCATCAATCGCAACCAGTAGGTCCTCCAAACTATATCCTGTGTACACACAGAACTGATGTAAATAAGTTCTTGTCTTTCCAAACAGTTAGTTTTGGATAAATTCTTAAAAGTTTATATAATAAAGATAATAGACTGAGGGAACTCTTCTATTAATATTAGCTGGCATGAACTTCAATATAAACCAGATATTGGATCAATGACCTAAAAAAACATCATGCAATTTTCTTTTTCAGTTTGGTGAAGGTCAGGCAGATTGAAGTTGGTTTAAAGTGGCATTTCATCAAATCTGAAATGTGAATTCCACTTGTTTTATTTCCCTTTGGAGAAAACCACTACAGAAATTGCTGTACTGCATTGAGAAGCTTTCAATTTCACTTGTATACTTCCATTTTGCTTAAAGCCATTAATGGTTGACCAAGTGAGGTGACATTTCATTCTAATTCATTTGATTAAAACAATTGGTATGTTTGATTAATATCAGGTTTCTTAACGTAACATCTTCAGTAAAAAAAAAAATGTTGTTTATTACCATTTGCGATGCTCTCATCCACATAATTTTAAGGGTTGAATTTTATACTTAGAGGAGAAGAAAGACACTTATTTTAGAGATGATTTTTAAGGTTTGATTTCTGTCGTTTTTAACCATCTCACAGAAATTGTTTTATTCCCAAAGTTAGTTTTTACCTATTTACCCACCCCTCCGCTCGGGCAGGGTATGACACAAGATCAATTTTTAAGCAGAGTTTAACACGTTTGAATTCAGAGTTTTTCCTTCTCCTACACTAGTTGCCTCACCAAGACTGAAGAACTCAGTCTGCCCTACTATTTACCCATAACTGGAGGGAGAATTATTGGATTCATACCTTTCCCAAGGGTATTAGTGCTACATGAAATGCAATCAGTCGCGTCCAGGATTTGAACTCGTGTCGCCGTGTCCATTTCCTACAACGATAACCATTACACCACGGGCACCTCCAAAAGTTAGTTTTATTTACTGATCTGGTGCATAGTTGTTTTTGTTGGGTTACTGGTATACTTAGATATAAATATATACCCTATCAACAAAGCTTAGAATACACTGACTGTATAGCCTACGGCCCAATGGTATAATGATTAGTGTTGGCCAATGGCCTGGGAGACCAGGGTTCAGCCCCAGGTCGAGTGATATCAAGACTCAAAAAAATGGTACTTGATTCCTCCTTGCTTAAAACTCAATGTTAAAAGGTATTGAACAAGGGTAAAGGGAAAGGAGTAGAACACTCGCCTATACTTTGGTGTAGTAGCTATTGAAAAGTTCACCAATTTGACTTACTATACCCAACAGAAGAGTTAGACCCTCTCCCAAAAAAGGGCATGGCATTAACTGCATCTGTTGGGGAAGCTCCAGTTCTGAAGAGCTGAGGAGTGTAGAGTACCTCTTCACTGCCATTACTCCCAGGAGGTGCCGATGGTGTAATGGTTATCGTTGTAGGAAATGGACACGGCGACATGAGTTCAAATCCTGGATGAGATTGATTGCATTTCACATAGCTCTAATACCCTTGTGAAAGGTATGAATCCAATAATTCTCCCTCCAGCTATGGGTAAATAGTAGGGCAGACTGGGTTCTTCAGCCTTGGTGAGGCAACTAGTCTAGGAGAAGGAAAACTCTGAATTCAAACCTGTTAAACTCTGCTTAAAAATTGACCTTGTGTCATATCCTGCTCGAGCAGAGGGGTTGGTAAATATGATTACTCCCAGGTCCACTCTGACCCAGAGTGGTAGTATGTTAATCCTATCTATGAGTCAAATGAATCTGTTAAGAATGAAAGTGATTGTCAAACATTTAAGTGTAAAAAAAAAATCATTTAATCAACCATCACATAGAAATTGCTTTGAGGAGATCTCGTGGTAAACTGGCTAACATGCAGGGCTGGGACATTTTAGTAAGCAAGTTCAAACTCAAGTATTCAATTTCAGACTAATACTCTTGGATAGAATATTGAGAGAGATAAGAACCCCTAATGAGTGTCCTGTCTATGACTCTAAACAATCTGATAGTGAGGCTTTAGTAATGCAGGAACTTTCGGGAATGCAGAGTACTCTTTCATTGCCATCACTCCTGGGTCCACTCTAACCCAGTGTGATAGCACCTTCCAGGGCCCTATCTATGGGTTGAATAGAACTGTTTGATATTTAAACTGTGTACTTAGTCTAAATTGAATTGTTAGAATAGAACTGTTTGTTTGTTTAACTGTGTATAAACAAATGACTGATGTTTAATTAAATTGTTAGTGATACAAAGCAATACTTGAAAACATTACACTGTATGCAAACAAATCATTCATAGTAAGTAGAATTATTTGTATTAGACAGAAATAAGTTAAACCATTTAACTGTATGCAAAAAAAAAAAATGAGCTCAGGTTTATTTGATTCATTGGACGCCATAAGGCACCTTCACTCCTGATCTGAGTGGGCCTGAGAGTATTGCCAAAGGAAGAATATTAAACCTTCTCCAAATCACCAGAACTAGAGCCTCACCCCCAGATGTTGCTTAGTGTCAGTGTAGGTCTCTCCCTTCTGGTGTGGGGTGGGGTTTATTATCCCCTCTGCAGATGATACAAACAGCATATTTCAAAGCCTTGCCAACAAAACAATAATGGTCCAAGTGAAGCTGTTTGATCATTTAACAGTGAGTAAACAAATGACTGATGTTTAATCAAATTGTTAGTGATACAAAGCAATACTTGAAAACATTACACCGTATGCAAACAAATTATTCATAGTAAATAGAATTATTTGTATAAGATAGAAATAAATGAAACCATTTAACTGTATGCAAAAAATGAGCTGATGCTCGTTTAAAAATGCTATCTAGAAAATGTGTTTAGAAATTATATATGAATAAAGATTATTTGGCAATAAATAACCTACAATGGTTGATATACCATAAAACCAAACAAACCAAATCCTATTTATCTAATATAAATGTATAAAGAGCATTTGGCATTAAATAACCTACAATGGTTGATATACCATAAAACCAAACCAAATCATATATATTTAATATGTAAGTATAAAGAGCATTTGGCATTAAATAACCTACAAAGGTTGATATACCATAAAACCAAACCAAATCATATTTATTTAATATGTAAGTATAAAGAGCATTTGGCATTAAATAACCTACAATGGTTGATATACCATAAAACCAAACCAAATCATATATATTTAATAAGTATAAAGAGCATTTGGCATTAAATAACCTACAAAGGTTGATATACCATAAAACCAAACCAAATCATATATATTTAATATGTAAGTATAAAGAGCATTTGGCATTAAATAACCTACAAAGGTTGATATACCATAAAACCAAACCAAATCATATATATTTAATATGTAAGTATAAAGAGCATTTGGCATTAAATAACCTACAAAGGTTGATATACCATAAAACCAAACCAAATCATATATATTTAATATGTAAGTATAAAGAGCATTTGGCATTAAATAACCTACAAAGGTTGATATGCCACATAGCCAATTTAAACCAGTTGTATTGGTACCAAGTCACATTGATGGTACTTTTCCATTGGCATAACTATATGAAAAGTAAAAGTGTAAGCGATTACTTTTTTTTTTTTTCTGAAAGCAGAACTAATTAGAGAAATAACACTCAAAAGATTTCATAAAACTATTTGTCAACATTGTTTTAATCTGTGAGCAATTATCGATAATTAAATTAACATCTGAAATATGAATCATTAAATTTCCCCACCACTACCACCCCAAGTTCACTGATAAAAAGAATCATTAAACAAGTTGGAATCATTCAAGCATCTTAGATCAAACAGAAAGAAAAGCTTTACCATTTCACTCTAACAACCCTGAAAATAACAGAAAAAGAAAGAAGAAAAACTAAATTCATTTACATTTGAATATACTTAAAATATATTTGTGTTCATGCATATATATATATATACACACACACATGTAATCCACAGACTGATTGTCCTATTCTATCACAACTCTTCAGTGTGGCTAGACGTGCAAGATGCTTGAAGCTGGGATCGAAACCTGGCTGACTTTTATGCCAGCCAGGTATTCTGCCACACACCTATGAGGAAACTGAGCGTAAGTGAAGGGATTTGTCAACATGAAACACACACACATTCACACACATGCTGTGTGTATGTATATAGTCAGTTGGTCGACCGTACTTCAAAGTGACCCGAAGGTTCACTGTTTCAAAAGCTACCACACCGAGGTGTAGGGGAGGGTGCTACTCTATTCCCTCAATTGCTCCATTTTTCCCTTGATCCTTACCTTATAATGCTGAGTGTTAAGTAAGGCGGCATCAAGTACTATTTTTTGAGTCTTTGGTATGACTCAATCTGATATTGAGCCTCTTCTTCCTGACCATTAAGCATATATATATATATATATATATATACACATATATATGCTCATATATTTTCAGATAGAAAACAGGAAAAAAATTAACAATTCAGAATTTAACACTGCTGATCCTCAAATATCGACACATCTAAAGCCTGTCAAATTCAAATGAATAAAAATATTTACTCAACGTAATCTTTCAGTTATGTAACTATTATGTGCTTTACATAATAAGTCACAGTATTCAAATTCTGCCAAATTACAAAGTAAATATTTACTTTGATGATGACATTTACCTATCAATTCAGCTCAGTGATTCAGCAGATTACTCAAATCAGAAAACTTATATGAAGCAATCATAAATAAATACAGGTATTTGATTTGTGTTTTATAAATATATATAATGCCCGGCCCATTGGCTTAATGGGTAGAGTGTTTGCCAATGGCCTGAGAGACTGAGGTTCAATCCCAGGCTGAGTCATACCAGAGACTCAAAAAATGGTACTTGATACCTCCTTGCTTAACACTCAGCATTATAAGGTGCAAATCAAGGGAAAAGTGGCACAATTCAGGTAAAGTCAAAGGGCCTTTCCATACACCTCTCTGCTGTAGTAATCAAAAAGGAGCAATCGTGCTGCCCTTGATTACAGAAGCCAACTATACTTTATAAAATTTGAAGAGATAGAAACTGTTGTTTTGTGACTGTATGCATATAAATTTAAATGGTATGTGTGACATATTTTTTAATGTAATATTAGCAGTTGTATTTCCCCAAGCACAGATACTCTGTGCCCGTGGTGTAATGGTTATCATTGTAGGAAATGTATACAGCAAACAAGTTCAAATCCTGGATGAGGCTGATGGCATTTCACATAGCACTAATAATGTTGGTAACGGTATGAATCCAATTATTCTCCCTCCAGCTATGGGTAAATAATAGGGCAGAGTGGGTTCTTCAGCCTTGGTGAGGCAACTAGTCAAGGAGAAGGAAAACTCTGAATTCAAACCTATTAAACTCTGCTTAAAAATTGACCTTGTGTCATATCCTGCCCGAGCGGAGGGGTGGTAAATTTTGACACTCTGTGCTCCCAGCCAAAGTCATGTTTATATTGACTAAGAAATAGGAATTTGCAGTGTTCCTTATTATAGATGATTAGTATTTACAAAATTCTCTTTAGACTGATACAGAACTATATCATTACATTCAATGGCAAATATCCTAACAATAAAGTAAAGTTGGTGACCATATTCAAGGACGACCTGAATGCTCCCCCTTTTCACTAGCTACAACACAGAGGTGTAGGGGAGGGTGCTACTCCTTTCCTTGGATTGCTCCAGTTTACCCTTGATATGTACCTTATAATGCTGAGTGTTAAGCAAGGAGATATCAAGTACCATTTATTTTTTTTTAGACTAAGCTATGAGTCAACCTGGGATGGAACCCTGGTCTCCTGGACCATTGGCAAACACTCTGCCCAATTAGTCTACACCAAGCATAGATTAAGCATGTATTTTCAGACCCAGATTACTTACAGTACTGGCTTTTGTTTCATAGTATACCCATCTAATTTCTATATTGGCTGACTGATTCTTAACCAAAGTAAACTTTGGTTTTCTCCTAATTTAGCTTTGCTTAGTCTGGTGCACAGGTCTTCACATTGCTTACTGTATTTAGTGTGTGTATACATGCCCAAAATTACTTACAGAATGTTTGCCGGGTCAGCTGGGGCTGTAGAATACAGCAACTGCACCTCAGCAGAGAGGTAAGATCCCCCCACCAACAAGTGCCTGGATATGACACTAAACAATCTGATGCTAAGGTACTAATGATGCTGGAGCTTTGGGAAATGTGGAGCACCTCTTCACTGCCATTACTCTCAGGTTCACTCTGGCCTGGAATGGTAGCACCTGATCAGGCCCCATCTATGGGTTGAATAGATCTAACTGCATACTTATGCTAAGCTGAATTGTTTAGATTAGAAATCTTTGACTAAACTGAATAGTTTAGATAGAAAAGCTTTTGAAAATTAAACTGACTTACATTTAAACTGCATGCTTATGCTAAACTGAATTGTTTGAAATGGAATTGTTTTTGACATTGAAACTCTACTTACATTAAATTGAATTGTTTAATATAGAACTGTTTTGACATTTAACTGTGTGTAAACAAAATCTGTGCTACTGAATTGTTTGAATAAACTGAATAGCTTGTAATAGAAATGTTTTTGACAATTAAACTGTGTACTCGGGCTAAACTGAATAGTTTGAAACAGAGCCGACTATTTGCATAAAAATGGATTTGGCATTAAATTACCTACAAAGGTTGATATGCCATAAAACCTCACCTATTAACTTAGAGAATGTACTGTGTACACTGGCCCCAGATTGCTTACTGTACTTGCTGTGTAAACAGGCCCCGGTTTGCTTAATATCATCTTTACACGAACCCAGTTTGTTAAATGTTTACACAGGCACTGTATATAATGCACTTGCTATGAACACAGTCTTTAGATTCTTAACTGCACTTAGTATGTATACAGGCCCCACATTGCTTACTGTACTTGTTGTGTACACTGGCTCCACATTGCTTGATATGGCACTGGATTACTTACTGTGTATATGGATCCCATTGTGTTTACTGTATTGTTTACACAAGCCCCAGTTGGTATACAGAATAATATATACTAGCTATGCACACAAGCTTCTGATTGCTTATTGTACTTTCTATGAATACAGGCCCAGATTGCTAACTATTCTATGTTAACTGGTCCCACATTGCTTACTCTACTTGTGTACACAGGCGCCAGATTGCTTTCTGTACTGACTTAGCCACCCATATAAGTTTCCTTCAGATTACTAAAGTCCTTCTTTAAATGAACCCAGAAACTGATAAATCTGATTTTATTTGCCACACCTTAAAATATATAAATGCCACTCTCTCTCCAACCCTGTCTTTTGCCTTTAAATCGGAAAAGCATTGCTGAATTTGCCTGAATTTAAGTGTAAAGTAGATTTCTTTTTTCTATAACTTGAGGAATAATGCTGAGGTCACTTAAGGCGTTCAGTTGACTGTTTAAGGAGCTGCATTATGAAAGACAGATTTTTATGTTAATCAATCAGCTTAATTAAAAGCAAAGTTTTTTAATTATTGCCTGTGTAGCGGGTTTAAAGGAGATTAAAGCAAAGGAAATTAGCCAAACAATTAAGTTATGGATGTGAATTATTTGCCTTTTATCAACAACAGGAAGTTGGTGGAAAATTGCTGGATTATTTTTCTTGTGCAAATAATTTTCACTCTTTCCTTTTCTTCTTTCTGTATTTCATTCCCATATAGAGGCAATCCTTTTCTTCACCATCTCATCCCCCTCATACTCTCTCTTTTTCTCTCAGTTTCTCTCTCTCTCTCTGAATATCTTTTAGACTCAGTCTCTCAATCACTTTCACACTTTTAGTTTTGATCGCTCTCTATAACTCTCCCTTGTATCCGTTGGGCATTACTCTCACTCTTTCTCTATCTGACACCAGTTATGTATCCCCCTTACTCTCTCTTTATATATATATATAATCACCCTTTCTATGACTGTTTCATTCTTTGTTGACTTGACTGCCCAATCAACAGGAATTAGAATATGCTGACTGTATCCTATGAGGAATGGTAAGAACCCACCCCATAAACAAAGGTATTCAGGGTATGGAATGACCAGGTGTAGTGGGGAGTCAACTTCTGGAGCTATGGGAAATGTGGAGTACCACCTTTGTCATTACTCCCATTTCCACTCATTTGTAGAATGGTAGTGCCTATTAGGGTTCCATCTATGGGTCAATTAGATCTCTTCAGAAATGTGTATTTCTTACAAATATGTGGGCAAACAAATGATTATTAAACAGAATACCAATGTTAGATAAGGATACTTGAAGGTCAAATAGAAGTAAACTATATATTTAGGCTAAACTGAATTGTTAAAAATAAAACTGTTTATATATATATATATATAAATGGATTTGGCATTAAATAACCAACAATGGTTGATATGCCATAGATATAAACCAATCGACACCATATTATAACCCACTCTCTAAATTTCTTGTCTTTCCCTGTTGCAGGCTTTTAGTCACTTTGATTCTGAGTCTGTTTCAACATTTCTTTTATTTTCACTTTTTGTTTGTCTTGATTTCTCTCTTTAAGGCTGTTTCTCACATAGTTTGTGCATCACTCTCAATCTCCCTCCATCTCTCTTTGGCTGTTTCTCTCTCACATACACTCTCTTAATATCTCTCTCACACACACTTTATAAATCTCTCTTTTTCTTCCACATTTTCTAAATATATATCCCTTTCTCACACATTTTCTGAATCTCTCTCTCTCTCTCTTTCTCACACATTTTCTAAATATATAGCTCTTTTTCTCTCACCCTCGCATATTTTCTAAATACTTCTCTTGAAGGCTTTCTTTGTCTCTCTCACTCTTGAAGGCTTTCTTTGTCTCTCTCACTCTTGAAGGCTTTCTTTGTCTCTCTCACTCTTGAAGGCTTTCTTTGTCTCTCTCACTCTTGAAGGCTTTCTTTGTCTCTCTCACTCTCAAACGCTTTCTTTTTCTCTGGCAGACTTTCTTTTTCTCTCACACGCTTTCTTTATTTCTCTCACATTCTGTGTCTCTCTTTCTTTCTCTCTCTTACCTTCTTTGTCTCTCACCCTTGCACACTTTCTTTTTCCCCCTCTCTCTCTCTCACATACTTTTTGTCTTTCTCTCTCTCTCTCACATACTTTTTGTCTTTCTCTCTCTCTCTCTCTCACATACTTTTTGTCTTTCTCTCTCTCTCTCACATACTTTTTGTCTTTCTCTCTCTCTCTCACATACTTTTTGTCTTTCTCTCTCTCTCTCACATACTTTTTGTCTTTCTCTCTCTCTCTCACATACTTTTTGTCTTTCTCTCTCTCTCTCACATACTTTTTGTCTTTCTCTCTCTCTCACATACTTTTTGTCTTTCTCTCTCTCTCTCTCACATACTTTTTGTCTTTCTCTCTCTCTCACATACTATTTGTCTTTCTCTCTCTCTCTCAAATACTATTTGTCTCTCTCTCACATACTATTTGTCTTTCTCTCTCATACTTTTTGTCTTTCTCTCACTCTCATATACTTTCTTTTCGTCTGTCTGTCTCTTTGTCTGTCACTTTGTCTCTCTCTGTATTCTATTTGAATGCCCTATCATTAGGTCTTTGAATATGCTGACTGTATCCTATGAAGAGGGATGAAAAAAAAACTTCAGAAAATGTTTCCTTTTTATTTTTGATGGCATGTCAACCTGCCTGGAGTGATTTTATACCTAGAGGTTTGGGAATCATATTTATTGTACTTAGATATTTACATTTTCATGTACTTAAGATTTTTTGCTTTTGTTTTCATACATATTCTGATTGAATACAAATAATATTGAAACAGGTTTATGTGACTCATAGGAATCCATAAGGCACTTTCACTCGTGATCTGAGTGGGCCTGGGAGTAATGCCAAAGGAAGGATATTAAACATTCTCCAAATCACCAAAACTAGAGCCTCACCACCAAATGTTGTTTATTGTCATTGTAGGTCACTCCTTTCTGGCGGTGGGTGGGCAGGTTATTACCCCTCTACAGATGATACAAACAGCATATTTCAAAGCCTTGCCAACGAAACAATAATGGTCCAAGTGAAGCTTGGTAAAAAGATCAAAAAGGCCAAGTCTTTGACGCTCATTGACATTATCATTTTGACATGCATCTTTGTTTATGCATCTTACAAGGGATCACAGTAGCTGCAATTTATGATTTAATAATCAGGGAACAGAACCTCGAGCTTTCTATTCATCGTTAGAACACCAGCTTCTCTCTTTCTCAATCTGCATGAATCAACAAGGCAAATGGAATGGAGCATTTTAATTCAGATACAAGTTGCAAAAATTCGACAAGAGAAAACAAAAAAAAAAAACACGATCGTGCGAAACGTAAATGCTGAAGGATTCAATTATTGTTGATGATCAGTTTTTTTAGTCTCCTGTTGTCGAGTGGTGATGGAAGAAATGGATGGAGTGGGGAAGGTCTGCAAGCAATCATCATTCAAAGACTGGTCAGCCATTCCTTATGATTGCATTCTCTGCAGTTATGATTGCCAAACTCTTGGATTTAGCTTTGGCACTGTATTATTTACCATTTTTTTTATTATTTTTTATGTTTTTATCTTTTTCTCAGTAGGACCTGCTCTCCCCTCTTGCTCTCAGCTTTTATGTGCATTGATTTATTATTGTACATGTCAGCATACATATTTATATATAGATGCACATAAACGCAAGCATGTTTGACTCGAGTGTGTGTATATATATATATATATATATATATATATATATATATATATTCTCATAGACACATATATTGAGTTATGAGTAAGCTTTTATGTATATATATATATATATATATATATATATAATTAAGGTTGTTTGATTTATGAATATTTATGTAAAACCTTGGCAACTCCTGAACCCACTGGGTTTCCTTTGTAGCAGTAGTCTAGTCCCTGTTGATATTAAGGCTTCTATTTAGAAAGGAGGGAAAAATTTTAATTAGCGGTTCATACTTATATCTATAATGTTTTAAACCGGGATGATTAAAAAATGGAATTCAACTGCACAAAATTAGATTTCCGTATCAAAATGAACTGGAAATTGCTTTATTATCTTCGAAGATTTAATGTTTCTCTTATAGAAATCTCACTGTCATGTGAAGTTATGCAAACATAATGTTAATTTTAGTAATTATATATATATACATATATTTGCCAACCTCTCTGTGTGAGCAGGATATGACACAGTCAATTTTCTCATCAAAGTTAAACAAGTATGAATTCAGTGTCTTCTTTCTCCTAGACTGGTTGTCATACCAAAGTTAAAGGATTCAACCTCTCCTAATATTTACTGATAGATAGAGGGAGAATTATATAGGATTCATAGCTTTCCTAAAGGTATCAGAATCTTGTGAATTGCAAACTGCCTCGTCCAGGTTTTGAACTTGTTTCAGTCTCCATATCCTACAGCTGTCACCATTACATCATGAGTACCTTTTCAATATGATATGTATGTTCATATATATATATATATATACTTAGGTGTTTTGGGTGATATATACACATATATCCACAGAAAATTACATCTGCGGGTATATGCTATATTTAAATAATAGATTTTACATTGGTTTTTATTTATAATTTCTTTTTATAATTTCCTTTTTCAAAGCATTTATACATGGACTGAAAGGAACATTTTATATATTAATGTAAAATTAACCAGAATTTTATATATATATATATATATATATATAGTCATCCACAGACAGATCTGTTTCGTTCTATCAGAACTCATCAGTGTGGCTAGACAGTATCTTCCCCATAGCTGGGATCGAAACCCGGTTGACTCAAACGTCAAACCAAAGCATCTAACCATTCAGCCACGAGGAGATATTAGCTGCAAAGTAAATTTTAAACGGTTATGAATCACAATTACTATTGTTTACATACATCTATTCAATGGTAGCCGAAACCTCAATTCAACTACGAAGAGGCTTGCAATAGACGCTGATGGCAACACGATTACTTCTTCGCCAGAGAATTCAACCCCACGGGGTAGGGGAGTATATATATATATCTCTATAGTCATCTACACATATATATATATATATATATATATATAATCTAGTAATAAAATAGGTAAAGATTATACATAATAGTATTTACTTTGTTTTTTTTAATAAGATAATATACATAAGCATTAAAAAAACAAGCTTATCTGATTTATATTAGAGCATTTATATGTTTATATTCACAGACCATGTAAGTATGCTTTATTTAATATATATGCTACACAGAGACATAAAATTCATTTTGTTTTTATATTTAATCGTGTTTGCATATACACACAAATAAATTTTTAGGATTGGTGTTTGCACTTTTATGCATATACACACGGGAATCCATTTATGTGTGACACATATACACACACACACACACACGAAATGAAAATTTTATATATATATATATATATATTTATGTAGAATTTTGCTTTTATATAATAGAATTTCATTTATGATTTTTTTAACCTCTTTCAACCTCAATTTCAGTATCCTTTTCTATGAATTTATGTTATTTGTATTTTTTTAGATTTATAGAAAAAATATTTTTCCAAGCATCATTGAATCATGCTTTCTAGAGTGTGTATACACATATACATATATAAAGCTAAAAGAACATTTTGCAGTATTTTGTTTATGACTTATATATATATAGAGAAGGAAGAGTACATTCTATAGTTAAATCTTTCAACAAGTCAACTGCAAGTCTCTTAGAGTGCATATTGCTTTAGGGAATGTTATCTGGAATCTATCTGCTCAAAACATGCACCTTAACACCTGAATATACCCAGAGCAAATAAGCAAGTATGAAAACTTAACTGAAAGCAGATTCATCCTTGTCCCTCGTCTGCCCAAGTAAACTGTGGAGTAATGAACTCAGCCTCATTAAAAATGTCTGCAAATCCAACCACTGAAATATTTTCACCATGGATGTTAGATTTGCCAAGAGGCTCCATGAGATCTCTGCAAGTGTTCAGAGATGGACATTTTTGTGTGTATTACTCATCTAGGTTCTGTAAGAGATTAAGAATTTGTGAAACTAACAGACAAATGTCAAAAATCTTTTCTGCTCATTTTTTGGTTCTAAGGAATATTTTTCATTTTCATCTACGCATATGCTATTGCCCAGTCAGCTGGGGCTGTAGAATACACCAACTGCTTCTCTGCAGAGGGTTAAGACCCCCCCCCCCACAACGAGTGTCCTAGATGAGATAGTAAAAATCTGATGGTGAGGTTCCAGTAATGCTACTGCATTGAGGAATGCGGAGTACCCCTTCATTGCTATCGCTCCCAGGTCCACTCTGGCCCAGAGTGGTAGCACATGATAAGGGTCTTATCTATTGGTTAAATAGAACTAATAAGTAGTTTGAGTTTACTGTTTTTTTGCATTTAAACTGCATGTTTATGCTAAACTGAATCATTTAAAATAGAATTGTTTTGACATTTAAACAGCACACAAATTCTAAATTGAATAATCTGAAATAAAACACTTTAAACATTAACTCTGTGCTTTTCCCAGTCGGCTTGGGCTGTAGAATATAGCAACAGCACTTCTGCAAAGAGGTAAGACCCCTCCAAAGAGTGTCCTGGATATGACACTAAACTATCTGATGGTGAGGTTCCAGTTATGCTGGAGCTTTGGGGAATCCGGAGCACCCCTTCATTGCCATTGCTCCCTGGTCCACTCTGGTAGCACCTGGTAAGGCCCTATCTATGGGTTAAATAGAACTAACTGTATAATGATACTAAACTGTATTGTTTGAAATAGAACTATGTGACTAAACTGAATAGCTTGAAATAGAAATGTTTTTGTCAATTAAACTGCGTTCTCGTGCTGGACTGAATTGTTTGAAATGGAACTGTTTTTGACATTGAAACTGTACTTACACTAAACTGAATTGTTTAATATAGAACTGTTTTGACATTTAACTGTGTGTAAACAAAATCTGTACTTATTCTAAACTGAAGTAACTGAATTAGAACTGTAGGAAAAAGCTGAATAGCTTGAAATAGAAATGTTTTTGACAATTAAACTGTACTCCCATGAAACTGAATTGTTTGAAATAGAACTATTTGCGTAAAAATGGATTTGGCATTAAATAACCTACAAAGGTTGATATACCATAAAATCCAAAAAACCAAACAACTGATTGGGCCTTATCTATGGGTTAAATAGAACTAACTGCATAATTATACTAAGCAATATTCTTTGGAATAGAACTGTTTATTTGTATAAATATGGATTTGGCATTGAATAACCTACAAAGGTTGATATGCCATAAGACCCAAACAATCAACCAACAAATATACTGGAAACAGTTAAAAATTTATATTCTATTGCTATTTTCTCCTCCTCAAACCTGGATCAATTCTCCACGTAGCTTCACTGTTCCATTTTTTTTTTTTTTTTGTAGCTACCCTATTCTCTTTGCTGAGATGAATAACAGATACAAAGTTTTCCTATGTGCACTTAAAATTTTATTCATTTAGATATTTTCCCAATTATATCACCAGTGAGTATGAAAAACCAGGAGTCAGCCATTGAAACATGGAGGGAAATTAGGTCTTGAGTTTTCAACTGCTCTGGCTTTAGTAATTTAAAGTTGAAATCTAACTTGTAAGATTTTTGTCACCTGACTTAAAAATCCTACAATGACATCCAAGCTTTCAACTGCCCTCAAGTCATTATCTGTCAATTAAACAGAGCTTACGTGTGGTATCTTTCTAGTTGTTTAACAGTTATTCAAAGTCTTCTGTACATAACAAATAAGATGCAGTCTATCTATTATTCAACACTGACTGTTATTTTAAAAGAGAAATCTCCATATCCAAAAACAGATAAATATTATATAGATTTCTACATAATATGGAAACACTGAATACTTCGACATTGTTGTAGGAGTACTACAAGGAGACACGCTAGCCCCATACCTCTTTATCATCTGTCTAGACTACGTGCTTAGAACTTCAATCAACAAAATCAGAGAAAATGGCTTCGAGCTCACTAAGAAAAGAAGCAAAAGGTACCCCGCAAAAACAATCACAGACGCCGACTACACTGATGACTTGGCGTTACTGGCGAATACGCCTAATCAACCAGAGACACTACTGCATAGTTTGGAACGAGTCACAGCAGGCATTGGCCTCCATGTCAATGCACACAAAACTGAATATATGTGCTACAACCAAACGGGCAATATTACCACACTAGGCGGAGCCTCTCTGAAACTAGTAGATAAATTCACCTACCTAGGAAGTAGCGTCTCATCAACCGAAAAAGACATCGACACGCAACTAACAAAAGCATGGACAGCTATCGATAGGCTCTCGATCATATGGAAATCAGACCTGACCGATAAAATGAAACGCAGTTTCTTCCAGGCAGCGGTTGTATCGATACTGCTGTATGGATGCACTACATGGATGCTAACTAAACGGCTGGGGAAGAAACTAGACTGCAATTACACAAGAATGTTGAGAGCAATATTGAACAAGTCCTGGCGATAACACCCCACAAGACACCAACTATACGGCCACTTGCCTCCCATCACGAAAACTATACAAGTTAGACAAACCAGACACGCAGGACACTGCTGGAGAAGCAAGGACGATCTCATAAGTGATGTACTCCTATGGACCCCCACATATGGCCAAGCAAAAGCAGGACGACCAGCTCGAACTTACATACAGCAGCTATGTGAGGACACTGGATGTAACCCTGAAGACCTGCCAGAGGCGATGAATCATAGGGAGAAGTGGCGAGAGAGGGTCAGGGATATCTGTGCTGGCGGCACGACATGATGATGATGATATCTACAACATATATAGAAATCTAGACCTTGACAATTTGACAACTCCTTAAAGGAGTTTAAGAAAAAAATCTCAAGGCAACATTACTGCTTGTAGATTTCTCCAAAGCCTTTGGTTCCATATACAAAGGAACGATGGAGAAAATACTTGAAGCATATAGTCTCCCCAAAGAAACAGTTGCCACACTAATGATGCTCCACAAAAACATGAAAGCAATAGTTGACTTGCCCAATGGTGACACTATTTTCTTGGTCGCAGTTACTAGAATCTTGAGGTCATTCACCCATAGAATATTTCTGATTCAATCCAAAATGTCAGACTAGATACAAATCTATCTTTGATACATTATGGATTGCAGATCGCAAAAAAATTGATTAAGCAATGTAGGTATAAAGATTGCTCGCAACATGAGTTAGACAGTTGCTTAAATCCAGATGAATATGAAGTGTGCTAAAAATGTATCGAGACAGAAACTGTATTTAACAACACAGAAATAAATAATGAATGAGACGTTAATTTTCTTCAAAACATTCCCTTTGGAGTTGAACGCACCCTTACTCCAGAGAGTTTTAACCTTAGTCAGAGCACCATATCTATTTTTTATCTTCCTAGATTACATACTATGAATGTCAGTTGATTAAATAAAGGCAAAAGACTATACTTCACAGAAATTCTCACAGATTTAGATGATGTAGATTGAACGCTTCTTGCAAATACTCCTGCCTAAGCCAAGTGTTTGCTGCATATAGCAATAGGCATTGATTTCTACATGAATTTAGATAAAACAGAGTTTGTGAGTTTTAAACAAGATGGAGCAATTTCATCATTAAATGACAAGCCTCTGAAATCAGACCATTTCAGTTAGAATATAACGTCTACTAAAAGCAATATCAGCATAGGTTTTAGGCAAAGCATGGTCTACTATGATCAACTGTATGAAAATTTAATCTCTTTCATAAAATAAAATGGGAATTCTTATAACCTGAAGCTATGTTAGTGCTATTGTATAGCTGCAACACCTGAACTTTAGCAAAGGGCTGGGAGATAAAAAAACAGTGTGGGGACCACATAATGATACTGTGTGCATGCCATTTGGAACAAATCCTGGAAGCAGCAACCGTCTGGCTGCTTGGTTTTTATTTCTTGAATCATCCAAGAAAAACTAACAAGATAATCAGGGCACAGCAAGAGAGGCAATGTTATAAGCAAAGTCCTTCTTTTGGCTCGTCCATGGTCTAGTGATGTTGTTAAGGTGCAGTTTTCTTCTCTGTTTCCTTGAACAATTGTGTAGGTTTGATAAGTTGAAGTTGTGAAGCCAACTCCTCCTGATCTTGATTTCAGACTGCTTCCTTATCCTAGATGGGTTGTTTTATCAAAGCTAAAAAAAACATAGTTGTATTTACTCATAGCTGATGACAGGGAGAGAAAAATTCATGACTTTCTCCATGGCATTAACATGAAATGAAATTGAAACAGCCTTGTCCAACACTTGAACCCTGATCATTGAGCCCATTTCCTATGGCGATAACCATTAGACCACATGTGCTTCCTCATGTAAATGCATCCACATACATTTATGATCCAATGCACAAATTTCAATATATATACTTTTGAGAGTATTTAAGGAGAGACTTATATCAGTGAATGTGTAATAAATAATAAAAAAAAAGATTATATATATATATATATAGCTGCCAATTAAATATCTTCCAAACTCTGTCTACTTTTGTTTTTCTTATCAAAATGATTTATTTAAAGAGTCTGTCAGAGGTGGCCACAAAACTGCCATTATTTCACAGATTGTAATCTGAAAGGGATTTCTAGAGAAACTCACATCTGTGTATATCAATGCAGCCACATATTCATAAGCACATATATCAACCCCTTTAAAATCTCTCAGTATCAGCACACAGAGGCATACATAGAGCAGTCAGGGCATAAATGCTCCCATAATTCATTCAATATGAAATCCAAATGCTTTGGCATTAAATGAACCACAAAGATTGATATGTCATTAAACAAAGAAACCCAAGCAAGTAAATTAGACCCAAATATATTCTTATGACATTATTAATTCTATCAGCTTTTCTCCTATCAGTCCACTGCAGGTCTCAGGACTTTCCTTAGGTCGGTAGGATATGAGAAGTAATGGTCCTTACCCTGCCAGATAGGCACATGATATAACTGAGTATATTTCTAATGAATTTTTTTTTTTTTTTTGAGTTGATTCTTTCATTCAAGTTTTAATCCTGATTTATTAATTCTGAGTTTAACATTGGTTCAGCATGATAACCAAATCTGCCCCACGAATTATCTAGCAAAGCTGGCTGGGCTGCAGAATACACTGACTGCTTCTCTGCAGAGGGGTAAGGCCCAACAACAAGTGTCCTGGATATGATACTAAACAATATGATGGTCAGGCTTCAGTAAGGCTGGAGGTTTGGGAAATGTGGAGTACTCTTTCATTGCCATCACTCCTAGATCCGCTCTGACTCAGAGTGGTTGCAACTGATAGGGCCCTAGAACTTATGTTCAACTGAATTGTTTGAAATAAAACTGTTTTAACATTGAAACTGTGTACTTATGCTAACCTGAATTACAAGAAATAAAATCTGTTTTTACATTTAACTCGGTGTATTGCCCAGTTGGTTTGGGATGTAGAATATACCAACTGCTTTTCTGCAGAGGAGTGAGACCCCCCACTCCCACCCAATGAGTGTAATATGATACTAAACAATCAGATGGTAAGATTCCAGTAATGCTGGATCCTTGGGGAATATGGAGTACCCCTTCATTGCCATCACTTCCAGGTCCACTCTGGCCCACAGTAGTAGCACCTGATAAGGTCCTATGTATGAGTCAAATAGAAATAAACTATATAATAGAACTGTTTTATGACAAAAAAACTGTGTGCTTAGGCTAAACTAAATTGTTTCAACTAGAACTGCTTCTTGTTTAAAATACTATCTTTAAATTATTCATTTAAAAATAAAAGGTTTAATATACGCAAAAAAGGGAATTTGCAATTAAATAACCAACAAGGGTTGATATGCCGTAAAACCCACCCAAACAACCTATGATTTAGCCATGGGTGAAGAGAGAAGAGATGTTTCCATGTCTTTCCAAAAAAAAAAAAGTACAAAGCGAGAAATACACATATACATACAAACACACATATATACTTACTAATATCAAGTCATGCTGAGAGCGCAGTTCCCTCACTCTCTCCCAGGTCCACTCTGGCCCGGAGTGGTAGCACCTGTTAGGTCCAATCTATGGGTTAAATAGAACTAACTGCACGCTTATGCTATACTGAATTGTTTGAATTCGAACTCTTTGACTAAACTGAATCGCTTGAAATAGAAATGTTTTTATCAATGAAACTGTACTTACATTTAAACTGCATGCTTATGCTAAACTGAATTTTGGAAATGGAACTGTTTTTGACATTAAAACTCTACTTACACTTAAGTGAATTGTTTAATATAGAACTGTTTTGACATTTAACAGTGTAAAAAAAAATCTGTATTTATACTAAACTGAATTAGCTCTGTTTGAATAAACTGAATAGCTTGAAATAGAAATGTTTTTGACAATTAAACTGTGTACTCATGCTAAACTGAATGGTTTGAAATAAAACTGATTATTTGTATGAAAATGGATTTGGCATTAAATAACCTACAAAGGTTGATATGCCATAAAATCCAACCAACCGCATTCTCTCTTGCCATCTGTCCCTATCATATATTTACCAACCCGTCTTCTTGGCAGGATATGACACAAAGTCAATTTTTAAGTGGAGTTTAACAGGTTTGAATTCAGAGTTTTCCTCCTAGACTAGTTGCCTAACCAAGGCTGAAGAAATCATTCTGCCCTACTATTTACCCATAGCTGGAGGGAGAATAATTGGATTCATACCTTTCCCAAGGGTATTAGAGCTATGTGAAATGCAATCAGTCTTGTCGAAGATTTGAACTCGTGTCGCCGTGTCCATTTCCTACGACGATAACCATTTCACCACGGGCACCTCCATTATCATATAACATGCATGGTAACTCTTTTAGACTTCATCTAATGTCTGCACAGAGCTGAATTAAATAAGTCCTCCCTAGTCAGCTAACAGAAGTGTAGAAGTTCATAAGAAAATTGCTTATGAGTTCATTCTTACTTAACAAACAGTACCTAGCGTGACTTGTTCATCCTATTTAGATTGTTTGCGAGATGAGAGGATAGTGGCTGTATTGAAGCTGTCTTGTGGTAGGTTGCTTTTAGGATTTATTCCAAACAGCATGTAGCATTTTTGTGTAGTTCCCATCTTGATTTTTGTTCATGATTTTTATCGGCATCAGAAGATGCGTCCATACAGTAGTATTGACACAGCTTGCCAAAAAATAGGGTCTAGTGATTCTATGACCAGCAAGGTCTCCTGGCATACGTGCTGGAAGACATAACAAGGGTTAGCAGAGTATACGTTGCACCAAGAGATCCAATGACTAGTATTGACCACTCTCTTACCTAAATCCCCCACAATTAAAAGAAAAAAAATAATTTGTGTCAAATAATGCCAGGTGGCAAGCATGAATAAATATTCAGCTACTGCTTGGAAGAAATCCTGTCTTATTCTATCAGAAGGATCAGATTTCCATACAATTGTTATATAATTGCGGAAGGATTATTTTTATATTATCATTTTTTGTTTTATATATCTTATCTTTCAGTTTAGTTAGGCTTAGAACCTTTCGGCTTAGTGCATGGGTAGGTACAGACATTAACGCAGGTGTTCACATGCACGTGGAGGATGTGAGACTCAGATGTCATAATAAAAACCTCAGATAGGAGATAGGTCTGCGGATGTGAATGACGTCATGCCTGTAAGCAATGGGCTGGGATTCTTAGTGATTTTGAAAAAAAAGCAATGAGTTGAGATTTGGACTTAGACGAAACGAGTTGATTTTTCGGACCTGGGCGAGGCCAGTCCAGTTTGTGGACTGCGGGGTGTGTACACGCGCATTGGTTGGGTCAGTGAGTTGAGAGCTGACAATGGACAAACAGTCAGCATAGAAAAATTGTGTCTCTCTCTCCTCGTGTCGAAAACCTAAACCTAAAGAAGGTAATAAAAGTTTCGTACCTGAACCAAGAGAGTCGTTAGTGTTTCGCATATTTCGGGATTCCCTATGTATATTTCACATATTCATATCTTGGTCCTATCTTGAATATATTACATAATCAATAAACTATCAATAGCAGTCAATGCCTTTTCTAGGTATATCTTGACAACACTTTCAGTGGGAGCATCCTCATGGTGTAAAGGTTAAAGTAGAATTGTTGTAAGCGAGTTCAAACTCCAGTCACATTATTAGGTTCACTTTCGGACAAATACCCTTGCGAAAGGCATTAACCCCCTTATCCTCCCAACTATAGCCCAGTCGGCTGGGGCTGTAGAATACACCGACTGCTTCTCTGCAGAGGGGTAAGACACCCCCCCCAACGAGTGGATATGACACTAAACAATCTGATGGTGAGGTTCCAGCAATGCTGGAGCTTTGGGGAATGCGGAGTACCCCTTCATTGCCATCGCTCCCAGGTCCACTCTGGCCCTGGAGTGGTAGCACCTGATAAGGGTCCTATCTATGGGTTAAATAGAACTACGTGCTTCTTTCACTATACTGATTTTTGCATTTAAACTGCGTATTTATTCTAAACTGAATTGTTTAAAATAGAACTGTTTTGACATTGGAACTGCGTACTAGTGCTGGACTGAATTGCAAGAAATTGAACTGTTTTTGACGTCTAAACTGTGTACTTATGCTGAACTGAATTATCTGAAATAACACTGTCTGACATTTAAATCTGTGTATTGCCCAGTCAGCTGGGGCTGTAGAATACGCTGACTGCACCTCTGCAGAGGGGTAAGACCCCCCCCCAAAGAGTGTCCTGGATATGACACTAAACAATCTGATGGTGAAGTTCCAGCAGTGCTGGAGCTTTGAGGAATGCGGAGTACCCCCTCATTGCCATCGCTCCCAGGTCTACTCTGGCCCGGAGTGGTAGCACCTGATAGGGTCCTATCTATGGGTTAAATAGAACTAACAGCATACTTATGCTAAAATGAATTGAGTAAACTGAATAGCTTGAAATAGAAATGTTTTTGACAATCAACCGTACTTACACTTAAACTGCGTGCTTATGCTTAACTGAATTATTTCAAATTGAACTGTTTCTCGACATTAAAACTGTATTTACACTTAAAATGTTTTGGAAATGTTTTCGACAATTAAACTGTGTACTTATGCTAAATTTAACTGTTTTCAATAGAACTGATTATTTACATAAAAATGGATTTGGCGTTAAATAACCTACAAAGGTTGATATGCCATAAAACCAAACCAAACCTCCCAATTATAGGTTGAATAGTACCTTGATTGTTCATCTAGATGGATGGATTTGGCATTAAATAACCCAATAATGTTACACTATTAAACAATGAAATAAACAATGCTTTCAGTAGATAAGATATAGCTACTGAGGTATAAGAACTACCACTCAAATTTCAGAGGCTTGCTACTTAATTTGATTCTTTAAAATTTCACTTGGGCCGAGTGAAAAAGAATTCTATTACTCTTCTGTGCTGATGTTAACATATCTTCAAACATTAAATTCATAACTTATGTCCAGACATAATAGTATCTAACACTAAAAGCAATGTATACCATAAGTTGAGCTTAAAGGAAAAACTTTTTACTTATATATATATATATATATATATAAATAACAAACAACATCATTAGTAGAGAATTATACATAGATAAACTCTCTGATGCTCATGGTATAATGGTTACCATATTCAGAAAGGGACAAGAATTTGAACTCAGGTTGTCAAGACTGTTTGCATGTAACAGAGCGATAATATTCTCAGGAAAGGTTGGAATCCAATTATTTTCCCTCTGACTATGGTTTGCCTGGGCTTTAGAATGCACCAACTTCTTCTCTACAGAGAGGTAAGACTCCCACTTAGTGTCCTGGATATGACACAAAACACTCTGATAGAGAGGCTGGTGTTTTGGGGAATGGGGAGTATCCCTTCATTGTCATTGCTCCCAGGTTTACTTTGGTCCAGAGTGAAAGCACCTGATAGGGTCTTATCTATTAGTCAAATAGAACTAAACAGTGTATTTATGCTAAATTAAATTGTTGGAAAAAGAACTGTTTTGATATTTAAACTGTGTACTTATGCTAAACTGAATTGTTTGAAATTAGACTGTTTTTACATTTTACCCCATGTATTGTCCAGTTGGTTGGGGATGTACAATACACTGACTGCTTCCCCGCAGAGGGGAAAGACCCCCCCCAACGAGTGTCCTGAATATGATACTAAACAATCAAATGTTGAGCTTCCAGTAATGCAGTAGCTTTGGAGAATGTGGAGTACCCCTTCATTGCCATTGCTCCCAGGTTCACTCTGGCCCAGAGTGGGAGTACCTGATAGGGTCCTATCTATTAGTCAAATAGAAATAAACTGTGTATTTATGCTAACTGAATTGTTGAAAATAGAACTGTTTATATGTATAAAAATGGATTTGGCATTAAATAACCTACAAGGGTTGATGTGCCATAAAGCCAAACCAAACACTGACAATGGTTTTTTAACATTGGTACAGCAACCAGTCTAAAAGAATGAAAACTCTGAATTTAAAACTGCTTAAAAATTGACCTTTTGTCACATCCTGCTATTGTTGAGGGTTTGAGTAAAGATTTAGTTTATGGAAAACAATTTAGAAAAAAAAAAAAAAACAGATTCTTGAAACTAGACTTACTGAAATGAAATATGGAAAAATCAAAAAAGTTTGATTTTGGAGCTGTAATTTTAATATGCCCAGCCCAGTTGACTTGGGCTGTTGAATAGACTGCTTGCACATCTGTAGAGGGTTAAGACTTCCTGAATGTCCTGGATATAACATTAAATAATCTGCTGGTGAGACTCCAGTAATTCTGGTGCTTTGGGGAAGATAGAGTAACCCTTGCCATTACTCCCAGGTCCACTTTGGCCCAGAGTGGTGGCTCATGAAGTTTGACATTTAATCTGAGTGCAAACAAATGACTAATGCTAAACTGAATTGTTTGAAATAGAACTGTTTGATCATTTAACTATGTGTGAACGAATGACCAATGTTTAATTGAATTGTTAGCGATACATAGCAACTATTTAACTTTGTTGACTCATGTTTACAAATCATTTGTATGTGATAAATATGTATAAACCGGATTTGGCATTAAATAACCTCCACTGGTTGATATGCCATAAAACCAGAATAAATTATAAAATGCCTTTTAATTCTCAGAACATAAATGACATCACCAACACACAACATAATATCAACATTAACTTGTCTATAATTTTTATATGTCTCATATGTCAAATAGAGAGATATTTATATTGAACAACTTCTTGAACCATTTTAATAAATGAAGTCCATATATGTTTTTTATAGATTTTTTTTTAAAGCAGGAAGCCCAGTGAAAAAAAAAATTGTCAAAATTTTTTTAATCATGTTTTGACAAAATATCTTTTAATTGTAAATATTAAATTAAACATGAAAAGAAATTTTTGACAAAATGAGTAAAATATTGTCAAAGATATTTTGTGCAACTCGGCTTAATGCTTTTATATTTATTTATAAAACCCAGCAGATTAAGTTGTGCTTATCTTCCAAGTGGGCAGAGCTTGTTTGCATTGAAAATAAATATTAAAAATTCTGGTTCTCACATAAGTTCAAACACCAGTAGGAAATTTACTGTGTTACCTAAAAAAGCCATTTTGTTTAGGAAGGCATTTTCTTTTAGGATGTAGAATTTATTCTAAAAGCATTAATGTGGTGATAAATAGGGATATATTGGAATAACCTGACATAAATTGCCCACACAAGACTACTTAATCAAAATACTTTCCCTACATTTTCATCATCATTTTTTTTTTCATTGTAAATAGAGATGCTTTAGATGAATTAGCTTTTTTCTGTAATAGAATTATTTGCAATCTGATGACACTAGACCTCTAGCAAAACAAGTTGGTCTGATTTTCAAACTGGTGTTGTTTTTGTGTTGTGTGTGTGTGTGTGTATATATATATATATATAGATGTTTGTATTGTGTTTATAAAAAGAACATTGAAATTCTGACTACATATTTAATATTGGTCAATTGAAACCAACAGTTTTATGAAAGAGTTGGCATTTTATCTTTTTTTTTTTTTTTTAACAGGAGTGAAATATTAAATGGAAAAAGAAAGATTCAAGCTTGAATTAAAACTCACATTCAAACAATCAACTTATATAAACTGATAAATGAACATCGAAATATAGATGCATATGGAACAGGGAAAAGAGACTGAGTGTAAATAGAAAGAGGAGAAATAGATGGGAGTAAGAAAATTTAGGTGTTAATAGAGACTGATAGATTGAGGGAGAAGAGAGATAGATAGCAAAATTTCAAGTATGAAGATTGTTACACTATGAAAAGTTGAAAATCAGCAATTTATATTAAGTTCTCACAAATAACTTAGTCAAAGGATCAAACCTAGTGAAATTCCTCACTTTTGTCTCATTCTTTCATGATTTGATCGACCAACTAGAACAAGGTTCCTTTCCTTCAATCTCTCAAACATCCAAAAATGCCTCGTGTCATTTAAAAAATCTCTGCTGTTAACAGAACTTGATCTCCAATAATATGTATTGATTTTTAAATGCTTCTCTGTCACTGTCCAGGATTTTGAAGCTCAGCCTGTTCAGACTGAAAAACCTGCTGACTGTATCTCTGCAGAAGGGCAAAACCTTCCTGATGAGTGTCTGGGGTATGACATTAGGCTATCTGTCCTGGAGCTTTGGGAAATGTGGAGTACCCCTTCATTGCCATTACTTCAAGTTCACTCTGTCCCAGAATGGAAGTACCAGTTAGGATCCTGTCTATGGGTCAAATGCAACTGTTGAACCATTTAATAGTGTTAATAGTGATTGATGTTAAAGGGAATTGCTCATGCTAGATGGCTATATTTGGAACCATTTCACTGTGTGCAAACAAATGAGTGATGTAGAATTATTAGTGTTAAATAATAGTACTTGAAACTCTTATAACTATGTACAAAGACTGAATTATTGGTATTACATAGCAATTAGCAATACTTGGAAGCATTCAACTGTGTGCAATTGAATGAATAATATTGTATAGAATTATTCATACTAAACAGCAACACTTGAAACCATTGAACCATTGTGAAAAGAAATGAATTCTGGCTCATTTAATAATGTTACTGACAAACTGTGTTTACAAATCAAATATGTAAAATATGTGTGGAAGTAAATAATGGAAATGAATCTGACAGTATGAAGAAAATGGAAAAACAAAGTAATCCAAAAGTGATGAATCTGTTATAATGGAAAATCAATGTTAAGATGTTTCAGTTTTAGTAAACTTTCATCAGGACTTTAAGTAAAGTTGGTGACTGTAGTCGAGGGCGACCTGAAGGCTCCCTTTTCAGTAGCTGCTCCACTTTTTCCTTGATATGTACCTAAAAATGGTTACTGTTAAGCAAGGAGGCATCATGTACCATTTTTTTAAAGTCTTTGGAATGACTTGATCTGGGATTGAATCACGGTCTCCCCAGGACTTCAAGATAGTGAAAAAAAAGTGTTGCTCGAACAATGAGTGATGTTTTGATAAATGGCTTTCCGTTGAAATAAAATCATCATTTTTAGATTACTTTTGTTTTCTATTTTCTTCATTTAATGTGTGCATAAATAGGATTTGGCATTAAATAACCTACAATAGTTGATATGCCCTAAAATCCAACTAAACCAAATCCTATATTTAATATATATGTATAAACAGGATTTGGCATTATATAACCTATAATTGTTGATATGCTATGAAACCCAACCAAGCTGAATTTTGACACAATTTTATCTCTATTTTGGACACTTTTAGCCAGACACACGTGATAATCCCAAATTATTCAGGTGAATGTGAATTCTAAGAGCAAGAGGTAATTAGATTTTTTCACCCTGGTATACTTTATGCAACACTTTTCTGGGTCACCAGAATATATTAAAAAGAAATGGGTCAAAAGGAATAATTAGGTAACTCGTTATGTTGATAGATGGAAATAGTTTTCAGTTTCTTTCCTTAAAAAAGAACAAACTTTTAATAGAAATTCAAATATTGCCATTTAATTTTTGTCTGATGCTGAGACAGAGGATCAATTAATCATTTGTTAATTTAATAAGAACTGAATATCTACTGAAAAGAATCAGAGTAAATTAATGATTTTGATGCTAATTGCAATGTCTTTGTTTAGAAAGTCAGTATATGAAGAAAGTTTAAGATCATTTAAAACAGGTATACTCTTTATACTTAGAATATCAATGTTTCAAAAGCTAATGTATCAATGTGTTTGGCCATTATCTTAAAAATTATCTCAAATGGATCGATCTAACCTATAGATGGTTTCCTAACAGATATTTTAGGTCAGAGTGGACCTGGAAGTAATGGCAACAAAGATAACTCCACTCTGATCTCAGACTCCACTACCAGATGCATAGGAGTGTCATACATGAGACAAGTCATTTTTGATCACACAGGTCAACTCGTATTATAAGATTTATGTATTCACCCAACCATTTTGCCATGAGCTGGATGTGACACAGTCAGTTTTTTAGCAGATTAATGTTGGTTTGAATTCAGTTTTCCTTCTCCTAAGCTAGTTGCTTTACCAAGGCCATAGAACTCAAATTGCCCCACTATTTACCCATAGCTGGGAGGAGAAGAGTTGGATTCATACCTTTCCCAACGGTATTAATGCAAAGTGAAACATTCAATTTCTATGAATGATAATCCTTATGCTAAGCTTGCCTCTTGTATTCTAAAATGCTAATAACCGAAGAAGGGTTTTTATATCCATCGAATATGGTACATAACAAAACATTCCCTAATGTAAATCTCTATACATAGAATACATTTTAAATTAGAACACTTTGGAGACCTCAGATTTTCTTTACAGTGATATAACTTCACTCAAGAGGAAAAAAAACTTTTCTAGTAAACTTAATGATAGCTATGATGCCCCATTCAACAAATATTGAATTAAATCTTTATTTAATTACATGTATATTAGGGAATTTTAATTAAAAATATTTTCTAATTATAATTAAGATCTGAAAGTATTAATTAATGCAACTATTTCTGCCCTGAAGGCATAAGACCTCAGAAACACATAAATATATTAAGGACTGGGATTAATTTATTTATTTTGAAAACAGAAAGTTAGCTAAGAAATAATTTTGTGTTTTTTTTGTTTTTGTTTTTAAACAAAACTAAGACATTGTTAGATTAAATCTCAATTAAGAGGCTCAGTTTACAGTTTTTGTTTGCTTAAGAATTGTTTTTTACTGCATGAGTTCTGGCTATGAATAACTTAGGAAATGAATGAAACATTTGGATAATAATGTCAGTGAATCAGGTCAATCACATAATTCTAAAGAGTGAAGTTACCAATTAACTTTTTTAATGCATAAGCTTAATATATTAAGCTGTGCATGATTTTGTTTTCTCACCTTTCACCACTTCTGTTATTTCTGGTAAAATGTTTATGCTTCAGTGTAAGCTACCTCAGCCATCACCATTCATTCAGTCAATACAAATTTAGCACGTCTTGTCTATTTGGCAAGGATTTTTATGAGCTAGATTGTCTTCGAGACAACCAATCATTCTGCAAAAGCAAAGGTTGCTTTAACAAGTTTTCCTTCTCCTTGATTAGTCTTTCTGTCAAGGCAAAAAAAAGACAAAACAATCTGCCGTACATGCTTAGTATTAAGAGGGATTATTTGTTGACTTGAGCAACTGAAAATTGTATGTGTACTTGTTAGCTTAAACCAAGATGGTTGGGACTGCTGAATACACCAACTACATCTCAACAGAGGAGTAAGACCCCTCCAATAAGTGTTCTAGAGATGACATTAAACAATCTGATGGTGAGGCTTGAGTAATGCTGGAGCTTTGGGAAATACAGAGTACCCCTTTTTTACCATTGCTCCCAGGTCCAGTCAGACCCAAAATGGTAGCACCTTATAGGGTCCTATCTATGGATCGAATAGAACTGTTAAACATTTAAACTGTGTGCAAACAAATGACTTATGATGCTAAATTGAATTGTTTGAAGTAGAACTGTCTGACCGCTTAACTCTGTTTAAACAAAGGACTGATAATTAATTGTTTTTATTGCGGACTTTTTGTCCTCATCTACATAGTTTTTTGTTGTTTCTTCTCACTACGTTTCGGCCAAATTTCACTTCTGGCCTTCTTCAGGTGATTAACCACTACCTCGGATAGGAATGCTGAGTCTTGTAACTGCGAGGTCGCAGTTAATCACCTGAAGAAGGCCAGAGGTGAAATTTGGCCTAAATGTAGTGAGAAGAAACAACAAAAAAAACTACCAAGACGAGGACAAAAAGTCTGCAATAAAAACAATTAATTCTCAGATTAAGAAGCCTCATCTCAAAAGGATTCCCAATAAAGACAATTACAAATGACTGATGTTTAACTGAACAGTTAGTTTTACTGAGCAATACTTGGAATCATTTGGCTGTTTGTGAAACTTAGTAATACTTGAAACAATTTAACTGTGAGCAGAATAATGAGCTTAGGCTTGTGTCAAAATGTTAACAAATAATATACACTTAATATATATGTATGAAGAGGATTGGGCATTAAATGATAATCTTGCCCAGTCAGCTGGGGCTGTAGAATACACTGACTGCACCTCAGCAGAGGGGAAAGACCCCCACCAGCGAGTGTCCTGAATATGACACTAAACAGTCTGATGGTGAGGTTCCAGCAGTGCTAGAGCTTTGGGGAATGCCGGGAACCCCTTCATTGCCATCGCTCCCAGGTCCACTCTGGCCTAGAGTGGTAGTACCTGATAGGGCCCTATCTATGGGTTAAATACTTATGCTAAACTGAATTGTTTGCGTAAACTGAATAGCTTGAAATAGAAATATTTTTGACACGTAATCCGTACTTACATTTAAACTGCATGCTTGTACTTAAGTAAATTATTTGAAGTAGAACTGTTTTTCAACATTAAAACTGTATTTACACTAAATTGAATTGTTATATATAACTGCTTGAATAGTTTGAAATAGAAATGTTTTTGACAATTAAACTGTGTACTTATGCTAAACTGAATTGTTTTAAATAGAACAGATTATTTACATAAAAATTGATTTGGCGTTAAATAACCTACAAAGGTTGATATGCCATAAAACCCAACAAACCAAACCAAAACAGCATTAAATAATCTACAATGGTTGATGTGCAATTAAAACAAACCTACTAAAATGTAAAATTTAATTACAAACTAATCTTAGATTAAGATAGATAAACATATGTAAGTCATAAAACCTAACCAACAACCTGCAGGCCTTGCTTTGGCCAACAAATTACAGTTTATATTTCATATATGATGTGATGACCTCCCATGATTAGGCAAAAATTTAGATCTCAAAGTATATATAGTATCATATTAGAATAATTATGCTCGGGGAGACCACAAAATAAATACCTTCCATTCACAGCCTTTTTTCTTTGTTTAATTCCATTAAAAAAAAAAAGACCCCATGGTGTTGTGGCTAGTATGTCATACTGTAATCATAGTTGCTAAGTTACAACTCCCATTGCATTATTACATTCACTTTTTGACAAATATCCTTTTGAAAAGTATGAGCTTCTTAAGCCTTACAGTTAAATTGTACTACTATTTTTCTAGAAGGATAATTGTGACATTAGGTAACCCTCAAAACTTGATATGCCATTAAACAAAGAAACCAAACCAAATTAAGTACTTAATGAATTTATAGCCTAAACCAACAGTCATAAAATTGATTTGGTTTTTAATATATCAACCCTTATGGGTTATTCAGTGATAAAATTGTATTCATTTGTAAATGTTATTTTAAGATCATAAATATTTATCCAATACAAATAGGGAGTGTCCTCATGGTGTAATGGTTAAAGAGCTGAACTGCAGAATCATAGTGAGTTTGAACTCCAGTCTCTCCCAGCTATGGGTTAAATAGCACAACTACTGCTCTTCTAGAAGGTTGGATTTTGCATTAAATAACCCATGAAGGTTGATATGCCATTAAACAAAGAAACCTAACCTAACCAAACCAATTCAAATAATTTAGCACAGAGTAATATGATTTCAAGTATTCCTAACAGATATTAATAATTAATTCACAAATATATTTTGAATTAACTCTTCTTATTTAATTATTTGTTTGCACAGTTAAATAGTATTGAGTATTCTTGTTAAATAGAACTAATTTTTAACAGAATTTAGGAGGTGCCTGTGGTGAAATGGTTATCGTCGTAGGAAATAGACACAGTGACACGAGTTCAAATCCTGGACAAGACTGATTGCATTTCATATAGCACTAATACCCTTGGGAAAGGCATAAATCCAATTATTCTCCCTCTAGCTATGGGTAAATAGTAGGGCAAACTGGGTTCTTCAGCCTTGGTGAGGCAACTAGTCTAGGAGAAGGAAAACTCTGAATTCCAACCTGTTAAACTCCGCTTAAAAATTGACCTTGTGTCATATCCTGCCCGAGCGGAGGGGTTGGGTAAATAGAAGTTGATGTATAGATGGGACTATAACAGGTTTTACCACTCCAGATCAAAGTGAATCTCAGAAAGGAAAAGTGTCATACCTAGGATAACCCTGGTTTTGGGATTGGGTTGAGCAGAGGATGTACTCAGAATATTCTAAGTACTTTAAACTGGGTGAAATAATGGTTTGCTAGCTTAGCTCATTAACCTTTACACCATGTAAAGTGCCCAGAAAATATAACCATGTTGAAATCAAAATTGGGTGCTTGAGGCTTGCTGTTTGACTGTCAACCAAAGGCAAAAACTCACAATTGCACATATTTGTGTTGTGCAATTTTTGCAACCTTGGCTTGCAGACCATTGTGAGTGAGTTTGATTTGTACTGGGTGCTCTGTATTATTGAACTAGTACCAAAGTTAAACTGAGTCAATGATAATTTTGGTTCAATAATAGAGATGAATTACATTATTATTAAAAAATATATATTGCTCATTTGTCAGAAACTTAATAGTATCGCTAAGGTGTTCAGTGTTTATTCAACATGGAGAATAAAGCAATTTATTAGCAAGGTTTTTTTTTGTTTTGTTTTTGTTTTTTTTTAATTTTTTTTTTTTTTAATTTTATTTAGTCAGAAGTGCCCGGTGAAATATTCACGGGAGTTTCCGAAAAAGAAAAATAGTGTACAAAAGGGCAAAGCAAATAATGGTAATGTTCTCTTATGGTAAATAATATATAAGAAAAGAACAAAATAGAGAAGGGATTGAAGAACATGAAAATGATAACTGAAGATTCCTTAATATCTGGGCTAGAAAAGAACAATGCAATGGTTTGCAAGAAAAATAAGTAATATATATATATATATATATATATATATAGTCATCCACAGACAGATCTTTCGTTCTATCAGAACTCATCAGTGTGGCTAGACAGTAGCTTCCCATAGCTGGGATCGAAACCCGGTTGACTCAAACGCCAAGCCAAGGCCTCTAACCATTCAGCCACGAGGAGCCATTAGCTGTGAAGTAAATTTTAAATGGTTATGAATCACAATTACTATTGTTTACATACATCCGTTCAGTGGCTGCCGAGACCTCAATTCATATATGAAGAGGCTTGCAATATACGCTAATGGCAACATGATTACTTCTTCGCCAAAGAACTCAATCCTACGGTGGTAGGGGATTATATATCTCTATAGTCATATATATACACACACAGACACATGAAGGTCATTCAATAAATAAGGGGAATATTTTTGAAAAAACATTTTTTTTCAGAAATCTAAACTTAGCATTGTTTGGAATTGGTTTATAGAAAAATATTATTTCAATCTGAGAAATATAGTTGTTTTTAGATGATTTGAAATGACAGCAAATCAAACAGTGCTCGAAAATTGAACAGCGGTCTGTCATTAAATTTTTGGTGGCAGAGAAGTGCAAACTATATGAAAGTTACTGAAGAAGGTGTAATGTGTACAAAAAAGCATGTTTTAGTCTCTCCCCGCTACCAAAAGAAAAATTTACAAATGAACTAAACATGAGTTTGCTCTAACTGGCCTAAATTGAAAAGACTCTAGGGTAAAGAAAAAGTTAGCCATGCAGTGGTCAGTTAAGATCCTGTGGACAGTTTTCTGGGATATGAAACAACCTATTACTATTAATTTGATTGAAAAAGGGGCCATTGGTAACTGTTTTCTATTGCCAACTTCTTAGGCAAAAGTGAACAAGTCTCATATATATTAATATCAGTACCTAATGGGTCAGAAGAAATCTAACTAGGTTTCATTTTCATCAGGATGAATCTGCTTTACCTTGTAAGAAGCACTTTCTTTGTTTACTTTGTCCTCTGTCAGAGTTTTTTTCTTTTGGCTAGACATAACAATATTCTTTGATATTTTTTCCCAGACATTACATATGATTTTAGTCCTCTTTTTTATGGAATTTTTTTTCCCAAATATCAATTTGTGTATTTGTTTATTCATGAGTTAGATCATTTTGGATTTTTTTTTTCTCCTCTGCCAGAGTTAAAGTTAGGATTAACCTAAAATAGAAATACAATATATATATATATATATATATATATATATATATATATATATATATATATATAAAAGGAACAAAAGTGGTAATACAAATAGGAATATTTCTTTTGTGCTATTTATTCTTTGATTGCTGTCAGCTAGTTTTGAGCTTCAGTCATCAAGAGTAAAGTTTTTGCAGAAAAATTATTTTTTCCATTTCTTTTTTTGTGACAAGAGAAGCGAGGAAAAAGTACACTGCTGACTTAGCAATAGTCGAATGAAAATTATTTCCTGGTGTCCAATTGTTTTCAACAGACCTTTATATCTTTGTTGTCAAATGAGCTTTTCATTTGGGAGGTATATGTTAAGCATGGTTTGTTTATTTTGGTGTTTATATACCACCCCCAAATCTTTCTATCCAATTTAAAAGCATTGCCATTCAGTTTTCTTGAATTCATTTGAGGTCAGTGTTTGTAAATGTTTTATCCATTTGTCTTGGTAGGTTTTCTATCTTCTCTGTTATATAGTTCAAATATATACAGTATTGTCCAGGAATGATTGCATACCAATCAACTTTTTTATGAAACATAAAATGATACCAGAGTCTTATTTGAAGAGGAATATTATCCAATCAAAATGGATATTAGTAATTATTAACTCTTGAGTGTCGAAGGTTTGTCACCAAAAATGTTAATCCATCTTAAGCAAAAATAATTTTGCAGGAATTTATTTAAATGGAATGTACTTCTTTTGAGACTACTATATATTCATATTTTTGGTATATGTAATTTTACCAATTTATTAGCAAGCTTTTTAATGATTTTTAATAGCATGTCAAGCTGTTGAGGATTATTTTATGCCTAGAGGTTAGGGAATTGCATACATTGTACATTTTATCTTTAAATTTTTTGTGGAGTTGTTTTCGACTTTTTGCACTGTTATATCAAGTATTTCAATAGCAAATGAATAATTTGGACAATGTTGTACGGTTTCAAGTATTCCTATCCAATACTAACAAGAATATGATTGCAAGTAATTATATCTGTTTAGTAGTAGTCTGTCTGTCTGAATTTTCGAGATGGTGCTTGATATGCATTATTTCGGTAGTGATTATTTGAACTGTTGTCCTCATCTTTATTGCGATAAATTAGACCAATGTTTCGGCCAATGTATCCACCAGCTTTCATCAGGGTTTCTTCACTTATCTGAGTGTAGAAATGATCCAACCTGAGAAATCATGATTAAAGTTCTTGAACACCTTGTTTGATCAACAGTCAAACTTTAAAAAGCACTTCCCAGGCTGAATCATTTCTATAATCAGATAAACAAAGGGCAACTGAGGAAGGCTGGAGGATTCAGTGTCCGAAACGTTGTTTTATCATAACCCAATAAAGATGAAGACACCAGTTCGATAAATCACTACCAAAAATAACCCGTTGGAAGCAGATACAACTTCAAGTAACTATTCTTAATACAAATAATGTACAATTATATGATATCACATTTTCCAATCAAATACCAATAAGGTACACACAGGTATATAATTTGAAAACAGATCTATTTGACTCATAAACAGTACCTATTAGAATACTACCATTCCAACTCAGAGAAGACCAAGAAGTAATGAAAATGAAGGTAAACTACACCCCCAGTTGTTCAGAAATCAAGCCTCACCATCAGATGCAGTTTAGTGTCACACACAGGATACAGCTTCTTTCAGGGGCTTCTCACCCCTCTGCACAGTATACAGTTAGTGTAATCTAAGCTCCACTAACTGGGCAGAGCAAGTTGTTTTTTGTCTTCTTTCATCACGTCAGAAGTGCTGAAGGAAATAATCAGTTTGTCCAAGAAAAATAATGTGTATAGAATTCAATAGTTCTGTCTCAGATAATTTCATATTATTAAGAATTAAAGTAATTATGCAAAAGTATCCTTACAGGGTATTTATATTTCATAAGCAGACAATATTTTAAGTGACAATCAAAAACATTTAGATATTAACATAATCGAATAAATTTCCTTTGATCAAGAGCAGTTGCCTATAAGCATGTTTTGTATATGAAATCGTTCTTTGTATAAATTATACAAAGAAAAATTCACTGTACGTTTAAAATTCCATCTTAGCATAATCCTTCCTTTCTTGAATATTTGAATATAATTCACTATGTGCCACGAGACAGAAATTTAGTTGAGTTTTGCAAAAGCTACTTTTATTAGTATTATTCAAGACGATAGAATGGTTAATATATATAAATATCACATAAAGACAAAAGTAAAAAAAAAATCACTTTCTTGGTATCATTATAAATTTATTTCAGTTTCCTACGATTTCTCGTAAGCCCAACTTTTTAAAATGAATTAGAAAAAAAATTTTTTTCATTTTATATACTATTTACCAACCCCTCCGCTCGGGCAGGATATGACACAAGGTCAGTTTTTTAGCGGAGTTTAACAGGTTTGAATTCAGAGTTTTCCTTCTCCTAGACTAGTTGCCTCGCCACCAAGGCTGAAGAACCTAGTCTGTCCTACTATTTACCCATAGCTGGAGGGAGAATAATTGGATTCATACCTTTCCCAAGGGTATTAGTGCTATGTGAAATGCAATCAGTCTCGTCCAGGATTTGAACTCGTGTCGCCGTGTCCAATTCCTACGACGATAACGACTACACCAATTTATTGAAATTAAAATGATCAATTTTATCTATTTACTAAATTTATAAAAAAGAAAAAAATTAATAAAAGTTAAAGCTACTAAATCTATTATTTTTCATATATATACATTTTGAAAAAAAAGTTATCCCGAATTAAGATACTACGGAAAATTAAAAGATTAAAAAAACCAATCCCAGAATTATTGGTTCTGGGATTGGTTTTTTAATCTTTTAATTTTCTGTGAAATATAAATTAAGGATAACAGTATTTTTTTTCTTAGGTTTTTTATGTGAGCCCAGACGACCGTGTCGGTAGCATACACTGACTGCATCTTGGCAGAAGAGTAAGACCTCGCCCCCAACAACAAGTGTCCGGGATATGATATTAGACTATCTGATGGTGAGGCTCCAGCCTTGGAGATTAGGGGAGTGTCGAGTACCCCTTTATTGCCATTGCTCAAAGGTCCACTCTGACCCGGAGTTGAATCACTTAATCGGATCCTATCAATGGGTCAAATAGAAAACCATGTATGCAAACAAGACAATTGTTAAATTATTACTGTTATATAGCAATACGTGAAACAATTTAACTGTGTATTTTTAAAAAAAAAGAAGCTTAGTCTCGTTTAAGAATATGCAGAAAAAGGATTTTGCATTAAATAACCTACAATGGTTGATATGCCATGAAACCAAACTTAACCGTATGCAGACTGAATCTCCAGCAGACTTTATCAAAAAGAGGTGACCTGGATATGACGCTAAAATGCATTCAGCGGTGAGGATCCAGTTGTGACAGTGTGTGAAGTACCCCTTCATTGCCATTACTTCCAGATCAACTCTGTCCCAGAGTGGTAATACCTATTAGGGTCCCATCTATGGGTTGAACAGATCTAAAGAAAATAATCTTTAATAAGACCATATGGCAAAAAATTAACACATATATATCTATGAATGTACAATGAACACAATTCGCGAACCTTTATGCATAAGCCTGGACGAACCGACATACCATTAAAATCAACTAACTCATCAATCTAACGTTATTTTATCTGTTGTAATTTGGTTCTTGAGTTTAAAGAAACCAAAATTACCAGTTCCGCCATCGTGTAAGAAAAACGGAAGTATGAGAAGCGCCATTGTTATTTGAAAAGGAAAAATGTGGTAGGAGTTTGTTTCGAGAGCGAACATCTGACTGGAATCAATATAGTTACCTTCCCAAGAAATTGTTAAAACTTCCCTCTTTTTTTAATTTTTTTTTACATGTAACATTTTTCTGTAAACAAATCCAGTTGTCATGTTTAAAAAAAAAAATCAACCGAGAAGGGGTTGTCACTTGTCAGAAATTAAAGCAGATATTCACAAAACAAAACAGTATCGATATTTGGATGATGAAAATTCTAGGTTGAGTCAAGGTTAGCAATATTTTGGTAACGTAAGTCTCTATTCTGATATTTTTGCCGAGGTCATGGAGATGATGAACAACACGGAACTATGAATCATCGGATTTGTTTCTATGGCTTGGAGCCCAGCCTGAGGATCCACAGTTTTAAACCTAACTGACCTCCTCTGATTGTTGAGGTTTTTGCAACCGAAATAAAGTTTCTTGATGCATCTGATTACTGCACTGTGATCAACTGCGCCTTCACCATTTGCACAACAGATGACGTTAGCACCTGTTAAGCAAAATTTCCCGAAGTAGACGACGTTGCACGTTAATCTGTACGACTTTCAAATCACACACGGAATGAAGCAAAGCACAACATGTCAGTACACCAACTATCACAATACTCAGCCCAATCAGCCAGGGTTGCAGATTACACAGACTGCATTTCTGCAGAGAGGTAAGATACCCCCAACGAGTATCCTGGATATGATACTGAACAATCTGAGGGTCAGGCTTCAGTAATGCTGGAGCTTTGGGGAAAGCAGAGTACCCCTTTATAGCCATCGCTCCCTAGTCCACTCAGGCCCGGAGTAGTAGCACTTGATAGGGTCCAATCTCCGGGTCTAATAGAACTAAACCGTGTACTTATGTTAAACTGAATTGCTTGAAATAGAACTGTTTCTATGTATAGAAATGAATTTGGCATTAGATAACCTATAAAGGTTGATATACCATCAAATCAAACCACAATACTACCTAACACAGTGGTTAACTACCATGCCTTGAATAACTTCAGTCTCATGATAAACGCGCCGCAAGCGAGCTCCAAAATATTGCAAAACTTTTGACTTGCTCGAGTACATTACAGATGATTTTAGTCAAGAAAAGAATTATAAATATTTTTATCAATCTGTCTATTCAATCAGAATATGTATGTTTTTTCTTTTAGTTTTCTTTTTGTTTTGTTTTTTGGTGGTGGAGAATATTGCTCACAGGAAAAATAAACTATCTTTAAGAAAAATTAAAAAAAATTGCCAGTTGTCAACTAAAATAATCCAAACAATGGTTCAAATAGGAGGTTTTTTTTATTCCTTGTTCATTCCTTGGTATCAAAAATCTGAATATTTCCTACTTGGGATAGACTTCAGTGTATTCTGGTGATAGAATCATCATCATCATCTGCACTGCTTTCATTCAGTCAATGACAGATGGGTAAAAGACTCAAGCATACAAATACGTTAGCCTTGCCTTTTTTTTTCCTCGAAAGGCAAGGCAAATAATGACAGTGCTCTCTCATGGTATGTGATGTATAAGAAAACAAACTATGGAAGAGATAAAGAACATGAGAATGGTGACTGAAGTTTCCTTAACATCTGGGCTAGAAGAGTACAATGCCATATTTTTTGTAGAAATATATATATATATATATATAGCTAATACATAAGTACATGACAATTTTTTTTTTCAAGAATGCAAAGATACCAAGACTTTCTCCGAGCCATTGGCCTAATAAGAAGAGTGTTCGGCACTGGTCCGGGAGACTGGGGTTCAATCCCAGATCGAGTCATATCAAAGACTCAAAAAAATGAAGCTTTAGGAAAAGTAGAGCTTTTCTTTATTGCCATTACTTCAAGGTCCACTCTGACCCAGAGTGGTAGTACCTGTTAGGGTCTTATCTATAGGTCAAGTAGGACTATTTAATCATTTACTAGGGATTATTATTATGTTATTTGAAGCCATACAGCTATATGCAATATATTTTTATTACATAGGAATACTAGATAAAAAGAATTTAGTATTTGATTGGAATAACATTTAACCGTGGACAAACAAATGAGCCCAAACCACTCCTTTAGAAATAAAGTTACCTACTAACTATTTGCTCACAAACCACACACACACACATCATCATCATCATGTCGTGCTGGTAGCACGGATATCCCTGACCCACGCTCGCCACTTTTCCCTATCGTTCATCGTCTCAGGACAACATCCCGTATCCTCACATAGTTGCTGAATGTGTGTTCGTCCTGGTCGTCCTGCTTTTGCTCGGCCATGTGTGGGGGTCCATAAGAGTACATCACTTATGAGTTCGTCCCTGCTTCTCCAGCAGTGTCCTGCATGTCTGGTTCGTCTAACTTGAATAGTTTTCGTGATAGGAGGCAGGTGGCCGTACAGTTGGTGTCTTGTGGGGTGTTGCCGCCAGGACTTGTTCAAGATTGCTCGCAGCATTCTTTTGTAATTGCCGTCTAGCTTCTTCTCCAGCCGTTTTGTTAGAGTCCATGTAGTGCATCCATATAGCAGTATCGATGCGACCGCTGCCTGGAAAAAACTGCGTTTCATTTTATCGGTTAGGTCTGATTTCCATATAATCGATATACACATACATATGTACAGGGTTTGGTGTCAGATAACCTACAAGTGTTCCTATGTCATAAAACAATAACCTAGCAATTCAAATAAGTTTATAAGTAACAGCTATAACCCACGAAGAACGAATGAAACAAACTTTGGCATAAAAATAACCCAAGAATTGACATGCCATATAATCCAACCAAACCAAACTCAACCCAAACCTTGCGAAATAGTCCATTGAATTTTCTGCATCCCTTAGTAGAAAGTGCCACCTCACTAACAGTTGAGGTTTTGCAAGACTTGACCTAGTGTTTTAGATGTCGCAGATTTTGTGCGTAGCTACAGACGGAAGAAATTTGAGATTAACTTTTCTTTCGTTACTGAGCAGATTTCCCTGAGGAAGTGAATATTTGCTGGAAAAAAATGTTTGTGTGCTAAAACAGATGCAGAAAAACATAAATAGGTAAGTGTATACATTTAAGCACAAATGCATTCTCAAATCACCATAATATATACAGTTTAACATATGCTAATTTAAACAAAATGTGTAAATATATTCATAAATACACAAGCATATTCACAAACTTATATAAATAAGCAAGGCGGCCCGTGGAGTAATGGTTATCGTCGCAGGAAATGGACACGGCGACACGAGTTCAAATCCTGGACGAGACTGATTGCATTTCATATAGCACTAATACCCTTGGGAAAGGTATGAATCCAATTATTCTCCCTCCAGCTATGGATAAATAGTAGGGCAGATTAGGTTCTTCAGCCTTGGTGAGGCAACTAGTCTAGGAGAAGGAAAACTCTGAATTCAAAACCTGTTAAACTCCGCTTAAAAAATTGACCTTGTGTCATATCCTGCCCGAGCGGAGGGGGTGGGTAAATATGATAAATAAGTAAGGCGTAAAATGTGTGTATTTTTTGCTCATACACATAAAGCTGATGTGTTTGTTTGGGTTTTATGGTATATCAACCTTTCTAGGTTATTTAATGCCAAATCTATTTTATACGAAGAAACAGTTCTATTTCAAACAATTCAGTTTAGCATAAGTACATATTTTAATTGTCAAAAACATTTCTATTTCAAGCCATTTCATCATCATCATGTCGCACTATCAGCATGGATATTTCTGACCCTCTCTCGCTACCCCTCCTTATCGTCCATTGCTTTTAGCAGGTCTTCTTGGCCACATCCCGTATCTGCTGTATGTATGTTCGAGCTGGACGTCCTGCCTTTGCTCGTCCCTGTGAAGGGGTCCACGGGAGTATATCATTTACGAGCTCGTCCCTACTTCTCCAGCAGTGTCCTGCGTGTCTTATTCGTCTAATTTTGATAGTTTTCGTGACGGGTGGTCGGTGGCCGTACAATTGCTTTTTTGTTGGGTGCTGTCTCCAGGACTTGTTCATTATCGCTTGCAGCATTCTTGTGTAGTTGCCATCAAGTTTTCTCTCCATACGTTTTGTTAGCGTCCACGTGGTGCATCCATATAGCAGTATCGATACTACCGCTGCTTGGAAGAAATTGCGCTGACCTACACTGAAACCACTCAAACTATTTAGTTTAGTCGAATAGTTCTATTTTAAACAATTCAGTTTAGTATGAGTATAGTTTTTTTTACACATAGTTAAACGTCAAAACAGATCTATTTTAAACAATTGAATTTAGCATAAATACTCAGTTTAAATGCAGAAACACTAGATTCTGGAAATCACAGTTTAGTTACATAGATAGGACCCTATCAAGTGCAACCCCTCCTGGCCAGAGTGGACCTGGGAAGGATGGTAATAAAGGGGTACTCTGCATTCCCCAAAGATCCAGCATTTCTGAAGCCTCACTATCAGATTGTTTAGTGTCATATCCAGAGATGCAGCCGGTGTAATCTAGTGCCCCAACCGTCTACATTTGGATTATGCATAAACTTGTCACCAAAACGACCGCTGATTCTCACCTCAAACAATTTTCTGAATAGCCAACTATGTAACTTTACAAAGTCAGTGATATTTTTCTTCTTAAGGTTTTCTAATTCGTATATTTCATTTATTACTTATAAAAGGCTAGTAGATAAGAATAATCTTTATTATTCATCTCATGATGCTTGTATATATATATATATATATATATATATATATATATATATATAATTTGTTTTTGTCCGAGGCAATATGCTACTTTGTACTCGTCTCTTACACAAACATACGGGCCATTTTAGTATGTGATATATATACACACACACACACACACACACAAATTGTTTGTCCGAATACGGAATCTGTCATTAAAACAACCGCTGCTTCTCACTTTTCACATATTGGGTTTGCCTGGTATATAACTTGACAATGGTTGCTAGATTTGCTAATTTGCATATTTATTTATTACTGAAAAAAAATGCAATTTCAAAATAATCTATCTTATTTATCTCTTATTCAGATGGCCATTTTTCTTGTTATATATATATATATATATATATATATATATATATGAACGCTGAGTTTTTTATTTGTTCGATCTGTTTTTTTTTATCTTTCAAAAAATTAGTCATTGTGTGTGTGATGTATAAATCTTGTACTTTGAAGTCAGTAATTTGCTTCGACATAGAATTATGAAGCTAAAACAATCATTTTCTCTTGGAACAAACGAGTTTCGAAGCAAGCTGTTTGGTTACTTAAGAGTGATTTTTTTTCTCTTAACTGTCTAACTAATTTGCATAATTTACTTTAATAGTTGCTGATTAGAAAAATAGAAATTAATAATTAACTTTTATTATTCATTTTCAACCTTATTTTCATGTATTTTTTATTAACCCTTTGTCTTCCCCCTTCCCCAAGTGTTTGGTTGATAGTTTGTATAAAAATTCTCTGCTACCATAGTGTTATTTACGACCTTGAGGTTCTCGTGAATGGCCATCGTTAGCCTTATTGCAAATCGAATCACTTTCTGAAAATAATCTCTGCATGATGGCTGACAGTATCATAGATAGTGCACGTCTGAAAGTGCCCATCAGAAGGCAATGCTGATTTCTGTGTCCATGCCCGTGAAATAGATCGTGTCGATGCCTCGAGTAAGTTAGTCCGTGAGGTGTTTACTTTATCACTTGTTTCGGGTCTTTCAACATCGCTTTGTATTGATGTTTTTGCAAAAAAGTTTCATGAGATTTAAAGGTTTTGCATAAGCCAATGAAAATCTTCCTCAATTCCGACTCTTCTTGTGAGATGTTATATAAGCGTCTTCTTCTTGGTTGGTTAGTCGTTTGGGTTTTATGGCATATCAACCTTTGTAGGTCATTCAACGCCAAATTCTGTCAATATATACATACAGATTCAACCAAAGATTTCAAAACGAATATTAAGGTATGCAGAATTTTCTATTAGCAGGATTTCATTTGTTTGCACAAGATTAACCAGTTTTAAGTTGTCATATTTTTTGCAACAACTCTGTCTCTCTCAAGAAGGACAGAATGTCATCTATTTTGACGTTCTCGAACAGATCGGTTAAGTTATTTACTTTGAAAAATCGCTTTCTGATAACAGCGAAACTTCTGCATTCTATAAGAATGTGTTTAACCGTGCAAGTTGTCTGGCAGGTTAAACACTGGTTGTGGTTCCTGTTACAAACTTCTGTCTAATGATCATTTTTTCTTTGGATTTAAAAAATAGGCGAAACTAATTGCTATTAAATAAACCTAGTAAGGTTTGATAAGAATTAGAGATTTTATATTGTTCTGCTTACCGGCATACGAGAACTTTATTTTATACATATTCAAACGATTGTTATCTTCATACAATTTTTGTCATCCGTTGTTATATATATATATATATATATATATGCGTGTGTTGAGAAGAGAACAAGTGAGTTATATCAGCCACTAAAATTGATGGTTTAAATTGTTGTTTTCAAGATTCCTCCACGCAGCAATTCGTCGAACATTTTGTCAAATTTTAGTTTTGGAAGACAGCTTCTCAGAGTGTCAAATCATTGAATATAATTTTAAAAATTCATTCTCATATCTTATATACTTACAAATGTGAAAATTCATTCTCATATCTTATATACTTGCAAATGTGAATGTATGCACGTATTAAGGGTGTGTGCGTATGTATGTATGTGTGTGTGTGTGGATATATGTGCGTATTGAAATTCCACAAGATATCAAAGCTGTAACACGAAGTTTCATACTTTGTTTTAACCATCATCTTCATACTGTTTGATGACTGTGGTCCTAATGGCTGTATGAGTAATAGTTTGGAATACTAGAGGATTTTGGCGACTCGTAACATCTGCCAGTCTGAGGATTAGAGAAAGGCAAAAAATGGCGGGATTAAAATTATTCCATTGTCCATAGACTTTATATATAAATTTCGTTTTAGATTTTTAGTTGTAAGTGTGTACGTATGTATATAATAAGTAAATATAAATTAGTTTTTATATATATAATAGCATGAAAGCTTGTCTGCGACATCAGGTTTCATAACATTTTCTAATTGACAATCAATCAGGCAGAGGACAAAAGATAATGAAGAAATCGAAAAATACAATCAAAAGAACGTTAGAATTATGTACTACTCTTTGTATGTTCGTGTAGGTAATATTTACGTATAATTGAGTGTGGACGTATTAGTGATGTTTAGTATGAATCTGAGGTTATCTCCTGGATATATGAGATGCGATGTTTAGCCAAAAGTTGCGGCAGGTTGACTGAGAAAAAAAAATTTTTTTCATTTGTTTCTTTATATATTCGTGTGTGTGGACGTGGTGATGATTTTAACTAAAGAACAATATATCATCATTACATTTGGAAGAAAATGAAGTTTTGATTTGTAAGCATAAAAGGCGAGTGTAGTATGGTAGGCAGGAATCGGAATAAATATCATAGTGATGAGATATTTTATATTGTAATATACTATAGTTTATTATGCAATATTAGCAATTTATGCTGGAATATGATTTGTGTTAGATTGCCATAATAATTTGTATTAGTTATGTTATGTGTTAATGATTTATTACGTATACATCACTGTAATCTATGATTGTATTTGCCCAGTCGGCTGAAGCTGTAGAATACACTAACCGCTTCTCTGCAGAGGGGTAAGACTCCCCCAATGAGTGTCCTAGATATGACACTAAACAATCTGATGGTGAGGTTCCATTAATGCTAGAGTTGTGGGGGATGTGGAGTACCCCTTCATTGCCATTGCTCCCAGAGCTAGTCTGGCCTGGAGTGGTAGCACCTGGTAGGGTCCTGTCTATGGGTCAAATAGAACTAAATTGCATACTTATGCTAAACTGAATTATTTGAAATAGAACTGTTTTTATATTTAAACTGCGTACAAATGCAAAACTGAACAGTTTGAAATAGAACCAATTATTTGAATAAAAATGGATTTGGCATTAAATAACCAACAAAGTTTGATATGTCATAAAATCCAACCAACCAACCATGATTGTACATTAGGGATATATTGTGTTAAGACGATGCAATAATTGTTTGTATAACTGTCATTTTTTTTCTTACGTGTGTTTGTGGTGATGATTTTAACTAACAAGCATATTATCATCATTGCATAATTCAGGAAATGAATATATGATTTGACGTGTAAGAGTAATAGTTGGAGAGTTGTGTTTGCTTACAATTATTTTTATTACTTATCTATGTTGTGTAAAAGTTATGTTACGAATACGTTATTGTAATTTATGATGGTGTGTGCTTTGGGTATATGTTAAATATACTGTGTGGAGACCTATTTCTAACACTCATGAAAACATGGCTAATATGATGTCAACAGGTTGTGGAAGTGCATGAGGATGGATATAAAGATTTAATGGAGGAAGGTGGTACTTAGGGTGCGTCGGGTGTGTTGATTGATGAAGGAAAGTGGTACTTACGATGCGTCGGGTATGTTGTGGGGTCATTTTTAGAAGTGGAGGTGGTATAGGTAAGATGCATGGGTTATGTGTATGGGTCGAAATGTGAGAGTAGATGTTTGTTCTCATGTCTGCATTTGGATAGGATTTCTGGTTTGTTTTTGTTTATATATAAATATATTTATATACTCTATCAGCGATGTTGGGCAGTCTTTGTAAATATAGCAAATTATGTAATGAATCGATCTAATTGGCCAATTGAGTAGAGTGCTCGTTCATGGTCAGGGAGACCGGGGTTCAATCCTAGGTAGAGTCATACCAAAGAGTCAGAAATGGTAACTGATGCCCCCTTGCTTAAAACTCAGCATTATTAGTTAAGGATCAAGGGTAAAGTTGAACAATTTAGGGAATGGATTGGAGTTGCTATTGAAAAAGGAGCCTTCAGTCTCCCTCGTCTAAGGTCACCAACATTTTTATTTAACCAAGAATACAGATTACCAAAAAATTAGATTGAAAAGAGAATTTTTTTTTTTTTTACTCTTTTTCAGTTTTTTTAATAACTTTTCTATTTTAATAAGCATTTGTTTTGACGATAGCTTTATCGTAAGTTTTGGGTTATATAGTGTAATCAATTTTGACCTTCTTGTGACACAAAATCATTTGCTTTATCGAATATATTGACTCAGCCCCACATCCAAGTTGCACAGAGAATAAGTGGGTTCGTAAATAGTACGTGATATCACAGAGAACAGATACTCTACTCTGATCATAAATAGAAGTACGATTTGAATATCTCACAAAGGTTGATAAGCCATTGAACAGTAAACCAAATCATATTCTATATATATATATATATTTTAATACATTGTATAGGATATTACAGAGAACAGCTCTAATCATGAATATAAGTACGCTTCAAATAACCCACAAAGGTTAATAAGTCATTAACTTCAGCCATAATTGCTTTAAAAATACAAACAAGAAAAAACTAACGACGGCATCAAATAACTCAACAATTGTTGATATACCGTAGAAGCAAGCTGAAAAAAAAGTGGTGCCTTTTTTGGGTCAATGTTACAAAGTCGTTCTTTGATTTATAAGACATCAACTCCCCCACCTTTGTAGGAGTTGGCAATTACATTTAGGCGTCAAAATAATGCTTCTCATTGTCTCTAAAACTCCTTTTGGTCATCTCTTGTGTGGCCTGCAGGGGTTTTTATGCTATAAAATTAACCAAACCAAACTTGAGAAAATTTTCAGGCTTCCAAAAAACCTCACCCTTTCACTGAAATCGGACATAATCAACATTTTTACCAATATCTGACCAAATAAAATCAACAACTATAAAAAAAAAAAAAACCATGCCCTAAAACCCGCGTAGGAGACAAAACCAACCTAACCTTTCTTGACATTAAATGACCCACAGAGGTTGATATGCCGTTAAACAAAACTCAAATTCTGATATGACTACTTCTACCTATTGAAAAAGTCCGAATCCGTTTCCTCCATAAACCAGGCCCGCTCCAGTGGCAATTTATTTTGTTACTTGTTTTTCTCAGCCACATTCATTATATCTTCGCGCCGAGTTCGCTGATGGTGTTTAGCAAATTAGTTTTTGAAAAATTTAAGCATTGTTAATTTAAAAAAAAAAAAGGTTCGACGTACAATGTAATTATAATGCTAATCCGAACGTTTCTTTTGTTGTATCTGTTGGGTTAACTAAACTGAATTTTCATCTTCTTGGAAAGTTTAAAGTAGACATCTCGATAAAATATAGCCAAAGTTGAGAATTATTTTCTCATCAAGAGATCTAGATTAAAAGAAAAAAGCAGACTGCCGTTTTGACATTTATAGTATATGTTAACATCTATAAACATTACCCTCTCTCCGATGTTTATTAGCCCAGAATTTCTCACTCATACATAGTTCTGTGTAAGGAGGAGTCTTTGTTGCATCGTGGTTAACGTGCAGGACTGTGACATCGTAGCAAGCGAGTTCGAACTCCAATCGCGCCATGACATTTATTTGGAACTCATATAATTGGAAAGCTGCTTTTATCCAGCCAGCTATGGATGAAATAACTCTGCTGTTCTTCGAGGATGGCTTTGGCATTAAATAACCTACGAAAGGTTGGTATGCTATTAAACAAAAAAAATCATTTCTGTGGTGCGCCTGTTTGTTGTTGGAATGAAAAATGGGACAGAAAGATTTATGGTCAGTTTACATAACTTAAAATTACACTCGTAAAGCGGGTTTTCAACTAATTTGTTTTTAATTGAAAAGCTGTGGCCATAGACCACACACAGCTAACCAACTGGGGATTCTCAGTAAGTTTTTTTTTTTTTTTTTTTTTTTTTGAAGTAGGGAGTGTTAATAAGAACCTATTTCTCCAGGTTATGTATAACGTTCAGATTTGTTGGTAACCTCAACCTCAAGAGGCAAAGTCTTCTGCTCACTGTTTTGAGAATGCCTGAAGTAATTGATTTTCCTTATGAGTTAGAATCATCTTTATTTAAAGAAAAAAAAGTTTTTATTCCCTTTAGACATTAAAAAGGTACATTTTTCTCTTCATCTCTTCTCAGCTCCCCTCTCTCACTCTCTGGAAAGCTTCCAAGAAAAGTTTCCTATTTTATTTTTCATGAACCCAGTTTGTACCTTAAATAGATTCTCATTACGCTTCGACGTATGTAACTGAAAAAAAGATAAGCTCTCCAGAATGAGATCTTTTTTGAGCGATACAGAACAACGTAAATCGGACTCTACGTTGTTTCTACTTAAGTTAAATATGAGAAGAAAAAAAACTCAATCCAGCGAAGGCCCAGCCAGCTAAGGCTGTAGAATACATCAACTACATCACTGCGGAGGGGTAAGATTCCCCCTGCGAGTGCCCAGGATATGACACTAAACAATCTGATGATGAGACTCCAGTAATGTTACAGCTTTGCGGAATCCGGACTACTTCTTCATTGCCATCGATCTCAGGTCCACTGTCAGGGAGTTGTAGCACCTGATAGGGTCCTATCTCCGGGTCAAATAGAACTAAACTATGTGCTTTTGATAAACTGAATTGTTTGAAATAGTATTGTTTTAACATTATAACAGTGTACTTATGCTGAGCTGAATTATTTGAAATCGAACTGTTTATATGTTTAAAAATGTATTTGGCATTAAATATCTGCAGTAGTTGATATGCCATAAAACCAAACCAAATTGTATGTATTTAATATATATATGTAGAAAAAGGATTTAGCCCTAAATAACATACAGTGGTTGATATGCCATAAAACCCAACCCGAACCAATCAAACCAGCGAATGTCTTTATATCTGATGTTACGTCTGTAAGCAACGTTAGCAACATCCCTATCTTGTTTTTGAATCTTAAAATACGCTGGTAAGGCCCCTACTCAGTTAAAAAAGTGACTGTCCTCTTATATATAGTAGATTGGTAGGGTCTGTTTTTGACTCTGACGGTCTCATTTAAATTGTCCTGAGCCGTTAAATACGGAAAAATCATCATCATGTCGCACCATCAGCACGTATATCCCTGACCCTCTCCCATCACCCTTCTCTATCGTCCATTGCTTCCGGCAAGTCCTCAAGGTCACATCCCGTATCGGCACAGAGCTGTTGTATGTAGGTTCTAGCTCGTCGTCCTGCCTTTGCTCGTCTATGTTTAGGGGTCCACAGAAGTACGTCACTTCTGCGTTCGTCTAACTTTGATAGGTCTCGTGATGGGTGGTAGGTGGCCGTACAGCTGCTGCTTTGTGGGGTGCTGCCTCCAGGACCTGTTCAATATTGCTCACAGCATTCTTGTGTAGTTGCCGTCAAGCTTTTTTCCCATACGTTTTGTTAGCGTCCATGTTGTTCATCCATACAGCAGTATCGACACGACCGCTGCTAGGAAAAAAACTGCGTTTTATTTTATCGGTCGGGTCTGACTTCCATAGGACCAATAGCCTATCGATAGCTGTCCATGCCTTTGCTAGTCTCGCGTTGATGAGACACTGCTTTCTAGGTAGGGGAACTTGTCGACTAATTTCAGAGAGCTACCATTTCGTGTGGAGATGTCGCCTCTTTAATCAAAGCACGTATTTTCCGTCTTGTGTGCATTGACATGGAGGCCTATGCATGCAGCTGCTCGTTCCAGACTATATAGCAGGGTTTCTGCTTGGGCGGGTGTATTTGCCAGAAGTGCTATGTGATCGGCGTAGTCTGCGTCCATAATTGTTTGTGCGGGGTACTTTTTGCTTCTTTCCTTTATTAGCTTGAAACCGTTTTCTTTTATTCTATCGATAGACGTTCTATGGAAAAATACCAGTCAATGAATCAGATGGACAACCGTTAAATTTGACTGCAATCTGAAACCATAGCTCCAATTGGATGGTTTCGGTCAGGTGACCCAAAACATTTCCAGAGTTAGATAAAGAAGGAAACATCCAACATGAGCTTCTGAACTGCCCCATTTTCGGTCTTGTTATCAACGAGGAGTGAAGATAAGAGGCGTTAATTAATGAAAAGAAAAATGTACTCCTGAAATTGTGGTCCAGTTACATCTGTTCATCAGCGAATAAGAACCAAGATGGCAACAGGAACGAATCATCGGTGTATCCAAATTTACCGACTGAAGAAGAGACGAAGTGAAGAAATATTAACTGTTGAGTGGTAAGGAGATGATGGCAGACTGATCGTAGTGTAAGGCATATATATGCAACATTCTGGGTATGACACTAAACTGTATCTGATGGTGAGGCACCAGTTAAGGCATATATATGCAACATTCTGGGTATGACACTAAACTGTATCTGATGGTGAGGCACCAGTTAAGGCATATATATGCAACATTCTGGGTATGACACTAAACTGTATCTGATGGTGAGGCACCAGTTCTAGATATGAGTGAACGCAAATAGAACAGATTTCCTGTGCTTTAAATACTCTCAGAGGCAAGCCTACGAAATTAGCAAACCAGTTTTTAAACCTCGGTCGCAGTATTTCATCTACTAAAAGTGATGTCAACATACACACAGGGAAGGCGTGAACTGCTATTGTTAGGTTATCGAACCCATGTAAATGTGTTCTCTATGAAAATGAAATAAGATTTCTTTTAAGCTGAGGCAGTGTCAGTTCTACTCTATGGATGCACCACATGAACGCTAATTAAGTATATGGAGAAAATGCTAGGTTGGAATAACATGGGAATACAACTTGATGTTTCGAACGAATTCTTGAAGCAACACTCCATGAAACAGTAGCTTTTACGGCCACTTGTCTTGATAGTTTGTGAGATAGGGGAGCATGCTGGGCGATATTGGTTAAGTAAAAACCGACTCATAAGTGATTTTCTCTTGTAGAATCTTGCACATTGACGTACCATTGTTGGGCCGACCAACAGAGACTGGAAAAGATCATCTCTGTTCGGACATTGGATACACTCTCCCAAATTATTATTAGATGAGAACACTTGATTGGTTGTGTTTTATCCAATATCAACACTCGTTTTTGTTTTTTAATGCAAAATCCTGTTTATACTGAATATGATTTGTAAACGAATAGTTTGTTGCTAACATTTTTAAACGAGTCACAGCTCATTTATTTGCACACAATTAAATGGTTCAAAGTATTGCTATATAATTTTAATAATTCAATTTAACATCAGTCATTTGTTTGCACACAGTTAAATGGGTACAAGTATAGACAATGACAATGACATGTATTACTATTCCAGTTCAAAGTAATGAAGGGGTACTCCATATTCCCCAAACTCGAAGATTGAAGCCTCACCATTTGATGTAGTTAAATAATGTATCACACACACTCGTTGGTGGGGGTCTTATTCCTCCGCTGAGATGCAGTCGACGTATTCTTCAGACCCAGCCGATTAGACCGAAATAGGAATAGTTACAGTCTGCAAATTCGTAGTATTGGTTATAAATATATGAAATTTCATGAAAATACTTCGATTTAGAATAGTAAGTTTTAATTAAGGTAAACTCTCATTCAATAATAATTTATTATTTGATGTTTCAATCTATGAAACGTTAATAAAAGCTTCATAAAAAGTAACTGAATCTGTATGAATAATTGAGGAATGTTTGCTTGGCTTCGGTAGTGAGCTGTACAGTTTGAGAGAATAATCAAATTTAGTATGCATCGTTATTGGACACAGGGGCAAAGTTTTGTCGAGTTTGAGCTGCTGTCTATTAATATTAGACGATGGAATTATGGGACAATTTATATCCGCTCTGTAAATGGCAAAAGTATCACTGCAGACGAGTGACTCTCTCTCAGGTACTGAGGATTGGGTTAGCAATAACTAAGTTTAGTAAGATATTAAAGTTATCGATATAAGAAACACTGTATATACGTATATTTACCCACCCTCTCCACCACGGGCAGGATCTGACACAAAGGTCAATTCTTACGTAGAGTAAAGAGGGTTTGAATTCAAAGTTTTCCTTCTCCTGGATTAGTTACCTGATGAAAACTAAAGAACGCTCTCTTCTCTAAGATTTATTTATAGGTAGGGGAGGGGAGAACAGTTGGATTCACGCCTATCTCCGGAGCATTAGCGTGAAGTGAAACGCTACCAGTCTAGTCCAAGATTTGAACTCGAGTCACAGATTCTATTCCAAAACCATTACGCTGTACACACCTATATATATATATATATATATATATATATATATAGAGAGAGAGAGAGAGAGCGACATGGTCAGGTTTAGCAGATCGATTAGGGAAAGCTTTGTTAATGTATAATTTAATCCAAACTAGACGCCACGTGCAAGATGTGACACAAGGTCAATTTTTAAACAGAGTAGAGCTGTTTCTGAGTTCGGTTTTTCTTCTCGTAAACTGGTTGCTTAACCAATGCTGAAGAACCCAGGCTGTCCGAGTGTTTCTCTGTAGTTGAGGGATGTCTTACTAAATGTTAAGAATCTAGTCTGCCCGACTATTTACACGGATGGATTCGTGCCTTTCTCTGGGGCATTAGCGCGAAGTGAAGCGCAAACAAACTCGTCCAGGATTTGAACTCGGGTCGCCGGTTCCATTTGTCTACGACAATAACTGTTACACTTAGCCAGCGTCGAACCTACTCAATGTTGGAGTTCCTGCTTTTTTGATTCCATTTTATTCCCTCGTGGCTGTCTTGTCGGTAGACGTTGACTTTCTTTAGTAGTTATAACGTGGGGCCAGTTGCCGTTGGCAATCGCTTGGGGAAAGGAGGTATTAGGTGGTTAAGTAAACTTGATCCAACAAAATATTTAACCTCCATTACCATTTAACTTAGAAAACCAGGGTTAAACGAATACGACTAATTGAATAGACGTGATATATGTACGTAAATATTTTAAAACAATTTTTTTTTAATAAAAAATAAAGAAAATGAAAGAATTGTTATGCGGTTTTGACTTGTATTAATGAAGCTGTGAGCAGCGCAACTTAATTCATTTTAATGACGACCCAAACCACAGACTCTAGACACTTTTATCTACATAACTAACGCGCAGGTATTATTAGATATGATTTATTGCCAAACTCTATTAGACTATTTGCTTTTAACGGTATGTCAACCCGTTTTGTACCAAAAGATTAAGGAATCGCGTTATTGTTCAAATTTTTCGTGTCGTTGCTTAAGAGGTTTTCGTTATTTTTTTTTTAACATGATTAAAGGGTTTCAAACATTCTTATCTAATCGCTTATACACCAAAAAAGGTTATAAAGTAACTATTTTTGTTGAATAATATTTTTGGCTCACAAATTATGATTTCAACTAAGTATTAATGATAATCCTTAGTAAACAATTATAGCTTCGAGGAAGTATTCCTTTTACTATATAATGTAATATAATGGCTGAGGGGTTTCGTTTTATACCTTTGGGTTTAGTTAGACTGAGAACCTTTCGGTTACTTAGGTGCAACATTAACATAGGTGTTTAGGCGTGCGCGCGGGGCGGACGTGTCACTCAGAGATGTCACAATAGCCCAGATGGGAAACTGGGCTAGCAAGTGCGAATGACGTCACGCACTGGGAGCGCGTGGAGGATTTTGGGATTTTGAAAAAGTAAGTTAGTTGAGACCTGCCTCGGAAGAAGACAGTTGACTTTCGCTTGCTCGCGGAGGCCTTGGGCAGGTGTCGCACGAGATGGGGGCGGGGGCAGTTGAAAAAGCCAGAATAGAAAAAATGTGTATCTCTCTCCTTATGTCGAAGAACCTTGAAACTCAAAGGTAATAAAGTTTCGTACCTGAACTGAGAAGTCGTTACGTGTTTTTCGACTTTCGAGATTCCTATGTTCTATATTTATGGACATTCGATGTTCGTTTCACACATAGCCATATCATGGCTATGGTACAATAACTGTAAATAATTTGTATTAATTATTTCTAATACGAACAGATTTTAAACAGTTCTGGTTGGCCCATAGATGGCTCTCAAGTTGATAGAACCAATTTAGGTAAGAGTGGGTCGGGAGGATAAGCAATGAAGGGCTGCTCCACATTCCTCAGATCTCCAGAACTGTATCCCCATCATTGGTTGCAGTTTAGTGTCATACTCAGGGCGTCCCCTTTTTTTTGGGGGGGGGGGTCTCACTTCTTCGCAGGCGATACAGTCGGCGTATTTTAAGCTTCACCGACAGGGCAGTCTACAACGCAAGCATCAAAAATAAAATTACATATATATAATACTTATTTATGGATAGGTACATATCTTTATTTTTAGTGTTTGTTCTCAGTACACCAGTTTCCTTGTGACATCTTCGCCGAGACAACTGTCTCAGTCAACTCTGCTTCACTAGGCTTTTTGCGTTTGCTAAAATGCAATAACGTTACTAAAGTTGTAACGAACAACATTCTACAAAGGTATCAAACTGAATAAGAAAAGAGCATTCAAGCAGTATTGCGCCATGGTTGCTCTTTTTTGCATTGTTAATTTTTAAAAAATAGAATCTTTGTAATATTCACTTATCGGTCTGTAAACTTGGAGGAATCTGGTGGTAACAGCAGTCCATGATGATACTGATTTTTTTTTCGTTTTGGAAGGAATGGAGGTTTCTAATTTCTTAGCTGTATACATTGAAAAATTGGATTAAGAAAACGTTCAGCAATACTATTAGATAGGAAATTGCTTTATTCTCTCAATGGTCCAGGAGACCTGGGTTCAATCCCAGGTCGCATCATACTAAAGACTTTAAAAATGGTACTTGATACCTCCTTGCTTAGCACTCGGCAATATAAGGTACGTATCAAGAGTAAAGTGGAGCAATCCAGGGAAAGGAATAGCGCCCCCCACACATACACACTTCGTCATAGGAGCTATTGAACTGGGAGCCTTCTGGTCGCCATCGACACTTAATTATTGCCCTAATAAAAAAATCTTAGCCTAAATTTGTCTACAAGGGTTTATATGCCATTAAAACCAACCAACCAAATTACGAGAGATAACGAAAATATTTTACACTAAAAATAATATAGGACGGATTATATTTTCAACACACCGTAAGTTGCTGTGTATACATATTTACCAACCCCTCCGCTCGGGCAGGATATGACACAAGGTCAATTTTTAAGCGGAGTTTAACAGGTTTGACTTCAGAGTTTTCCTTCTCCTGGACTAGTTGCCTCACCAAGGCTGAAGAACCCAGTCTACCCTACTATTTACCCATAGCTGGAGGGAGAATAATTGGATTCATACAGTTCCCAAGAGTATTAGTATTATGTGAAATGCAATCAGTCTCGTCCAGGATTTGAACTCATGTCGCCGTGTCCATTTCCTACAACGATAACCATTACACCTCGGGCTGTGTATAAGTCTTTTATTTTTCAGGATTAAAAAGGTCGACTTATACGTCGCAATTCCGATTATCTACTGTCTACTTGAATTGAAGACACAAGACAAATTAAAAGCGAGTCGTGATAAATTATTGAACTAAGAAGCGGGCTTCGTCGCAACCCACCTAGTTAATTAATATTTAAAGTGAATATTATAGTTAGACTCTTCTTAGAACTATTTAATTGATTGTAGCTGTGCTGTCAGTGTTCCTCGTGACACTTTTAAAGGTCATATGAGGCTCTCAAACTGCATTTCAGAAAAAAAGTATAAAATCTTGTGAAAGCGTGAATAGTCGTCTTATATGCCTTTAAACAGTGAAAGGGTTAATGAAATAAAAGAATAGAAATTCATAGACTTTTTTGGTATTGTGAAAGCTCATTCTTGTGATGAAAAGAAAGCGAAATTACGGCGAAGAAACAAGGGCGGATAACTTACTACTTCCACTGCTAAGGGCAAGTAACTCTTGTTTACATGGGGTAATACAATCTCTACATAGATATTGGGTTTTAAGAACCAGATTACAGATTTTGGCCAAGAAGCTCAGATTACATTTCAGCGTGCTAAACTGACATTAGCAAACGGGCCAGATAAGCAAGAAAAATACAGTAATGTAACCATTCAGCATGTGTGTGTGTGTGTGCGTGCTCTCAATCTAAAAATGATATATTTTTAAATACAAGAAACTTACTCATGAAATAAACATAAAGCAGAGAGAAAACAACTTATTTTAGGTTTGATCTGGTTCGACTAGCCAATATTTGAGCACTTGACCGATTGGAAAAAAAAGTTTTTATATCGATTTGTTCATTTCACACATTACATAATAACACAAAGAAAATTATGGAAAACACAAGTTCTTTCGATAATGATTTTATTGAATTATTTGCCAACGTTCAAGCTTGCGGTGTTTTTCGTTAACGTTAAACCTTTGTAAGAGTATTTGAATGCTTGACGTTATGTGTTTGGAATTTGATTTGAATAGAATTTTTTTATTTGTTAAATGAAGCGAAAAAATGGAAAGTTTCAAACATTCTATTTCCGTTAGTAGTATTTTGTTTCAAAACTTTGAGATGTAATTAGCGTTCGAAATCTATTTTAAAAGCTCGTATATTTCCTTAAAAATTTATTTCACATCAATCTCATTCGGTTCATATCCATTTCAAACATTTCATGACCCATATCTCACTTTCAATGTATGTCCGTTTCTATCTCTCACACACAAACACACACACACACACACACACACATATATATATATATATATATAATAAATCAAATGATTTCTATCATAAAGGTTTATCTTGGTGCAAAAAGTAGGCTCGACTTGCATTGACCAATTGGCGTGTTACGCAATATTTGTGTTACCGCAAAAATTTTGAAGAATCAAAATCTCGAATTATCTAAATTCTTTGCTTCTCCTAGTTTTTAAAAAATATCTTTTAACTAGTAAGAATCGGAGATAAACCATTAACTTCTTGACTCTAATTTTGATCCGACGTGAATATTATAGATCCTATTTACCAACCCCTCCGCTCGGACAGGATATGACACAAGGTCAATTTTTTAAGCTGAGTTTAACAGGTTTGAATTCAGAGTTTTCCTTCTCCTAGACTAGTTGCCTCACCAAGGCTTAAGAACCTAGTCTGTCCTACTATTTACCCATAGCTGGAGGGAGAATAATTGGATTCATACCTTCCCCAAGGGTATTAGTGCTATGTGAAATGCAATCAGTCTTGTCCAGGAATTGAACTCGTATCGCCGTGTCCATATCCTGTGACGATAACCATTACACCACGAATATTATAGATAGCGAAGAAATAAATATCCTCTTCAATGGGAATTGTTCTTTTTCTACTCAACTTGGTGTTTATTTCTTTTGAATAAAAAATTTAAACATATTTTTCTCTCAAGAATGCATTTAGTTTGTCGTTTAATTTTCTTAAATTGATCGAATATGTTGTTTACATGGATTTATTTATACTGCTACTTCAGCCTAAGCTTGCAGATAAAAATTTCTGCAGCAGCAGTAGCACCATGTACGTTTAACGCATAAACACATTTTCTCTCTCACATAGTTGACATACTCGCACAATATTTTTTACACACACACACACACACAGTTCATTTAGATTTAAGCTAACATTAACTGCTACATTTCATGCACGAATCCTCACTTTCTCTCTCAAAATATTTAACCTCTGACAGTACTATCTTTTCTTACCAGAACTTTTTCAATAAACTTTTGACTCGACAGAAAAAAAACCCTCGTAATTTGTTGATGGGTATTTTATTCACTCGTTCACATTTTTCTCTGCCACGCACACGCACATATATACAAACACACACACACACACACATATATATATATATATATATATATATATATATATATATCATGTCGTGCCGTCAGCAGGGATATCCCTGACCCTCTCTCGCCACTTCCCCCTATCGTTCATCGCCTCTGGCAGGTCTTCAGGGCTACATCCCGTATCCTCACATACCTGCTGGATGTATGTTCGAGCTGGTCGTCTTGCTTTTGCTCGGCCATATGTGGGGGTCCATAGGAGTATATCACATATGAGTTCGTCCCTGCTTCTCCAGCAGTGTCTGGTTCGTCTAACTTGGATAGTTGTCGTGATGGGAGGTAGGTGGCCGTATAGTTAGTGCTTTGTGGGGTGTTGCCTCCAGGACTTGTTCAATATTGCTGGCAGCATTCTTGTGTAATTGCCGTCTAGCTTTTTATCCAGCCGTTTTGTTAGCGTCCAAGTAGTGCATCTACTACACACATACATATATATATACATACACACACACACACGCTACCAGTCAAAAGTATTTACCCACACTCAAAATTTTTAATTCGGCAACCTAAAAGTGTCATTGTTATTAAACAAGTTTAGCTCCACAATAGTTCAATTTATTTTACTTAACATAAGAGCTTCTTCCATGCTTTACAGTTGGAGTGATACGGGGGGTTGAAGCTATTTCACCAATTTTTTTATCCCACATAACCTCTCCTATATGACTGAAAAATTTCCAACTTTGATTCGTCAATCTTTTTTTGTCCAGTCTTTGTCCGCTTTGGTCCACTGGAACCTTTTGACATTTTACTTCAACAGTCGTTTCTTGACAGCAATTCTGCCATACAGGCTGAGTTCAGAGTTTTCTCTTCTCTGTGGATGTTGACACCTTTTTTTTTTCTCGACATTGATTCACTTGTGCAGGGATGTTTCAGCATTCAGTCACGTGAGCTGATGACTGATGAAATTGTCGTCTGCTCTTGTTGCTGCATTTGGTCTATCAGCCCGACTTTTGGTCTTTTCCTTATGTCTATTTAAAATATATGTGGTTATATTAAGCTCAAAGTTACTGAGGAAGACTTGTATTTAGTATAATAAATACAAACATTGTGATTAACTTTTTTCATTAAAAAATAACCCTTTAAGAACGAGAAATAAACATTTTTGAAGATGGTCGAATATTTTTCACTAGTCATGTTTGTGTGAATTATATATATATATATAGTATTGCTTTTGCAAAATACGTACCCCCTTGAAAATGTTCTATGATAGGTCTGGAAATACTTGGAACAAACTAACAAGGGAAAATTTATTTGACAATTCCAGACGTATATAACAACATCCATACTGCGACTTGAACGGATCAAAATAAAAATATGTAGGCAAAAGACGTCAGACTATTTCGTTGTATCATAACTCTTCAGTGTGACAAGACCCGCGAGATGTTTCAAGCCGACATCGAAAACTAGCAGACTTTACGTCGGTCGGATATCTAATCCCATAGCCATCGTCAATCTCAGTGAAAGCGAAGGAATTTTTTTATGTATATCTTTTTGCATTTGCGTTATCAGCTATGGGAGTGCGCAAGTCACGAGAAGAGCGTTGTATTTCAGCGTATGTAGTAGCCAGCAAATTTCCTAATCGAGTGCTCAATCCACAGGACGTAGGAGAGGGGCATATATATGTTGTGGTATGGGCTACCAACCCTTATCACTCGTTTTTCCTGAGCGACGTCCGAATTTTCTCAGTTTAGCAGATATAATTTCAAGCAGATGCAAAAAAAAAAAGTTCTTCTGGCGACAAAACGTTCATTAAGTTATATCTCTAGGGCCAGTCATGTTTTTGGAGCCTAACAAAATTTCCTCCAACACAGTAATCTAACAGTACTTTGCAATCAACTAGATTCAGTTCGTTTTCCGTCACATTTGCTGAATTCCAGATGACACCTCATCATGTAATTCTTTGTTCCATTTCCAAATTTTCAGTCAATACGCACAATTCTTGTAATATATATATATATACATGATGATTTTTTTAAAAGAAAAATGTGAACTTCATTGTTTGGGATAAGTTTATAGCAAAAGAACTATCTCATTCTTACGCCCGTGGTGTAATTGTTATCGTCGTAGGAAATGAACTGGGCGACACGAGTTCAAATCCTGGACAAAACTGATTGCATTTCACATAGCACTAATACCCTTGGGGAAGGTATGAATCCAATTATCCTCCCTCCAGCTATGGGTAAATAGTAGGATGGACTAGGTTCTTCAGCCTTGGTTAGGCAACTAGTCTAGGAGAAGGAAAACTCTGAATTCAAACCTGTTAAACTCCGCTTAAAAATTGACCTTGTGTCATATCCTGCCCCAGCGGAGGGGTTGGTAAATAGGATCTCATTCTTATTCAAATGATGGAAAATCAAACAGTGAACTACGCTTGAAAAGAGATTCGTTTGCAAATCTATGGTGGCCGAGAGGTGCAAACCATATGAAATTTACAGAAGGATGTGAGATGTGTATGGAGAAGCATGTTTTGAAATAGTGTAAACATGGGTTTGTCATAACGAGCATGAGTCAAAGACAGTCCAATAGCGGTGGAAATACACTTCTCCGATAAGGAAAAAGGTTCGGGCGCAACTCTGTAAAAAGGTCATTCTGACAGTCTGCAAGAACACGAAAAGACTTATCACAAATGAATTCCTTGAAACAGTTTTTTCTATTGCCAACACCTTAAGAAAAATTGACTCAATATATCAAATGACGTGTGTGTGTGTGTGTGTATATATATATATATATAGAGATTATGAAAGACTGAGTGATCAGAGGTTAATGATGATAATAAAAAAAGAAATGACAAGGAGTAAATCAAATACCCCAAAGTTGATGAATTGACAAATACTCCCGAACCACCTTCCTAACAAGCCTAAAACCTAGACCAGCCTTCAAAGTTGAGATTTTTAGTCAAATGCTATAGGAATTTTATGTAAGATATGCAACTTTGTCTGAGTTCACAGTATCGTTATTGCATGTCTACATGGATCAATTTGGCATCAAATAACCCACAAAGTTTGATATGACACTAAACAAAAAAGAAACCCCACTAAACAACTTTGTACTTCAAGTTAAAAACAATATTATTGAGTAATTGTTTCTTTTACATGAGTTGTTCACTCACATAAGTACCCAAAAAGCAATTAAAAAAACATTTATAGGATTGAAGATGACTTGCTCAATGTATAAAGAAAAAAATACTATAAAACCAGAAAAATTTGAGATGGTAACTCTAAGTTCCATTAAAGAATAAACTGACCACCATTTTATGTGGGGGAAGAAGTTTTTGTTTTTTTTTATGTTTATTTGAAAATTTTCACAAGAATGTTTTCTGTGCAAGGCTTGGTAAGTAACAAAGATTTGCAGAACAGTTCATATCTTGGAAGGCGACCAGAAATATCTTCGGGAGAAAAATGAATTCTTCTGTTATAGTCAAATGGCGCTTTTTTTATTTTCAGAAATAGATCTCCTGGGAGAGTGGTTGCTGAAAATTATTTGAATTGTGTTATCTCACAGTTAGTGAGAATTTTTCTTGACTTGTTAAGTGGCGTCCCTCAAAAAAGTGGACATCAATCGTTTGGTTGGCGATGCGTCAAATTAACAAAGGTTTCTTCTTTGAGGAAGCCGATTTCCACAGAAAAATGAGTTCTCATTGCTTCTCTATGATTGACGAAGGAACTTGTTTGAGGTTCTTTTTTTATGAACGAATGGTAGGATCAAAAAGGATTCGCGCCAATTCAGTCACTATTTTTTTCCTCTTTTTAGAGCGAAATATTTTTCAACCAATCAGATTTGATGTTAATATATAAAGTTATTGATATGATTGGAGCTAAGCAAGATAGTCGATTCACCGCTCAACAAGGACTAATATTAGCATTAGTATATCCTTGATTTACTAATACCGAACACAACGGAAGGAACGACAAAATGAACGTATTTGTACACAGAAAATTTAACGTGTATATACGTAATAAACGTACTTATCGTATTAAAAAGAAATAAGGAAACGTATCCAAACAGCTAGAAATATACAACTGTTCCATGAACAAGGATATATATATATATATATATATATATATATATATATATAAAGAGAGAGAGAAAAGCTTGCTTGATGAGTAAAGATAAAATAGCCACATGAACTTAAGAGTCCCTGGCAGGGTCCGAGACACGTCTTGTGAGTTCAACGAACAGAGGCGGAAGTGTTTGAAAATTGATTTCTCATACAGTGATATGACAATCGATGAGGCAACGAACGGACACGCCCATTCTCTAAGGGAGATTATTGCTTAGTGTTTCTATAGTATTTTTCAGACTGTTGATTTGTGCCGTTTGTATCCTCGTTTTGAACAAAATTTTATCTAAAAGGTCATTATGAGTAAATAAAGGTTCAGTTATTTTTGCTACAAATTTATAGCACCCACCACCTTGCAAATGAATAGGAATTCGCTTCCAGGTGGAATTTTTAGAACAAAGAGAGCTTGTATTACTTTTTTTTTCCTGAAAGAATTTAGAACTCTCTCATATTTATTGATAAAATTTTATTTATTTTACTTTTTTTTTTTCAATTCTTATAGCGATTAGACAATTTTGTGACGGTTTTTTGAATGAAACTAAATGAAAAAAATATATGAATAAATAATAATAATAATAATAATAATAAACGAAAGCAAAAAAGAGAATGATTGTTTAACACGGGAACTTGTTTACGTGGAATTTAACACAAATTCCACTTGTCAGAATTGAGTAAAATGTACTCCTTATGCTTTAGGCTAAAACATTTTTTTTTTTTTTGCGATTACTGTCTTTTTCTTTGACTTTGTCCGACTTTCTTTTTTTCTTTTTTCAAGTTCTACATTCCACCTCTTCCCACGACGATGTTATAACTCCTACTCTCCACTCTCTTCAAAATTGCATTCCACTCCTCCTACCAGCACTTCCCAGTGCCTTCCACCTCCTCTGCTTTTACTATGACATAATTTCTACTCTTACTATTCCTCCACCTTCCACTATCACTCACAACGATTCTATGACCAAAAAAAAAAAAAAAAAGAAGTCACCACCGCCTTTCAATTACATCTCCCACTATCACCACAACTAGTTTTCTCACTTTTTATACTAAGAACCAATAACTCTTCCAACAACTACACTCACACACACACACACACACACACATATATATATATATATATATATATATATATTCATTCTAGCAAGTGGGAACGTCGAAAACACTTCCTACTACAACCATCACGACATCACCTGCTGTAAACACTATCCCAGAAATTTTACTACCACCTCGGAAAGATGACCTTCTTCCATCACTCCAGTAGGACTTGTATTCTTTACTCTCTCCATCCTTACCCCTTACACAATCCTGATCGTGGGGAGAAGCACGTCCCACCACACCCATTTATTTGCAACCACTTAAGTCAACTCTTCTTCACCCTTAGCCGCCTCCTGTATCACAACCACTAACTTTGGTTGCCACTACTTGACAATGGAGATGGTTGTTGAGAAATACTTTTTACTTTCAACTTAGATATAACGTTTATGTGTTTTGAGACGAAGAAGTAAAAGACTTTATTTTCTTCCCACTAAAGGAAGAAAAAAATTCTTTCACTTTAGTTTTAAGATGGATGTATACGTTTACTTCCGTTCATTGGAGTATTTTTTTTCTGGATGTTATCAAATACTTTGAAAAAAACTAAGTGATTTTGTAAACCGTTTACTCAGTCTGCGACACACACAAAATAATGAATAAAAGCTCGAGAGAATTATGAAGTTATTTTCAAGTTTAGCTTAGATGTGGCAGAAAGCCAGAAGAAGCTAGCCCATTTGGTTTGGTTTCTTTGTTTAATGGCATATCAACCCTTTTTAGGTTATTTAATGCCAAATCCATTCTCCTAGAAGAACAGTAGTGGTACTATTTAACCCATAGCTGGGAGGATAAGAGGGTTCATACCTTTCCCAAGGGTATTTGCCCGAAAGTGAACGTAATAGCGCGACTGGAGTACGAACTCGCGTACTACGATTCTGTAGTCCATCGCTTTAACCACGAAGACACCCGCTAGCCCATTTGGGCTGAAGAAGGAAGTTACTTATCAAGTAACAGAAACTCACCAAAAAGTGAACGAACAAAAAACGCTCCTTTAGCCTTTCTTATTTCCACCGAGCAGTTTTAACTCCATGCTTCTTTGGGGTCATCAGGAGAGAATGTGCACCGTTTCGGGGCCTTCCTCTCGACGGTTTTATTTGCACATCGGCTCCCCTCGCAGACAATGAGTACCCATTAAAGCATCCTGTCAAATCAACGTCTAACGGCGAAATGTAAAAATTTTCAAATTTGCTCGCGTAATTAGAATATTGTAGCGCATTCGCGAGCAGGTGATGCTATGACGTGTTTATTTTGAAATGTTCCACGGGACGTTTCTTTTATTCCATATCCACATGGAACATTTTTCAGTTATTTCTGTAAGGTGTTTCATACTTTGGCTTCTATTACGCTGATCGATTCCAATTTGTCCCAGAAATTGGTACAGGGTGCCTGCAACGAAACCTCTTGCTCCAATCTCCACAGCTTTAACGGTAAAACTCTACCCTTCCTTTTCCAGTTCTTTTTTGAGATCTTCATATTTGCTTGTTTTGTAAACGTGGATTTGTTCTTGTCGGCTCTAAAATGGTATTGTTAATTCTACCAGGATTACCTTTGAGTTCTCCTTCAAAAATAGAACGTCTGGTCGCAGACCATTACACTGACAGAATCTGTGCAAAGAAAGACCCTTCCTGCCAAAGTATGTCCTGAATATGATAGTAACAATCAGATGATGAGGCTCCATTCCTGGCGTTTTGAGGAATGTGAAGTATCTTTCATTGCCATTACTCCTAGGTCTACTCTGAACGGAAGTTGTAGCACCTATTATTGTCCCATCTTAGACTCTCGATCATATGGAAATCAGACCTGACCGATAAAATGAAACACAGTTTCTTCCAGGCAGCGGTCGTATCGATACTGCTATATGGATGCACTACTTGGACGCTAACTAAACGGCTGAAGAAGCAGCTAGACGGTAATTACACAAGAATGCTGCAAGCAATATTGAACAAGTCCAGGCAGCAACACCCCACAAGGCACCAACTATACGGCCACCTGCCTCCTATCACGAAAACTATACAAGTTAGGCGAACCAGACACGCAGGACACTGCTGGAGAAGCAAGGACGAACTCATAAGTGATGTACTCCTATGGATCCCCGCATATGGCCAAGCAAAAGCAGGACAACCAGCTCGAACATACATGCAGCAGCTATATGAGGATACGGGATGTAGCCCTGAAGACCTGCCAGAAGCAATGAATGATAGGGAAAAGTGGCGAGAGAGGGTCAGGGATATCCGTGCTAGCGGCACGGCATGATGGCTATGGGTCAAATAGAACTCAATTTATTTTGCTACCTATCTGAGGGTAGAGAATCTTGAAACTTGAGTAGCAACATTTTTGTGCGTTTTAACATACAAAATGGTTTGTATATCACTCTACTTAGAGTATCGAACATTTTTTGGCAAGTTTATCTTTTTAAAAAAATTCGCAATTTTATTATTTCAATGACATGTTAACCTGTTTAGCTATACTTTATGGCGAGAGGTCAAGGAACCACGTACATCTTACGTAAATTTGCATTTTTGTGTTGTTTGCTTGTTTCCTTTTTCATCAAAAGTGAATTTTCTTCAAAAAAGTAACGGGGGTGTCCTTGTGGTGTAATGGTTGAAGTAATGGTCTGTGGAATTGTAGTAAGCGAGTTCGTACTCCAGTCGCGCTATTACGTTTACTTTGGGGCAAATACCTTTGGGAAAGGTATTGATCCCCCTTATCCTCCCAGATATTGGTTAAATAGTACCACAACTATTCTTCTAGAAAAATGGCTTTGGCATTAAATAACCTATAAAGGTTGATGTGCCATTAAACAAAGAAACCAAACCAAACAAAAAAGGATCTTATGATTTCTATTGTAAGATTATTTGGAAACAGTATGATTATATATTATCTGATTCTACAAGTGAAAATATGAAATGTCGCAGTCACAAATGTCAGCATATATATATTCAGGTAATTCTTTCATTGGTTAGTGTTTAAGAGCGGTAGGGTTCAGTTATAATTCTATAATGTTCCGCTAAAAAGTCCTGGTATATTTGGTTTAGAAAAAATTAACTTTTTATAAGAAAAATTTATAGGTGCAAAATATAGACATACACCCAATTATAATGAAGATTTAAAGCCAGAAGTGTTTTTAATCAGTAAAAACTGCAGACGAATATCAATATTTTTAACTCTAAGATAGAAACAGGATAAAAACTCAGATCTCTGAGTTTCATGTAGCAACAACACGACACATATTACGAGATCTTTTTATTACGAAATCTATAATTTAAAATACTCCAACTTGAAAAAATAAGGCTCTCTCTCTCCTGTCTAATTTGCAAATAATTGATGATTTTGTTAGGTCTAAATTCGCACCTAACTTCATTTTTTTTAGCCATCCAATTTCTTTATTTTACGGAGATAATTAGAAAGTGCTGATTAGAATACTACATCATGTCGTGCTGTAAGCACAGATTTCCATGACCCTCTCTCGTTACTCGTCTCTGTCATCCATCACTCCCGGCAGGTCTTCCAGGCTATACCCTGTATCGGCACAGAACTGCTGTTGATAGGTCCTAGCTGGGCACCCAGCACTGGCTCGTCCGTGAGAAGGGGTCCACAAGAATACATCGCTTGAGTTCGTCCTTATTTCTCCAGAAGTGTCCCGCATGTCTGATTCGTCTAATTTGGATGGTTTTCATGATGGGTGGTAGGTGGCTGTACAACAGCATTTTGTGGAGTGTTACTTCCAGAACTTGTTCAATACAACTTGCAGCATTCTTGTTTAATTGCTGTCTTTTTCTCCACACGCTTAGTCAGTGTCCACGAGGTGCATCCATATAGCAGTATTGACATGACCGTTGCTTGAGAAAAGAACTGCATTTTAACTTTTCGGACAGGTCTGACTTCCATATGACCTATAATCTATCGATAGCTGTCAAAACCTTTGCTAGTCGCGTGTTAATGTCATTTTCGGTTGATGAGGCACTGCTTCCAAGGTAGGTGAACTCGTCCACGTTTCAGAGAACCGCCATTTAGTATGAAGATATCGCCTCTTTGATTAAAGCTCATGTATTCTGTTTTGACCGCGTTCACATGAAGCACTCTCTCCTAAACAGAAGCATCAGTATCATCATCGACCGTTATTTCTATTTGAATCTGTTTATCTATATATCTAAAATACATATTATCCGCTACAACAAATCGAGAAATTTGATGAGTTGGATGAATCTGTACACATTTTAGTTTAACTAACGTCTCCTGTGTCTTGTGGCTGTTTAACAGTTTTTGCTGACACTGTATCTTTCTACCAAGAAATAACGAAATAAGTTTTCTATCATCTATTTATTTTTGTTCACTTTTGGAAGAAAGCATTTCACGCCTTCAATTCCCCGAATTTCGGGGTAGCACCTTGAACATAGATGTTTATCTGAGTTGTTGTGAATAATTATTTTCAGGTATCTTTTTTGTCAAGAACATGTATTGGCTTGAATATACGGATGCAATTTTGCATATTTAGGGGTGTATTTGATCTTTATGAGTAAAATTGATGCATACTCATGAATATATTTTGTATATTTGGGCATTACGCTTATTTTGTTGCAACTTCCAATTCTATAACACACGGATGCAAAAAAGATGATTTATTTTAAATTTATGGATATATATGCATATAAATAATGCATGTTTGCTTTTTTCACTTTCCTCATATATATATATAGAGAGAGAGAGAGATGCGTGTTCATTTTAATAGTCTTGAACACCGTTTCAGCAAGCTAAAGACCCACACCGGCGTCAGACTCAGCCACAAGTCCTCTTACTGTATGTACCTCACAGCATCAACTCCTACCCACCACTGCTCACTCGAGTCACCCACAAAGATTCTCTGTGAATCCAAACTTCATTCCCCGGGGCAAACCACACCATTTTTATCTCTTGGAAAACTAATTCTAAAAGAAACAGGGAGTGTGAATGCTATCCAGGGAGGGGTATCGACCCACCCGAACCACTTTTCCCATCTTGCAGCCAACACCCTACACTCAGACTAACCAAATTCTAAGGGAAGTATGGGCTGAATACTTCGTACTTCATTCTTTTTCTTTCTAAGTCCGACTTTACTTTAGTTAATTTACTCACTTTTTCTCTCCCTCATATCTTCAAGTGTATGCTTCTTTTTTTTGTCGTACTCTGTTTTTGTCGTACTCCGTTTTTGTCTCTGTTTTTTAATCGGTCTCTAATTTTTACCCTCTTTTTTTTTTCTTTCTTCCGGCTCCTCTCTGTTTACTTCCTTCTTTTCTCTTTTTATCTTTTACTTCTCTCAATCTCGCCCCATTTTCTTGCTTTTTTTTTTTTTTTTTTTTTTATAAAAGCAAATATACTTTAGTCTTCCTTCTCCAGCATATTTTGGGTATGACATTAAACTGCATCCGATTATGAAACCCCAGTCTTGGAGTTAGATGATGTACAATGATTGTCCATTACTCCCAGATCCAGTCTGAACCGGAATAGCAGTACCTATTAGGGTTCCGGCTTCGGTCTAATAGACTTGTTCAAATTATTGCTAGAGATTATTATTAATTATTTGAAACGATACAGCTGCGACGAAGTGATTCATATTTCGAAGACTTGATAAATAGAATTACTAACATTAAATAGTAATACTTAAAACCATTTAACGGGGTTCAAACAAATAACTGATGTTAAATTGAATTAAGAGTATTTTATAACAATACTTAAAGCTATTTAGCTATGTGAAAGTGAATAATATTAGTATTATTAAAGTTAAATAGCAATAATTGAAACCATTTAACTGTTTGCAAATAAAAATTTGGGGATTATATAAGAAATATAAAAAAAACAAACCGGAAATGAATAAATACAAAACATAACACCCCAGGGAGGGTACCTCTGAGAGGAGGCGCAATCTACACATTGCTTAGAAGGGGGGGGGCTTCATGGTACCAAAGAGAATTCTTTCTCGCAAACCTTTACCACCTCGACTAAGACGGACGCACACTCTTTTTCTCTCGAAAACTAGTGGAAGCACGCATGTTTGCAAAGGCCAGATGCCTTAGTAGTGCATTGTGTCCTTCTCATTATGGCGGCGGCAGTTGAAGATACCGACTAAACCTATGAACACTCACATATACATGGCGGACCCTCTTTAGAGAACCCTCCATTCCAGAAAAATTAGTCGTAAACACAGAAAACAAATATTGGGTTTAAAGGTCTCATTGTCTTTTTCCTTTCCGTCTTTAATTCCTTTGCAGCTTCAACAAACAAAAAGAAGATAACAAATGAATAGGAGATAAGAAGAAAAGGCCAGTTAGAAATCTCAGAATTTCCCAACAACACTACACCAACAAAAAAAACTTCTTCTATACTCCATAGAACTATTAGTCCTAACAATATTTGAAACGATATAACAGTGTCAAACAAATTAGCTCTGGGTCACTTAATGTTATTCACAAACTATTCCTTTACAAATTTAGGCAGCATTTTTTCATTAACGCGTATTTCATTGAACAATATAGATATGTTTTGTTTACATCCTTTCCATTGCCGAATTGATTTTACGGTATCTGGCACCAGTTCAAATAACAACATCTAAAAAAGACATTCCTGCCTAAAACCTGAGTTTCGGAAAATTCTTAACGAAAATTCTTAACAATATTAGAACAGCAAAATAACAAAGAAATTACAAATTCTCGAGGCGCTCCATATCAGAATGAAACAACCCAAACTCAATAGAATCAATTTCGAATCCAGCACTTATGTACTCAAATGTATTTAACTACTGCTGCTACTAATAGAAACGAATAAAACGCTACAACAAAAACACCAGTATAAATAATAAACACTTACAAAGTAGTAATGTACATGCAATGGTCAAATCGCTTGTGCAAGATACATACCCCTGATGATAGCCCAAGATCGGGCAGAAAGTACTAGGGTAACAGTTATGAGAGCTTCATCAACCAATTCCCGCCGGACACCGTAAAATCAAATCGGCGACTGGAAAGGACATAAACAAAAATATGTCGAAATTATTAAACGAAATATCTAAGAATTGATATTAAATAACCTACAAGGTTTAATATGCCATAGAACACAATTAACCAATCTTAACTGTGCATAAGTAAATAAGTTCTAAATCGTTTTAAAATAAAGTTGCCTTGGAACTTTTCACTTGCAAATCATATATATAATTTATATAACTGTAAACGGGATTTTGCATTAAATGACCTCTAATGTTTATTTCATTAAACCAAATAATATAACGTTACCTTCTCTTGTTACTTTTTTTCTTTTGTCTTTGGTCTTATTCTCTTGCTATTCATCTTTATCTTCATTTTCCTCTCGTCAATTTTCTTCTGTTTCCTCCGCTCCTCGTATTCTATAAATTAGACTTTCCTTTCTTTTTCATAAACCTAGATATCCTTTATTTGTTGGCCAAGTCGGCTGGGGCTGGAGAATACACCGACTGCATCTCGGCAGAGAGGTAAAGTTCTCCCAACGAATGCCCTGGATATGAAGAATGGATATGAAAGTTCCCCCAACGAGTGTCTAGCCCAGTCGGCTTGGGCTGCTCAATACACAGACTGCATCTCGGCAGAGGGGTAAGGTTCCCCCAAAGAGTAACCCAGTCGGCTGGGGCTGTAGAATACACCGACTGCCTCTCTGCAGAGGGGTAAGGTTCCCCCAACGAATGCACTGGATATGAAGAATGGATATGAAAGCTCTCCCAACGAGTGTCTGGCCAAGTCGGCTTGGGCTGCTGAATACACTGACTACCTCTCTGCTGAGGGGTAAGGTTCCCCCAACGAATGCCCTGGATATGACACCAAACAATCTGATGGCGAAACTTCAGTAATGCTAGAGCTTTGGGAAATGGGGAGTACCCCTTAATGCCATCGCTATCAGGTCCACTTTGACCCGGAGTGGTAGCACCTGATAGGGTCCAATTGATGGGTCAATTAGAACACTTTGCCATCTAAACTTTGTACTTATGCTAAACTGAATTGTTAGAAATAGAAGTGTGGAAACAAATGACTGAAGTTTAATTGAATTGTTAGTGATACATAGCAATTATTGAAAACATGAAACTGTGCAAGCAAGTGATTAATAGTTAACAGAATAATTCAAATTAAATAGAAATAAGGAAAACCATTTAACTGTATGAAAAAAATGCCATCAGGCTCGTTTAAAATTGTTAACTACAAAATGTGTTTAGAAATCATTTATTTAGAATATGTATTAAAAGGATTTGGCATTAGATAACCTTCAATGGATGATATGCCATAAAACATTTTATACATTATCCTTTCTCTGTTCCTTATCCGAAGCACAGATATCCTTTATACGTTATCCTACTCCAGCTCTTTTTGATAAATACAGATATCCTTAATTCGTTATCCTTCCCCCATTCTTTTTCTTACCAATACTCCGGAATTGACTTTTATCTTTTTTTTTCTCACCCACCTACTCTTCAGTTACCATTTAATTTTTAATTGACCAACGTAAGTGTTAGTTTTTAATTGACCAACATAAGTGTTCGTTTTTAATTGACCAACGTGAGTGTTTTTAATTGACCAACGTAAGTGTTAGTTTTTAATTGACCAACGTGAGTGTTTTTAATTGACCAACATAAGTGTTAGTTTTTAATTGACCAACATAAGTGTTCATTTTTAATTGACCAACGTAAGTGTTCGTTTTTAATTGACCAACGTAAGTGTTCGTTTTTAATTGACCAACATAAGTGTTAGTTTTTAATTGACCAACGTGAGTGTTTTTAATTGACCAACGTAAGTGTTAGTTTTTAATTGACCAAAAGTGTTACTTTTTAAAAATAGACTCAGCCAGCCGAGTTCGAATCTTGGATGGGGCTGATCGCATTTCACTCATGCTCATACTCTTGGAAAAGGCATGAATCCATCTGTCATACTGCCCGTAGTTGTGCGTAAATAGGACAGACTGATATCTTCACTTCTGGTAAGGCAACTAGTTAAGGAAGAGGAAACATTTGAATTCGCAATCAGCTGTACTTCGTTTAAGAACTGATTTTATGTCTTATCCAGCGACTGACGGACTGTTAGGGCAAATATACACATCGATCGAGCTATTATCATCTTTTTACTGGTCGCTCCTTTCAATCTGACTTTGTTTCTATCACACACATAGAAAAAACTTGAATAGTACCCGTAAAAATAACGGGATAATTTACATAAGGGCTGCTATGTATAAAATTTCTGCTTTCTGGTTCTCTACCTAAAAAAAAAATGCATGAATCCATTGTAGGGTATGCAGGGCCCTCTAATCTTGAAGAATTCAAAGCCATAAGGGCGTGAAACTATTAGCAACTGCACCCGTAAAGTCCTGCTTGCGATGACAATTGACAGGTGTGGCTGCGCCTCTATGTTCTACAATGGTTTTATATGATCATTACAAATCATCTCATGCCCAGTCGGCTGGGGCTGTAGAATACACCGACTGCTTCTCTGCAGAGGGGAAAGAAAGACTCCCCCCAACGAGTGTCCGGGATATAACACTAAACAATCTGATGGTGAAGTTCCAGTAATGCTGGAGCTTTGGGGAATGCGGTGTATCCCTTCATTGCCATCGCTCCCATGTCTACGCTGGCTCCGAGTGGCAGCACCTGACTAGGGTCCTATCAATGTGTTAAATAGAACTAAACCGTGGTTTGAATTTACCGTTTTTTGCATTTAAACTGCTTATTTATGCTAAACTGAATTGTTTGAAATAGAACTGTTTTGATATTTAAACTGCGTACTAAGGCTAAACTGAATTTTTTGAAATGGAAGCGTTTTGACATTTAACTGTGCGTAAATAAAAGCTGTACTTATACTAAACTCAATTAGCTGATTTAGAACTATTTGAATATACTGAATAGCTTGAAATAGAAATGTTTTTGACAATTAAACTGTACTCATGCAAAACTCAATTGTTTGAAATAGAACTCTTCGCATGAAAATATATTTGGCGTTAAATAACCTTCAAAGGTTGATATACCGTAAAACCCCAAAAACCAACGACCAAATCATCTCTACTACTTTGAAAAGTACATAAACATTTTTAACTTGGAAAAGACTTTAAAACACTGATTTAAGCTCGTGGTTGCATAGCTACTTCTGAAGGAAAAATTAAAAAAATATTAAATATGCTTTGTTTTCCCATAGATGACCACTGACTTAATATCTGCTCGATTTGCTAAACTTTTTTCATTCTCTCCAAGAAAAATTTAATTGCCCAGTCGGCTGGGGCTGTTGAATACACTAACTGCATCTCAGCAGAGGGGTAAGACCCCACTTAACGTGTGTCTTTGATCTGATTCGGAATGATAGTATCTTAAGGGTCCCATAGAAATATATAATCACTTTCTAAACTTGAAACTGTGAGCAAATAAATGAGTTCTAGCTCGTTTAAAAATCTTACCAACAAACTATTCGATTACAAATCATATATAGTCTTAATGTATAAGCAGTATTTGGCATTAAATAACCTATAAGGATTGATATACCATAAAACGCAACCAACCAAATGGAAGATTTCTGCAAGTTTCATTAGTAAAAACAGTTTTTTGGGGGCGGGGTAGATTTTTTGTACTGAATTATTTGAGACCTTAATTATCAAGTTGACAAGGGCATGAAATAACCCAACTTGGATTGCCATGCCGTAAATTTAATTAACCATATTATTACTGAAAAATCATTAGTTTTAGATTGGAACATTTGCAAATATAGAAACCTGAATAAAGTTGTTTGTGTTTCACTTTGTTTTAAATTCTTTGGGGAAAAAATATAAATGTATCTCTTTTTTTACCCTCCAGTCTTGGAGAGTTCAAAACCACTGCGTTGTTAGGCTACTGTTAACTCCACCACTAGCTACTATGGAAACTGACGTGAGGTTACGAATCTAAAGAATAGGTTATTGGCATAATGTTTTAGCTAGATTTCGTTTGTATCGTTTTAAGCACTTAGTTCGACCAGTAGGAACCAAGTACTGTAACACCAATGGATGAAGTGTGCGGGCCATAACGGTGAGGCAACTAGTCTAGGAGAAGGAAAACTCTAAATTAAAACCTGTTAAACTCCGCTTAAAAATTGATCTTGTGTCATATCCTGCCCGAGCGGAGGGGTTGGTAAATAGGATAACGGCGACTGTTGTAAAATAAACTTTACTTGGTCACATAACATAACATGTAGGTTAGCTGATAAACTTTTCAACCGACGCTCGGACACACACACACATAAATATGGCTAAAAGTTCTCGGTACAAAAAAGGTGATATCCTTTTGGCAATTTGTGTTTATCTATCTCCTAGACTGGTTGCCACTCAGGTCTACTGATAAGTTGTAAGTAGATAACAGGTGGGTTCATTCCTTTTCGAAAAATCTGAGAATCAAGTGTAACGCAATCAGCAGCGTCCAGGATTTGAACTTGTGACTCTTATTCCATTTTCAAGGTCGATAACGGTTACGCTAGATGTACCACTAAATATTTAAGAAAAAAAGTTTTTTGTATCTTTTAAGTGGAGGGATTAAGAGCAGGTTTGAGTATTTTGGTATGTCATGCCTCGAAAATTAAGAAGAAAAGAATTCTCTGCAGTTGACCATTACAATACAAGCTTGAAGTGTTTTAAATCAATATAATGGTATAAAACAAAAATTTTATTTTCTTATATGTAAGAAGAGAATTTTGCATTTTTTTAGGCTCTCTTGGCATTTTGTATATAGTGCATTGAAAACGGGAAGGAAAAGAATTCTCCGTTATAGACCACAGAACTAAAAACAAACGAAAAAAAAAAAGATAATTATTGAGAAGAAATTTGTAGTTAATCAAATTCATGAGGTGCAAATGTACTAATCTTAATATAATACATTACAAGGTCATAAGTGTTGGACATACAATGAAGATTGAATTATTAAATATAGGAATGGTCTGAGAGATATGCTTGCTTGTAATTTCTTAATGGAGAAGCATGAACGTTCCATGAATATTCATCGAGCACAAATGCGTAAACAAAAGTATCTTAGGCATATTTAACTTTAGCAGGAATACCCATGTACACCATCTCTTATATCATATATATATATATATATATATATATTAAAGGTAGCGATTGTAGTCGAGGGCGGTCCGAAGGCTCCCTTTTGATTAGCAACTATAACTATATATATATATATATATATATATTTTTTTTTTTTTTTTTTTTTTTCATCATACAACGTGCGATACCCTAGCCTCATCAGCTGATGAGGCTAGGGTATCGCACGTGCTTCCACACGTTGTATGATGAAAAAAAAATAGCAACTATAACTATATATATATATATATATATATATATTTTTTTTTTTTTTCATCATACAACGTGCGATACCCTAGCCTCATCAGCTGATGAGGCTAGGGTATCGCACGTGCTTCCACACGTTGTATGATGAAAAAAAAAGTATATATATATATATATTAAAGGTAGTGATTGTAGTCGAGGGCGGTCCAAAGGCTCCCTTTTGATTAGCAACTACAACAGGGTTTAGGGGATGGAACTACTCCTTTCTCTGGATTGTTCCACTTTATCCTTGATTCATACCTTATAATGCTGAGTGTTAAGCAAGGCGGCATCAAGTACCATTTATGAGTTATCGGTATGACTCGACCAGGGGTTGAGCCCTGTCTTCCGGGCCATTAGTGAATATTCTACCCATTAGGCTAATGGGCTGGTAGTTATGCATTTTCCGAAATGTTCTCGTAAAGTGAAAAAGACAGGATTTTGAATATTGATACTCTTCTCCTTTTAAAACTGACGCTGCATAGTCTTTCTGACGACCATTTAATCCAATTTGACGTTTTAGTTGAACTGAGCTGAGCTTATTTATCGTCTATGCATATATTTGTTAGTAGCAGCACGCACTGTTCATTTAGGTGGAATGATTCTCTCTCTCACTATATATATATATATATATATATATATATATATATATATATGCCGCATAAAACGATTGATGACCTCTTGTTAAATAACTATTTTTATTAAAGTGAGTATGATCCTCACCGGTTGTTATAAACTGATGGTTATTCATTAACTACTTAGAAAACACCAGGTTCTCGTCGGTCTGCTGAAGAGGCTTAGAATATGCTAACTTCTTCTTCAAGATTGGGGTAAGATCCCCTCCCAAAAAGGGTGTTCTGGGTATGACACTAAACTGCTTATGTTAGTGAGGCACCAGTAAGTATGAAGTACACCTCCATTGCAATTACTCCCAGTTCAACTCTAATCCATTGTGATAGTCTCTGTTAGGAGCCCATCTGGGGGTCGAATAGATCTATTTGAAAACTATACGTATTAGATAGGAATACTTGATACCAGTAAACTAGACTGTAAACTATTTGTATTTAGAGTAGTTACTTGAAGTTATTATTGCTTATTAAAGATGGAAACCATTTGTATAATTTACATTTGATAATCGTCATTTATTTTCTCTGTATTATAATATGGTGCAGACTAATGACTATTATCAAATACAAATAATTATTTGAAACCATATTTAATTATTAACATAATCATATAAAAAACATATAAGTATCAGCTTTACATACCATTATTGAAACCATATAATTATTAGCATTACATAGAAAATCAGATAAAACACTATAATCCTAATATGTAAATAAGTTTTTGTTTTATTTTTTTTGTTTTTTTTTCGGCAACAAGATAAATTTTATAATATTCATAACTGTTTTATCTGGTGTGAACAAGTACTTCAGTTATATAGTAATATTTACGAAGCTCTTTGCTTCGATGTGGCACAAGGCCGAATGAATGGGGCACCCAATGAGACTCGAACTCACTCGTGTAGGTTTGCTAGTCAAGCTTGCTAACCGTTACACCACCAAAGATGCCCAGGTACTTCAGTTATATACGCACAAACACGCTGTTGTCATTCAATAAATAGAGATTTGCCAAAGGAGATTGCTATAGAAAGCACTGTTTATAGTAGCCACTTTTTTCAACGATATCAATTGTGGTAGGTCATTTCATATTCCATAACGCTGTCAGCATAACCATCTTAACTGATAGCTGCGCCCTGAACTTAGTTTTTACCGTAGAGTTCATGTTTTCTCTTGATGGATTGTTTTTTCGACACATGCTTGTGGTTGCAAACTTGTTTAGCACATGTGCATTTTTTTAAAAACATGCTTCTCTGTATACATCACAATTTTTTTCTGGAAATGTCACATTGTTTGCACTTTTCAGCTACCAAAATTTTTATGACTAGTCTCTATTCATTCCTAGGGCACTGCTTGATTTGAATAGCCTTAAAGCGATTGTTTTTGCGGGATTTAAAATAATTGTTTGCTTTAAACTAATTCCAAATTATGTAGAGTTTATATTCATGGGAAAAAAAAAATTCTGAAATTTTTTTTTTTTTTTTTTTGCTTTTTTCAAGAAAATTTCCCTTATGCGAGAGATGTCTTATTAGTAAGATAGAGGTGGAGAAGCAGGGACGAGCTCATAAGGGATGTACTCCTATGGACCCACACATATGGCCGAGCAAAAGCAGGACGAACATACATACAGCAGCTATGTGAGGATACGGGATGTAGCCCTGAAGACCTGGTGGGTGTCCCTGTGGTGCAATGGTTGAAGCAATGGACTGCGGAATCGTAGTAAGCGAGTTTGTACTCCAGTTGCGCTATTACGTTCACTTTCGTACAAATACCCTTGGGAAAGGTATGAACCTCCTTATCCTCCCAGCTATGGGTTAAATAGTACCACTACTGTTCTTCTACGAGAATGGCTTTGGCATTAAATAACCTACAAAGGTTGATATGCCATTAAACAAAGAAACCAAACCTGAAGACCTGCCCGAGGCGATGAACGATTGGGAGAAGTGGCAAGAGAGGGTCAGGGATATCCGTGCTTGCGGCATGACATGATGATGATATTACTAATCCAACATGTTTATTACTTAAAAAGTAAATTATTTGCATACGTCACCGGCACTACTATGCCACTTTTTCATGAGCAAGATGTGACACCAGGTCATTTTTAAGTGGAGTACAACCGGTTTTTCCGCTACTAGACTGGTTGACTTGCCATAGATTAAAAAAAAAATGTATGCCCATAGCAGAAGGGAGAAACATGGGTTCATGCCTTGCCAAGGGAACGCTACTTTTCCATGTATTTGCGATCGATTAAAGTACGCATAAATACCCTCTCCGAAGAATGTGGCGTCAAACGACTTGATCTTTCCTTTCACGTCTGTTACAGCAGCTTCATGCATGTGGAACCTCTATCCGGATAGACGGGATTTGAAGTGCCCACACAGATGATAATCTAAAGAAGTCGAGTCAGGAATATGGGGATGGATGTGATAAAACATCCCAACCATATCAGCGCATGTACTGTAACTTTAGTTTCTGATCCAACGAGATGACACGTGGGTAATTTCATGGACAACCGACTCAGGAAGCTCAAGTTTCACTCAGTTTATTTCACTTTGCATTACTTTGCTCACGGTTTACTGTTGGCAGTCCTGTTTGCTATGATATCACATATGCATATACTCATCACCAAGGGAATTCCGGTTGAAGTATTTCATATCTCCTGTTGGTTTGAGTTTACAGCTTTCATAATGTTTTCATTCCGGTCTATTTAAGCCTTTATCTTTAATAAATATTTTATTTACGATCATAAATAACTGTAAGTAAGTAAAGTTAGCGACCATAGTCGAGGGTGACCCGAAGGCTCCCTTTTCGATAGCTACTACACCAAGGTGTAGGGGAGGGCGCTACTCCATTCCCAGGATTGCTCCACTTTACCCTTGAACCGTACCTTATAATACTGAGTGTTAAGCAAGGTGGTATCAAGTACCATTTTTAAAGTCTTTGGTATGACTCGACCTGGGATTGAACCCAGGTCTCCCGGGCCATTGGCGAACACTCTAACCGCTGGGCCAATGTCCCGGTTTCCAATAAATAACTGTACTGCCCACATACTGCATCACATTCTGTACATGCATGATCAATGAGAATGGGTTTGATTTTAACGGCACGTCAACCGGACTAGAGTTAGTTTTAGTCTAGAGGTTTGGTAATCTACGTATTATTATTACTCCTATGGGTTTTTCATACCAGCGATGGTTGATGTTCCACTGGAGTTAGTGACAGCAAGTCTCCTGGACTTTTCTTAGTATTCTGGCCGATCTTAATAATGCTGTAGTTTGGATGGTCTTCGCTTATTTCCAACTCTTCTGGACCCTTTACCAATCCTTTGGGAATTGTTCCGAACGCACCAATTATAATTGGTATCACCGTCACCTTCATCTTCCATAGTTTTGTTTTCAGTTCTCTGGTAAGGTCTAGGTACTTAACTGTCTTTTCGCTTTCTTTTACTTCAACTCTGTAGTATGACGTGACGGCAAAGTCCACAATTCGGCCAGTTCCCTTCCTTTATTTTTTTAGTAACTGTCTCTAGGTCTTGACATCTGGCCGAGATTCGGTAATCTGTTTATATCTCAAAATACCAGAGAATTATTTTGTGTCTTATTCTTCAGGCCGGATTCTTCATTGTGCATATTATTATTATTATTATTATTATTATTATTATTATTATTATTTTTATTATTATTCTTTGAGAGTTTTTCTTCGTTGGGATACATCTTCAGAGAGCCTTGCTTCTTTGTGTTTCTTTCATGGGAGACAGATACAGGACAGGCTTTTCAACAAGAAGCCCACTTGCCCTCCCACCCTCCGGGATAACGCCTACACGGTGTGACATGTCTACTCAGTTGATTGCTCTCCCTGACTGACCGCTGGGGTTGAATATTTCCGTGATTTTATAGTTTTCTGACGCCCACACATTTCTTCCCACGCAATGCACGTGACATTTCGACTGACCCTTGTTTACCTAAGACACAGCTACATATCCTGCTTTTGAAACCCCGACCTGTGAAAATTCAACATGTAACACTATTTGATAAGAATAATTGAAACTGCATAACTGTACAAATTATTTGTTTAAGTTACATGAAAATCTGTAATAAGTTGCAAATTTTGGGGGTTGTATAGGAATACTTGAAACCATTCAACAGTGTGCAAATTATTTGTATTATTTATACTTACTTGAAGACGTGATTGTTTATTAAGGTTTATTATTAGTCAAATTAAACCATATAATTACTTGTAAGAAAAATGACTGGCCTTGTCATTGAATAACTCAACAAAGGTTGACATGCCGTAAAATGAGGCTGCCAGCAAACAATTTATCGACATAGGACTGACTACTGATGGGCAGTGGCATTGTTAAACCAATCTTTAAAATTAGCTATTTCGGTGACCTTTCATGTCTGAAGCAAGATTTATTAGACATATATGTACAATGGATTACGTATTAACAGAACGCATCTAGACCTCAAATTTGAATCCCAAGTATACATGGTCCTTTAGATGGATTTAGAGGGGAGAAGAATCTGATTTGTGCAAAAATTGATTCCGTTTTCGCTCAGTTTGGGCTACTAAGCGGTTATTGCTTGTAAAACATATTCCATTTAATAGGAATCCACTGTACATTAAACCTTCCATTTACTCTCGGGATTACATGAATAAAAAGAAAACAAATATGAAACGTATATATGGCAAGTGAGCAGATGCCTCTATTTGCATAATAGGTTTAATATGAGGACGTATTACTCAGAAAGTTGAGGAGCTTCTAGAAAGGTGTAATTGCTAGCTAGCTAGCTAGTCTAACAGATTATTAAGGAATTCGATTCCCACTGAGTGCTCACGACCCAGTCGGCCCGGGCAGTAGAACACAGTTGAAAGCGTCCTGTCTATGGGTTAAATAGAACTAAACTCTGAGCTTGTGCAAAACTGAACTGTTTGAAATAGAACTGTTTATATGTATAAAAATAGATTTGGTATTAAATAACCCATAATGGTTGCTAAGTCATAAAACCAAACCAAATTTGTAAATTTGATTTTTCAATATTTATCGTATCAACAAGGGTCCGCTGTGAACTTCATAGACTGACCAAGATGCTCTCAAGGAATGTGACTAAATGGGTATAATTTTTCAACGTAGCCCCCGCCTTATAGTCCACATTTTTTTTCAACAACAGCAGATATGACGTCGTCATTTTGAACTTTTTAGTCCACATTCGTGCGTTAGTAAGTAGAAAGAGACTGACACTGTCTATTGTAGATTATTAAACAGTTTGAAGGGGAACAAGGGGTTCCGACGGGCTCCTTACCGCTTCCTAGCAGGATCGACGGACGTTAAAGACTATTAGGACACGGAGACTAAAATTATTACACAGGAGGCGTTTAGACATTTGAAGGGGCGGTGAGGAAATTTATATATCATCATCATCATCAGTGAAGTAAAGATAAGAGAGGAACAGTACATTGTATCAAATTTGATTAAGTTAAACAGTGCGGATATAGCTGCCGTGTGCGCTCTCTGTTGGTGTGAGGTGACCAACTTATGGATCCTGGTTCAAATTCAAAAAATCTCGCATGGTCTTTATTATAATTATTATAATGACAAACTTTTTTCTTACAACAGGTTGCTGCAAGTATCATATTTGAAGTAAGAACATTAAAGCTGATCCATCCACAAATAATGATTAGCTACAGCAGTGACTTACAGAGTATAGTTAGGGGATGGTCGAAAGCATCCAATTGGTTTTGGTTAATATTTGCGAAAAAAGGTTGCGACACACTGCCATCATCATCAAGGTGTACAGATACCACCGAGTTCTCTCTCTCTCTCAAGGTGTACAGATACCACCGAGTTCTCTCTCTCTCTCTCAATCATTCCTCCTGGCAGGTCCTTTAGACTTTATCCACTGTCTGCACAGAACTGATATATGTAAGTCCTTGCTAGTCGGCCAACTCTAATACCTTTATGTGTAGGAGCTCATAAAATAAAGTCGTTTCACAGTTAGTCTTTACTTTGCCAGCAGTGGCTAGAATGTCTTGCCCGTCTTGTTTTGATGGATTATGAAATGAATGGTAAGTGGCCATACAGCTGCTGGGCTAGCTCTCGGCTTTTAGCTTTTTGCGAGGCCCCGGGGCCTGTTCTGGACTTCGGTCTGGAGCGTGGCTCTGGAAAAGGAACAATGGCAGACTTGGGGCCTTTAATTAGGCACCTAGTTTCGACTAGGCTACCTTCGGGTGGGCGAGCTGCATTTTTGTCTCCTTTGTCCCCTTTGTACGGCACTAGACCATGCTTCTAGTTTAAGCCGTAAACTGGCATACGTGCCCGGACCCACATTTGGGTTCGTGAAACTGCTTGCCTCATTAGGCTCACATTGCACTAAGTGAGCCGATGAGTAGCACTGACCAGCAGGGTTCGAGTCTCGATTCGTTCCCGGCCTCCCCTCCCCTTTATCCCCACTTTAATCGGCCTTCGGGCTTTTGACCTTGTGTCAAGTCGTGTCTGGTGGGAGGCAGCGACAAATATCGGCCATACAGCTGCTTTCTTGTGGGTTGTTGCTGCTTAGATTTGTTTGCAACAATCAAAACGTAAAGTTGATGACCGTAATCGAGAGCTACCCGAAGGCTCCCTTTTCAATAGCTACAACACTGAGGTGTAAGGGAGGGCGCAACCCCTTTCCTTGGATTGCTCCATTTTACCCTTGATCCGTACCTTATAATATTGAGTGTAAATCAAGGCAGCATCAAATACCATTTTTTGAGTTGTTGGTATGCCTCGACCTGGGATTGAACCCCAGTTTCCCAGGCTATTGGTGAATAGTGGACCGGGTCTATTTTAACATAAAAGGTTTTGTTCCGCGAGATGACATAATAAGAACAACGCCATCTTGCTGCAAGAAGTAACTGCCTCAATTTAAATTTTCAAACTTCAATAGAAACAAAATCAACGTATTATGACTCACTAGAATGGTTCTCAATTAAACATTTATTATATTTATTGGTAGTTATTCAAACGTTAGGAGTAAAATTATTACATAAAAGTATTGATCATCATGTCACTCTGCCAACGCAGATTTCCCTGGCCCTTTCTCGCCACCCACCTCTATCGTCCATCGTTCCCGGGAAGGTCTTCCAGGCTACACACTGGATCGGCACAGATATGTTGTATATAGGTTCTAGCTGGTCGTCCTGCCTTTGCTCGTCCTTGTGAAGAGGTCCACTGGAATATGTTCCTTATGGGCACGTCCTTACTTCTCCAGCAGTGTCCCGCATCTGGTTCGTCTAGCTTGGATAGTTTTCGTGATGGATGGCAGGTGGCCATACAGTTGCTGCTTTGTGGGGTGTTGCCTCCTGTACTTGTCCAATATTGCTCGCCGCATTCTTGTGTAATTGCCGTTAAGCTTTTTCTCCATACGTTTAGTTAGTGTCCATCTAGTGCATCTATATAGCCATATCGACACGACCGTTGCAATGAAAAAACTTCGTTTTATTTTGTCGGTCAGGTCTGACTTCCATATGACCGATAGCCTATCGATGGCTATCAATGTCTTTGCTAGTCTCGTGTTGATATCTTTCTCGTTGATGAGACACTGCTTCCTTGGTAGATGAACTTGTCAACTAGTTTCAGAGAATTACTTGGTTAAAAGACGAGCCTGCGAGGGAATGCAAGCGGTGAACCCCTGGTTCCCGGAAGAAGATATGGGACAAGAAGAAGTCCCCTCTCTTAGTATATGTCTCTCCATCTATCACTCAAACTAACAACAAAGTGGATAAAATGAGAGATATATTTTTATAAAGAAGTGTTTCGTTCGTCCATTGAAACACGTAAATCATGTATGAGAGTATACAACATCTGACCCGGAGTGGTAGAACCTGATAGGGTCCTTTCTATGGGTCGAATAGAACTAAACATTATGCTTATTCTAAACTGAATTGCTTAAAATAGAAGTGTTTTTTGCATTTAAACTGCGTACTTAGGCTAAATTGAATTTCTTGTAAATGGTGTAATGGTTAAAGCGATGGACTGCGGAATCGTAGTACGTGAGTTCGTTCTCCAGTCGCGCTATTACGTTCACTTTCGGGCAATTACCCTTGGGAAAGGTATGAACCCCCTTATCCTCCCAGCTATGGGTTAAATAGTACCACTACTGTTCTTCTACGAGAATGGCTTTGGCATTAAATAACCTACAAAGGTTGATATGCCATTAAACAAAGAAACCAAACCAAACAAAACCTGTTAGTGTTACGTCCGAAGTTGGTCTTACTACTGACCGAGATCTCTACGACGTTTTTTATACCTCCGAGATACCAGAAGTCACGTGGTTCGAGCCACGATACAACAATATGTAATCATGCCTTTCTCATTGATATTGCAACCGGCTCATTGGCCCAGTGGGTAAAGTGTTCGCCAATGACCCGGGAGACCTTGGTTCAATCCTAGGTCGCATCATACAAAAGACTTTAAAAATGGTACTTAATACCTCCTTGCTTAACACTCAGCAATATAAGGTAAAGGGTAAAGTGGAGCAATCCAGGGAAAGGAGTAGTGCCTTCCCCTACACCTCGGTGTAGTAGCTATTGAAAAGGGAGCCTTCTGGTCGCCCTCGATTACGGTCGCCAACTTGACTAACTTATATATGTATAACGTTAAGCCATTGTTTATAATCTTTCTATATAAGCGCATTGAAAGTAAGAAAGAATTTTTTCACGGGGAAGTGATTCATAGATTTGGGCTAAAAGATTTGAGCAGAAAAGAACATTGAGGAACCCATATTATCAAAGTGTGCTGACGGCGAGGATTCTTGTGATTCTCTTGCTGGCTATCTCAGCCATTGCACTTGGTAAGTATTCTGGACAACACCAAGCGTCTACCCAAAACCGATGGATTTATCTAAGTCATTTAGCTTTGGGCTCTGTTGCTGATATATCGAGCACTGGGCCAGAGCTCCAATTTCAGCAGAAGGCACCCCTCGCTGACACGCGAAAAGCATAATATGATTTGAACATTTCAGTTGAAATCCTGGCAGTCTTGCTTATTAATAAACGCAACTGTTGTTTTTCTGATGAAACTGTTTCATCCTGGCCGTTAGAGGTCCCTACTGAGAAGCAAAATACCCAATAATTTTGTAACGAATATTCCCGATCATGTCAAAAACGTGTGTTCGTGTTGTGGGAGAATAGCAAGAATAGAACTGGAAGCTCTATGATTATGGCCTTTTGACAGACTAAACTAATCCAGTTTCTCTACTTTCCGATGATGAAAGATACATTATGACTTGGTGCTATGATGCTATCTCTCGTTTCACTCAAATGTCGGGCACCTGCACAAATGCACTTTTTCCTGTCAGCGGAATTCCCATCTCTATGAACCGTGACCGCCATATTGAATTCGTTCTGCTCTGGTGCCAGAAAAGAAAAAAGAACAAAAAAAAAAAAACTCTCCCTCTTTTTATTCAGGCTCTTCCTCATCCTCGCTCATTAAAAATTTTTCTCTCTCTCTCTCATTCCCCTCCTTCATTCCAGTCGCTCACTGTTTTCTTCATTTTTACTATTTTTCTTTGTTGTATACATTATCGTGCTCACTCGGTGGGTGGGGTCCTCGTGGTGTAATGGTTAAACGCTAGATAGACTGAGGAATCGTAGTAAGCGAGTTCGAACTCCAGTCGTGGTATTTCGTTCATTTTCGGACAAATGCCTATGAACTCCTTTATCCTCCCGGCTATGGGTTAAATAGCATCACTGATGTTCTTCTAGAAGGATGGCTTTGGCATAAAATAACCCATGAATTTTGATATGCCATTAAACAAAGAAAACTAAACCGCGCTCATTCTCTTTTCCTAAATTCTCTCACTCACTCTCTTTTACTACATTTTCTCGCTCATTCTTACACCGACGACATCTCTGCCGGGGAGTAAGACCCCAAAAATGAGTATCGTGGAACTCTGGGGAATGTGGAGTACCCCTTCATAGCCATTACTTCCATGCCATCCCTAGCCTAGAGTGGTAGCACCTAATAGGGTCCTATCAAAATGTCAAACAGAACTATTTGTCATTGATGTTGAATCACATTGTTAGAAATAGAACTGTTTGATCATTTGAGTATGTGTTAACAAATAACTGTCAAATTGGATTGTTAGTGATACATAGCAATACTTGGAACCATTTTTCTGCGTGAAAACCAATTAGTAATGTTGAATAGAATTATTAGTGCTAAATAGCAATACTTGAAAGGCTGTGTGCCTAAAATTATTTATTGATATTACATAGCAATACTTAGATCCATTTGAATGTGGCAAATGAATCAATAATGTCGAATAGAATTAGTGTTAAATAACAATACTCGTAACCACTTCCCTATCTGAAAGCAAATGATGAACGTTGAATTGAATTATTAGTGTTAGATGGCAACAACTGAAAACATTTGCCTGTGTGCAAAAAAGGAGCTCAGACTGCATTTAAAAATATCAACAACTAGTTTACAAATCATGCATTTAATATATGTATAAAGAGAATTTGGCATTGAATAACGAACAAAGTTTGATATGCCATAAAACAAAACAATTAACTCACTCTGTTTTCTTACACTGTCTCACTCAGTCTCTTTTCCTACACTCTCTCGCCCCGTCTTTTTTCGTTCTGCTGACGGGGTTTTAGGTACACTGACTGTATACCCAGTACAGAGTTCAGGTTAAGACTACACACCGAAAAAATAGATGCTCTGGGTGAGATACTAAACCTCTTCTGGTAGTGAGATTCTGAAGCTCTGAGGGACCCATTCATGGCCATTACTCCAAGGCCCACTTTGACTCGGAGTTCTAGCGCCTGTTAGGGTCTCGTCTGCAGGTTGAATAGATATGTTGGAAAAATTATCAAATAGGAATACTTGAAGGTATATAACTGTAGATTATTTGTATTGAATTTCTGTAAGTTATTATTTGATAAATATTATTGTTATTAGTTATTCAAAACCATATAACTGTAAGCCAATAAATGATAATTTTGTAGTAGAAATAGTTACTTGAAACCATGTAATTGTGTAAAAAATATTTCTAATTGATAGAATTTTAAAAATCGTAGAATTGTATGTGTTATATTGTCAACTACAGCATCACAACGACACAATAATTAAGACGCAGTGACAAAGACAGACGCAGGAAGACTTCTTTACAAATATATTTACCTCTTAGTTTATTGCAAGGGTTCGAAAGGGTTGTTCAAGGTTTGCGTGTGAGAGAAAGCTGGAGATCGAACATAACTGCGATAGTTTGACCCCAAACTTATGGCTAGCAACGTTGTGTCGTTCTCGTTCTCCTCTGATGCTCAACTGGAGGCCTAGGTGCTCATTCTGCTGGGTGATGGCTTTCTTTACTGCATCTTATCAGCATCTTCTCTGGACCGCAATTCATCAGGGCCCCAAGCCCCTTCGGCCTGGTGTGGCTTTCCCTACCACATCTCTTCTCCACTGAAACTCGAACTCGAACTCCAACTCTGTCCGACCTTCAACTCTACTGCAACTCAACTGGCTCGTCGAACTCAACTGAGTTATATAATCGTTCGACGCCCACTCGATCTTTGAAATCGAATGTTTAATCGTCATCAAGCGGAAATAACTGTCATGCAGTTCGGAGGTCACTCTCTTCCGGTGCATCACTCTGTAGTGACACAATGGGACCTTCACCTTGTCCCATATTATCAGCCTTAATCCACCCATGCGATCTCTTTCGATTACTGGCCATTCGAATGTGTCACTTCCTTCCGGTGCATCACCTTGGAATAGCATTTTTGGCCGGGTCGAAGGTCAAAATATTACATATGCAAATTATCTGTATAATTTGCCTCTTTTTTTTTTCTTCCGACTTTTTCGTATTTTCCTTTCTTTGTTTATTTCCTCTTTTTCTTTTTGGTATCTTTCGTATTTTTTTTTTCTTTTCAACTTTTTTCATTTTTTTCTTTCGTCTATTCTCGTCTTTTTGATTTCTTTTTGCAGTTTCTTTCATGTTTGTTTTCCTTCTTTATGTCATTCTCTTTCTTTTCTATTTCTTTCACCTTCTTTTTCCTCTACCTGTTCTCTTTCTTTTTTTTTTTTTTTCTTCTTCCAGTCTGTCCATAACTCTTTAGCGTTTTTTTTTTCACTTTTACTTTCCACTTACCAACTTCATTTCCTGACCTCCACATTCTTCCCTTTACCCTAGCCCATGCTCTGAATGAAGAGAATTGTTACGTAGTTACCCCACTATCCCCAATCACCATCCGTCCACCCTACTCTATCTCAAAGAACTTAGGGTGGTTTTCTGGGACAAAATGAAATGTGTGGTTAGGTGCCAGGATCTAGGTCTGTTTCTAACATGAATGTGTAAAAGAGAAGCTAGTCTCTAGATGTGAAGGCCAAATTTCACTAATTTGAATAAACATGAATATAAAAAAGGCCTTGTGTTGTGGATGATTTCACTAAAAACTCTTCCTGAAGATTGCCTTGATTTCGTTCTCTCTACTTATTAAACGGGGCAATCTGGGAGATAGACACATGCTTACAACTGTATGTATATAAAAACATAGTACTGTATATAAATGTATATGACCTACAATGTAAAACATGCACAAAAATTAAAGGCTAAGTAGTGATAGCTTTTAAGTCTTGTGTATTTTCAACATTTTGAGTTAGATTTTATATAATTAATATATATATATATATATATATATATATATATATATAAGAATAAGATGATAAATCAAACACTTACTACGGGTTTAGGGGTAATATTTCGTTCTGCATTAACAGAAGAACTTAATCAGACTAAACATTTTGGGCGCTTTTCTACATTTTACCATTTGAGGAAAAAACTACTGAAATGTAGAAAAAGGCAAAAATGTTTAGTCTGGTGAAGTTCTTATGTTCATAAAGAACGAAATATTACCACTAAACCCGTAGTAAGTGTTTGATTTATACACTTATTCTTATCTTGCCGGATTCACCAAAATTTACCATTTCTCCATATATAGCAAAGGACTCGTAAAAGGACAAGTTTTTTTATACATGGATCGGCTTTTCTATCTTTGATCAAAATATCACTATATAAACAAAGTTTTGTGTCGATTCTCTCTCTCATAGGTGTATAAATGTTTAAATTGATGTACATATTCACTTACTTTTCAATAAATTTTACAATGTTGATATAGTCATGGTTATCGTCGTAAGAAATGAACACAGCGACCTGAGTTCAAATCCTGGACGAGGCTGATTGTATCTCACATATTATTAATAAACTAGGGAAAGGTATGAATACAATTATTCCCATTCCATATATGGGTAAATAGTAGAGCAAAATAGGTTCTATAGCCTTGGTTGGGCAGCCAGTCTAAGAGAAGGAAAACTCTGAATTCAAATATGTTAAACTCTGCAAAAAATTAACCTTGCGTCGCATCCTGTCCGTGCGGTGTGGTTGAAAATATTATCCTACCGTGCTGCTCTATCATCCATCGCTTTTGGTAAGTTTTCCATGCTACTTCCTGTATCAGTAGAGAGCTGTTGTAAATAGGTACTAGCTGGCACCCAACACTTGCTCATCCGTGGGAAAGGGGTCTATAGGAGTACATCAATTGAGTCCGTCCTTACTTCTCCGCGTGTCTTGATCGTTTAATCTGGATGGTTTTCGAGATGGGTGGTAGGTGGCCCGACAGCTGTTGTTTTGTGGGATGTTTCCTCCAGTATTTGTTCAACACAGCTTGTAGCATTCTTGTGCAATTGCAGTCAAGGTTTTTCTTCATACGCTTAGTCAGCGTCTATGTGGCGCATCCATATAGAAGTATTGACACGACCGCTGCTTGGAAAAAACTACGATTTATTTTATCGGATAGGTCTGACCTCCATAAGACCGATAACCTATCGATGGCTGTCCATGCCTTCGCTAATCTTGTATTGGTGTTATTTTCGGTTGATGAGACGTTGCTTCCGAGGTAGGTGAACTTGTCCAGTAGTTTCAGAGAACAACCATTTAGTGTAGACGAGTCTTTTATTCGATTAAAGCCCATATAATCACCTAAAATGTTATTGTCAACAAGAATTCAAGGCTGTTACTCCAAGTTTTAAGCGTTGTTTAAGCCAGAGCGTAATACTAAATGACACTGTATAAATCGACTCCTCTGTTGTCTGTCAAAATACCTCACGTCGACATTTCTATGATGTGAGTTTAGTACCTGTGAACTTTCTGAAATGTTTAAAGCACACACACACGAAACCACTATATATAAATATATATATATATAGTTATAATTTCTATGTACTCCTAAAATTGGTCCTGAGGAATATTACGAAATTTGAACTAGAAAACAAAACAGTAAGAATCCACAACTCTGTATTTCAAGTACCTGCTATTCAGGTGAGCTTCTGTCGATACGTTTGGAGGACTTTGGATATATCAGTACAAGAACGGATACATGAAAGTTAAAACTATGAGTCTCTAGCCTGTTTAAATTTATTATTGAAATATTGGATGTGTGAGCGAACGTGCACGCGTATATATATATATATATATATATATATATATATATATAGGCACACACATGCAAGGATATATATATATATATATATATATATATAGAGAGAGAGAGAGAGAGGGACATTTTTTGTTTTCATATTTTTGTATTTATCAATTCAAGTTGCTGTATTTTATGATATGCGACGGGAATTGGTTAATAAAGTTTTCATAATTGGTTCCCAACTTATAATGCTTAGTGTTAAGCAATACACACGCACATGCACTGGGTCATGGGCATAATGGGTAGTGTTCACCAATGGTTAGGGAGACCCGGGTTCAATCCCCGCTCGAGTCATATCATAGACTCAAAAAATGGCATTTGATGCCTCCTTGCGTAACACTTAGCATTTCAAGGTGGGAACCAATTAATTATGGAAGGTTTATTAACCAGTTCCCGCCTGATATCATAATATCTATTCGGCAACTTGAAAGGATGAGTGCATATATATAAAGTTAGCGACTGTAGTTGAGGGCGACCCGATGGCTCCCTTTTCAATAACTACTAAACCGAGGTGTCGGGGAGGGCGCTACTCCTTCCCCTGGATTGCTCCACTTTGCCCGTGATAAGTACCTGTGTGCTGAGTGTTAAGCAAGGAGGTATCAAGTACCATTTTTAAAGTCTTTGGTATGACTCGACCTGGGATTGAACCCAGATCTCCCGGGTCATTGGTGAACACTCTACCCACTAATCCAATGAGCCGGTATATATATATATATATATAAGCCAATATTCGGTCACATTTGGACGATAAATGTTTCCATCCTTTTAAAAGCATTGATATGAATTAGGAATATGATTTAATAGCTAGATGTAGGTATAGAAATAAATTTAGTCTATAACAAAAAAAAAATAGTATATTGTCAAAGTTAATATTGAACTATAAGTTATTAAATTGGTGTATATATATATATATATATATATATATATATACTTATTATTACTTATCATTACCGGTATAGGTTTTTGGTACTTTTCAAAGAAAACAGATGACATACTAAATTGAGAATTAATAATTTTGTAATAAATGTTTGAAATTTTTATATGTTTTACTGTTATTGTAACTTAATCGTTGTTTTAATCTGAAACAGCATCCTTACATCCTTGCCTTACATCCCATAAGGCTCGTACATTGGTGAAATGGTCTTCCTTCCTCCTCTTTTCTTTCTCTTTCTCCTGTCTGGTTGTATTTTATTTTCTTGTTGGATCTGATGAAATCCTGTTAAAATTCTTTGGGAGTTTTGATTCATCTTTACCAGGAATATTTAAATATTCTAAATTCGAATATTCTATTTGTCCTTATTGAATTGTTCCCTACTCCGGATTTACTGGATTGAAGAATATATATATATATACACACACCCCATGCATTCATTCATATATATATATATAAATGCATGAGTATATATCATTATCATGTCGAGCACATAGCATGGATCTCCCTGACCCTCTCTCGCCATCCGTCTCTATCGTCCATCGCTCCCAGGAGGTCTTCCAGGTTACATCCTGTATCGACACAGAGCTGTTATAAATAGGTTCTAGCTGGTCATCCAACCCTTGCTCGTCTATGTGAAGCACGCTCAGACTCACACACGATTGTGTAAATATATTGGTTCCCCATTTTTTAAAACTTAGCTGAGCACTACTTTGCTTTTATGAAAGAGAATAAATTAGAATAGTTCGTCTTTGCTAACCGAAGGAGAGTAAACCAAGAAATAATTACAGTTAATTCATATAAAAAAAAACAACAATTGGAACCCCCTCAAAACCTACGAAATAGTTTCCTTGATCTAATGTCGAAGGTCAAAGTGTATTGTCTTGGTTATGTGGAAGGCTTGAATAGTTAAGAAAAATTACATGATATACGCATACACATATACATATGTGCGTATATATATATATATATATATATATATATTGAAAGAGAGAGATTAGCTATAGTAATCAAATTTACTGATTTTGATTTTTTTCGATTTTTTTTTGCTTTCTTGGACTCATCTTTAAGAGAGGTATATATTGAAAATTAAAAAAATTAACCACTACTGAATGTCTTGGATGAATACCTGTGTGATTAGGATAAGTGGAATTTAAAAAACCTCCACATATTTGAATACCAGATGATAAGAAGATGATAAGAAAGGCACACAATTTCTTATATATTAAGCTTAGCTTAGAGTAGCAAAAGCCTAAGTGAGGTTAGGAAGTTTGGGTCGCCCTAATCTTCTAAATAGGGAGAGGGTTATCAACCTTGAAAATCAGCATTTCTTATGATGACTTTGATCCAAAAGGAAAATATACAAGTTACCAAGCAAACCTGATAACCTTAATTCACATGTGTATATATATATATATATATATATATATATATATATATATCCTTCATTCATAAGTGTATATATATATATATATATATACATATTGAAAGAGAGAGATTAGCTAAAGAACCAGGAATGCTAGTTTTGCTCTACTTAGTGTGTTGAATTCTTTTACGTATTTGCTTATTAACTCAGTCGGTGTTTTATCTTTTGGCTAGATGTTGCGGTGCTGCTTGATTATTTTTACGAAGTATGGATATTTTTAGTCTATTCTTTTTTATAGAATTTTTCCCAGTAATCAGTTTGTGTAATATTTATTAATTACGAAATGCATCATCTGTTTTTAGTGGGGAGGGGTTATGCTGCCAGAGTTTTTAAAAATAAGAAGTTATATATAGTGTACATTTTGTAATAAATCATTATTTAGACAGCCTTGGTTAAAGATTAGGGAATATTGATTTTTTTTTTTATCAATTTCCTTTGGATCAAGTTAATGGAAGAGTTGCCCTCAGTTCAGCTCCCAATCTCTTTCAGTCATTTTCATTGAAGGTCTTCGACTTTTATTCATTTGTCGATATTGTTGGTTTTTGCTTAGCTCGAGGGTGAAATTTATTTTGTTGGAAAGGTTTATTTAAGGTGAGTGTACTTCGATTAACGTCTCAGTTGTTGATGTCCAGTATGTTATAACTGACATTGGAAGCCAAAGTAAATCCACCTTCCTGTAAATGTAACGTTTTTTCTGATGCATCTGTCCGTCTTTCCTTTCGATAGGATCAAGAGAAAACTTTCTAGACAACCATAACTCTCTCTCTCTCTCTCTCTCTCTCTCTCTTTCTCTTTTATCACATTTACCCAACCCCTCCGCTTGGGCAGGATATGACACAAGGTTAATTTTTTCGAGCGGAGTTTAACAGGTTTGAATTCAAAGTTTTCCTTCTCTTAGACTAGTTTCCTCACCTAGTCTTCCATACTATTTACCCATAGCTGGAGGGAGAATAATTGGATTCATACCTTTTCCAAGAGTATTAGTGCTTTGTGAAATGCAATCAGTCCAGGATTTGAACTCGTGTCATCGTGTCCAATTCCTGCGACGATAACCATTACACCACGGGCACCTCTTTTATATACTGTAGAAGTCAACGGAACAACAATAGTAGCAACTTACCGGAGGTCCGGTTCATGCAGACGTAATCTGTGGAATCCCAGCAATATGGACGCCAGCTCGAGCTGAGCTGGGGGCTGGTATTTATGCACACATTACTTTTTATTTCTAAAATAGAATTCAATCAATGGATTAAATCGGTGTTGTACCTGGTATTAAATTATCTAATGATATTTTTATGGTAGAGAAATTTTATTAGATATTTCTTGTTTTTAATTGTACATTTTCATCGCCTCAGCTCTTTTGAGCGAGGAACGAAACTAGTTAGTCAGCCTTTCATTTTTTTTAAGTTTTGATTTCGTCATGGATAAAACCTTCGGCCACTGTATTGCTAGTATAAAATTTTGTACCATAAAAAAATTTAAATACTTGAAGACCAGTTACACCTCCGATTTAATCAATAAATTGAATTCTATTTTAAAAATCAAAAGTAAAATTAGAACTGCTGAAGCTTATATATATATATATATATATATATATATATATATGTGTGTGTGTGTGTTTTTATGGTACAATATATATATATATATATTAGGTAATTTGGCTGACCATAGTCGAGGGCAACCCAAAGGTTCCCTTTTCAATTGCTGCTCCTTTCTCTGGATTACCCCCTTACCCTTAATCCATACCTTATAATGCTGAGTGTAAAGCAAGGGGAGGCGTCAAGTACTATTTTTGAGTCTTAGGTATGACTCGATCTGGGATTCTCTCTCTCTCTCTCTCATATAAAGATCGTTGCTCATTGGGTTAAACTGATCCAACTGTACGGACCACGAAAACTATCAAAGCTAGACGAACCAGACATGCAAGACACAGCTGGAGAAGCAGGGGCGAGCTCATAAGTGATGTTTTCCTATGGGCCCCCTCATATGGCCGAGGAAAACAGGACGACCAGCTCGAAAATACATACAGCAGCTCTGTGAGGATACGGGATGTAGCCCTGAAGCGATGAACGATAGGGAAGAGAGGCGAGAGAGTGTCGGGGATATCCGTGCTGGTGGCACGACATGATGATGATGATGATGATGACTTAGTTTTATTCAAATTTCTTGGACAATTTTTAATTGTTTGGTTTTTTTGTTTTGTTTTTTTCAGGTAAGTCAATTTAAACTCATGACTTGGTCAGCATTTACTCTTTGGATCACCTGTTTCTACAGACATTTAATTAATTTGTAAGTATTCCAGCTTCATTTATTTTTAAACAGAATATAAACTAGAATATATGCTCATAAAAAGAAATATAAATGATATGTCGTATTTTCCGCATTTAAGACGATCATTCAGCATTTAAAGAATTCCCAGCCAATTTCGTTGCTATTATGACAAGAGGATTATCTATTGAAGTGGGAAATCGACTGCTATGGAACTTATGAGGGATACAGTGAGCAACGATCTCCAAAACAACTTCATAAACCATTCGTCTTATATACCGGAAAATACGACAATTGAAACATTTTTTTAAATAGATATTTTTCAATGTAGAATATGGAAATACTTTTGTTGTATTTTTTTGATTTACTGACATTTAACAAAGAATAAAATCTCGCTCATTCTTATTTTTCTTTCAGTGTTTTTTTCAATTTCTCATTATCAGAATGCTATTTCTAAAAATGTGTACTTTTTTAAAGATCAGGTAAAGATAGTTTTTGAATGTTTAATTGTAGGATATGTATGAAACTTCCACAGACAATTAATCACTGCTAATTATTCAAGGCAAACAATTTGAGCAGTGTAATTCTTAAAAATAAATATGCAGTTTTTCGTTTTATCCACCTGATACTGTTTATATCGACCACGCCTATAAGATTTTGTTCCTATCTGTTTAACGAGATATATGGTTATGACTTTCTAACTTCATCAGGTTAAATGCACAGTCAGTGGAACTCTTTTGAACTTATTAATCCGACGTAGATATCCTTGGAAAAAAAGAAAAGTCTTTTTAAATAGGCCAAAGTTGGTCTGTTAACCGAAACTTAGTTTTACCGCGCTTTTAACCTGGAGTAAACATTGCCCAGGATTACCACAAACCACTCGTTCTTGTTTCAAATTATTTTCCTCTGATTTTCTGTCTGTATATCAATTTTTATTCTTTCGCAGAAATATGCACCTCTTTGTAAAACTCACACATAGATTGTTTCTTTGTAACCGAACGGAGAAAACGAGACTCTTTAAAAGATTTATACGACTCGCTAACATTTGTACATAAGCCCGTCGATGAGAGTGAAAATGGTTTCGAGTCAGCTCGGTCACCAAGAAGCATGTATACTTACGGTTCTAAATGTTGAAAATTTTCAGATCTTAAATATATTAAAATAATCTCCATTGTTTTCACTCTTTATAGAATTAAATCGAGAAAGTTACAATTCAATTCTGAAAGAATAAAACATCTCTTTCTCTTTGAAGATCGTTCATCTTAGGAGCATATAATAGAAATTACTTTATCATGATCTTCTATAAAGTAGTTTTATTGACGCTTCATATAGGTTTGATATGTTGAGAAGTTTGTTTGTAATGAATTGTTCTCAAACTGGTCACTACTTGTTTTCCATAAGTAAGTTTTTATTTGATATTCTTATAGAATAATTTGGTTACTTGATTCATAACACTTGTTGTTCACTATGTATAACTCCTGAAAACGTTGTCTTGATTCATGAAGTCAAACATCACTGATATCCTTCATCTCCAATTTATTCATCATGATTCTGAGTAGAACAGAAATTGCAGATGACATCACAATAGAATCTATCTATTGATATGGTGGAATCTAAATTCTTAATCTCTGTACATTTAGCTGTATTTATCAAACAGAAAATCTGCAGTGTATGTAATGACAGTATTTGGCAACACAGACGATTTTTTGCAAGCAAAATAATATTTAGTCGAACAATAGATGAAAAATCAGAATAAGATATTTCTTTTCTATCCCAATCATCGTCTGTAAATTAACGAATAACTTTCCTCATAAACCTCAAGACAGACTGGTTTCTGTGTAAACCAATTTAGTTTCTCACTCTTTCTGATTTTCTGGATGGAGGTCAAATTAAAATACAGGAATATCTATATCTTTTTTGCTTAAAATTCTAGGATGAGACATTGTTACTATGGGCTTCACTTGTAAAATGTTCTTTTTTATCTAGTCAATAAATTATTATAATTAAAGATAAGGAGTACGAACTGCTCCTGTCGGGAGCCTGCAAAATGCACGTCTTATCCAGTGGGTTGGCATGATCTCAGCAAAATATTCTTTTGGGCATCGAAAATTGGACTTTCGACAGAAATGGAATTGTGGGAAATTTTATATTATTTTCGTATTTTATTATTTCCCTGCATCACATTCCTATAAAATTAATGGAGCTCCCTGATTGTTATGTATACGAATGTATATATTAAATGATGGATTTTTGTGTACATGTTAGTACTGAGGGGAGTAGTGATAGTTTTTAAACTGTACAAATCGTACACGTCTGCCTGAACAAGTGACGATTTGTTCTTGTGTAGGTTGTTGTTGATTTGTGTCTGGTGTGGGCATTTGGGTTTTCGTGATGTCATATAGTTTTTCTCCGACCGGTCATCACCATCTTATTTTCCTGATCATTCGTCGGTTTTCCGTTGTGCCGTTCCTTTCTCTTGTCTTCGCTCGTTGCAACCCCCACACTACTTCACGTTTTTAATCTTTGTCTATGGTTCAATCCAAGATCGAGTTATAAAAAAGACTCAAAAAATGGTTCTTGATACCTCTTACCTTAAACTTGGCATTACAAGGTACGTATGAAGAGTAAAATAGAGCAATCCAGGAAAAGGAGTAGTGCCCTTCCCTAGGCCTCGTTGTTGTAGCTATTGAAAAAGAAGCCTGTGGGTCGTCCTCAACTACGGTCACCAACTTTCCTTACTTCATTTTACTGAAGAGATAAATATCCACGAGAATTCTTCTTTCGTACACATTATTTATTTCACTGACGACTTATATACTATTTACTCGGCTCGTGAATTCGGGGTAGCCAATCAGACCAGAGATGGAAAATAGGAAACAACCCACTCTGAAGACTGATTAAAATTCATGTCTAACTTCTAAACTCACTCAATCACGTGACTGAGCTTATACAGTCACAACCAAGTTTTCAACTTATCCTAAACTGTTAAGTAGATAATCTTTTTTTTAAAAACCTATCTACATTACATACCAGATAAAAATTCAGTCAATCTATAAGTTTATTTATTGTTTAAATAGTAATGGTCCTCACACTCACGTAATATGTTGATTTATCTTGACCAATTTTCTTATCTTTGTGAGTTTCACAAAATTAGTATACTTACATGAGTTGATAAACTTGCCTTTGGCTATATTTGTGTTATTCTGCAGTTAATCGTATTTACCCATCTCTCCATTGTGTTGAGTGGTATGTATTTACTCTGGGTCACATCAAAACATGATTGCCCAGTCGGCTTGGGTTGTAGAATACACCGATTGATTCTCTGCAGAGAAGTAAGACCCCCCTCCCCAACGAGTGTCTGGCATATGATAGTAAACTATAGAATGCTGAGGCTTCAGTAATACTGGAGCTTTGGAGAAAGCGGAGTACTCCTTCATTGCCATCGCTTCGAGGTCCACTCTGCCTCGAAGTGGTAACAACTGATAGTCCTATTTACGGATCAAATAGAAGTAAAAATTGAATTGCTTAGAATAGAATTGTTTTGTATGCTAAACTGAATTGTGTGAAATAAAACCGTTTTTAACAAAAACTCTACTTATACTAGACTGAATTGTTTGAATTAGAACTGATTAAACTGAATAGTTTGAAATAGAAATATTTTGACTATTAAACTGTGTACATGTGTTAAACTGAATTGTTTGAAATAGAACTTTGTTTGTTTGTATAAAAATGGATTTGGCATTAAATAATCTACAAAGGTTGATATGCCATAAAATCCAAACGAACAAACCAGGTCACCCTCTTTTTGGTGGGTCTTAACCATCAGCATGGGATACAACCAATGTGTTCTTAGCTCCACTGTCAGGGCGGTGTTGCAATTTGATATACAAACATATATAGATGTAAACGTAAGAGATATAAATATTTTAAAATATGGAATTCAGTTCTATATTTTCAAATGTCTATAATAACCAAGATGGATACGCGTGTTCAGATAGATCGGTGTGTATATATATATATATATATATATATATATATATATATACTTTCAAGGAAAAAATGTGTATATCTCATTTAATATAAACATAACTCGTATTATACTTTTATCTTGCCTTCAGAACTATATTTCAAAAAGTCTTTTACATGGCATTTTAAAAAAAACACTATCACCGAACTATTTCAGCTTTAAGCATTTTTCTACATGAACTGAATTCCACTGTAAATGCCTTTTCTGACCCTCCGATCAAATTACTTACTGTCATATTCAATATCAATCAAGAAACAATGCCTAATTATTTTACCACTAATAACTAATTGTTTAGCTAAGTTGGCTAAGGCTGTAGAATACGTCGACTGCATCCCTGCAGCGGGGCAAGAATTTCTCCCCTCCCAACAAGTGTTCTAGATATGACATTAAATCATCGAATTGTGAGATTTCAGTTTTGGAGTTATGGTTAAAGAGGAGTACACCTTCATTTCGTTATTCCCGGATCTCCTCTGACACGGAGTGGTAGTACCTATGTAGGTGCCATCTATGGGTCAAATAGTAGTACCTATGTGGGTGCCATCTATGGGTCAAATAGTAGTACCTATGTGGGTGCCATCTATGGGTCAAATAGTAGTACCTATGTGGGTGCCATCTATGGGTCAAATAGTAGTACCTATGTAGGTGCCATCTATGGGTCAAATAGTAGTACCTATGTGGGTGCCATCTATGGGTCAAATAGTTGTACCTATGTGGGTCCTATCTATGGGTCAAATAGACCTTTTACTATACTTGAAACTGTATGATAACAAATGATTGATGTTAAACTGAATTATTAGTATTAGATAGCAATACTTGAAACTATTTTACTGTGAAAAAACAAATGAGCTCTGGTTCGTTTAAAACTATTTAAACTCTTCCCTTTTATTTATGTTTATGTAAGATTTTGTATAAAATAATTCACAAGGGTTGATATATTATTAGACACAACCAATCAAACAGTTTTTTGTTTTTTCATTTTGTTTTGTCTTTTTATTTATTTTTTATATTGCTTTTTATTTTGTTTTCTTTTTTTAAACATTCCAGCATTTTAAGCTATGTTTTATCCTGGAGATCATAATTACTGCTGTGACTTTGATCTTCAATGAGTGTCCTATTTTAGTGGCCATGTGCCTGACTAAGATATGCGAGAACATCGTTCTCTAAAGAGAAAGTGCTAAAAGAGTTTGGTACCAGCGTTATTGCCAGAATGAGTTTGAAGTCTACTGTAGGCACACCAGCAATTAGATTTTAAATTTAAATTTGTCATTCTCCTAGACAGTCTACTTACCAGTTCTTGAGAACTCAATCCTACTATTTAAGTTATGCATCATATTTTTTAGGTTACGGTGATATCATTAAATTCATATAATATCAAATCGTTATATCTGTTTGTAACCAAATTATTGGTTGGTGTAGTTGCTAAAATGCTGGACTGCAACTTCATGGTAAATGAGTTAAAATTCCAGTGATGCTATGAAGGGTATTTTCAGACGAGAACCCTGGAAAAAACGGTGATATCTCTTTTTCCTTCTAAATAGAGGTAAAATTGTACCACTTTTATCTATTTTCAAGGATAGCTTTGAAACTAAATAACCCACGAAAGTTGATATGTCATTAAACAAAGAAATTATTGGCCGACCTGTCTGCGGTATTAAGAATACGCTGACTGTATCCCCTGCAGAAGGGTAAAACCCCTCCTCCCTAAAAAAAAGGTATCCTGGGAATGACTCTAAACTAGATCTAATGGGAAGGCTCCACTTCTAGAAATCCAGGGAGGGGAGAGTGACCCTTCATTTCCATTACTCCTAGGCCCACTCTGATCCAGAGTGGTAGTTCTTGTTAGAGTCTCATCTTTGGGTCAAATAGATCCGTTTAAAAATTATTACCATTTGGTAGGAATATTTGAAGTCTTAAATTTGTATTAAGAATAATGAGATGAGGCTATATTTTTTACTAAGTATTATCATTGGTTTGTTGAAACCAGAAAAATGTGTGAAAACAAACGACTGTTATTAAACAGATATTATCAATTGAAACTATATAATTGTGTGTGAAATAGAAGCAAGAGATAAGAATACTCGAAAAACTATATACCTGTATTATTTGTATAACATAGTAATACCTGGTATCATATAACAGTATGCAAAAAGAATCTCTTGAACAACTACACAGAAATAAATATAAAGTTGGTGACCTTAGTCGAGGGTGACCCTAAGGCTCCCTTTTCAATAGCTACTACACCGAAGTGTAGGGAAGGGCACAACTACTTTCCCTGGATTGCTCCACTTTACCCTTGATAAGTACCTTGTAATGCTGAGTGTTAAGCAATGAGATGTCAAGAACCATTTTTTGAGTGTTTGATATGACTTGACCTGGGACTGAACCCCGGTCTCCCAGGCGATTGGCGAACACTCAATTCATTGGACCAATGGGCCGGTCAAAAAAGTGGAGCAATCCAGATACTGGTGCAGCATCCTCCCATACACCTCAGTGTTGTAGCTATTAAAAAGGGAGCCTTCGGGTCATCCTCGACTAAGGTCGCCAAAAAAAAAAATAAATGAATCCCAAACTTCTAGCCATGAACTAAACCTACACAACTTGATATTCTATTAAAATCAATCACCATGAAATATCCCAAATGATTTTTGCTGTACTGTGGTCTCAATGATCTATTTTCCAGCCCTTTTCCAAGTACTCCAACTAAGACTGATATCAACGCCAGCTCGGTTGTTCTTAGATTTGAAATAGATTAGAAATTTTTTTCATCAAATTCCTTCTTTAAAATTATTTAATTGACAGTGCGTCAGAGTTGTTGAATTTACTAAGCTTAGCAGAGCACAAGGCTACAAATGTGGTGGATCCTGCCAAAATTTAATATATGCTTGCTGATGATTTGGGGCGCTACCACTTGTGACAGTCTCTTGAGTGTTAACTGATTAAATCGGATGACAGATCCAGACATGGTCAATTATGAAAATTGAACCTGTCACAAACTTGCCAGATACCGGTCACTTTCACACAGGTTTTTTTTGTATCTATTGTGATGGAAATATTCAGCCTTCAAACAATCTCCCTACTCTGCCAGATTGGTTCAAAGACAGCTGGCCGTAGGAACTAGCCCCAAGAGCGTGAATGGATGTTTTAAAGAATTTCCCCAGCCATTCTTTGGGGCAACACATTTTCTATTCTTTCTACCAGAATTGTGGATCAGAAATAATTGCATTTTTCTTTTCTTTTTTAAATCAAAATAGGCTGCTGATCATTGCACTTGAGGCAAGTGCCCAATATTATTGACTCGGTGAGGCTTAGTCTGATACAAGGCTACATATATGCACATTATGAAAATTGAACTCATTACAGTAGAGAAGTTCTCTTGCCCTAACCCTGCTTTCAACTTTACTTAAGGGCAGTACCCGGTATTAAATTAAGTTTAACTTTGTCTGGCACGGGGTTAGAAACTGGGGTCATCTGGTGAGCCTTCAATTCACAACAGTAATAATCATCTTCATAACAAGCTCGCTCATTTCTGCTATTATTAATTACAAGGTTATAGCTTTAGTCAAGCGCAATACAAAAAATGTGCAGCAAAGTTATTTAGCAAACATAGCTGCTGACATTATGGTGAATAGCACGGAAAATGGAATCAGTTTGGTTAAAAGGAGAGGATCAAGTAAAACGTTTTAGAACTCCTTTATACACATTGTGTAGGTTGTGAATTTACGGATTTTATTCAGAAAATGTTCTTTTTTTTATCTGCACCATTTGTTCTGATTTAAATGCTTTAAATTACGTTTTATTGAAAAAGTAATCTTATATATTTTTAAAAAAGCAACAATCAGTCACATTAGGATTTTTTTTTATTTGCTGGATTTTATTCAAATTGAGCACTTTACCAGGAATATTAAAATTAGATATTCTTTTTTTGAATATTTTTTTACTTGTCCTGATTGGAATTATTCCCTATTCCGGATTTACTCGATTAAATAATATATATGTATATATACATATATATATAGACAATAAACGCGAAGATAGATACGATAAAAATAAGAGGAAAAGTGGATAAATCAAACACTTATACAGGGTTTAATTGTAATATTTCGTTCTTTATTAACAGAAAGAACCACTAAACCCGTTGTATGTGTTAGATTTATAGACTTTTCCCCCTTATTTTGTATCATTTTGTCAGATTCACTAAAATCTACCATTTCCCTCCACATACACATATATAAAAAAAAAAACAAGGCAAAGTATTTGCTGATCTTTATTCAGAATTTTCTTTTTTTATTATTCTGACTTCAGTTCTTAATTATTCTGACTTTGTTTTTAATGGTTTTAAAAGTTTTTAAGCGATTCTTAAACTTTTTTTTTGCAGGAAAAGTGTAGCATTTGTAGTTAATAAAAATTGGAAAATTTGGTAGTGAAATTGTTTATATAAATAAATTATTTTGACAATTGATATTATTAGACGCTAAGTTTTGTATCTGAATCAAATGCCTAATATAACAGACAATATTCTTATACTTGTGTTAAGTTGGCTGAACAAAGTAACAGCTGCATTAAATGGCATTCATTTTATATTAACTCTCTAATAAATGCTAACATGTATACAAGACCGAATTTGTTTGGCTAGAATGACTTGCAATATTAATCTTATGAACGGCCATCTTGCATACACAGCTGGCAGACATCCTTTGTCCTTGTTATGCAGCTAAACATATCCACATTCACGGTTTATTGGCTCCTAAACTGCATCAAATAAAAGAGTGAATAATATATACATGCATATAGGCATGTCAACAGAAAATAGCAACAATGGCAAGTACTGGAATCGTTCCCCCATCTAAACATCTGACAGCCATTTTTTTAATAACTTCTCGGTAAAATCGGGTCAAAAGTACAAATTAATTTCGTTGAACTTTTGACAAATTATTGCACTACAGAAAATAACAATAGCGCTTGTCTTGCTTTTACTGATGCAAATTAGTCTGTCATGTGGTCAGTGTCTTTTAGCAAATTAAGATAATAAAATTCTTGACTAGTTTGCAATTTTATACAGAAGAAAGGTCCTACTACCCGTTCCTGTCAGTGGCAACCCTTTTACGTGATGCCCACGGTATAAGCCTTACCTGCCTTAGCATAGCTAGGCCAGTATATATATATATATATATATAATCCAAAGCTATTGGTGTACAATTCATTTGGGAGTAACGATACATCCACACTCAACGTTTAGAGCTAAAAAAATCTTTTATATAAAAACAAAAGAAAAAATTCACTTTCTTGGTGTCATTATAAATTTATATAGGGCTCTTACAAATTCTTATAAGTTTAACTTATAAGCTTTATAAAAAATCTTCAGATAAGATATTCAAAATTATAATTAGATGTTTTCCTGTTACTTCCGGTGAGAATAGAATTTGGAAAAATACTTTATTTTTCAAAACTAGAATAATTTATTTTACAGTAAATGATTATAGATTGTTATAAAATCTAAATTTCTAGTTTAAGCTTGTCATGCCAATTTGCAAAAAGGGGGATTAAACTATTTTTTAGAAAACACATATATATATATATATATATATATATATACGAAAAATAATTGATAAAATATCTGCGAATTTTATTAATTTTTTCTTGTTTAATAAATGAATTAAATAAATCATTCTAGTTTTAAAAAATTGAGAAATAAAATATTTTCAGAAGCTTAATAAATGGTACCCAGTAAATAAAAAGCCAGATTTTTTTTTTTAATGACCAGAGAGAAGGTGGATGATATGACTAGCGCATATAAGGTCATCCTGAGTGATTTTGGGAAAGGTCTTTGTCTGCCAGTGGATTTAAAATGGCTGCTTCTGAGGCTAACAGCAATTTATAAACAAACAAATGACACAGAATTGTGAATATTTAGAAGAGCTGATGAAAGAAAAGGTAAAATTTTTGTCAGGATTTCTGATATGAAGCTTGATGATTTTTATCATTCAAGGTTTTCGGACTATTGTCTTCATCTGTATTGTTATATTCACAACGTTTCGGCCGATGTGTCTTTCGGACTTCTTTAGGTGTTTATTGTCAATCTCAGGGGCCTACACAGAACTTTGTTTTATCCCCTGGGGTTGCTTGCTCTGATTCCGTTAATCATAACTGTGTATAAGTGCTAAGTATTCCTGCATTGTTACTCGCCTGCTGTCAGGATTGAACCTGTAACCTCCAGATGATTGTCACTCGAAGACAATAGTGGGCACCTCGGGTGGTGTAATGGTTAGCAAGGTAGAATAGCAAACCTACACGAGTGAGTTCGATTCTCATTGGGTGCTCAATTCATGCGGCCTTGTGCTACATCTAAGCAAAAAGCTTAGTAAATTACCACTCGAAGACAATAGTCCGAAAACCTTGAAGAATAAAATAAAGAATCTCGAGACATTTTCTATGGATGGGTTAAAAATATCGAATTTGTAGGGTAATGTTCATAATTCACTTTACTGATTCCGTAACCTGGGTTGATTGAAGAAGAGTTGTATTTTTATGAAGCGTGCCATGAGCTAAAATAACCGAGGGAAACCTATCTTTCTCCAGGCCTGACCAAAAGTGAATTTTTCTGTCGTAGTCAGGAACATGAGGTCGTTGTTTGACATCGTTATCCGCTGTATAGTAAGTTAGAAAAGATATACAACTTTAAGAGTAGCATAGCTAGTTTAATCGGGGCGGTGGTACCTCTCTATCAGTGGTGAAGAAAGTGGGAAAAAGGAAGATAAAGTTTACAGTTGATGCGGACTAAGGATTTGATTGGTTAGATTTTTTGACATAACAATTGAAGGTTATTTAATGCTAAATCTTTTTTATACATTTATATTAAATATATATGATTTGTAAACACATTCGGTAGATAGTACTTTTAAAAGAGCCTATGTTCTTTTGTGTTTGTGTTTTTTGGGTAGGGTTTCCTACGGTTAAATGGTTTCAAGCATCACTATATAACACAAAGAATTCAATTTAGGCACACAGTTAAAAAGTTTCAAGTATTGGTAATCTACATTAATAAATCTATTCAACATTACTCATTTGTTAGCATGCAGTTGAATCATTCCAACTATTGCTATATATCACTGACAATTCAATTAAACATCAGTTATTTGTTTACACACAGTTAAATGGTCAAGCAGTTCTATTTCTAACAACTCAATTTAACGCTAGTTATTTGTTTGCACACAGTTTGAATGTCGAACTGTTCTATTTGACCCATAAATAGGACCCTATCAGGTACTGCCACTTGAGGTCAGCATAGACCTGGGTGCAATGACAATGAAGGGATACTCCATATTCTCGAAAGCTCTAACCCTTACTATCAGATAGTTTAGAGTTAAATCTAGGACACTGTTGAGATTCAGTCAGTGTATTCTACAGCCCCAGTCGACTGGGCTATTTATTCTAATGTAGAATATCAAATTTTCGTTTTTCCCATTCTTTTACTGATCAACATGAAGCACCAAGAAAAAAATAGAACCCCCGCTCATAAAAAAAAAGCAACATTGCTTTGTTGGCGTAAATTGTAACCTGCATGTGTGATAGAGAGAGATTGATCCAGATATAATCAATTGTAATAAAATGTTGACATGATTTGCCTAAGGTTGTAAGTACTTTGATCTGTTGAGGTTAAATTACCTACAGTGCACTCGCTACTTGTATATCTTTTGAGGTCTTCTTCTGGGATCTTTAAGAGGTCTTTTTTATATGTTTCATTTTATTGTTTCTGTCTTCTGTTTTGTTGTCTTTTTCTTCAGAAGATTTTAATGTACATTACAAAATAAGACATTAGAAGAGGCAATGACATATGAAATAGAAAAGAAAAAAAACATAAAGGAAAAGAAACTAAGGGAATTTGAGAAAAGAGAGAGAGAGAAGACAAAAAGAGAGAAAGAAAAGAATGGATGAGGAAGTCGAAAAGGTGTGACAGAGTGAAAAAATAAAGTTAAAAAATGGTGGTAATAGAAAAAGTTTACTCTGAAGAACAGAAGCCATAAGAAGAATAGGGAACCGAGGAGAAAAAAAGACAAAAGTTTTAAAATAATTGAAGATGTGTACGTAAAACAATGAAAAGTTAACCAAGTTCTTGGTGGGGCTTAGAATACACTGACAGTATCCCTTGCAGAGAGGTAAGACCTAAGCCCACTAAAAATAAGTGAGTTGAATATGACAGGAAACTGCTTCTGTTGCCCAGTCAGCTGGGTTGTAGAATACACCAACAGCACCTCTGCAGAGGGGAAAGTCTTCCCTCAATTAGTGTCCCGGATATGTGACAAAACAATATGATGGTGAGTTTCTAGTGATGCTGGAGCTTTGGGGAATGCTCCTAGGTCCACACTGGCCCGGAGTGATAGCACCTGATAGGGTCCAATCTATGGGTCAAATAGAAGTAAACTGTGTACTTATGCTAAACGGAATTGATTGAAATAGAACTGTTTTGACATTTCAACTACATATTTATGCTCAACTGAAATGAAACTGTTTCTGTATGCTAAACTTGAAATAGAAATGATTTTGACAAATTTTGTACTTATGGTAAACTGAATTGTTTTAAGCAGAACTGTTTATCTGTATAAAGATGAATTTGGTATTAAATATCCAACAAAGGTTGGTATGCCATAAAGCCTAAACAAATTGCTTCTGATAGTGTTGCTCCAATCCTGGAGATCAGGGAAATTTGGAGAAATTCTTTCGCTGCTATAACAATGAAGTTTTCTCTGACTTCAGTGGAAGGACTTGTTAGGGTCTCAATTATGGATCAAATAGTTTATAAAATTGTAATTGATTGGAATACTTGAAACCATATAACTATAAATTATTAGTACCAAGAATAGTTACTATGGTAGTTTACTAAGGATTACTATACGTTACTTGAGACTACATAAGAAATCATAGATAATTAATATATGTATAAGGAGGACTTGACATAAAAAAAACTGCAAGGGTTGATATGCCATAAAACCTACCAACCAAATAATTGCGCAAGCTAATGTCCTCTATCAAATATAAATAATTAGTTGAAACCATAGGATTTTTAGTATTAGGAAGGCATACTTGAAAATATGTGATAGTGTGCAAATTATTTGTATTAGATAAGAATACATGATACAATATAACTGTGTGCAAAAACCTCTTATGAAACAACCGTTCAAAAAATATAAAAACACAATGAAAGCAATTCCCTAACCTCTTGGCATGAATAAGCCTAGATATGTTAACATGCTGCTAAAATCCAAGAAAAATTTCGAAATAGAAGAAAACACTGAAATGAGCAAGACGCAAAAAGTGAAAATTTCATGTGAAAAGATAAAAGAAATATTGTTTTCTTTTGTTTATTACTAAAGTTTCAGATCAACTCAACATAGGAACAGTGCTTAATGACCCAAAGAAAACATTTATATACAACCTATGTAACATATTATATTCACTCATAAACTTACACACTACATTACTTTATTTATATAAGTAAAAGGGATCCTTTGGGTCACCCCTAACTACGTTTGGCCAAATTACTTATATTTATATAGCACTGAAATAAGCTTGAAATAAAATTTGAAAATCTCATAAAGAAAGCTAAAAAACAATGTATAATTTTCTTTTGTTTACTCCTTGAATTTCAGATTAACTCAATGTAAGGAACAGTGTTTAATGACCCAAAGAAAACATTTATTTACTATACTTACACTCTACTTATTATAACATTATATTCACTTATTTATATATTAACATCTTATGTAAATATACTACACTTATTATACAGCGACATTTATATAACACAAAAATGAACGAGGAATAAAACCTGAAAATCTCATGCAAAAAATAAAACATTAAAAAAATATATATTAGTTGAGTTTCAGATCACCTTAACATCAGAACAGATTTGAATGACCTAAATAAAATATCTATATGCTACACTTATATACTACTTATAACATATTATATTGACTTATTCACATATTAACATATAATATTCACTTGTTATACTCTTATATTACATTGAAATAACACTGAAAAGAACTCGAAATAAAATGTGAAAAACTCATGCAAAAAAATAAAAGATTAAATATATTATTCAATTTTGTTTTTATTGGGAATCCTTGAAATGAGGCTTCTTAATCTGTGAACTAATTTTTTTTATTTATTGCGGACTTTTTGTCCTCATCTTGGTAGTTTTTTTTGTGTGTTTCTTCTTCACTACATTTCGGCCAAATTTCACCTCTGGCCTTCTTCAGGTGATTAACCGCGACCTCGGATCGGAATGCTGAGTCTTGGAACAGTATCCCCAGTAATTACTGCCTTCCAACGTGGTGCGATAGGCAACAACTATGGAAGGCAGTAATTACAGAAGATACGGTTACAAGACTCAGCATTCCTATCTGAAGTCGCGGTTAATCACCTGAAGAAGGCCAGAGATGAAATTTGGTCGAAACGTAGTGAAGAAGAAACACAAAAAAACTACCAAGATGAGGACAAAAATTTGGCCGAAACGTAGTGAAGAAGAAACAACAACAAAAAAAATAAACTACCAAGATGAGGACAGAAAGTCCGCAATAAATAAAAAAAATTAATTCTCAGATTGTTTCTTTTTGTTTACCACTTTAGTTTCAGATCCTATTTACCAACCCCTCCGCTCGGGCAGGATATGACACAAGGTCAATTTTTAAGCGGAGTTTAACAGGTTTGAATTCAGAGCTTTCCTTCTCCTAGACTAGTTGCCTCACCAAGGCTGAAGAACCCAGTCTGTCCTACTATTTACCCATAGCTGGAGGGAGAATAATTGGATTCATACCTTTCCCAAGGGTATTAGTGCTATGTGAAATGCAATCAGCCTCGTCCAGGATTTGAACTCGTGTCACCGTGTCCATTTCCTACGAGGATAACAATTACACCACAGGCACCTTTAGTTTCAGATCAACTCATCATAAGAAGAGTATCTAATGAGCCAAAAAAAACGAACTTCATGAGCCTTGTTTAAATTCTGGACAAGGCTATTAATGTTTCACTTTTGCATTCATACCCTTTGGAAAGAGATGTATCCATCTCTTCTTCCCCAGTTATGGATAAGAGTAGGAAAAACTCGACTCACTAACTTTGATAAGGCAACCAATCTAAAGAAAGGAAAATGAATTCAAAACCAGAAGCTGGAGTTCCTAAGGCGGTCCAGCATGGTCTTCAGCTTCAGCAGCTCCTGTAGCAACACCAATTCCAAAAAGTATAGCACTATTGATATATTTTGAGCTAAGGAAAGATATTTCACCAAGTTCGCTCTTACCAATAACCAACATTAGCATTAGTATGGCAGTGGGTGTCCTCGTGGTGTAATGGTTAAAGCGATGGACTGCGGAATCGTGAGCGAGTTCGTACTCCAGTCGCGCTATTACGTTCACTTTTGGGCAAATACCCTTGGGAAAGGTATGAACCACCTTATCCTCCCAGGTATGGGTTAAATAGTACCACTACTGTTCTTCTAGGAGAATGGCTTTGGCATTAAATAACCTACAAAGGTTGACATGCCATTAAACAAAGAAACCATTAGTATGGCAGTGATATACAATCACTGAATATAACCAAAGACAGACAAGATAAGCTGATTTACACATAGACCAATATTTAATATATACATAATATTCTGATAAGAAGTTCTTAAAAAAGAATACCCCCAACAGATAGAAATATACACATGTTGCTACATGAACAAGCAGTATATAGAAGGGGTACAAAATGGAAAAATGCTTACTTGACGAGTGTGTTTTATGTCGTCCTGTGAGTCTTTAGCAGGATTATAGATATTGACTCCACTTGTCAAAGAACAGAGGCAAAATGTCAAGGGGGTGTCCTCGTGGTGTAATGGTTATAGCGATGAACTGCGGAATCGTTGTACGCGAGTTCGTACGCCAGTCGCGCTATTACGTTCACTTTCTGGCAAATACCCTTGGGAAAGGTATGAACCCCCTTATACTCCCAGCTATGGGTTAGATAGTACGACAACCGTTCTTCTAGGAGAATGGCTTTGGCATTAAATAACCTACAAAGGTTGATATGCCATTAAACAAAGAAACCAAACCAAACCAAAATGTCAAGAATGGGTTTCGTGACACTATTAGGCATCCAGCGAATACACCAATTGTGTAAGGGAGATAATTATTTATCATCTCCCGATAGCTCCTTGGATATCTTGTAAATTGTCAATACAGATGTGCTGCATCAACAACTGTTAGTCTTCCTCATTACTTCAAATACAGATCCATTGACTCTTGAAATTGACTGATTCCACAATCAACTTACTTGATGACCTAAATTGAGCAATTGTGATCCTGGTCAGCATTTAAGGGTCTCCAGTAAATACCTGGTAATGTAACTTACTTAGAACCTCATGCTATACTAAACTTAAAATTTCTACTTGAATGATACAGGGTGTCTCAGTATACATGGGACCCATTGGACCGCTAATAGCTCTACTAATAATAATGTTGTGTTCTTTTTTGTTTCAGATTTGGAAATAGTAAACTATAACAACTATTAATTCTCCGTCACAATGCCTTTTTATAAGGGAGAAAAATATTTTATGTTACTACCTTTTTTGAGAAAAATCATTCAAATCTGTCTCAAAATAGATGCAACCCATTATTATGATGATGATTTATTACTGAGACAAGAAATTCAAAAAAAGATTACATGTCCTGGAGTATGATATGATAACAATTAAAAAAAGGATTAAAATTATTTTGTAATTTGCTTGAAGCATTGCACAAACTATTTTATTTTATTGTATTGAATTAATTTAGAAGGCTATTGCAAAGCGAAATACTACTAATAATAATCATCATCATCATCATCATATCGCGCTGGTAGTACGGATATCCCTGACCCTCTCTCGCCACTCCTCCCTATCGTTCATCGCCCTAGGAAGGTCTTCAGGACAACATCCCGTATCCTCACATAGCTGCTGAATGTATGTTCGTGCTGGTCGTCCTGCTTTTGCACGGCCATGTGTGGGGGTCCATAAAAGTACATCTCTTATGAGTTCGTCCCTGCTTCTCCAGCAGTGTCCTGCATGTCTGAGCAGCGTCGAATCAACCGAAAAGGACATCGAAACGAGGTTAATGAAAGCATGGACAGCTATCAATAGGCTATCGATTATATGGAAATCAGACCTAACCGATAAAATGAAACGCAGTTTCTTCCAGGCAGCGGTCACATCGATACTGCTATACGGGTGCACTACATGGACGCTAACAAAACGGCTGGAGAAGAAGCTAGACGGCAATTACACAAGAATGCTGCGTGCAATCTTGAACAAGTCCTGGCGGTAACACCCCACAAGACACCAACTGTACGGCCACCTGCCTCCTATCACGAAAACTATTCAAGTTAGACGAACTACTAATAATAATAGTACGAAATGTTGGTAATCACAGAATTAAGGTGGTTTTATTAATAGCTAAGTTACACCCTCAGATTAACAGTAGGTTAGAATTAAATACTGAATATATCATTAATTAACATGCACATTTTAAATGCATATTTAAGTTTTAAAATAAAATGAAATGAAATTGATTTGGACAACTGACGTCACATCTATTCCGCATGTCGTTTAAACATCCAACATGGCGTTCCAACACCCCACGTGACACCAAGTTTACAATGTTGAAAAAAATTTGAACCTCTAGCCTCATGTTCATTTATTAAAAAACGTCTCTGACGATGAAGTTTTACTTTGAAATTAATTAAATTCAAATTATTATTATTATTATTATTTTACATTGCAACCTCTAAATTAATTCAATACAATAAAATTAAATTGATGTTTGGAGCTCAAAGAATGCAATTTTTACCAGACATTTTCTAAATAACTGCCATTCAGCTCGTCTCATTAATAAATAATTATCATATTATTGGTGTGAATCTATTTAGAGACACCCTGTTGAAGTACTCATGTCTGATAACCAAAATTAAACAACACTGAGTCTGGTCAATATTTAGTTGAGACATTGGGGGTCCCCGATAATCACAAGTTATTGTGCATAGCTTGGAACTCTCCAGTTAAGTCTCCGTGGTTATTGCCCTGTCGGCAGAGATTGTATAATACACTGACTGCACGTCTGCAGAGGGGTAAGATCCCCACCCCAGTGAGTGTTCAGGATATGACACTAACTAATCTGATGGTGAGGTTCCCATAATGCTGGAGCTTTGGGGAATGCGAAGCACCCTTTCATTGCCATTACTCCCAGGTCCACTCTGGTTCGGAATGGTAACACCCGACAGGGCCCTATCTATTTGGGTTAAATAGAACGAACTGTATACTTACGCTAAACTGGATTGTTTGAAATGGAACTGTTTTTGACACCGAAACTATACTTACACTAAACTGAATTATTTAATAAAGAACTTTGCTGATATTTAACTGTGTGTAAAGAAGATCTGTACTTATAGTAAACTGAATGAGCTGAATTAGATCTGTTTGACGAAGCTGAATTATTTGAAATAGAACTGATTATTTGCATAAAAATGGATTTGGCATTAAATAACATATAAAGGTTGATATGCTATAAAACCCAACCAATCAACAATCTTCGAGGTGTAATGGCTAAAGTCTTGGACTACTGCCAAGAAGTAAGCCAGTTGGAAATCTAGTTGAGCTATTACGTTCACTGTCGAACTAATATCCTTGGGAAAGTTTTGAATCCTTTCATCCTCACCTATCTATTGGTTAAATAGTATCACTACTGTGGTTCTACAAGGATGGTTGTGGTGTTAAATAACCCACAAAGGTTGATATGCAATTAAATAAAGAAATCAAAATCCTTAGAACTCGGGATTGCACTACAAAAATCTCAGTCAATAATTTCGTTACATCAGTAATGGCTTCTCGCCAAGTTATGGTGAGATCACTGGTCTTTATCTGATGACTAAATTTAAGCTACATTGAATTTGTTTAGTACTTTGCAGGAGGCTCAATTAAAAATATCAAGTTCTGTAAACATGTTGGAATGCTGTACTACACTGAGCCAAGTTTATTAAATAGACTTTATTTCAGTAATGCCTGATGGTTGTTTGATAATCGGAGTGCCAGTTTTTGTCTGATCATTAATACAGAATAGCATTGAGCCTGATCAATATTTAGTTGCAGGATCATCTCTTGGAATAATTTGTTGTATTTTTGGCTGGGATTGTAGAATATGTGATAGGTGACTTGTAAGGTATTAGTACTGCATCCTGGTGGCTGAGCAGTCTATGACCTGGCAACCAAAGTTGTCACATCACTTGCAATACTACATTTACGGTCTTACTCACCAAGACAGGTGGTCAGAGAGGCTCAATTTGATCAATTGTAAGTTTTTTATATTGTTTATAAGTTTATATTACACCAATATAATTGCCCTGTGTTCTTCGAATTGCTGTTGTGGCAAACTAGTAAAATATTGATAACCGTAGACGAGGGTAACCTGAAGCCTCCTTTTTTCATTTGCTTCTACATCAAGATTTAGGGGAGAGCACTGCTCCTTTCCCTGGATCGCTCCGCTTTACCCTTGAACCGTACCTTATAATTCTGAGTGTTAACCAAGGCGGTATCAAGTACCAGATTAAACCTCAGTCTCATGGGCTATTTGCGAACAACTAAGCATATTTTATTTCAAAGGTACTAAAAGGCAGGGGCTGAGGGCCATTTGAGCTGAGATAGCAATACTTTAGACTAATTATTAAAGTTAAATAGAATTCTTAGTGTTAAATAGCAATACCTGAATCTGTATAACTGGACGCAAACAAATGAGCTCTCATTTAAAACTGTTATCAACAAATAATTTATTTATAAATCATATATATATAACGTTGAATAGAGCCTCAGTCCCACTAAAATTTAAATATAAAGAGATGAATAGTTCTTTGAGACAAGTAAACAACTAAATATGTTGAAAGATTACTAATAAATTTTTGAATAATATTTATTCAAATTTGTTTTTAAAAAAGTTGTGAAATTAATCTAGAATTATACGGTTTTCAAATAAAACTCATAAACCTGAAATCAGGATATTAATATGAAATGAACAAAATGAATAATGAAAAAAAGGTTAATATAAAGAAAAATTTCGTAGCTGTTGATTTTTTTTAAATATAATAGATTACAACGCGTTATAACGTGAAATATATTCCCAACGTTTAATGGAAAAAAGAAAAAGTAACCAAATTTCATTTGAAATCTATTTGACGAGTTTTAATAAGAGAAATAAGTTTATAATGGAATATAATTCCTTGGTCTTTTTTAACACACACACACACACACATATATATATATATATATATATATATATATATATAGGATTTGGCTCTAAGTAATCCACAAGGGTTGATATGTTTTAAAACACAACCAAACCAACCATATTTATTTATTTTAGAATATATTTCGCAAATGGTACATTTTGCCGTATAGACAGGTGTGTTGTTTAATTATAAAATTGCATCACAATGAGTGTAGTCTTAATGCATGTATATGTATATAACAAGCTGTGTTGGCCGTGCTTAGAGTACCCTAAGTGGTGATTAATACTTAATAGCTTTGAGTCTGATCAATACTTAGTTGGAGAATTACCTCTTGGAACGACTTATACAAAACTTTGAAAATAACCCCGTTACTGCAGTCATAAAAGAAAAAAGAAGGATCTAGAAATAATTAATGAAATGAGAGGAAAGTAAGAAAAGAAATTTTTTAAAAATAGATTAAATAACAAATATTAAAAGGAGTTTCAAAAACAAAAAAATGTACAGAATAAAAAAGAAAGAGGAAATATGGAAGGGGAAAATAAAATAGAAAGACAAAGCTTGGCATCACGGTTGTCTGGTAGTAAATTAGAAGAGAGAAAGACGAGTTCATATTAGGAAAAGAAAAGCCAGACATGTGGTCACAGAAAAATCCCATTTATTTTATTGCCAATGTTACAAATTTTGTCTGGACCAGTCTCAAAAACATGAACATGTATTACCTTGTCGATCAAAAAAATATACCTCTTTTAAAGTGGTAGTCCAGCCGAAATGAATGGTGAAGACATTTGCATTTAACATCAAAATTGGGGTTGTTACTTGCTGCTCTCCCAGAAACTAACAGCTCTTATTCGAAATACCAAATTTTTTGCACATACAGCGAGAGTTTTCGTGATGGAAATGTAAGCATCATGCTCACAGATGTTGGGCTGATAGATTTCAATAACATATCTAGTGTTATCTTGAACCTAGTGGCTAGAGAATTACGTACATTGAGTATTTACATAGATTTTTTTAATAGTTTTTGCACACAGTTATAAAATATTAGATATTTCAATATAATTAATTTTAACACGGTAATATGGTTTCAAGTATTATCATCTAATATCAATAATTTTCAAATAGATCAATTTGAATTACAGATGGAACCCTAACAGATATAACCACTGCAGGTGAGAGTGGACCTGGGAGTAATGGTAATAAAGAGTGTACTCCACATTCCCCCAGAACAGTAGAACTGGAGCCTCACCATTAGATTGCAGTTTAGTGTCATAGCTAGGACACCTCATATTTGTTAGGAGTCTTACTCATTGCAGGGAATACAGTCAGTATATTCTAAAGCAGGTCAACAGGGAGTACTGGTGAAGGTAGCTTCTATATTAAACAGAGGAATAGGAAATATAAAGAGAAAAAAAAGAAACATAGATGGTGTTGTGGTCTTTGGATAAGACCGGTGGAAGAACAACTCAAACAACGGTGATAGGTAAACGTTATTGTATTAGCAGAAAAAGGAAGTACTAGCCGTGCTCGGCTTGCAGTCCATCAGTCAAATGTCTCGTAAGGAACATGAAGTTGTCTCCCCCGAGCGAGCTAAGCTCGGAGAATATGTTTACGTTGGACAAGTCCATCTTTGGGGTATGGTAGGATATGTCCCCATAACAGATGGAAAGAAAGGAAGAAAGAAACATGGATAGAAAGAAAGAAAGAAAGAAATGTGGATAGAAAGAAAAGAAGCTCAGAAGAAAGGATAGAGAAGTAACTTGGAGAGAGAGAAGTAAGCATGGAAAGAAGAAGAAAAAAGAAACTGAGGAAGAGAGAAAAGAGTTATAGAAGGGAGAAGAAATTAATATTAACAGAGGAAACATGAAGCAAGAAAAGAATGTAGTGAAAATTCCTTTTGGTAATACTCCCCAAACCTAATATCCTTTATTTCTAAAGGAGTTAAGACCAAGAAAACTTCAATAAAAAAAAAAGTATTTGCAGAAACAAATACTTAGGTTGGAGCTTGCTAGTAGGACAGAGACACTACAAAGAGAACAAACAGTAATAGTGAACTGTGCCATTGCAGGGCCTTGAAAAAAGCTGTCAAAGAAAGAAAGTTTAAATCTGGAAGAAAAGGAACAAGTCAGACATGTGATCACAGATAAAAAATACCACTTATTTTATTACTGGTGTTTCAACCTCCTTTTTAACCAGCCTTGAATCAAGAAGGCATGGAATGGTATATCTGTATCAAGGAAGAAATTATAAATCATAACCCACCCGTGATGTTGAATGGGGGCAGTTTCATTAACTCAGAAATTTAAGTCGTTACTTGTTGATTAACTGACAGACCATTTTCAAAAATCTTTGCATGTGACCATTTCTCATTCCCGCTGTAAGAGTTAACATGATTGACCCCTTTTTATCAGTTACAAAGCCAAGCATCAGGTTCACTGGTGTTTGGAGGTGGCTACTCCATTACCAAAGAACAATGCCACCTATATGCAACTGGGAAGCACATTATGTTAATTTAGGTGTAATATGGCTCAAGAATGAAGAAAGAGTCTTTTTACACTCTATTATGATAAAACTTCCTGGATTATCCCCCTTTAATGGAATTCTTAAAAGGACCACTGATAACTCAAAGATGGCTGCCTTGTAGGCAACAGTAGCAATAATAATACTAGCACTGTAATGTTTAATAAAGCTGCAGTTCTGTGGTAAGTCTTCTTGTAGTTAATTCCTCACATATCCTAAAAGTAATAAACTTTTTCTTTGTTAATAGGAGCCTGGAATCCTACCTATTCTATTCTTTAATCTAAAAATTCAAAATTCAACTTAGAAATAGAACTCTTTAGCTGTACAGTGTAATTCCTTGATTGGTTGAATCATTGGTGACTCAACACCAACAAAACCAATTCCAAGTAATATACAGCCATTGTTCGGTTTTAATGATCTGGGAGGCTGGGGTTCAATCCCAGGTCCAGTCATACCAAAGACTCAAAAAATGGTACTTGACGCCGCCTTGCTTAACACTCAGCCTTATAAAGTAACGATCAAGGGTAAAGTGGAGTAATCCAGGGAAAGGAGTAGAACCTTCCTTTATACCTCGGTGTAGTAGCTATTGAAAAGGAAGCCTTCGGGCCACCCTCGACTATGGTCGCCAACTTTACTTTTTACTCTACAGAAAAGAGGAATGGTTGTCTCACCTCAAGAACCACCCGAAATAAAGATAAGGAATTGCTTGGAAAATAAGAGAAGAAATAGGAAAAATGTAGTTAATTTAGTATAAGTTTGTTTTTTTATAAAAATGGAAAAATATTGGTAAAAATCCAACAAAATTAAAAACTGCCTTGTCAACAGGCCATAGAATGTGTTTTTATGTAATTTGCATATGAAGAATAATAATATTGTTATAATATTGTACTAGGAGAAGAGAGATACACAAGAACAATGAGGACCTCACATCATGGCATAATGGTTAACAAGCTAATCTTGCAGATGCATTGCTACTGAATAGCGAGTCTTATCCTCATTGGATACACTACACTCACGGCCTTGTACCAAGCAAACTAGATTTGCAGATCATTACTTGTGAGCTCGAATCTCCTTGGGTTTACCGTATGTCTGGCCTTGCGTTACATCAATGCAAAGCTTAGAAAATTACTTTACAAGAACAATATGCCAAAAGAAGGCATTGAATTACAGACTTAATACGGAATAATTTACTTGTAACATACCAACAACAAAGAATTATTTGAAAAAAAAAAGCTGCAAAAAAATGATACGATATAGAAATGAGTTAAAAAAAAAAAAAGATTGGAAGACAAATTATCTTAACGGCATGTCAACCAATCTAGAATTATATTTTTGCCAAGAGGTTAGGGAATTGCATTCATTTTACATTCTTAAATTTTTAGTGTACTTTCTTAGTTTTCATAGGGTTTTTGAACATAGTTCTATTAAATATGAATGATTTTTAAACAGATCTAGTTGATAGATGACCCATTATAGTCATCACTCGAGATCAGAGTGGACTTAAGTATAACGGCAAAAGATTTATTTAACCCATGGATGGGACCCTATCAGGTTCTACCATTTAAGGTTTGAGTGAACTTGGAAATAATGAAGCAAGAAAAGAATGTAGATGAATGGGTAGTTTGATTCCTTAGATTTCCAGTGCTGAAGCCTCAACATCAGATACAGATTAATGTCATACCAAGTACAACACTTTTGGGAGAGTCATAACGTCTGCAGAGAATCGTCAGCATATTCTGAGCCTACCAACAAGATGAGGAAGACATGTAAAAAGAAAGAAAATTTTAGAAATACATGAACTCATAAAATGACTTAGAAATGAAAATTTAAAATCTAGCAAAGGGGTAAGATCCTGATGTGGAGCCAGGTTGGGACCACGAAAAGACAACTCGGAACACAGTATAAGTTTAAAGATATATTGAAGTAACAGGATACAGAGAAAAGTGGTGGCATAAGCAAGGCTTACTTGTCAGTTGAATATTGGTAGTGTATCCAATCTCTTCGAGAGTACTTGGCTCTCGATTGATATAGAATTTGGAAGACTCCATGAATGGGTAGGTAACGATCCCATAACATATCCCCAATGAGTGTCCCAGATATGACACTAAAAAATCTGCTGGTGAGGTTCCTATAATGCTGGATCTTTGGGGGACGCGGAATACTCTGCATTGCCATCACTCTCAGGTCCACTCCGGCACGGAGTAGTAGCATCTGATAAGGTACAATCTATGGGTCATATAAAACTAAACCATGTATTTATACTAAACTGAATTGCTTGAAATAGAACTATTTTGATATTTAAATTGTGTACTTCGGACCAATAAAATGAAGTGCAGTTTCTTCCAAGTTGCAATCATATCGATACTGCTATATGGATGCACTACTTGGATGCTAACAAAACGGCTGGAGAAAAAGCTCGACGGCAATTAGACAAGAATGCTGCAAGTAATATTGAACAAGTCCTTGAGGCAACACTCCACAAAGCACCAACTATACAGCTACCTACCTCTCATCACGAAAACTATCCAAGTTAGACAAACCAGACATGCCGGACACTGCTGGAGAAGCAGGGATGAGCTCATAAGCGATGTACTCCTATGGACCCCCACATATGGCCGAGCAAAAGCAGGTCGACCAGCAGGAACATACATACAGCAGCTCTGTGAGGATACGGTATGTAGCCGTAAAGACCTACCAGAAGCGATGAACGATAGGGAGAAGTGGCGAGGGAGGGTCAGGGATATCCATGCTAACTGCACGACATGATGATGATGCTAAACTGAATTGTTTGAAATAGAAGTTTTGACAAACTGTGTGTAAACAAAAAAACTATTCCTGTATTAAAATGAATTGTTTGAAATAAAACTGAATAGCTTGAAATAGAAATGTTTTTTACAATAAAACTGCGTACGTATGCCAAACTGATTCATTTTAAATAGAAATATTTATTTGTATAAAAATGAATTTAGCATTGAATAACCAACAATGGTTGATATGCCATAAAATTCGAACAAACAATTTTACTATACTAAACTAAGTTTGATGAATAATTTTGTTACTTCAGGAGCATAAGTTCTGTTATATGTTTTGCTTGTTTGTTTGTTTTGTCTGATTGCCAAAATTAAGAAATTTGTAAATTTCACTTCCTTCTCAGTACAGTCATCTAAAAGATGAAGCCACAGGCTTGATAGTATTCAGATGTTGGTCTCTTTGAAGGAAACTAGTAGTAATCACAATGCCCTTTTGCAAAGTCTTGAAAAAAAACTTTTTTGGTCTTCATCCTCAAAATAGCATTTTTGGAAATTATTTGTGGAAAGTCCAGAGTTAATTATGGCTCCAAAATACATTTGAAGAAAAAGAATGAAACTATGAAAGAGTAAAAAAGATAACAAGAAAAGAGAAAGAATGAAAGAGTTAGGAAGAGGACAAAAATGACAAAGAATGAAAAGATAAGAAAGAAAACAAGAAAAGAGAAAGAAAGAATGAAAGAGTAAGGAAGATGACAAGAAAAAAAAGGATGAAAGTAAGAAAAAACAAAAGAAAGAATGAAAGAGTAAGAAAAAAGACAAAAGAAAGAATGAAAGAGTAAGAAAAAAGAAAGAATGAAAGAAAAATGTCAAAAGAAAGAATAAGAAAAAAGTCAAAAGAAAAAATGAAAGAATAAGAAAAAAGAAAAAATAAGAAGAAAAAAGAAAGAAAGAATAAAAAAAAGACAAAAGAGAAAGAATGAAAGAGTAAGGAAGAAGACAAGAAAAGTGAAAGAATGAAAGAGTAAAAAAAAGACAAGAAAAAAAAGAATGAAAGAGTAAGAAAAAAGACAAAAGAAAGAATGAAAGAGTAAGAAAAAAGAAAGAATGAAAGAAAAAAGTCAAAAGAAAGAATAAGAAAAAAGTCAAAAGAAAAAATGAAAGAATAAGAAAAAAGAAAAAATGAAAGAATAAGAAGAAAAAAGAAAGAAAGAATAAAAAAAAGACAAAAGAGAAAGAATGAAAGAGTAAGGAAGAAGACAAGAAAAGAGAAAGAATGAAAGAGTAAGGAAGAGGAAAAAGATAGAGAATGAAAATCTGAAGGAAATTGAAAAGAATGAAATTTAGAGGAGAAAAGACTAATATTATGAGAGAATGAAAATATGAAAGCTTAAGAATGAATAAAGAAAAGGAATTAAAATTACAAAAGAAATAACAAGGAAAAAATTGATAAAGAAAAAGACTGACACTTAGAGAAAGAAAGAAAAGAATTAAACTATGAAAAAATTAAAAAGAAAAAGAGTGTAACTAATGTCAGAGTAAATTTTTTTTTTTAAATGAAAAGAAAAATGAATTCTACTCAGAGATAGAAAGAAAAAAAAGAATCAGAAAAGCAAGAAGCTTGAGTAAAATTTTTCTCTATCCACCTTTTTTCATTGAAAAGAGCAACAGTGTGTAAAATAGAAAACAAGAGGAATTAAATTTGGGAAAGGTTAAAAAAAGGAAGAAAGAGAACTAAGTGTGAGAGAAGGGTGCTTACAAGGTTTTGTGTTAAAAGCTGTGAACACTTCATCCATCAGATGAGCATCTGGTTTAGGCCGCAATATACACCTGCTATCACATGCCATATGAAATGAAGCAATCGTTCCTGCTTACTGGAATTTGGCAAGTCAGTCGTGTGCAAGAAACAATTAGGTTGAGACAACGGCAAAAGAGTGATTCCACCTTTTCATGAAAAAGCTGAAAGGAAGAAGAGAAGGAGAAGGAGGAGGTGAGCAATTAACAAGGTTGGGCAGGTAGAAGAAAATCCGAAACCCTTAAGACTTTATTAATTTTCAACATAGAGACATATCGTTTGTGTGCGCATGTGGAAGAGAAATAGACCATGTAAGTGTATTCCAAAATGAGGTTTTTATAAGTACATACATAAATATAAAAGAATATGAGCAGATAAGGCGAGACTTGGTCCGGGAGACCTAGGTTCAATCCCAGGTGGAGACATACCAAAGACTTTTAAAATGGTACTTGATATCTCCTTGCTTAACAGTCAGCACTATAAGGTACGTATCAAGAGTAAAATGGAACAATCCAGGGAAAGGAATAGCGCCTTCCCCTACACCTAGGTGTAGAAGCTCTTGAAATGGGAGCCCTCTGGTTGCCCTTGACTACGGTCGCCAACTTGACTTTTTAATAGGAAAATAATTGAATCTTCAATGAGTACTCATTGACGGTAACCTTGTGCCTGGATAATTTAAGTAATCATAGTATATACTGTATATTAGTCAAACTCAAGTATGGGTTGGTTCTTGAGTTATGACGATAGAATCATTAGTATATTAAATTAATTTTTGAAGTTAGGAGTTACTCCAAGTTCTTACCATTATATTTGAATTTCAAATTTGTAAAAATTTACACATTTTGGTTTGGTTTGTTTGGTTTTATGGCATATCAACCTTTGTAGGTTATTTAACGCCAAATCCATTTTTATGTAAATAATCTGTTCTATTGAAAACAGTTCAGTTTAGCATAAGTACATAGTTTAATTGTCAAAAACATTTCTATTTCAAACTATTCAAGCAGTTATATGTAATAATTCAGTTAAGAGTAAATACAGTTTTAATGTCGAAAAACAGTTCTATTTGAAATAATTCAGTTAAGTATAAGCACACAGTTTAAGTGTAAGTACGGTTTAATTATCAAAAACATTTCTATTTCTTGCTATTCAGTTTACTCAATTCATTTTAGCATAAGTATGCTGTTAGTTCTATTTAACCCATAGATAGGGCCCTATCAGGTGCTACCATGCCGAGCCAGAGTGGACCTGGAAGCGATGGCAATGAAGGGGTACTCCGCATTCCCCAAAGCTCCAGCACTGCTGGAACCTCCCCATCAGACTGTTTAGTGTCATATCCAGGACACTCGTTGGGGGGGGGAGTCTTACCCCTCTGCAGAGGTGCAGTCAGTGTATTTTACAGCCCCAGCTGACTGGGCAAATACACATTTTAACTTTTTGTCAAAAAAAATAAGATCTCGAAAATTCAACAGATACAAATGTATGTGTATTACCTGTATCTATATGCATGTCCTTGAATACGATTACATAATTGTAAAAGTGCATTTGCGTGTATTCTAGGTTTGCTCTCGGATGAACCAGGCCCAATTGAGAACATATATATGTGATGTTGTGTGTACTTGATGTGCCATGAGTAAATCACACTCAAATGGGGCCCTCTTAGATGTAACTGGTTTAATTGGGTTAAGGCTTACCCTATGTGTGTGTTAGAGTATGTATGCACATCTACACATATAAATAAATACTATATAGTCATCCACAGACAGATTTGTTTCATTCTATCAGAACTCATCAGTTGGGGTGTCCTCGTGGTGTAATGGTTAAAGCGACGGACTGCGGAATCGTAGTACACGAGTTCGTACTCCAGTCGCACTATTACGTTCACTTTCGGGCAAATAACCTTGGGAAAGGTATGAACCCCCTTATCTTCCCAGCTATGGGTTAAATAGTACCACTACTGTTCTTCTAGGAGAATGGCTTTGGCATTAAATAACCTTACAAAGGTTGATATGCCATTAAACAAAGAAACCAAACCAAACCTCATCAGTGTGGCTAGACATACTAGCTTCCCGTTGACTCAAACGCCAATCCAAGTCTCTAACCCTCAGCCACAAGGAACCAGTAGGAGCGAAGTAAATTTTAAACGTTTATGAATCACAATTACTATTGTTTACATACATCCGTTTAACGGCTACTGAGACCTCAATTCATATATGAAGGGACTTGCAATAAATGCTAATGGCAACATGATTACATCATTCACTAGAGAACTCAACCCTACGGGGGTAGGGGAGTATATATCTATATAAATAAATACTATATATATATATATATATATACACACACACACTTACTATAGTTTCATATGAATAGTTGGTACAGTTGGTTGGGATTAATGGCATATCAACCTTTGTAGGTTATTTAATGCCATATCCGGTTTAGACATATATATTAAACATATTTATGCTAAGTTAATACATTTTTTATATAATATTCTTAAACAAGCCTGAACACTTTTTTGCATCCAGTTAAATAGTCCAAAGTATTGCTATATAACAGTCACAATTTAACATCAGTTATTTGTTTGTACACATAGTTTGTTCTATTTGACCCATAGATAGGACCTTATCAGGTGCTACCACTCCGGGTCAGAGCAGACCTGGGAGTGAGCACAATGAAGGGGTACTCCACAATCACTAAATCTCTAATGCTTGAGTCTCACCATCAGATGGTTTAGTGTCATATCAGGACACTCATTGTTGGGGGGCTCTTAGCCCTTGGCAGAGATGCAGTTTGTGTATTCTACAGTCCCAGCCAACTGGGATAATCAAACGAAACTTTAAAGTAAAATTTTACTTGTGATTATATTACTTGATGGTGTGTATGCTAGGTGGGAATTAGATATGGGTTTTGCATACTGATTTGAACAAACCTTTGAAGTAGAACCTCACAAGATAGTAACTGTATGGCCATATGTCCATCATTTTAGAAACCAAACGAGTGAGATGAACAAGAAAAGTTGATACAAGCTCATATGTAATGCACACTAATGTTGGCTGACCAGCAAAGACTTCATCTACTCTGTACGGATACCGGATGCCATCTAAAGGACCAACTAAAAGCAATTTGCTGATTGAAACTGATGGCAAAAGAGTCAAAGGAATCCTAACACTCGGCATGACCTGATGAAGTTTATATGTATATACCATTCGTGTACATACTGGTTTGGGTTTGTTTTATGGCATATCAACCATTATAGGTTATTTAATACCGAATCCATTTTTATGGGGGGGTGTCCTCGTGGTGTAATGGTTAAAGCGATGAACTGCAGAATCGTAGAACGTGAGTTCGTACTCCAGTCGCGCTATTACGTTCACTTTCGGGCAAATACCCTTGGGAAAGGTATGAACCCCCTTATTCTCCCTCCAACTATGGGTAAATAGTAGGACGGACTAGGTTCTTCAGCCTTGGTGTGGCAGCTAGTCTAGGAGAAGGAAAACTCTGAATTCAAAACCTGTTAAACTCCACTTAAAAATTGACCTTGTGTCATATCCTGCCTGAGCGGAGGGGTTGGTAAATAGTACCAAATCCATTTTTATACATATAAACAGTTCTATTTCAAACAATTCAGTTTAGCATAAGTACAGTTTTTGTTGACATACAATTAAATGCTCAGTTTAAATGTCAAAACAGTTCTATGTGACCCATAAACAGGACCCTATCAGACGATTGGTTGGTCGGGTTTTATGGCTTATCAACCTTTGTAGGTTCTTTAACGCTAAGTCCATTTATATGTAAATAATCAGTTTTATTTAAAACAAATCAGTTTAGCATGAGTACACAGTTTAATTGTCAAAAACATTTCTATTTCAAACTATCCAAGCAGTTATATATAACAATTCAGTTTAGTATCAAAAGCAGTTCAATTTCAAACAATTCAGTTTAGCATAAGTATGCAGTTTAAATATAAGTACAGTTTGTGAAAAACATTTCTATCAATTGGATTCATACCTTTCTCAAGGGTATTAGAGCGATGTGAAATGCAATCAGTCTCATCCAGGATTGAACTCGTGTCGCCGTTTCCATTTTCTGCGACGATAATCATTACACCACGGGCACCTCCATAGGACCCTATCAGGAGTAACCCCTCCGAGCCAGAGTGGACATGGGAGCATTGGCAATAAAGAGGAACTCCGCATTCCCTAAAGCTCCAACATTACTGAAGCCTCACCATCAGATTGTTTAGTGTCATATCTACAATACTCGTTAGGAGAATCTTATCCCTTGGCAGAGATGCAATTGGTGTATTCTGCAGTCCCAGCTGACTTAGCTAGTGTATATATTGCGTTATTTGCTCTGCGCTTTTCAGTTCGTTGGTTTTACTACTTTATGGCAAGTCATCCCTTGCTGGGTTATTCAATATTGAATTCAGTCTTTTATTTGCAATTTCAAGTAAGTATATCTATTTAATAATAAAACATTCATAAGATCTCTAGTATTCCAATCTAATAATTTTGGATTAAAGCCATTGTAATCCTAAGAGGAACCACCAATTTTTCTCAGGCTGGAGCTATAACAAGTGCATTTTTATAGGATGGATTTGGTAGCATCATGACCCCTAGTTTTGAATTCAAAACTTTTTTAATTCCTCTGGAACGATTGACTCAGCAAGGCTTGGGAATTCACTCCACTTCACTATTTACTCATGCCTGGAGGGAGAAGAGAGTGATTCATATAATTCAACTTTCCACATCCTAAGGTGATATATATATATATATATAAATTCCAATAAAACTGCACATTGCTATGACAGCTGTCATTTTTTAATACAATCAAAACTCTCTTTTTGAACTGAAATTAAGTACTCTTAATGACGAGAACCAAAGAAAATTTAGGACAACCCAGTAACTTGTATTTTTTTCTACTCTTCTTGTCTCCTAATGTTGGTTTCATCTGCTCTTCTCCTCCTTGTTGTCTACAAGCTCACAAAATCCTTTTTATCCACCAGACTCTTGTGTAATCCATCTCATCTCTTCCCTTGACTTTTACACCATCATTGCCATCATCACCCTCTCCTATCAGTAATCTTACCCCACTACTCATTCCCCACTTAACCTGACAGTCTTCTATTAGTTTTTTTGTCAGAGGTGACAAGATTTTCTTTTTGGTCTCCTTGGTACTACTGTCATCACCTCAAAATCTGAGCTAGATTATCATCTCTCTCTCTCTCACTTAAATCTTTGTCAACATGTTACACACATTCTTTCTTTCCGCTTTTTTCTTTTTTTGCACTCTTAAATCTCCATATTAACCTCTTGTGTGTTCTAAAATTTTGAAGTTGATGTATATAAAAAAAAAAAAAAACAATAACCAGAGAATGCTTTTATTTTTTTTACTAGGGTGAGTCAGATGTTTTGCAACATTTTGGTTTTGATAGACACAGTTCGATCGCTCCAGATGCTTTAAACAAGGTTGAGCAGTTGATGAACCATACTGAAATCTCCAATACTGAGCTCACTTGATACTCCGAGTGCTTCTCTCTACAGCTTGGAACACAGCCTTGGAATTCAGTTTCAGACCCACCTGATCTTGACTGTTTTTCCTGATTCTTACAATCTGAGCAAAATTTACTGAACCATCTGGATACTGTCATGCCTGTAGTGTTATGGTTATTGTTGTAGGAAATGGACTCAGCAACACGAGTTCAAATGCTGGATGAGACTGATAGCATTTCACATAGCACTAATATCCTTGGGAAAAGTATGAATCCAATTATTCTCCCTCCAGCTATGGATAAATAGTAGGGCAGAAAGGTTTTTCAACCTTGGTGAGGCAACTGGTCTAGAAGAAGGAAAACTCTGAATTCAAATCTGTTAAACTCCATTTAAAAATTTAACTTTTTTTCATATCCTGCCCGAGCGGAGGGTTTGGTAAATATGGATACTGTCATGTCATCAATTGCACCTTCTCTTTCTGCACAACAAATTTTTTAGCGTTCTTTCATGGCATGATGGTCTTATTTGAAATCGTAAAGCATAAGTTTCCAATTTAGATCTGTGGAACATTCAAATCATACATAGAATGAAGCAATGCCCAATGTGTCAGCATAGTAACCACGATGTATCAACCAAACATAGTGGGTACTATCCATGGCTTTAACTATTTCAGTCACATAGCTGTTGCAAAAAAAGTATATTAAAATATCACAAAGTTTCTGAAATAAAACTAGTTGGTTGGGGCTGTCGAATACAACAACTGCATCTCTACAGAGGGGTAAAACTCCTCCAACGAGTGCTCTTGGAGCATTTGAGAATGTTGAGTACTCCTTCATTGCCATTGCTCCCAGATACACTCTCTTGCCAAGTCAGCTAGGGCTGTAGAATACACCGACTGCACCTCTGTAGAGGGGTAAGACCCCCCACCACCATGTGTGTCCTGGATATGACACTAAACAATTTGATGGTGAGGTTCCAGTGATGCTAGGGCTTTGGGGGATGCGGAGTACCTCTTCATTGCCATTGCTCCACTCTGGCCCGGAATTGATTATTATTGAACTGTTTTGATATTTAACTGTGTGTAAAGAAAATCTGTACTCATACTAAACTGAATTGGCTGAATTAGAGCCATTTGAATAAACTGAATCACTTGAAATTGAAATGATTTTGACAATTAAACTGTGTACTCATGCTAAAATGAATTGTTTGAAATAGAACTGATAATTTGCATAAAAATGGTTTTGGCGTTAAATAACCTACAAAGGTTGATATGCCATAAAAACCAACCAACTAATCAGGTCCACTCTGACCCAGAGTGATAGTATCTGAGAGGGTCCTATCCGCAGGTCAAATGTAACTTTTGTTTTTGCATATTACTACTATGTAAGAGCGTCTCTATCGTAATATGCAAAAACAAAAGTTACATCACTTTTGTAATAGATCCTCCCCTGATGATGGCCCTAAGTCAGGCAGAAAGTACTATGGATACATGCAACTATGGATAATACATAAATCAATTCCCACCAAATATGATAAAAGCAATACAGGAATATGAACGGATGCAGAAGAAAATATGTAGACAGAAAATGTCTATTATTTTTAATGAACTTGGTATTAACAAAGAAATGCTGCCAAAATATGCACACACACACACACACATATATATATATATATATATATATATATATATAGACTCCCACACATAAATGCTTTGACACATATTGAGAGTAGGGAGTCCATATTGAATAATGGCTAAAGACCTGGACTGTACTGTCATATTATTCAAGTTCAATCTCCAGTCACACTATAATATTCCCTTTTGGATTTATACCAATGAGTTAAATAGAATCTCAGCTTTTTTTCTCCAAGGATAGTTTTGACATTAAATAACCCACAAAGGTTGATATGCCATCAAGCAAAGAAACTGATCTCAACACATAGAGATGTAGGTATGTGCTAACCAATAATGTGGGAACGTAGAGAATAAAAAAAATAGCCCAAATATCTCGGAGCCAGCAGCAGCTTCTAAATAGTACTGAGCTGAAGACAGTGGAAATTAGATATAAGAGTGCTGCTCACAAACAGTAGTGGCAAATATTTGTAATACAATCAGTTTATATGCAGTCAAAATTCCCCATGTTATAGATAAAATCATCTCTCTCTCTCTCTCTCTCTATATATATATATATATATATATATATATATACACACACACATTAATACTAGTTCACTGGATAATCAAGAATGTTGAACAGAGTCATGACTTTTCATTCTTATTCAATTTTATAGCTGAAAATATTGTGGTAATACTCTATATTGTTATACATGCAATGCTGTAAAGATTCAACATAATACGACCATATGCATATACATATATTTTAAAATGAGTTGATCCATGAAGAAATTTGTATTTTTTAGGATTTATTCATTTATTTCATTCTTACATACGTGTATGTTTCCAGCTTGTGGTATTTGTCAGGGAACATATATGGCACAAGACCTTATTAATGGGGTAATCAATGAGACTTGAACTCACAAGTGTTTACAGTTTGAATGGTTTTCATTTGGTTATGGATTTATATAGAGGTCACTCCTCTCTTTTTCTTTGAGTGTTTTTACCTTAGTCTGCATTACACTTCATTGGAGATGGAGTAGTTTCAGATTTCACTTATTTTTTGCATGTGTGAATTATCTTTTACTAATAATTTTTGTGTGTGTGTGTATATATATATATATATATATATATATATATGTATGTCCATTTGTGCGTGTGCGATTCATGTTTTATTCAACTTTGGATTAAATTTATCTATAATTTTTTTCCTTTATTTGAAGTAGCATGTAGTCGTTAGTTTGGTATATGGGCATAATTTTAAATTCTATTCGCAGACATAATGAAAAATCTAGAATAACTTAAAAATAGACAAAATCTAAGAAATACTAGACACAATAAAAATCATTAAAAGCCAGAAGAGATAAGCCAAAAATCTTAAAAGAATGCTCACCTCTCCTACATTCAGAGAAAACCCAACACACAAGGGGTGACCGAATGCAATAATAAAAGATGTAAAATATGTGATATGATTATAGAAGAGAAATCCTATACCTTTTAAAAAGCCAGATACAAAATTCAAAATAAAGACTTTAGCTGCAACTCAATCAATGTAGTCTACATAATTGAATGCAACAAATGCAAATAAATATACACAGGCTCAACATAGGCCCTCAATACAAGAATATCACTTCACAAGAGCAATGTTAAAATAATAGGAATAGAAAATTAAATGTATCGAAACATTGACATGAATGTAGTTAAGAAAAAATTTAAAATACTCCCCATATATCAAATTAAGGACTACATGCTACTTCAAATAAAGGAAAAAAAATTATTGATAAATTTAAGCCAAAGTTGAATAAAACATGAATTATACACACACACACAAATGGATACAAACGTACATTGATATGTATGTGTGTGTATATATATATATATATATATATATATATATACACACACACACACACACAGAAATATTATTAGTAAAAAATAATTACCAGTAAATTTCAAACCACACTACTACACACACAAAATTATCTCAAGATACACATACACACACACAAAAATAACTAAGTGAAATCCAAAACCACTCCAACGCACACACACACAATGACAAAAAGATATTAAATATCAAATACCAATCAGGAATAAAGCAGGCTAAAGTAAACAAATGCCCTCTAAGAAAAAGAAAGGAGCGACCTCTGTATAAATCCATAACCAAGTGAAAACCATTCAGACTACAAACAGTAGTGAGTTCAAGTCTCATTGATTACCCCATTAACGAGGTCTTGTGCCATATATGTTCTCTCATGAAAACAACAAGCTGGAAACATACACGTATGTAAGAATGAAGTAAATAAATCCTAAAAAAATACAAATGTCTTTGTGGACCTACTCACTGGAAAATATTTCTTTCTCTCTTTGGACCTACAAAAAAAATAATATATAAGTTGTCAAAATTTCTGAGATGAAGCTTGATGATTTTATAAGTCCCAAAAATTCACACTGAATTGTCCGGCAGGATACATAGCGTAATGGTTATAGGTGTTGGTTCCCTAAGCTTCTAAGGAGACAATCATCTGGAGGTTGCAGGTTCAATCCTGACTGCAGGCGAGTAACAATACAGGAATACTTAAGACTTGTACTTGTTATGGCTAATGGAATCAGAACAGGCGACCCCTGTCGATTCAATAAAGGTTGTAGTTCGAAGTTCCATGAAGTTTCTCGAGTTCGACAAACACCTGAAGAAGGCCGGAGGATATATCAGCTGAAACGTTGTGGAAATAACAATAAAGATGAAGACACCAGTCTGAAAACCCTTAATGATAAAAATGTGTGTATATATATATATATATATATATATTTAATGTTACTTATTTGTCTTCTCAGTAGAGATATTCCACTGATATATGAAAAATATATATACTTCTACTTACCCAGCGCACTCAAATTCAATGGACACAAAAAAATAATCATGATCAAATGTTTGTTTTCTCTTGGCTAACAATATTTAATTATAGATGCCTTTACTTTATCTCATATTTATCTTATTCTATTTTTTTTTTTTTTTTGACTTTTCCTGGGCTATATTTTTACTTTTATTCTAGTTTTTCTATGATTTTTCCAAGAATCCTATTAGATTCTGACACTGGTCCTGAGTTTCATCTTGTCTTCGATGCTTCCTGGAGGAATCGCAGCATAATGTTCATAGCTCTTCACAGCGTACCTTTTTACTTCTCCTTATTCTTTGATTGTTTGATTGAACAGATGTCATGTTGCTTGTGCTGGAATGGTTAAAAATGCAATGCTGCCTACTTATTATGGTTTTGCTTTCACTAAAATTACCATTCATCTCAGCTAAAGCAAATCTGATAAAATTTTGCAGAGATTGACCAAAAGGTTTAGATGCCAAAATTTAGATATCAAATATTAACTTACATCTCCCATTCTCTTTCTCTCTCTTATATAAAGACTTAATTGAATTATTATTTTCAGTATCAGTCTTTCTAAATAGGACAATAATAGCAATGGCGGAATATATATACATACATACAATTTAGGAATTCTGTAATGACAAAAGAAAAAAAACTGGCTTTTAGAGATATATATATATATATATATATACATAAATCTCTTGAACTCTCCAATTCTCACTCTTAAAATACACATATACATAAACTTAATTGAATTATAGGCTTATAAGCATTAATCTTTTTAGCACAAACAATAATAGTAATTATATATACATATACACACACATACAATTGGGAAATCATAAAAAGACAAAGAAAACATTGAGGTTCTTCTATCGCTAATTTATATATGTATACATATATATATATACATATTCAATCCAAGAATTATAATAATACAAATAAAATTTTTAGACTGTTTTATTTAGATATATCACTTAAACCCACAAATGGGTAGGTAAAATATATCAACTTAATTGAATTATCTACTCTTAAGCATAATTTTAAAATGGAACAAATAATAGCATGAATGAGTGAATGTGTGTATATATATATATATATATATATATATATATATATATATATATATATATGAAAGTAAATATGGATAAAATTTTTCCACGTGCCAAACACGTTCTGATGACTTTTGAATTTTGAACGCTATGTGCATGTTTATCTATCTTTTCGTTGTATATTTCTAATTTGCTCCTGTCATCTCAACAATCACCCATCTATATTGTGAACTATTTTATATCCAAGTCCTGACGATGGTTATTATAACCGAAACGTTAACGTCGACTTCACATCATGATATATTCACCTATTTGGATTATATTTTTTCCTGCTACCTTCATATATATATATATATATATATATATGTGTGTGTGTGTGTTGTTAAAATCTTTTTTAAAAAAAGCACTCTTTACACATGCAAACAACCTCTGATGATAGCCTATGAATGGTTTGAAAGCACTCAAGACAATTTCAGTAAATTTATCTACCAATTCCAACCTAAAACCAAAACACTTGTCTGGAAACCTGAAATTTTATAGACAAAATGTGTCTTTATTATTTAATCAAACATGCCTAAATAAAAGACAGCTGCCCAATGACACACACACGCACACACACACACACACACACATATATATATATATATAGTTTGGATATCTTAGATCCAAAGTCAGCAGTGCTTGGTGACTGTCAGGTTCTTGTATCTATGATCATCATACCAAGTGGTTCCTCCAGTGTGTATCCCTTTGATTACAGTATTGTGGGGCATTTTGAGAAGATCAGCCTAGATTTTGATTTCCCAATTTATCTGTTATGGTGTTTAATTATATTCTATCGTTTTTATCACTTTTTATTATTATGTTAATTTATTATTATTGTTGCTGTTATTATTGGTGTTATTATTATAACTTTATTTCATTCTTATTCATTTTGTTTTTTTATTTAAGTTTAGTTTTATTCTATTCTATTTTTAATTTTCATTTCATTCATATATACATACATAGAGAGAGATAGAGAAGGCAAAATAATTCCACTTTTTCAGATAGAAAACAATATTTATATATGATCAAAACATTTGGCCGAGACATCCCTTTGACCCAAACAGGTAAGAATGTGTCAGAAAAATGAAAACCATTCCATTTCTGTGGTCTTTCATTCAACAAATTCACCAATTTACTTTGAAATATACCTACATACATACATACGTACATATGTTATCTAATTAAGGAATGATTTTTTTTTATTAATTATATTTTATCATTCAGTTTGGTTGGGCTTTGAACTATTCGGGTTAAGAGTTCAGGTGTGTAGTCAATTGGTGCTGTTTAGACTCATGCACAAAGGATATGACAATCACATTGTTATAATAAACCCCAGACAGAAATGGGACAGGAGTGTGAATGACGTCATGCCCAGAAGAAATGGGCTGAGAATTTGGAAGATTTTGAAAAAGATTCAGTTGAGTTCCAACTATGGTGTTGAGAAGTTGAAGTCTGACCATAGAGTTGAAGGTTGACATTGGACCCTGGAGGCAGACAGTTGAGTTCTCTGCTGTTGCAGTGGGAGTTAAGTTTTTCGTGTCCCAACCAGCGAAGATGAATTGAGATCTAAAACACCACGAGATGTGCCGAACGTTTGGGGTGTTGTTAGCATAGTATAATTACGAAAGACTTTTTAGAATTGTGTCTCACTCCTCATGTTGAAGAACCAAAATCAGAAATAAATAAATGGTTCAGACCTGAACACAGAGAGTTCGCATTTGTATTTGAATATGCATACGTATGGCTATACAACACATACGTATATACATACATATAACAAGAAACATCTCATTTATAATGATATTCTCTCAACTCATTTAGTTTATCAATTTGGTTGCCCCACTCATATAGATTCCGAAGAATCAAGAGGGCAATTGCTTATTGTGGCTGATTTACAGGGTGGAACAACAAAATTGTCGTCCTAAAGAAAACAACACTACAGCTTTATTTTTAAACTTTTATTGAAAAAATCAATTCAGGTAACTCGATTATGTAGTAGAGCTGACATCTATTCAATGTAGCCGCCTTCAGCCTCAATCACCGCCTCGATACAGATCCGGAACAGGGAGGATGCCTTTTCCACAAGCACCGGCGAGAGCTCAGTGAATACTCGGCAGATGGTGGCAATCAGGCTGGCTTTGGTGTTGTGGGAGGTCATGTTGGTGATGTTCTCGATGTATGACCAAACAAAGTAGTCCAGTGGGTTCAGGTCGGGGGAGGAGGGGGCCAGTGAGAGAAGGGTACAAAGTCGTAGCACTCCTTCTGAAGCCAAGCCTTGGTCTCTTTGGACTTGTGGGCCGGCGCTAAGTCCTGCTGCCACACCCAGGGTCAGCCACCAGCCACCTGATTACACCAGGGAATCATCATACTCTTCAGCACATCCAGGTACACTTTGGTGTTGACTTTCAAGCTGACTTCGAAGATGTGAAGTGGCATGATGTGGCCCTCACGCAAAACCACACCAAGGACCATAACTGTAGCCAGAAACTTTGTTTTCATCATCCTAGGCATGTCCCTGTTATTCATGGCAATCCAGATTTGCATTTTGAGGGTACTGGCAATGGTCCTGTCGTCATAACTTGGATCGGTAGAAAGCATGAGTTGTACAGCGGCACATCTCCGATCTTGCCCGTTGAACATTGTGTCACTTTCAGTCATGATAGAAGGCTCCTATTGCTCTTGGGATTCGTATACAACTGGCCAACTAGTTGATGGTCTGCAACAAAAAAAGAAAACCGGTTTTCATTTAACGGAAATGGAATCATGTCGTCTTTTCTAGGGCGACAATTTTATCATTCCACCCTGTATAAATCAAACTAATATAAGAATGCCTATACATGAGAAATATACACACACACATGCACAACCATCCTAGCTGTACTTGTAGAAATTCCAATGATTTTTTTTTTATTACATATTAGCTCTTGTACGTTATTTCATGCTAAATCCTGTTTATATATAAATATATGATTAGTAAGTGAATTGTTTGGAGGTAACTTATTTTTTAAATGTGTTACAGCTCATTTCTTTGCCCATAGTTCAAATTGATTTAAGTAATGCAATCTCAGGCTACTGACCCTCACCCACTGCCTTTTTGCACCTTTAAGATAAAATAGGGTTGGATTCTTGTTTGACACAATAGCAGTTTGAAGAATACCACTGAGACAGCCATGCTGGAGCTTGGGCTTGACATGACCAGGCTACTAATCAGCACAAGCCTCTCTAACTACTTGTCTGCCCCAGCTAGGACCAAGGTGGAGTGTTACAGGTCATATGACCCCTTTGATTTTGTGTCACAGATTGCACTGCAACAAACCTCCTATCCTAATGTATTATGGGTCATGAATGAGCAATAAATTCCAATAAATATATAATAATCATGCAAACATAAACTCAAAATAGTATCCTGAGATAAATTGTTCCTGATTTCCATTGAAAAATTCTCAAAGTTAAAGTATGAATACCAAAAAAAAAAAAAAAAAATGAATAAAATATAACCTTATGATAATAATTGAAACAATATAATCTGATAATAATAATCATTGTATAATCTTGATAATATAACCTTTTAATGATAACTTAGAATAATAGTAATAATATGAAAAATAAAAATAAAAACTTTTATGGGAAAATAGATTAAATATCAGAAAGAAAATCTTGCATTTTTATGTAAATATATTCATCTAATTTTCAAGAAAAATTGACTTTACAAAAAAGCTCACATTGCTGGTCACCATTGATAACAACACTATCGAAGAATAATAATGAAAACATTTTTAAAAAAATTATCATGAATTAAGAAAAAACAAACAAAAAACAGTTAATTTGAAATAATAAAAGATTGAAAAGGAATTATGAGGAAGTCATTCTATTTTAATTTTTTAAAAACTTGTTTTTTATTTTAATAAGTGATTTTTAAATCAAAATATGGAAACTAAATTATCCACTAAAGAAAACAGGTTTTTTCAAATTATATTTTTAGTCTATTTTATGTAGAATCAGGACCTGGCAAAATGAACACACACAGCAACTTGAATGTGTGCATGTGTGTGTGTGTATATATATATATATATATGTGTTCATTTTCTTAACTGCCTGATGATTGTTGTTTTGCAAAAAATTCCATGAAACCCAGGGGTCATGGTCTAAATTCCATGAATTAAATATATATATCTAATATATATTTATTTATTATCATATAATAGCTGAATCCTAGATATTGAGCAATCTCCATATTATATATATATATATATATATATATATAGTTGTTGACTCGAAGGCTCCCTTTTCAATAGCTACCACACCAAGGTGTAGGGGAGAGCACAACTCCATTCCCTGGATTTCTCCACTTTACCCTTGATTACCCTTAACTTATAGTGCTGAGTGCTAAGCAAGGTAGCATCAAGTACTATTTTTTGAGACTTTGGTATGATTAACCTGGGATTGAAACCTGGTCTCCTGGACCATTGGCGAACACTCAACTCATTAGGTCACTGGACTGGTTTTACATGTATATGTACACACCCAATAATTAGGTATACTGAAAAACCTGATGATGAGGTTCTAGTAATGCAGGAGCTTTGGAGAATGCTGAGTACCCCTTTATTGCCATTGCTCCCAGGTCCACTCTGGCCTGTAGTAGTAGCACCTGATAATGTCCTATCTATGGGTTAAATAGAACTAAAATGCATACTTATGCTTAACTGAACTGCTTGAAATAGAACTTGACATTTAACTGAGTGTAAACAAAAACTATACTTATACTAAATGGAATTGTTTAAAATTTTATTCGGTGTTAAATGACCCAAAAAGGGTTGATACACTGTAAAACAACCAACCAACCTGTATACCATGTCAATTTCCTGCAATGATAACTGTAAAAGCACAAGCACCTCTTTCTTTTAGAATATTATAGATTCAAAACAATTATTAGGAATTATTTATTTCCAAAATATCAGCACTGAAATTCTGTAATAATAACAAACCACTCTATATGAATATATACGCATCAAGGTTATACTTATTTTTGGAGTGCTACTTATTCATAATTTCGATGAGTTATATATATATATATTGTAAGACATAATTTAGTCTTAGCAAAGGTTGATCAGAAAACTAAGTTCTTATGCTAACCATCCCGGCACAGCTTTCTTCAAAAATGTCTTTCCAGATGTTCAGATAGCATTGATAAAGTATCTAAAATTGTTTTGAACTTAAGTGCTTTTAAGAAATCTACTGACAGTTTTTGAAAATTATTCTGAAGTTTTGTTTCTTTTTCATTTTCTTTTTGACCTTTTGAGGTTTGGTGATTTTATCTTTGAAGATATTTAAGTGGGATAGTCTGTTCCTTGAAAAATCATAAGGCAGGGTGAAAAAAAAGGAGGTGGGAGAGAAAAAGCAAAAGATTCCTTTTAATTGTGATATCACAGGAAATTCATTTAAGAAAAAAAGACATATACATTTAATTCTCTAAAGGAGTTAAAAAAAACAGATTCATGTTTATAGCTTATTTTATTAATTTGAATTCTTTCATTTTCACTTGGTCATATTGAAGATTATTTGGAGAGCAAGGTTAAAAAAAAAGATTTTTGAAGAGGCCTTTTCATATCAGAATACACTTAAAATTTTGATTGGGAAAATCTTCAGTCTCAAACATCGAATAAAATATGCCGAAAAAGAAACTACCCATCAAAATACTTGTGTTGTTTTAGTATTGCCCATAAATATGTACACTATCAACAAAACTTTTAGCAAAAATTATCATTCATATATAAGTATGAAACAGTTCAAAAATACATACGCACTGTATTTTCAAAATTTTATTTTTGTTTCAAAAGGTTTTTCTATTTTATATTTTGGTTGAGAGAATTTCAGTGGTGCAGAGTTTGGTATTAGATGATATTCAATAATATCCATTTTTAATTGCATATCTACTGAGATGATTGATTTTAAGTTATTTTATGACCGGAAGTTAGAGAATCACATTCAGTGAATATTGATTTACATTTTTTGTGAAGATGTTTCCTAATGATTTTTTTTTTACATTCTTGGCACAATGTTCTATTAAATAGAAATGATTTTCAAAAAGATTTATTTCTCCCTTGAATTGGATGTTCTTTTTTGTCAATAATAATAATAGTTTGTTTTCTCTGATCCATGCGATTATTTCTCATCAATGGATCTTGACTCCAATAACAGGTATTTTCCATTCTCAGATCAATTTCTTGAGTCATCCGAGTCATTACTAGAAATCTCTTGTCATTTTAAATCAGTGTCCCAGATAATGAACCAAAGCTTATCTACATCACAAGTGGAGAAACCATCAAAACTTGAGTCCCACAAATCAACAATGTTGATAAATTCCTCATCTCCATTCTTGGAGCTATCAGAAATAAACTCATCACAGTTAATATTGCTGCCCAAGTTATCTTGAGTGTCAGTTCACATTGTGTAATCTATCCCCTTGACCTGCAATGAACCTGACGGATGTTGTTGACAGATACATCTGGCCATCGATAAAATCAGTAAAATGATGACTGAAAACAAGAAAATCGTGGGTATAAGCCATGACCATTGAAAAACAAGCAATGCACGAGTGTAAGCTATGACCAATGCAAAACAAGCATTGCATGTCGGTTGCATAGGTGGTTTAAAATGATATATGGTCTAGAATTTTGGTTGAAGTCAGATTCTGCTGTTAGTTCTAACTCTTGACGGCTCCTCTGTGTGCGCAAACTCTCTTTAATTGCTCTCTGCTCCATACAAGCATCACCATAAATGAACGAAAATATAAGATTATATACAGGGTGGAACGATAAAATTGTCGCCCTAGAAAAGACAACATGATTCCATTTCTGTTTAATGAAAACCGGTTTTCTTTTTTTGTTGCAGACCATCTATTAATTGGCCAGTTGTGTGTCTCAATATCCAGGACAGATTCTGGGTTGTGGATATACCATTTGTTCATGTTGTCAAATTTGATTTTCTTGCACAATTCCCGATGGTTTACCTTGCCTAACCAGTCATTTCTAGTCCTTCTGTGCTAGTTTTCTGCATTCACTTATTATGTGATTGATCATTTCGTCTCTATCACCAAATAACCTACATCTGCTGTTTTGTTATGTCTTATCTACAGGGAGGAACGATAAAAGCATCACCATCAATGAATAAAAATCAATGTTTTTAATGCATTTCTTAAATTCACTTATGAAGAATTTTTTTTATTGAAATTATTTTGAATACATCTGTAGATAGAAATTATTAGCCATCATCTGTTTTTTTTTGTTTTTGGATTTTTTTTAAATACAGTGTTGTATGTAGTAAGTGTTATCTAAAACTGTCAAAACTGAAGCCTTAAGTTAGATTTTGAAATTTAAATAAAGATGACTCGATCAAGGAAAGATTCATTCTTTCATAAACCATAACTCAACCTCAAAACAGAGTTCATATCCTGGATAAGACATATTTCGATTCATGCCAATACCATTTAGAAAGGGATTAATCAATTTCTCCTCCCTAACTCAGCTATATGTAAGTAGCAGGGTAAACTAGGCTCTTCAACCTTGGTGAGGCAACCGGTCTAGGAGAAACTCTGAATTTCAACCAGCTGTATTCCACTTTAAAAAGATGCTGATTAACCTGTCATAGATTTTTGGGGAAAAAGAGAATTTGCTTAAGCAAGCAAAGAAGTGTCTTAAAAAACTAAATTTTTTCATAAGGTGGAAATATGATTTGTGGCACTAATGCGAACATCTTACATCACATGAAGTCTTGGTCACAAACAACGCTAAATATCTCATTGAGTACAACTGGCTTAGAGGACTAAAAGGAGCTTCAGATTATTTATTTATCCAACCCCTTTTGCATGAGCAGAACATGACACATTTTTTAATTTTTTTAGCAGAGTTTAACAGGTTTAAATTCATAAATTGCCTTCTTGACTGGTTGTCATTACAAGGGTAGATACTTAAGGGTAACTTGATGTTTATCCATAGTTGATAAGTGATTATTTGGATGCCTTTTTGTCTCAAGAGATAAAGTGCTATGGGAAATGCAAACAGTCTCATCCAGGTTCTGGACTTAGTTTAACATGTCCATTACCTAAACAATAATCGTGACAGCATGAGGTGCCTGTGGTGTAATGGTTATCATTGTAGGAAATGGACTCAGCAACAGGAGTTCAAATCCTGGATGGGGCTAATTGCATTTCACATAGCACTAATATCCTTGGGAAAAGTATGAATCCAATTATTCTCCCTCCAGCTATGGGTAAATAGTAGGGCAGACTAGGTTCTTCAGCCTTGGTGAGGCAACTAGTCTAGGAGAAGGAAAACTGAATTCAAACCTGGAAAACTCTGCCCGAGCGGTGAGTTTAGTAAATATGATTACTGCATGAACTCTTGAAATTATTGTCAGCTTAATCAGCTGCGGCTATTGAATACACTGACTGCATCACTGCAGAGAGGTAACCCCCCCAAAAAAAGTGTCTAAGATATGACACTAAACAATCTAATGGTGAGGCTCTGGTAATGCTGGAGCTTAGGGAAATGTGGAGTACTCCTTCATGACCTTTGCTCACAGGTCCCCTCTGACCCAAACTGGTAGCATCTGAAAAGATCCTATATATGGCTCAAATAGAACTGTTTGGCATTTAAACTGATTGCAAATGTATGACTAATGCTAAATTGAATTGTTTGAAATAGAACTGTTTGATCATTTAACTGTGTGTAAACAAATGATTGAAGTCTACTTGAATCGTTCGTGATTCATGGAAATACTTGGAACTATCAAACTTTGTTTACTTATGTTTAAAAATCATATATATGTAATATGTGTGTATAAACCGGATTTAGCATTAAATGACCTACAATGGTTAATATGATATGAAACCAAACCAATCAAAATATAGTGAAAAATAGATCTAGAAGATGAAATGAATATAAAAAAAGTAAAGTTGGCGACCATAGTCAAAGGTGACCTGAAGGCTCCCTTTTCGACAGCTACTACACCAAGGTGTAGGTGATGGTGCGACTCCTTTCCCAGGATTGACCCACTTTACGCTTGATCCTTACCTTATAATGCTGAGTGTTAACCAAGAAAGCATCAAGTACCATTTTTTTGAGTCTTTGGTATGACTCCACCTGGGATTGAACCTAGGTGTCCCAGGCCATTGGTGAACTCTCTAACCATTATGCTAATTATAGCAAGCCTATTATATTTCTTCTACTGAAAGCAATGTCAAAATATGTTTAGGAAAGGCAGGAATGGAAGTCAGCCATACGGAAATCTGATTTCTCTAATGAAATGGGAATTCTTCCAAGCTGTAGCTATGTTTGTACTACTGTTTGGCTGCACCATCTGGATTTTAACCAAGTACTTTCAGAAAATATTTTTAGTTTAGTTTTACAGACACTTTGCTCCTCTCTTAGAAACCATTCAAGTAAAATGAACAAGACACGCTGGGCACTGCTGGAAAAAGAACGGATGAACTCATAAGCCAAATTATGCTGTGTGCTCCCACATATACACAGACCAAAGTTGGCCAACCAGCAAAGACCCATATTTATCAGCTCTGTAAGGACACTGGATGACATCTAGAAAACCTACTAAGAGCAATATATGGTAGAAATGGATGTGAGGAAGTCAAGAGAATCGATGCCATCAGGACAACATGATGAGAAATCCAAAGAAGCCAGAGTGTTATTGCTTGTCATGCTATGAATGTGAATCAGAGGAACCATTTTAGATAAAAAATATTACTTTGAATTAGTGAAATCCATGCCTAAAAGAATTAAGGCTGTCCAAAATTTGAAGAGGGACAACTAGGTATTGTAATTTTTTCATCAATGAATTCCATAATTGTTTCCTTAACACTGGGTTACTGCATATTTTTTCTGCATAGCTTGAGAAAACATTTTATTAATTTACCGAATCTAATCAAAAATAGTAATAGTGTCAAAAAAAGAATTAAGATTAAATTGGATGATTTCAGAAAAAATGGTTAGTGTAGAATATTGGTTAACTCAAGTAGAGTGATTTCCAAGATGTAATTTATGAAGCTCTTTGCTTCGATGCAGCACAAGGCCTAATGAATGGGGCACCCAATGAGACACAAACTTACTCTTGCAGGTTTGCTAGTCAAGCTTGCTAACCATTACACTATCTGAGGTGCCCAAGTGATTTCCAAGATACTATTTAGCAACCCCTCTGCTCGGGCAGGATATGACACAAGGTCAATTTTTATGCGGAGCAAGTGATTTCCAAGATAAACCTCTGAGTAATTTGGTTGAGAATAAGTAGATGAATGACACCACTCATGCAAATGTGTTGGCTAGGTCCATTCTTGTAAAGTGAGCCAATCCACATGCTGCTCATGCACTCTTCAATAAAATAGGTGAGCTTTAGCTGTTTATTGTTGTTCTATAAAAGAATTTAAGAAGGCATTTTTAAGAAATATCAGATGAATTACTAAACAGGTTGGTTTTTTGGGTTTTATGGTATATCAACCTTTGTGGGTTATTTAACCCTGAATCCATTTTCATACAAATAATCAGTTCTTTTTCTTATAATTCAGTTTAGCATGAGTACACAGTTTGTCAAAAAACATTCTTATTTCAAGCTATTCAGTTTAGTCAAAACAGTTCTATTTCAAACAACTGAGTTTAGTATCAGTATAGTTTTTGTCCACACACTGTTAAATGTCAAAACAGTTCCATTTCAAACAATTCAATTTTGCATAAGTATGCAGTTCTATTTGACCCATAGATTGGACCCTATCAGGTGGTATCACTCTGTACCAGAGTGGACCTGGGAGCAATGTATATGAAGGGCTCCCCAAAGCTCCAGATTTACTTAAACCTCACCATCAGATTGTTTTGTCATATCTAGGACATTCATTTGGGAGGGTTCTTACTCCTCTGCATGGCTTTTACTTAACAGGGTTTGATCTATATATAGATATCTTATAAATAATGTATATATTCTCTACAAAGATTTTTTAAAAGTTGATGTGAGAAGATATTAAAAAAGAGATGCTCAAGGAGGCATGACAAACAAAAAGTAAATTTAAATAATTCAATCAAGTTTAACAAACATTTTATGAAACTACATTTTTCAGCTATTAAAAAAAAATATCTCGCATCAAATTAGTTTATTGATAATTTTAAAAAATCCAACATGAACATTCTCTAAGTTGACAAATTCCATAATATTTGCCATTCAATAAACCAGACATTTTCTAATGATAGAAATAAGAGAGATGATAGATGATAAGGATTCTAATTTTCTTGATCCTTATCACCCGACTGAGATTGAGAAACAGCTAGAACAACTACTAGATCCCCCAAAGCAGAAAAAAAGGTTCTGAACCATGAAAAAGTTTTCCTTAAAAAAGGATGATCAGAGTGAATTGAAAAGAATGATCAGTAGACACAAGCATCTGTATTAGGGAGGGCTGGGAAGGTAAATGCTGCTACTTCAATAAAAACGCAACGTACAAGAAAATACAGCTGAGATGAGATGAGCGACTGGAGATTGAAGGCATAAATATGAATTTTATCCCACAAAACATACTGTGAGAGGAAAAGTGTCTAAGTTGCTGGACTGCAACATCATCACAAGTGAGTCAAAATTCCTGCTGCACTATTACAATGACTTTCAAACAAATCCTTTGGAAAGGCATGAACCCCTCCTATCCTGAAACCAGCTGTGTGATAAATCGTACAACTAATTCTTTTACAAGGATGACTTTGGCATTAAAGTACCTTTGATGATTGATATGCCATTAAACAAAGAAACTAAAATATGTATGAATATAATATTTACCAACCCCTCCGCTCGGGCAGGATATGACACAAGGTCAATTTTTAAGCGGAGTTTAACAGGTTTGAATTCAGAGTTTTCCTTCTCCTAGACTAGTTGCCTCACAAAGGCTGAAGAACCTAGTCTGCCCTACTATTTACCCATAGCTGTAGGGAGAATAATTGGATTCATACCTTTCCTAAGGGTATTAGTGCTATGTGAAAAGCAATCAGTCTCGTCCAGGATTTAATCTCGTGTCGCCGTGTCCATTTCCTATGACGATAACCATTACACCTCGGGCACCTCCAAAACTGTGTATGAATAGACTCCGTCAGATGACATACAGATAATACAATATGTAGAGAAGTGATAAAATTATGGTAGTGTAGCTGTAGCAACCTTGATGGTATGAATTCTGGACAGACACTTAAGTTCCCAAAAATTCTTGACTGCAGTACAATAGATGGTTTTGCTTTCCCTCACTGGTAGAAATAAATGTATGTATGATGCCATGAGTAAAGAGATTGTGTAGTTGTGACAGGTTGGCTGTGGCAATCAGGAAATGAAGACAGGATTTAAAACCACTGGATCATGAAATAATTTCTCAAGACAGAAATGCACACTTTCTGAGGGAGAAATGCATGATAGATAGAAATAGATGGGCGCTTAAAGTGAAAGACACTAGGATATGTTGATAGATAATGGCATTTTCACAGTTTGCATCCTGACATATAAAGTTTAGTGCTTATCACCAGAAACCTTTGTAGTTTACATTTTGATATGGTTATATTTAATAGCCTATCAACATGTGAAAAGAGGATATGACACTCAACAATCTGATGGTGAGGTTCCAGCAGTGCTGGAGCTTTGGGGGATGCAGAGTAGCCCTTCATTGCCATCGCTCCCAGGTCCACTCTGGCCTGGAATGGTAGCACCTGATAAGGGTCCTATCTATGGGTTAAATAGAACTAACAGCATACTTATGCTAAAATGAATTGTTTGAATAAACTGAATTGCTTGAAATAGAAATGTTTTTGACAAACTGTTCTTACATTTAAACTGCCTGCTTTTGCTTAACTGAATTATTTCAAATAGAACTGTTTTTCGACATTTAAACTGTATTTACACTTCACTGAATTGTTACATATAACTGCTTGAATAGTTTGAAATGGAAATGTTTTTGACAATTAAACTGTGTACTTATGCTAAACTGAATTGTTTTAAATAGAACCGATTATTTATATAAAAATGGATTTGGCATTAAGTAACCTACAAAGGTTAATATGCTATAAAACCCAACAAACCAACCAATCAACATTTGAAGAGAGAATTTGATGCTAAATCCTGTGGATGAATACATCTGATTTGTAAGCAAATAGTTTGTTGGTAATATTATATATAAATGACCCAGAGCGCATTTGTTTACAGACAGTTACATCATCATCATCATCATGTCATGCCACTAGCACAGATATCCCTGAACCTCTCTCGCCACTTTTCCCTATCGTTCATTGCCTCTGGCAGGTCCTCAGGGCTTCATCCCATATCCTCACATAGCTGCTGAATGTATGTTCTAGCTGGTCATCCTGCTTTTGCTTGGTCAAATGTGGGGGTCCGTAGGAGTACATCACTTATGAGCTCGTCTCTGCTTCTCCAGCAGTGTACTGCATGTCTGGTTCGTTTAACTTGGATAGTTTTCGTGATGGGAGGCAAGTGGCCGTATAGTTGGTGCTTTGTGGAGTGTTGCCACCAGGACTTATTCAATATTGCTCGCAACATTCTTGTGTAATTGCCATCTAGCTTCTTCTCCAGCCATTTTGTTAGCGTCCAAGTGTTGCATCCATACAGCTGTATCGACATGACTGCTGCCTGGAAGAAACTGCATTTCATTTTATTTTATCGGTCAGGTTTGATTTCCATATGATCACCTTATTTTTGTCTGGCACATAGTTTCAAGTATTGCTATCTAATACTAATATTTTTATTGAATATTATTCATTTGTTTGCACACAGTTAAATGGTTTCAAGTATAGTAAATGATTGAAAAGTTTTGACTCATAGATAGGACTGCTATAAGTTTGCCCGGTCATTTGGGGCTGTAGAATATGCTGACTGTACCTCTGCAAAGGGGTAAAACCACCCAAACAAGTTTTCTGGGTATAACACTTAACAACCTGATCATGAGGCTTCAGTCTTGGAGCTTTGGGGAATGTGGATTACCCCTTCATTGCTATGATTCTCAGGTCCATTCTGACCTGGAACGATAGTACCTGTAAGGTCCTTTCTATGGAAAATATAGATCTGTTTACTCATTTACTATACTTGAAACTATTTAACACTGCAAACAAATGATTAATATTACATTGAATTATTAGTATTAGATAACAGTACTTCAGACCATTTAAATGTGTGCAAATAAATGAAAAATGTTGAAGACAATTATTAGAGTTAGACAGCAACCCTTGAAGCCATTTAGTGTCTTTGGTATGACATTAAATTGCATCTGCTGGTGAGACTCCAGTTTTAGAGTTTGGGGAGTTTGGAGTACCCTTTCATTACCAATCCACTTAGGTTCTCTCTGAGCTAGAGAGGTAGTAAGTGTAAAAGTTAAATAGAATTGTTCAATCATTAACGAAGGATTATCTTTCATCATTTGAAACCATACTGCTTCATAAAAGTTATTCATATTAAATAGGAATACTTGGTAAATAGAATAATTAATGATGAATAGTAATACTTGAAACCATTTAACTGTGTGCAAACAAATTTTTCATGTTAAATTACATTGTAATACTTGATAAATAGATTTACTAATGTTAAAGAGCAAAATTTGAAGCCATTTAACTGTGTCCAAAAAAAAGAAAAAAGATCTAAATCATTTAAAGATAAAGGTGACTACAAACTATTTGTTTATATGTATAAAGAGGATTTGGTATTAAATAACCATCAAGGTTAGATATGCCATTAAACTAAATAACTTTCTCCGAAGGAATTCAACAAGCTGTGTTAATCAGACATCCAGCTGAAGCCAAACAGAGTATTGAAAAAGTGAGGATACTCAAGAACATATTAAAAATAATTGGATGACTCTGCATGTTAAGGGGTGTCCTCGTGGTGTAATGGTTAAAGCGACGGACTGCGGAATCGTAATACGCGAGTTTGTACTCCAGTCGCGCTATTACATTCACTTTCGGGCAAATACCCTTGGGAAAGGTATGAACCCCCTTATCCTCTCTGCAATGGGTTAAATAGTACCACTACTGTTCTTCTAGGAGAATGGCTTTGGCATTAAATAACCTACAAAGAGTTGATATGCCATTAAACAAAGAAACCAATTTGCATATTGATTTTAGGATAGTTTTATAGATGAACTAGTGAGACGGAATGATACAATCTAAAGTTGATTGAAAGATAAAAATGAAGATGTGGCTGAGGCTCACATCATGCATTCTGCGACTGAAAGATTTAATGAAACTGAGATCAAACCACTCATAACATGTTTGTTGTTAGAAGAAACGAAAGCAGCAATTTCAAATACATTGTCAATTCCAATAGTAATGAAGCCATGTGGGATCATGGAAAATATGTTAAGGGCAGAAATACGGCATTCAAACGTTCTTACAGGTTCGATTTGTATTGAATCTAGAAAAGCAAAAGAGAAGAATAGTTCGCTTACACCACAGGAGCGAAAATAATTCTGTAGCCTCGAGGGACGGTGTAATTACTTAGTTCAAGGAACTTATCCAGATTTTTTCATTGGATGTTGGTGAACTGAGTTTGAAGCTTGGTCTTGTTTTTGATTTGATGAACACCAAACAAAAATTTTCTCAAACAGCATAGGTCATTCATGCTGTTACCAAATCTCGAACCATGGAAAAACTACAATATTTTAGAATTATCTGGTGCAGTACAAGCAAAAAAACAAGTGGTGCTGGGGCAAGGGACCTTATTTTGCAGGTTGGATAGAACAAAAGAATCATTACCATTACATGGTCAAGTTTAAAGATCGAGAATATCATCATCATCATCATCATCATGGAGGTGCCCGTGGTGTAGTCGCTATCGCCGTAGGAAATGAACACGGCGATACGAGTTCAAATCCTGGACGATAATGATTGCATTTCACATAGCACTAATACCCTTGGGAAAGGTATGAATCCAATTATTCTCCCTCCAGCAATGGGTAAATAGTAGGACAGACTAGGTTCTTCAGCCTTGGTTAGGCAAATAGTCTAGGAGAAGGAAAACTCTGAATTAAAACCTGTTAAACTCCGCTTAAAAATTGACCTTGTGTCATATCCTGCCCGAGCGGAGGGGTTGGTAAATAGTATCATCATCATCATGTTGCTTCATCAGCACGGATATCTCTTACCCTTTCTCACCACTCATCTCAATTGTCCCGGGAAGTCTTCAGGGCTATATCCTGTATCAGCACCGAGCTGCTGTATGTAGGTTCTAGCTGGTTGTCCTGCCTTTGCTCGTCGTCCATGTGAAGGGGTCCACAGGAGTATGTCACATGAGTTCGTCCTTACTTCTCCAGCAGTGTCCCGTATGTCTAACTTTGATAGTTTCCGTGATGGGTGGTAAGTGGTCATACAGCTACTTCTTTGTGGGGTACAGTCTCCATGTGTCAAATCAAGAATATCATGAGCATTAAATTATACAGTTTACCTGAAGCAGTTAATTATTCAACTGAGAGGCACTAATCGCACAAGTATTTTCACATAGACTCTTGTTGACAACAAATAAGTTATGGCTGCACTTCATTCGACTAAGTCAGTTGATGATAAATGTCTATCAAAGAAATATTGAATGAAAACAAAAGTCAGGTTTGAATAGATTCCAAGGAAAAAAGTTGATTGCAAATGCACTCTCAATGTATAGACCCTAAATTTTTGAAATGTTGAGAACTAGCCAAGAAGGCTAATTGGTTATCATTATTTGGACCATTTTTTGAATCTGTTATTTGCATTTTCATTTCCTTCAATAAATAATTACAATAAACAATCGACCCACTTTGACTGTTGCCATGTCCATTGGTCATGTAAGAATTCCGAATCCTTTCACTCTCTTTTTATCCCAGCTCTTTGTCTGAAGTAGACATGCTTTTTTATCACGGTTCATTGAACAGAAGAGAGACTTGATTTCTTTTTGACATTGAAATCTAAAACCCGCTGGCTAAACTACCAAGGAAATCAAGCAGGGTTTTTCACTGTTTTTCCACCTCTTTTCATTTATTGCACATGATCATTGAACAATATGTACACATTTCATAATTTTGGACATGCGTATTTTTGTAAATATACCTGGCATGTTTATAGTGTATGTATTAAATGTTCTGTTTATATGTAAATGAACTTACCTCACCTTACTTTTTGTCTATTCAATTTTAATGGGAAAGGTATGAACCCAAAATATTCTCCCTCCAGCTATGGGTAAATAGTAGGGCAGACTAGGTTCTTCAGTCTTGGTGAGGCAACTAGTCTAGGAGAAGGAAAACTTTGAATTCAAACCTGTTAAACTCCACTTATAAATTGACCTTGTGTCATATCCTGCCCGAGCAGAGGGGTTGGGTAAATATGATAAATGATTAACCGTCTGTCATATCCTGCCCAAGTGGAGGGGTTGGTAAATATGGATACACTAATGCTAGAATTGAACCTTGTTGTGTCGGAATTGGATGAAATATCCTCCATTGGACTATGAACAACTATTTTAATTTTGTTTACAAAAAAAGATTTAGTGATTGGGTATTTGGAAACATTTCTGCTTGGTGGAATGTGATTGTAATTTGCATTACTACTTGTATGATTGACTCTGTGTATATATATATATATATTGGAACAGTGTTGGTTGTGTAAATATATATACCAAAAGCTTAATTGTGTGTGTATATATATATATAGGAATATATTATGATGTAAAGTCGGTGTTAACATTTCGGTTTCAGTAACCCTCATCAGGACTTGGATATCAAAATAGTTCACATAGTGATCGATGCTTGCTGAGATGACAGGAGCAAATGAGAAATATACAACGAAAAGATACATAAACATGCACATAGCGTTCATAATTCCAAATTCATTAGAACGATTCTGGCTCGTGGAAAAACATTTAAAAATGTTGGATTTTCCAAAGAAACAAGACAAAAAGTTGATCTGAAATATATCTATTTATTATTATCATTTTATATATATATATGTGTGTGAAAAGATATTTCTGAGTGTATGAATGTGTGTTTATATATATATATATATAAAGTCTATTTATAAGTATGTTTGTGTGTCAGAGTGTACATAGACATGTGTCTGTTAGTGTGTGTGTGTGCCTTTTCATGAGTTACTACATCAAGGTATAGGGGAGGGTGCTTCTTCTTTCCCAGAATTGCACAATTTTTCCTTTGATATGTACCTTATAATGCTGGGTGGTGAGCAAGGAGTTATCAAGTACCATATTTTTTGAGTCTTTGTAATGACTTGACCACGGATTGAACCCCAGTCTCTCGAGCCATTGACGGTGTTCCTATAAGAGAGAAGAGATACTGAAAGGAAAAAAATATGGGTTTGTAAAAGATGAATCCATAATAAAATGGAAATAAGTAAGTAAAGATGGTGACCTTAGTCAAGGGCGACCAGATGGTTCCCTTTTCAATAGCTACTACACTGAGGAGTAGGGAAGGGCACTATTCCTTTCCCTGGATGGCTCCACTTTGCCCTTGATATGTACCTTATATTGCTAAATGTTAAGCAAGGAGGTATCAAGTACCATTTTTAAAGTCTTTGCTATGACACGACCTGGGATTGAACCCAGATCTCCCCGACCATTAGCGAACACTCCACCCACTAAAGTGTAAATAAAAATCACTCTTTTAGAGAAGATATGTGTAGAAGTTCCCATTTCTCTATTTGGTAAACTAGAACAGGAATGTACTGCCGATAACCTGTTTTTTTTTTCCAGGAATCTTTTGTCCACATTTAAAATCTATACCGGATGACTCATGAATCTTTTGGCTTCAATTGCAATAATGGTCAGTGATTTATATTATTGCTTCATTTCAAGAGCTGAGGATTCTAATTTTATCTCTATTAGACCAAGAATTTGGATGATTAAAGAGTGACAGGGAAAATGCTGACCACACAAAATTGTTAAAGTGCTGATAAGACTGGAAATTGCTTAATTTCATGGAAACATTTTTAGAGCAATGGTCAAATAAAAATTTCATTAAAGTACACATCTTTTTTTTTTCATTGAGCTAGTCTTAAATACATAAAACGCAATGAAAATCTTAGTAATATATTGCTCAAAACACATACACTCATTTATATATATATATATATAGTGTATGTGAATGGAAGTGACTGTGGTGTAATGGTTATCGTCGTAGGAAATGGATACGGCGACACGAGTTCAAATCCTGGACGAGATTGATTGCATTTCACATAGCGCTAATACCATTGTGAAAGGTATGAATTAAATTATTCTCCCTCCAGCTATGGGTAAATAGTAGGGCCAACTGGTTACTTCAGCCTTGGGGAGGCAACTAGTCTAGGAGAAGGAAAACTCTGAATACAAACCTGTTAAACTCTGCTTAAAAAATTGACCTTGTGACATATCCTGCCCGAGTGGAGGGGTTGGTAAATATGTGTGTGTATACATATACATATATATATATATATATATATATATATATATATATATAGCGAGAGGGAGCACTTGAGCAGTTTTTTTCACAAAATTTGTTAGGTTATTTAGTTTAATGGCATATCAACCCTTCCTGGTTGTTCAGTCAGCTGGGGCTTTAGAACACATTGACTGCATCTCTGCAGAAGGATAAAATTCACTCTCAATAGTGTCCTGATTTTATGACACTGAACAAACAGATGGTGAGGCTCGAGAAATTCTGGAGCTTTTGGAAATTGAGAGTACCCATTTCATTGCCATTGCTCCCAGTTCCAATTTGGCCCAAAGTGGTAGCACCTGGTAGGGTCCTATCTATGGCTCAAATAGAACTAAACTATGTACTTATGTTAAACGGAATTATTTGAAATAGAACTGTTTATATATATATATATATATATATATATATAAATGGATTTGGCATTAAATAACCTACAAAGGTTGATATGCCATAAGACCAAACAAAACCAACCCTTGATGGTTATTTAATGTCAAATCCTGTTATATATATATATATAATATTTAACTTAATTTTTAAACAATTTTGTTCATTTGTTGGCACCTAGTTAAATGTTGCCCTTTCGGTTGGGGCTGTAGAATTTACCGACTGCTTCTCTGCAGATGGGTAAGACCCCCCTCATCAATGAGTGTCCTGCTGAGGAGTAAGACTCCTCCAATGAATGCCATGTTAATGACACTAAACTATCTGATGGTGAGGTTCCAGTAATGCAGGAGCTTTGGGGAATGCAGGGTACCCCTTCGTTGCCATCACTCCCAGATCTACTCTGGTCTGAAGTTGTAGAACCTGATAAGGTCCTATCTATGGGTCAAATGGAATTGTTCGACATTTAAACTGAGTGCAAGCAAATGACTTATGCTAATTTGAATTGTTAGAAATAGAACTGTTTGATCATTTACCTGCACCTATCTACAAGTCATATATATTTGTAAAAACAGGATTTGGAATTAAATAACCAACAATGTTTGATGTGCCATAAAACACAACCAAATAAACTGATGCATCCATGTGATAGTCCATCACCAAGAAATTCATTTTTATTTCTCCTGCTGTGCCCAACATATCTTGCTGATTTTACTGATAGTTTGTGAAATGGGAGATAAGTCGCCTTACTGCTAAGAATCAGATAATATTCCACAGAAACTATGGCAGTCACAGACTATGCAGATGATCTAGAGCTTCTTAGAAATGTAATTATTCAAGCCTAATCTCAGCTGCTTAGTCTGGAGCAAGTAGCAAGAGGCATTGGCTTCTATGTGAATAAAAATAAAACTGTTTTAAAGGAAGAGCCATTTCGACCTTAGGTTGCAAACCCCTGGAATCAGATAAACCGTTTCATATACCTTGGCAATAATATTTCACTCAATGAAAGCGATGTTAGCATATGCCTAGCAAAGACATTGGGGTGCAGTTGGCAGGTTATTAATTATATGGAACTAATCTCTCTGATAAAATAAAACAGGGTTTCTTCCATGCAATGACTGAGTCAATGCTACAGTATGGCTGCACCATCAAGAAGCTCATGAAATACATGGAGAAAAGGCTATATGAGAATCACACAAGAATACTATGTGCTTTTGGACAAATCCTGGAAGCAAATCCTGGTGAATAAATGACAAAAGTAATGTTCATGCAATTACTGATTACCTGAAATATTAATTTATTATCAGATTTCTTTTAGTTTCTTACTTAATTTTCCTCATTATAGATTTTAGCTTGGCTTGGAAAATGAATTGAACAATAAAATTCAACAAAACTTACTTTCTCTTTTATTGTTTATTTTATTTCATTTTTCATATTAATATTGAGTATAGTTCATCAGTCTTTACAAGTTAACTAGACGGTTATTTGCAAAGATATTCAATTGGGTTCAATATTTCTAGGCTGAAATTTTTTAAAATTTGAATCATTGACATTTTTTTATATTTTGAAGGCCTTTTTTTTTTATTTGTGATTGCTTATCTGTAGCTAAATATTTAGTGGGGAGTTCCCAGGACATAGTTGCAATCATGCTGGACCTCAAAATTGTATTGGGCAATTTTGAACTCATGTCATTCACTTTTGGTCTAATATCCTTAGGAAAGGCATGAACTCTGTTATCCTCTTCACTATTTCTTAAATAGTACCACTACTGACCTTTCGCAAATATGGCATTGGTACTTATAAATCACAAAAGTTGATAGGCCTTTCAACAAAGAAATCGAAAGAATCTAAACATATGAATCATGATGGTGTTGTAGAAACATATTTTCATGTCTGCATTTTGACACACATTGATATTTTGTTTCAGGTTTTCTGAGTTTCAATCTAATGTAAGTTCAATTTTGTTTTTTGTTCTACATGTCACATGTCTATTAAACTAAAAATTATTTGAAATCATTTGATTTTGAACTTGCTTGTTACAATGTCTATAGTTCCAGTATGTAGCTGTAGTTTCTGCTATATACTGTCTACACTTTCACATATCTATCTTTGCATATATATCTTTGGCAAGGAAACAAATCTAGGAGAAGGGAAAACTAATTTTAAAAACATCTCAGTCAGCTGGGGTTGTAGAATACATCAAATGCACCTATGCAGAAGGGTAAGACGCCTCCGCCAATGAATGTCTTGAATATGACACTAAACTGAATCTAATGGTGAGGATCCAGTCATGGAGCTTTGAGGAAAATGGTGTACCCCTTCATTGCCAGTACTTTGAGGTCTCCTCAGGCCTGGAGTGGTAGTACCTATTAGGGTCCAGTTTAAGAATCAAATAGAGATATTTAATCATTTTCTATTATCATTATGTCGTGCCATCGGCACTGATCTCCCTGACCCTGTCCTGCCACCCCTCTCTATCATCCATTACTTCAGGTAGGTCTTCAAGGCTACATCCTGTATCGGCACAGAGCTGTCGTGTGTAGGTTCTAGCTGGTTGTTTTGCTTTTGGTCATCCATATGAGGAGGTTCATATTTTCTGTACTTAAAACAATTGTTTGCAAAAAATATGACTAATGTTGAATTATTAGAATTACATAGCAATACTGGAATCATGTAATTGTGAGCAAACAAATGAGCTCTGGCTCATTTTAAAATTAGTACCAAGAAGCAAATCATTAACGAATAATACATAACTAATACATACATACAAACAGGATTTGGCATTAAATAACCTACGAGTGAGAATATGCCATATAACATAACCAACCAACAAATTAATGATGTTTCTATGTATGTAAAGCAACATAGAGATAAGAACATTTCTCAAAAAATACCGAAAAGAAAATTTTAAACTAGAATTTCCCAACTAACCTCATTGACCAATCTGGCCATTATCACTGGTCAGTGCACAACTTGGGGTATCCTTATCTAATCATAGCACTGGCTCAAGCTGTTCCCCTGTGGTCTTGTCAGAAGGTCACTTGGCAATGTTACAATCTAATCTATCTACTCCTGTTTGTCCGCTGACCAGCTGCGGAAGAAGTCAAGAGCAGGGTGATGAAATAAGTTGCGGTCAGGGCTGATGTAACAAGTGCATTAAATAAGAGCAGATGAAAGAGAGATGGAAAATGAAAGAGAAATCTGAAACGTGCTTTCCATTCTGCTGTCAGCATTCTAAATTAATCAGGATGTTTGATTGTCTTTGCAAAGATCTCAAGAGGGAAGAGTTGCATCTATTCTCACTAAAAACTGGCCTCATCAATAGTCCTGTCGATGAGACTAAACACCTGATATTCGCAGAGAATATCTAATCCTTAATACTATTTACATATATCGAAGCTTTAAAGTGGTTTAAATTTATTATACAGTTCTCATATGTATATCTTCAGGCAAAGATGCTGTATCATTACTGCATGGACTCTGATGAAACTCTTGAAAAAAACACTAGAAAAGAACTACTTAAGAATTCTGTATGCTGTTTGAAAAAATACAGGAAGCAGCACCCGACAAAACAGCTGCTTGACGGCCACTTACCTCCCATCTATGAAACCAAGTAAGACATGCTTGGGTACTGATAGAGAAGTGACAGTTTTTATGGACTCCTATACTAGTATTAGTCGAGCAAAAAAAATCTTCATTCATTTACTCTGTTCAACCTCTGGGTACCACCTAGAGGACAATAGGGACGTATGGCCAGAGAAAGTCAAAATAATCTATGTTAATAATCCACCATGATGATGATGATGTAGATCCAAATATTTTGAGTGTTCAATGATGCCACAAAATATTTAACAGACTTATGAGACCGGCAAATATGGAAATAAACGAATCAAGATCTAGTTTTCAAAAAGTACTGAAAGCATTAAATAATAAAGTAAAGTTGGTGACCTTAGTTGAGGTTGACCCAAAGGCTCTATTTTCAATAGCTAATCAGGCCATTGGCCTAATGAGTAGAGAGTTCACCAATGGTCCGGGAGACTGGGTTTCAATCTCAGGTTGAGTCATACCAAAGACACAAAAAATGGTACTTGATACCGCCTTGCTTAGAACTCAGCATTATAAGGTAAGGATCAAGGGTAAAGTGGTACAATCCAGGGAATGGAGTAATACCCTTTCTACACCATGGTGTAGTTGCTATTGTAAAGAAAGCCTTCAGGTCATCCTCGACTTAGGTTGCCAACTTTACTTTTAGCTCATAAGATGATATAATAAAAGCAAGTTAAAAAAAAAAGCAATACTTGTTTATCTTAAATTAAAATACATAAGTTACAGTTACATTCAAAAGAAAAAGCAAAAGCTAAGTTTGAAAATACCAGGACTAATGGGAGTGATGAAATAATTTACTTTGATGTATGTACGTGTGTGTGTGTATATATATATATATATATATATTGTATATTTAGGCAGCAAAACATTATCTAAACAGGTTTGGTTGAATACCGCAGATTGTTTCTTCTTTAAAATCTTCAAGTATTATGTCTGTGTCAAGTTGGTAAAGAAAGAACCCTATATTAGCCCTATTGCTTTCAACCATTTCACTGGTCATCTTTGGGGGTTAGATTGTTTGTAGCTATGGGTTTTATTAATACTTATTTGGAGTGTTTTTTTTAATTTTTTTTCTCAATTATATATGGGGTTGGTTCATTCTGTGAGTATGGATGGTTACTTATATATACCCACTTTTGCAAGGAGAGAGCCCTTGTGGTTGTATGACTAAAGTGCTGGACGGCAGCCTCAAAATAATGGTGTTCAAACTTTGATTGCTTAATCATTCACTTTCAGACGAATACCCTTGTAAAAGGTATGAACCCTCTGATCACTCCTGCTATGGGTTAAACAGTATGACTGCTGGTATTCTACAAGGATGTCTTTGGCATTAAATCACTAACAAAGATTTGATATGCCTTTAAACTAAGAAACCAAACATCAAACCATCTTTAGTAACGTAGGCAAAATGTGATACAAGGTCAATTATGAGGAGTGTACACGTTTTGCATTTAGGGTTTTCACTGTCTTGGTACAGTGACTCGTCCAAGAGTCTTGGACGAGTCGCTGTACCAAGAATAAACATACAGTCTACCAGACTATTTACTCATAACTGATGAGAGGAGATGGATTTATGCATTTCCTAAGAGTATTAATGTAAAGTGAAATGCAAACATCCTCATTTCCTATCGCAATTATCATTTCATAATGCATAATATATAATTGACAATGCCCAATATCAGTGATAATGTATTTGTAAACGTTGGTTAAGACAAAATAGACACACTCAACAACATTCCGTGACTTTGAATTTCTTGCCTATAATATCATTTAGAGGTGCCCGTGGTATAATGATTATCGTCGTAGGAATTTGACACAACGATACGAGTTCAAATCCTGGACGAGACTGATTGCATTTCACATAGCACTAAACCCTTGGGAAACGTATGAATCCAATTATTCTCCCTCCAGCTATGGGTAAATAGTAGGGCAGACTAGGTTCTTCAGCTTTGGTGAAGCAACTAGTCTAGGAGAAGGAAAAACTCTGAATTAAAACCTGTTAAACTCCGCTAAAAAATTGACCTTGTGTCATATCCTGCCTGAGCGGAGGGGTTGGGTAAATAGATCATTCCCCCTTCACAATAGTGTTCAATATATTTATGAAGGATGGGATATAACCATTAATTTTCATATGTAGAGTATATATATATATATATATATATATATATATACAGATTGTATGGGGGCGTCCTTGTGGTGTAATGGTTAAAGTGATGGACTGCAGAATTGTAATAAGGGAGTTCGTACTCTAGTCACGCTATTACGTTCACCTTCAGGCAAATACTCTTGGGAAAGGTATGAACCCCCTTATCCTACCAGTTATGGGTTAAATAGTACCACTACTGTTCTTCTAGGAGAATGGCTTTGGCATTAAATAACCTACAAAGGTTGATATGCCATTAAACAAAGAAACCATACCAAACACAGCTTGTATGTGTGTGTGTGTGTATATATATATATATATATACACTCACACATATATGTAATTATATATGCATATCTACATGTATAATGTACAAGCTCTACCAGTGTAAATTCAATGGAATCCATGCATGATAATTACATTCATTTAAACTATAAATAATATTCTAAGAGAGATAATTGCAAATTTCAGTTTTTACTAAAAATTTTGGGGCCTAATAAAAACAAATATACGTAACAAAATGAATTAAATCTTAGAAAAAACCTTGCCAAGAAATCTTTTCACAATAACCTTTAAATAAAAACTTAAAAAAAAACTTGAAGATTCAATTTCATGAAGTAAGTAGATCATTTTTGTAGGTAAATATAGTCATTATTTTTTTTAGAAAAACTGTGTTCATTAAGTAGGCTGTTCAAGTTAGAATGAATCTCTTTCCATTGGTTCAGAAGAAGGTCATGGTTGATAACAACTTCCACATCTGAGAATAATTATAAAAGCTATCAAAAAATGATTTATTAAAAAAAGAGTGGAAAATAGTTTATTAAAAAAAAAAAACAACAAGATTTAAAATAAAGAATAAAACAATTATTCTGTGGGAACACACACTATCAGAACCACTAGCAGCAAAAGCATGTTTGCAGCCAAAAATAGGTCAGGTGACAAAAAACCCCAAAACACTTGCAGAGAACTGCCAGAGACAAGACGAGTAATGAACTTGGATAATGGACATTAAGATGAATGACACGACACAATCGGGGGATTTACTGATCCATTAGAAAACCACACCGCGTGTATTGCCCAGTCGGCTGAGGTTGTAGAATACACTGCTTTTCTGCAGAGAGGTAAGATCCCCCCACCACTATCAAGTGTCCTGGATATGAAACTAAACAATTTGATGGTGAGGTTCCAGTAATGCTGGAGCTTTAGGAGAATGTGGAGTATTCAGTCATTGCCATCACTCCCAGATCCACTCTAGCCTGGTGTGGCAGCATCAGATAGGGTCCTATCTATAGGTCAAATAGAACTAAACTGTGTTGCTTGAAATGGAACTGTTTTGACATTTAAACTACATACTTATGCTAAACTGAATTGTTTTAAATTGAACAGTTTTTGACATTGAAACTGTACTTACACTAAACTAAATTGTTTGAAATGGAAGTTTGACTAAACTGCTTCTTAAAAGCGATGGGCCTATATGGAAAAATTTCAAAACCTAACCAATAAAAATATAAACAATACCAAAGTATCAATTTCGGAAAATTACTGTACATCATGAATAAATATTTGAAGACATGAAGACTTTGAAATAAACAAACTTTCATCAAAATGACTTGATTCAGCGTTAAACAACCAAAAATGGGTTGATCCACCATAAAACAAAACAACCAACCAACCTGAGATCAAATCCTGGATGAGGCTGCTTGATAATATGATTGAGAAAGATTTACATGCAACTATTCCTCCTCCATCTAAGATTAAATAGGAGGATTGACCGGGCTTTTTAACATTAGTATAGCAACTGGGCAGAGAGAAGCAAAAAAACTGAATTCAAACAAGTTAATTTCCATTTAAGAATTGACTTTGTGGCACATCCTGCTTTTGTAGAAGAGTTTGAAAATACATTCTTTGTTTAAAACTTGTTACATACATTAATAAACAGGATATTAATACAATAAAATATCCTCTCTACATTTCTTTAATATGGTGTAGGGTATCCAGCTTAGAAGTCTAACCTAACAATTGATTTTATGAATTATTTTTCTAATAATGTGTTCATCTATTTGGCCTATGCTTGCCTTACACAACAGTAAACAAATCACCTACATGGGTAGAAAAACGGTTTGTGTCTTAAAGCAAACTTCTAGGCTTTCATGCCTCAAGAATGATCTAAGTGCATCACATGCATGTACATATGTATGTATTTACCCACCTCTCCAGATGGGTAGGATGTCACACAAGGTCAATTTTTTTAAGGGAGTTTGACAAGTTTGAATTCAGAGTTTTCCTTCCCCTCAACCTGTTGCCGAACCAAGGCTAAAGAACCCAGTCTACCTAACTATTTATGCATAAAAGGTAAGATGAATTATTAGATTCATACCTTTCTTGAGATTATTAGTGCTGTATAAAATTCAGCCTTGTCTAGGATTTGAACTCGTGTCTCTGTATATATTTCCTATGATGATAAACATTATAACACAGGCACCTCATAAATATATATATATATATCTTGTGGTATGAACAGAATCTAATTATTGCTTTAAAAAGCAGGTTCATGATAAGAATTTTTTAAATCATAAAAATGAATTAAAATCTTTCCAAAGAGGACTCTTTCTTTTGGTCACTTCTCTTTAGAGAATTGTGAGTGACAATCGATTTTGTACTAGAGGAAGTAAGCATGGGATAGTAACCGAAGAAAAATCAAGGACAGGCAAAGAAAAACATTTTCTAAAAGATTTTCTGTCAGCCAGCAGAGTTGGTACTGGTAACAATGTTTTCTTCAAATGGTCCTAGAAGGTTATGAAAAACAACAGAGGATAGCATTGCTTTTGGATACTCAATTCCGGTTTGTATTTTTTATAAAGAATGCTTCCAGAACGGATACCTACAGTTCATTTATTGATGTTTCAAGGTGAGTAAACATAGTAGGACTGTATGAGTGACCAAAAGAAAGTGTCCTCTTTTTAAGGATTTTAATTTGTTTTTATGATTTTGTACGTTTTTAACACCATGCACCCACTTTTTAAAGCAATATTTATATATTTACCATTAAAATCCCCCAAGATAGCACAGATTAATTTGACTTGTCATCCATCCATTTCAGTAGGTCCTCTAGACAGCATCAAATGTCTGAACAGAGCTAGTGAATGTAAGTATCAGCTGGCTGACCAACATTGATGTGTCTGTAGGCATCCTCGTGGTACAATAGCTAACATCCTGCACTGTAACATTATTTAATCAAGATCAAGCTACTATCATTCATTGCTTCTCGGCCTTTTGGCTGGGCCATCTGGCATTTGTGCCGGATGGGCGATCGAAACCAAGAGCAGACTCGGGGCTGAATAGGCCCCCAGCTTCGGCTGGGCAACCTTCGGGTGGGCAAGCTGCTTTTCAGATCCTTATGCACGCATTGTATAGCACTAGACCTCACGGTCTAGTTCAAGCTATATTCTGGCATATGTGCCCGGACCTAGATTTAGGTCCATGATACAGCTTGACTCATTAGATCCATATTGCACTTAGTGGGTCAATGACTCGCAGGGTTTGAGTCTCGGCTCATTCCCAACCTTCCCCTCCCCTTTATCCCCACTTTAATCGGCCTTCGGGCTTTTGACTTTGTGTCAAGTCCTGTCTGGTGGGAGGCAGTGACAAATATTATCAAGCTACGATCATTCTATTGAATTCACTTTCAAACTGATACCCTTGGGGAAAGTATGAACCCCCTTATTGCCCCAACTATGGGTTAAATCGTACCAGTACGGTTTTTCTACAAGGATAGCCTTTGGCATTGAACAACCGATGGAGGTTGATTTGCCATTAATCAAGGAAGTCAATCTTCCCCTTAGGTCCCCAGCAATGGATTAAAGTTTGATAGGTTATTAAACAAAGAAACCAAAGCAAACCAACAAGTGTGCCTATGAGTTGAAGTCCACAGGAAAATGTCATGAGTTCATCCTTAGATTACCAGCAGTGTCTTGCATATCTTGTTTGTTGACTCAGATAAGATGAGTATTTCAACAGTCAGTGTTTCCTGACACTGATAATTGGTGAGGTGCCCATGGTGTAACGGTTATCGTCATAGGAAATGGACATGGCGACAAGAGTTCAAATCCTGGACGAGACTGATTGCATTTCACATAGTACAAATACCCTTGGGAAAGGTATGAATCCAATTATTCTCCCTCCAGCTATGGGTAAATAGTAGGGAAAACTGGGTTCTTCAGCCTTGGTGAGGCAACTAGTCTAGGAGAAGGAAAACTCTGAATACAAACCTGTTAAACTCCGCTTAAAAATTGACCTTGTGTCATATCCTGCTCGAGCGGAGGGGTTGGTAAATATGGATAATTGGTGAGGTTTGGAAAACCAGTTGGGAGTTTCAGTCTTAGTTATTCGTTTTTATTCTTTACTATTGTTTTATCTGCTCTAAATATTCTGTCCATGGTACACATTTTGTGTATTAATTTCAATTTAAAACTTAAGTTTTTACTGATCAGTAGCCATTTATATTTTATGATTTACAAAATATGTGTTGTGAGCTGTAACAATGTGCAAGCAAATTTAGTTTGTGTCTTCTGGCTCTCAGGCATCTGAAATTTGTCACATGGTTATTGAGCTTTTTTTTTTTTAAATAAAATATTTGAATCAACTATCTACATGAATAAAAATAGCTGTCATTGTCACATTATATTGTAGGCTATTAGGAAACTGTTTATTTATTTTGATAATGTGGTCTTGTTTAGGACCCGAAAAAACAGTCAGCAGCTATATATATATATATATATATATATATAGTGATATTCAAAAGAAAAACTTGTTTTAATGATAGTACTGATTATCCTGGACAGAACCACTTAATAATCAAAATGTTGGGCAATGATTAAAAAAAAATTAAAAGCTAAAAACTGTTAAAATCTTAGGCAATACAAGTATCTAGTACAACTACCTGTTTCACAATCCAATTAATATGTGTGTGTGTGTGTGTGTGAGTATATATATACATACATATATATATGTGTCAGGGTCACTCAAAAGATTCTAAGCCTCTCCCAGAAAGAAGAGCTATAGCTGAATTAGTTTTGTCACAACATGCTATTGTTACTTATAAAACTAAGAAAACTAATTCAGATTTCTGTCAGTTTCTGTGCCAGTGAGGCCCATACGAAAGGCTGGAGGTATGTGACAAATATAAATCTGGGTGAGGCTTAGAACTTTTTGAACGCCTCGTGTGTGTTTGCACGTATATATACACAGAAACATATATTTCTTATTGCAAATAAATATTCATGCAAATTTGATTGGAAAAAACTTATGATGTTGCTAATATATTAAGATAAAAAATTGCATGAAATTCATCTTTGCAAATATGTTATTACAAGCAAAACAGCTATTTATTCATGACAAGCATTTTCCCTTAAAAAAAAATGTTTCTGAGACTGCCAGTAAATATTCATAGATAATCTCACATACATAATCAAATCTGACTGACTGCACACTCAGGTAATTTGTTAGTGATATGCATAAATTATTTTCCATAGAATCAGATTTATATGCTCAAAAATTGATCATACACTAATGCATTTAGATATAAACACTTGGAATATTTACTTACCGTATTTTGTGGTGTAAAACACACACTGTAAATGTAGCATGAAATATCTCATGAAAAGAACCCAAGGCAGGGTAAGCATTAAAGAGGAAAATATACATTGTATATGCCACAAAATATTCAAGAGACAGAGAAATGATCTCAAGTTAATCGAAACATGTATGTAAAAACTCTAGATGTACTGAAATAATTTTAAAATTTAAAAAAAAAGACAACAGGAAGATAGTTTTAAATGGTTGATTTCAAGGGCATGTCAATTCATATAGAGTTATTTTATGACAAAAAGTTAGGGAATTGTGTGGATTGTACATTTGTATTTAAATTTTTTTGTGTAGTCGTTTGTTTTTTGAAAATGGTCCTATCAAATATGAATGATTTTTTAAACAGATCTATTTGAGCCATTGAGAATGGTAGTTCCCCTGATGTAGTGGCTAATATGCTGGTTTACTACATAGCAGTGAGTTTTGAACTCAGGTTGCACTATTACATTCACTTTTTAACTAATTCCCTTTGGAAAAAATATAAACCTCTTTTCCAATACAGCAATGGGTTGAATAGCACAAATAAAAAGTAAAATTGGCAACCTTAGTCAAGGGTGACCTGAAGGCCCCCTTTTCACAAGTTACCCTTGATGCTTACTTTATAGTGCTGAGTGTTAAGCAAGGCGGTTTCAAGTATGATTTTTTGAGTTTTTTGTATGACATGACCTGGGATTGAACCCTGGTCTCCCAGACCATTGGCAAACACTTCAGGTCAGTGGATCTGGGAGTAAGGGCAATGAAGAGGTACTTCACACTCCCTGATCTCCAGAATTAAAGCCTCATCATTTGATGCAGTTCAATGTATATATCCAGGACATCTCTTTTTAGGGCATTTTACTCCTCTGCAATGGATACTGTCAGAATTTTCTAAGCCCTCCTGTGGTAGGGCAATTGAGTTATTTAAAAATACATAATTTTGACCATAAAACCAATGTTTTAAGTACCATATTTGATGGAATATAAGACACATGGGTGTATAAGACACACCCCAATTTCAGTGGGGCAAATCAAGAAAAAAAACAAAGTCCTAATATTAAATGTGATGAAATTGATATCATGAATATCATCAATGATGACACTTTTAATCTGCATAATAGACTTTTAAATCATAACAATCCATATTTACCAACCCCCTCCACTTGGGCAGGATATGACACAAGGTCAATTTTTAAGCGGAGTTTAACAGGTTTGAATTCAGAGTTTCCCTTCTCCTAGACTAGTTGCCTCACCAAGGCTGAAGAACCCAGTCTGTCCTACTATTAGATACTATTACCATAGCTGGAGGGAGAATAATTGGATTCATACCTTTCCCAAGGGTATTAGTGCTATGTGAAATGCAATTAGCCTGGTCCAGGATTTGAACTCGTGTTGCCATGTCCATTTCTTACAACGATAACCATTACACCACGATATATGAAAGTTACTCTAAAGTCTAAGCTGATAGGAGTTGCTAAGTTACTAATTTCTGCTGACTGTCGCAAATTTTAAATTAACATGTGGCATATAAGATGCAGGTGAATTTTAAAAGATACTTTTAGCAAAAAAATGTATGCCTTATATATCATCAAATACAGTATAAAGCATTTTTTTACCTTGTTAGAATTGCTCAGAGGTGTTGAAATTTTATGTTTGATAGTGTCCTCAATGAGACTTAAATATCTGGATTGTGGCTTGTGATATAAAAAAGATTGATGCATTTAACATCAGTAAAATTTGTTTTTCATAATTACTGCTGAGTAACAATAAATTAGTTTTGCCATGATTATTTTCATTTGTGATAATTTGGCATAAACTATAGCATATTAGTTGACCTTTTAAGCTGGGAAGAAATCTCTACAAAACAAGAGATAAAATAGCTGGGGTAAAATCCAAACCTTTACCTCAATGTGGTCAACCAGTGTTAAAGATTTGAATTTTAGTCAAACATAAGTTTTGTAAAGATATTTTCATGCTTTAAAGATTGATACTATATGCTGCAATTTACAGAATTGTTTTTAAAAAAATCTTCCAATAAAGTATGGAAGTAATAGTTGGAAGGAAAAGCACATAATATAGAATTTAAAAAGGTATAAATGAATTGAGAAAATTCTCCAAGAGTAAAGTTGTCTCAATTTAAATGTTAAAAATGATAATCGCATTACAGTGTGTATGTTTGACATGATAAAGGTTGAATAAATATCCTCATTCTTTTATATATATATATATATATATATATATATATATATATATATATAGTTACTACCTTAGGACTCTTTTTCAACTTGTCCTGGGGAGCAGACTTCATGTCTGCTCTGTGAACTAGGAATATAATTTTTAGTACATCTTTTCTCTGGGTCATTTTGAATGACATTATGCATGGTGTTCCTTATTGTATTCTCCCAACCCACTTCAACTTTACTGCCAGGGTTTCAAACTGCCGCCTGTTGGTCTTGTGTCCCAGCCCTCTACAGGCAAGGGTTAGAATGAATCCTGCAGTTGACAGAGAAGGACATGCCTAATTTCATCTCCCGGTCAAGGAGCTATCCAGTAATCCTTTTTACATATGCTATATTCAACCATCTATTCAGGTCTTGTTACATCTCTCTTCGTTGCCCAAACTTAAGGAAATCTTTTGTAAACCTTATAATCCAAATAAATTTCATGTAATATATTTTTCTTCATAGTATTAATAGATTTCATGTTGATTTTAACCCGTACCTTACATTCACCCCGCTTGCTTACATATTCTGTCTATTTTACTTTTGTATACCTCCTTTTCCCCTGTTCATTCCCCTGTAAATAAACTTAGTTTAGCATTTCAAACCCTTGTTTTACTTGACTATTCTTTGTTTGTGTCAAATTTTTGTGTTATGATTGCTGGGTATTGGGATTTTCCCAACTTTATATGGTAACAATATTGCGACGTCGGCAAGAAGAAAGAAACACAACACAATTTAAAATGTTATAAAAAAACATATATTTACATAGAAAGAGAGGAAAGAAAATATTGTCCTTGCAAACAGTTGGTTTGTGGGAAACTTATCCGTAAAAGACGTCCTTTTAACAGTTTGTATTTCCTGTGTCCTTTTGGTCGGGTTGAAGAAAATAGAGCCTTGTTTCTTGTGCTTCAGTTGCTGGAAAAAACCTCACAAGTGTGTATGGCATCTAAAAGTCTGAGAGAACGGCGGGCACATCTTGATTCTGAGTAATCAGCCAAGCAAAAGAGGAAGGGCGTTCATAGGAATTGCCCTCATAGGGGTTTGGAGAAGATCTAAAAAAAACGTAACCTGTGATTGGCTGTTTTTTATCCAATCACTGGGCACCTAGTAAACACTTACCCTAAATTTTGCTCACTGGATTTCAAGCCTCTCGGACGAGTTCTGTAATTAACTGTGATCATTTACTAAGCTTTGCTTAGTTTGACACAATAACAAAAGTATGATACACTCGGTGAAAATCACTCACAAGCAATTGTTTTCTAGAATAGTTATTCACCATTAGGCTACATTCAGTGCCCTCCTTTAACTAAACTGTTTCATATGGCATACAGGCCTCAGGTTGCTTACCATACCTGTCATGGTCACCCAACATAGTTCTGACTTGGCTTGGCTTTGCTTAACTTATTTACTAGTACACAGGCTTCTGGTTGCTTACATTCATTGATGTTTTTAGTGGTCACCAATCTAAGTAGTGAGCAGGCATATGGATGCTTAACTTGTTATTTAACTTTGCTTTGTCTTGGACCCAGACTTCAGTTTGAACCCTGTGCAAGCTGATCACCGGTCTATGTACTGATCAGGGTGTTCATTACTTAAGTAGTTATTGACTCAAGGAAACCGGCATTTTCAAAATTTAAATGACCTTTGATATAAAGCTTTTAAAAGAGTCTTAAGAATATTGTATCTAACTTATTTTGTTACATATTTTTCAGCACTTGAGAGATGTTAAAAGATTATTTCAATGAATGTACTTATCATTAAGTTTCATGAGTGGACAGTTTTATTGTAGCATTAGTGGTTCATTTTATATTTATTCACCAGACCTGTCTCCAATGAGCAGGATGCAACATAAGATCAATCTTTATTCAAGTAATCTATTGCTGGTTTGGATCTCTCTCTCTCTCTAGAATTTAACCCAGTTGGCTGGGTCCGTAGAATACACCGACTACTTCGCTGCGGAGGGATAAGACTCCCCCAATGAGACTCCTGGATGTGACACTAAACAATCTAATGGTGAGGCTTGAGCAATTCTGGAGATTTGGGGAATATAGAAAACCTCTTCATTGCTATTGCTCCCAGGTCCACTTTGGGTCAGAATGGTAGCGCCTAAAAGAGTCCTATCTATTGGTTAAATACAACTGTTTGACATTTAAACTGAGAACAAACAAATGACTTAGTTCTATTTTAAACAATTCAATTTAGCCAGTGTGATCATTTAATTGTATGCAAACAAATGGACATTGAATTGTTAGCATTACAAGGCAACACTTGAAACCATTTAGTTTTGTGGACTTACATTTACAAATAATATATACTTAATATATATGTATAAACCAGATTTAGCATTAAACAGCCAATAATGTTTGATATGCCATAAAACCAAACCAAACCATTCTCTATAAAATTATTGAGTCTTCTATCTTCTCGGTGTCATTTTGTATTTTGTCTCTTCTTTTTAATTTCACTTTCATTCCAACTTGTTTTCTCTTCTCTTCTTTTATTCATGGTAACTTTTTGTACTTTAATTTTTTCATATCTTAGTGTCAGGTGATATTCTTCTCTTTGAATTTCTCATTCAACTCAGATCTCCCCAGTTTCTTCATCCCATGCTATATTTCTTTCTTAAGCTTTAAAAGGACTTCAGTTGATCAATGGTCCTGCATTCACAACATGCCAAATCCTTTATAATGTAAGTGTCAACACACAATAGTTCAGATGATTGCATAAGAAAAATGATGAGTCACCAGATATTGACTCTGTCTACACATTTTAAACCTATATATATATATATGAGGTGTAATGGTTACTATCATAGGAAATGGACATAGAAACCTAATTTCAAATCCTTTACAAGACTGCATTTTATATCCTGCTAACACCCTTGGCAAAGGCATGATTCCAAATACTTTACCTCCAGCTATGAATAAATAGTAGGAGAAACTGGGATCTTTAATCTTGGTATGGCAACCAGTCTAAGAAAATCAAAAGTCGGCATTCAAACCTGTTAAACTTCACTAAAAATTTGACCTTGTATTGCGTCCTGCTCACATGGAGGGGTTGGTAGATATTCATATGTTTGTATGTTTATCATCATGTGTGTGTCGGTGTGTGTGTATATATATATATAATATATATGTGTGTGATATAAGATATGACTTGAAAACCTGAGGTTGATGTTAGAATATTTTTTATCATATGTGTGATACCTGGTTCACATCAGGTGCTAACATTGTTTTGGTGACTAAGGTGGTACTGCCACCCTTGCTGCCACCGGCAATTTTTGGCACCAGACAGTGTATGATGTCAAACAAAATAATAAACAGTTCAAGGATAATATGGGATTTTCTAAATGGGTTTACTTTTAGCTGTTAATGACACAGAGTAATCATTACCAATGAACATTGATATAAGCAAATGAGTTGAACATGAGAAGTGTTAATGTTGCATGTATTTTATTTGCTTAAGTATTTTGGTTATTACCAAATCCAGCTTGATGCCTGAAAAACTGTGATGTAAATAAAGTAAAGTTGGCGACCTTAGTCGAGGGTGACCTGAAGGCTCCCTTTTCAATAGCTACTACACCAAGGTGTAGAGGAGGGTGCTACTCCATTCCCAGGATTGCTCCACTTTACCCTTGATCCTCATCTTATAGTGCTGAGTGCTTAGCAAGGCGGCATCAAGTACCCTATTTTGAGTCTTTGGTATGACTCGACCTGGGATTAAACCTTGGTCTCCCAGACCATTGGTGAACACTCTACTCATTAGGCCAATGGCCAGGTAAAACTGTGATGTACACACACACACACAAATACATACATATATATGTATGAACAAAATAAATAACTGAATAAATTCAAAAAATACAAATCTCTTTATGGATCTATCTATTTTAAAATAAATTCATATATATATATATATATATATATATGTGTGTGTGTGTACATTAAGTAATTATTACCATTAATCCTATTACACCATTGAGTACAGGAATGTATATTTAATTCTTAGACTTTATTTCTTTAGTTCAAGATACAAACACACATACACATATATTCGACGATGAAGTAAACAAAAACATCACTTACATCATGAAATAAAAATGGAAAATAACTGAACAATGTATAAATGTGTATGAATTTATGAAATCAAAAAATTGTTTAATAGGTGTCTGTGTTTTGAACTTAAGTAATAAAGAGTGAGATTTAAATAGATTTGTCTGCTTCAATTAATATCTCTGTACTCAGTGGTACTCGATGATTAATGGTAATCTTTGCGGCTTTTGACTGCTCTTGATTGTTTAAACAGCCCTATTGGCCAGGGCTGTAGAATACTCTAACTCTGTAGAGGAGTAAGAAACCCCACCTCAATGTGTGTCCTGGATATGTTACTAAATCATTGGATGGGGAGACTTCAGTCTTTGGGGTTCAGAGGATTTGGTTTGGTTGTTTGAGTTTTATGCATATCAACCTTTGTAGGATATTTAATGCCAAATCCATTTTTATACAAATTGTCAGTTCTATTTCAAACAATTGAGTTTAGCATAAGTATACAGTTTGAATGTAAGTACACAGTGTAATTGTCAAAAACATTTCTATTTCAAGCTATTCAGTTTAGCCAAACAGTTCTTATTCAAACAATTCAGTTTAGTATATGTACAGTTTTTGTTTACACACAGTTAAATGTCAAAACAGTTCTCTTTCGAACAATTCAGTTTAGCTTGAGTACAGTTTAAATGTCAAAAACAGTTCAAGTAATTCAGTTTAGCATATGTACACAGTTTACTTCTATTTAACCCACAGATAGTGATCCACCAGGTGCTATGACTCCAGGCCAACGTGAATCTGAGAGCAATAGTGATGAAGGGGTACTCCCCATTCCCCAAAGCTCCAGCAATACTGGAACCTCACCATCAGATTGCTTAGTATCATAAACAGGAGACTCGTTGTGGGTGGGATCTTACTCCTCGGCAGAAGTGCAGTCAGTGTATTCTATATCTCCAACTAATTAGGCAAAGCTTCAGAGGAATGTAAGTGACCACTTCATTGCTATTACTCCCTGGTCCACTCTGACTTGGAGTAGTTGTACTGGTTAAGGTCCCTTCTAAGGGTCAAATAGAAGTATTCAGTTATTTACTATACTGGAAACTATTTAACTGTAGCAAATAGAACTGTGTGCTTGATAGCAAAACATGAAACAATTTGAGTATGTGCAAATGAAACTATAAGTCTTATCAATATATAAAACCATTTAAGTATGTGCAAGCAAATGTGTCCTGGCTTGTGTAAAAATGGAAAAAACTATTGGTTTACAAATGATATATATTTAATATAAGCATATAAACAGGATATGGCATTAAGTAACCTACAATGGTTGATATGACATAAAACCAACCCAACCCAACCCGACCCAATCTTATTTATTTAATATAAATGCATAGAGAGGATTTGGCTTTAAATAACCAAGAATGGTTGATATGCCATAAACCCAACCCAACCAAATTATATATATCTAATATATATTAACAACTGTTATTGAAAGCAACCCAAAGGCTCCCTTTTCAATAGCTACCACACTGTGGAGTAGGGGAAGGCACTTCTCTTTTCCCTTAATTGTTCTACTTCACCCTCGATACGTAACTTATATTGCTAAGTGTGAAGCAAGGAGGTATCAAGTACCATTTTTAAAGTTTTTGGTATGACCATTGGTGAACAGTCAACACAATAGGCTAATGAGCCAGTAAATTCAGTATATATATATATATATATATATATACAAAAAACTGGATTTGGCATTAAGTAACATACAGGGTTAATGTCATAAATCACAACCAAGTAACAGTGTGAGATTTAAATAGATGTGTCGGTTTCAATTAATATCTCTGTACTGTGGTACTAGATGAGTTATGGTAAACTTTGTTGTTTTTCATTCCACTCCGCAGTTAAAATGTAAGAAAATAATGTACACTTTAATTATGAATCATGAGAGCGTCTCAGTCATGTGAAGAATTTAAATGTTGGGTCACGATGGAATCTTTAAATTCAGGAATCCTTTCTCCTACAATGTCACGAAACAATCTTTATTTCTCAATACTCATTTGAAGTATAACACTTGTCTGGTTGGTTGATATCACATCTTAAAGCAGTAAGGAGTCACATTGTCGAATCTTTGCAAGAGATTTTTTTTTATGTTTATTAGGTGTGTGAGGGTGAATTTGGTATAGGAGTTATTATTCCAGGAAACAAACTTGGTAAGTGAGTTTAAATCCTGAACAAGGTTGTTCATGTTTCAATTCATGCTAAAGCCCAATGGAAAGTTCTGAAACTATTTCCTCCCCTTTCAGGTAGAGGAGGAAATGGGTGGAAAAACTGGGCTCTTCAGCCTTGGTAATGAAACTGATCTTGAAGGTAAATTCTAAATTCAAACAATTGATGGTTCACTTAAGAAAAATGACCTTATATCAAATCCTGCATGGGGAAAAGAGTAATACTTAGATGTAGTTATTCAACCCCTAAACCATAGGAAGCATGTGACACAATGGCATTTCTTAAACTTAGTACTGCTGGTTTTAATTCAGTTTTCCTTCTCCTCATCTGGTTGCCTAACCAAGGCTAAAGAATTCAGTCTTTTCTACTCTTGACTCCTAACTAGAGAGGGGAGAACTGATGAATTTATGCCTTTCCCCAAAAGCATTGACACAAAAATGAAATACCAATAGTCTCAGCCAGGATTTGAACTCTTTCTCCAATTTCAATTTCTTTAACCATTAAACTATGCATCATCATCATCATCATCATGTCGTGCTGTTTGCATGGATATCCCTGACCCTCCCTCGCCACTTTTCCCTATCGTTCATCGCCTCTGGCAGGTCTTCAAGGCTACATCCTGTATCCTCACAAGCTGCTGTATGTATGTTCAAGCTGATCGTCCTGCTTTTGCTTGGCCATATACCGGGGTCCATCGGAGTACATCGCTTATGAGCTCGTCCTTGCTTCTCCAGCAGTGTCCTGCATGTCTGGTTCGTCAAACTTGGATAGTTTTCGTGATGGGAGGCAGGTGGTCGTATAGTTGGTACCTTGTGGGGTGCCCGTGGTGTAGTCGTTATCGTCGTAGGAAATGGACACGGCGACACGAGTTCAAATCCTGGACGTGACTGATTGCATTTCATATAGCATTAATACCCTTGGGGAAGGTATGAATCCAATTATTCTCCCTCCAACTATGGGTAAATAGTAGGACAGACTAGGTTCTTCAGCCTTGGTTAGGCAACTAGTCTAGGAGAAGGAAAACTCTGAATTAAAACCTGTTAAACTCCGCTTAAAAATTGACCTTGTGTCATATCCTGCCCGAGCAGAGGGGTTGGTAAATATTACCTAGTGGGGTGTTGCCGCCAGAACTTGTTCAATATTGCTCACAACCTTCTTGTGTAATTGCCGTCTAGCTTCTTCTCCGGCCGTTTAGTTAGCGTCCAAGTAGTGCATCCATATACAATCATCAGGCTGAGAAAGAAAGATATTCTCCAATATCTTTTTTTCTCTGTCTGATGATTGTTGTAATATGACGGCATGAAACCATTGGTCGCAGATTAGCATCTACGCTGTTAGATATATACAAAAACTGATATATACTTATTCATCATTATGTATAGTGGTCTAATGAGTAGTGTTCGCCAATGGCCCAGGAAACCGGGGTTCAATCCCTGGTCGAGTCATGCCAAAGACTTAAAAAATTGTACTTGTTTAACACTCAGAATTATAAGGCAAGGATCAAGGTTAAAGTGGAGCCATCCAGAGAATGGAGTAGCACCATCTCCGACACATCGGTGTAGTAGCTATTGAAAAGGGAGCCTTCAGGTCACCCTCGACTAAGATCGCCGACTTATATGTATATTCATGAGTAAGTATATGTGTGTGTTTGTATATGTATATTCTTATGTATCTGTTTATATATATATATATAAGTGATGTATTCCTATGGACCCCCACATATGGGCGGGCAAAAGCAGGACGACCAGCTCGAACATACATTCAGCAGCTATGTGAGGATACAGGAGCCCTAAATACCTGCCAGAGCCGATGAACGATAGGGAGAAGTGGCGAGAGAGGGTCAGGGATATCAGTGATATCGGCACGACATGATGATGATGATATATATATATATATATATATATATATATATATATATATATATATATATGAAATGGAAAGGATGATATCAACTCACTTAAAACATGTTCGTAAGCAATAAACGTTCATTTTACAAATGACTCATTCGTTGTTTCATCAAAATTTCCTACCCATATATAAAATATCCACAGAACATTACGAATTAAAATGAAATTTTCACATGTGAACAGCCATACGAGCAAAATCGGACGATGAAAATAATAATAAAAGAATCTGATATACTTATATATATATATATATATATAATATATGTGGATAAAGGTAAATAGACGAAAGATTTTTCCTGTGCTACCCGTCTTTGTAAAAAATGTAACCCTTATGATGACTCAGGATTTGCAGAAAAAATCTTTTCTATAATGTTTATTTTTATTTTTATTCTCATACTTAAAATAAATTTTTAATAGAGTGCTTTAGTATGCAGGCAAATTTTGAAGTTGAAATACGTTGGCAAAATTTCAATAAATAAATAAATATATAATAAAAAAATATATCAAGTACACCAAATATATATCTTTCCGTCATTAATCTTTTTCCATATATATTCTGTCTGATTCATTTCATTCCCTCTCATGTCAGAAAGTAACAATATATTAGAATGTAAGTATTCTGTTCAAGAAATAGAAAATTAGTTTTTACAGCATGAATAAAACCTGCTATATTGACAAAATATTCACAACTTAATTGAATATTGATTATCTATGAGCATATTTTTCTGGGTTATTTTAATCCACTGGCCCTGCAAAAAAAAAAAAAAGGAAAAGTCGACTCTATCACAAATCATATTGGTATTTAAAAAGTGAGTCCAATTTCATGACTGGGCACATTTTCATGAATAATACCGAGAATTATCTTCTTTAACTGTATCCAATCAAATCAATCAGAAAAATGCAATCAAATTAGACAATTTTTCTAAGATGCAGAAAACTTTGATGTAATTCTTAAGCATTTTTTCCTGGCCAAATTAACATTTCATTTTCCATCAATTTAGTTGCAACTCTACTGGAAACATGTTACACGCACACACACACACACACGCGCACATACATAAAATAGATGTGCATTGAAAATAAATTAAATAATGAGCTAATCAATTGCCAGGGTTTGTGGTACATTCTTCATGCCATTTCTGATTGCTTCATTATGAGACAGTTTGAACTGGGTTACTTGATACCAGCAATAGATAATAATCTCTGATTTGACTTAATGGAATTAGTATATTTTTCTATTAAAAAAACGACTACCTTAGTCAGGATTTGAATTTGGTTTTCCAATTTCATTTTCCACACTATTAAACATTTCATTTTTTATGAATTCAATTGCATCTCCTCTGGAAAATATATATAAGTGATGTTCATTAAATATATATACGCACGTCTAAATGAAATAAACTAACAGTTTATGGTGCGTCTATTAAGGCATTTCTGATCTCTTCCATATGAGACACTTTGTACTGGGCTACTTGGTACCTTCAATAAATAAGAGTCTCTTGTTTGACTTAAAAACGAACACAGATTTCATTGGTCAGAATATGAATTTGGTATATCAATTCTATTTTCCACTTTGTTTATCATGAAAAATTAAATTCCTTAATCGATGTTTATCTACAATAAAAAAAGAACTGAATCTATTCTCACCCACCATATAATTTCCTCTCAGTTATGTATGACGCCAAATGAAAGGACTGATCATTAAAATTTTTGTTACTGTGCTCTTAAAATACATGTTCAAATTAAACCTGAAGAAGTTGTTGGATTTTAACTGCATGAGTACAAATCAAAGGTTGTTTTATTCCTAGGATCATGAATTGCAGTTATTGAACATTGATATTAAGATATTTTTTTCTGGCACGAATAATTTTTGAACAGATCTATTTGACCCCATACTTACAACCACTCCAGGTCAGAGTGTACCTGGGAGTAATAGCCAGATCTTCAGAACAGTAGAATCAGTGTCAGATGTAATTTAGTGTCATATGCAAGATACCCCTTTTTAAGGGGGATGTTGAGGCTTTATTCCTCTTTGGAGAATACAGTGTATTCTAAGTCACACCAAAAATGTTATTTCAAATGCCAAGTTTAGTATTTTCGACATAGCATTTTAGCCAGATTTGGTCTTCCACAATTTGGAAATGCAAAATAATTAGATAATTGTCGCATGCAGAGATGATCTCAAGTTCAACACAAACGTTAAGGCAGAAACCGAAAAAGTAGTGGAACGTGTAGTTGATACCCTTAGAACGGTCTGCAAAGGCCTGGAAAAGAGACTGGGTGAAGTGGATATCAAGAAGAATTGGCAAGACGGTTCAGACCATATGTAAATTGCCCAGTTGACTGGGGCAGTAGAATACACCGACTACCTCGCTGCAGAGGGGTAAGAACCCCCACCACCACTTCAACGAGTGTCCTGGATATGAAATTGAACAATCTGATGGTGAGGTTCCGGTAATGCTAGAGCTTTGGGGAATGCGGAGTACCCCTTCATTGTCATCGCTCCCAGGTTCACTCTAGTCCGGAGTGGTAAAACCCGATAGTCCTATCTATGGATCAAATAGAACTAAATTGCGTACTTATGCTAAACTGAACTACTTGAAATAGAACTGTTTTTGAGATTAAAACTGTGTACATATGCTAAATTGAATTTTTTTAAATAGAACTGTTAGTATAAAAATAGATTTAGCATTAAATAGCCACCAATGGTTGATGTGTCGTAAAACCAAACCAAACCATATTCAAAATCATCTAGAATACTTAGAAGAATCCTACAAACCTAAGGAGACTTGCTGTCTCTCAGAGTTGAATGAAAAACTCGCGATGTATAAAAGTAAACTTGGCGACCTTAGTCGAGACTGACCTAAAGGCTCTCTTTTCAATAGCTACAACACAAAGGTGTAGGGGAGGGTGATACTCCATTCCCAGGATTGCTCCACTTTACCCTTGGTCCTCACCTTATAGTGCTGAGAGCTTAGCTAGGCGGGATCAAGTACCATTTTTTCAGTCTTCGGTATGACACGACCTGGGATTGAACTTCGGTCTCCCTGACCATTGTAGAGTAGAAGTAATAATAATTTGTTTGCATACAGTTTTATAGTTTTACTAATGAAGAACCTGGAAACAACACCCCTCAAAAATACAACAGTATGACCTCTTACCTCCAATCTCTAAAACTTGTCCAAGTAAGAGGAACAAGACATGCGAGACACTGTTGGAGAAGCAAGGACAAACTCATAAGTGACCTTCTCCCATGGAACCCAATACATGGACGTGTTGGGTGACCAGCAAGGACATACTTAAGACAGCTCTGTCCGGATATTGGATGCAGTTTATAAGACCTGACGAGTGTGATGCAGGATAGGGATGAAAGGAGAGATAGTGTCTGATAAACTCGTGCTAACAGCGTTACTTGATGAAATTCAATAAATATGAATACTAAATTTAGTCGCTCCATATAAAACTATTAGTTTTTCTGCAGAGGACAGACAGCACAACCTTTCCTTTTTGTTATTATAGAGTGTCCTTATAAATGCATGCTCAATTGCAGGAATATAGTCTAAAATGAGATTTGGAGTGATTATAGATGGAAATAAAACATTCTTAAGATTCAACAAAGGTACTTATCTTTGTACAAATGTTCTTTCTTTGCTTCGAACAGGATTCTTTTTCTTTCTCTCCCCCCCCCCAGTCGGCTGGAGCAGTAGAATACATTGACTGCACATCTCCAGATGGGTAAGATTCCCCAATGAGTGTCCTGAATATGACAGTAAACAATCTGATGGTGAGGTTCCAGTAATGCTGGGTCTTTGGGGAATACGGAGCACTCCTTCATTGCCATTGCTCCCAGGTCCACTCTGGCCCGGCATGGTAGCACCTGGTAGGGCCCTATCTATGGGTTAAATAGAACTATATACTTATGCTAAACTTAATTGTTTGTCTAAATTGAATAGCTTCAAATAGAAATGTTTTTGACAATTAAACTGTACTTACATTTAAACTGCGGGCTTATGCTAAATTGAATTATTTGAAATTGAACTGTTTTTGACATTGAAACTGTAAGTAAGTAAAGTTGGCGACCATAGTCGAGGGTGACCCGAAGGCTCCCTTTTCGAAAGCTACTACACCAAGGTGTAGGGGAGGGCGCTACTCCTTTCCCTGGAAACTGTACTTACACTAAATTGAATAGTATAATATAGAAGTGTTTTGACTTTTAACTGTATAGACGAAATTTGTACTTATACTAAACTGAATTAGCTGAATTAGAACTGTTTGAATAAAATGAATAGTTTGAAATAGAAATGTTTTTGACAATTAAACTGTGTACTCATGCTAAACTGAATTGTTTGAAATAGAACTGATTATTTGTATGAAAATGGATTTGGTGTTGAATAACCTACAAAGGTTGATATGCCATAAAACCCAACCAACCAACCAATTTCCTGAAACACCTGTTGTTGTAAATATCAATGAACACCAGATTTTTTTTCTTTTTTCTAAAGCCTTTCAAACAACGGTGTTTAGATTTGGGATGTTCGGTGTGGTCAGCTCAACATGCAGGAAACTATAAGGAATAGAAAAGCAGTGGGTAAATTCTTTGGTCATTCTCTCCCTGCCAAACCCCTTTTTTCATTCTTTGACACTGACCATTCCATGCTTTTTCCTGCAGAACTGATTGCCAGCCTCTGGCAGCTCTCAATGCACAGCAATGATGGAACACTGAATATTTCTTTATCACACTATAAGTGTTATTCGCTCCCTGTCTCGTTTTCCTCTTTTGCTGTCCCTTCCCTGACCAGTCCACAAAGCCATACAATGTGTTTGACTGACCACAAAATCTGTCTATGCCACTGTTATCCAAAAACAATTTCAACCTGTCTCCAGGGGGTTGGATCGTTTCTTTAGGTGGGTGTTGGGTTCTGATGATCTTGGGAACTGGAGTAGGGGGTGCTATTTTCTAGGATGCTGAGAGGCATTGGACAAAAGAAAAAGAATAATATGCATTTGTCGGTTATATCTACATTACACGCAATGAAATTCCCGGCATTCCGTTTGTTCATTCATGTGCGGTTGCTCCTCCAAACTGCAGTTCTTACAGTTTAGATATAAAGAGAATGAAACGATTGGGAAAGGGTTGGCTGTACAATAGCAAGAGAAAGAAAGTTGTAAGAGGAAAAAAGATGTAGGAGACACCTCTAGAAGACTAAATGAAATAAGAAAGTAAAAGATTTTTGAAAATAAAAAAAGTGTACGAAAGTGAGGAGAAGGGGAGAGTCTGACATTATCGCAAGATGAATTCAAAAAGAAAATTGAAGAAGAGAGAAAGGGAAAAATAAAATGAAAAGATAAGGAAGAAATGTTCATTTTCATTTTAAGATATTTTGAAGTCTAAAAAGGTTTTTAAAAAGAACTTAGAAGATACAATTTCCGTGTTTTCATCTCTGTTATTCTCCCATATATCCTCTCTCTCTCTCTCTTTCAATCATCCTTTATTTCAGTTTAATTTTTTTCCTTTTTTCCAAATATCATTTTTCTCTTATATCTCTCTCTTATATATCCCTTTGATGATGCCTTTTATTTCATTTTAACACTTTCCAAATTCTATTGTTTCCCTTCATTTGATCTTTCATTTTTCTCTTTCTCTCTCACATATACACATATCCTTTGATGATGATAAATTTGATTTCATTTTAAATCTTCCTTTTCAAATCATATTGTTTCCTTTCTCTCTCTCTCTCTCTCTCTCTCATTTACAATCTTACTCTGATGATGTTGTCTTTTATTTCTTTTCAAATCATATTCTTGTATTTTAATCTCAGTTTCTTTCATTAATAGATATCGAATTTTATTTCATAGATGCGGCTTTTTGATTTCATTTCACTTTCTTTCCCAGTAAATGATAAGGGTGACTATGACTTCTTTTCCATACGCTCTCCTACTCCTCCTCCTCCCTCCCTCTCTCTCTCTCTCAGTGTATTTGCATTTTTATCTCTGATGGCACCAATTAACTTTTGTTTCCATCTTACCCTTTCACCTCTTAGATTGTTTCAAAGTCCTTCTCTTCCTCGAATTTTCTTTTTCAATATCCTGAAAGAAATAGCAATGCATTAGAATAAAGAAAAAACTTTGAAGAAGGTAGAAAAGAGAAGAAAAATTCAAAAAGAAAACCGCATACTAATCTATAATAGAATAATAAACATTTGATATATATATATATATATATATATATATATATATATATTGTTAGCTTTGTGTTATTTTTCTTCTGTCTTTACTAAATTTCTTTCTCCCACTTACTTGAAGTTTTCTTATTTATATGTATATTTCTTCTTTTTGAAGCTGATTTTCCAAACTCGCTTCGTTTTTTTTGTTTTTTTTTTTTTTTTTTTTTGCTGTTGCGTGGAGTGGTAGGGAACTTTCTAACTTTCTCTTCCCTTGCCACAACCTTTTCTTTGTCCGTCTAATCTTCTCAGCTGGAAAAACGGTTTGTTGAAACAAGAAACATCACCCGAGTGGCCATAAGGGAGCTGGACAACCAATAACACTGGGCTGTCAAAAAAGAAGAGTTCGTGAACAAGGATAAAGTGGAAGGAAATGTGTGAATACGAGAAGGGGTTGAGCATGAGAAAATGATGAAAAAGAAAGATTGAAGAGTAAGAATGAAAGTAAGGAATAGAGAGCAAGGAAAGGAAAAAGGGTGAATGGAGAGCAAGGAGAAGAGGAAAGGGAGTATGGAGAGCAAGGAGAAGAGGAAAGGGAGTATGGAGAGCAAGGAGAAGAGGAAAGGGAGTATGGAGAGCAAGGAGAAGAGGAAAGGGAGTATGGAGAGCAAGGAGAAGAGGAAAGGGAGTATGGAGAGCAAGGAGAAGAGGAAAGGGGAGCATGGAGAGCAAGGAGAAGAGGAAAGGGGAGCATGGAGAGCAAGGAGAAGAGAAAAGGGAGTATGGAGAGCAAGGAGAAGAGGAAAGGGAGTATGGAGAGCAAGGAGAAGAGGAAAGGGGAGCATGGAGAGCAAGGAGAAGAGGAAAGGGAGTATGGAGAGCAAAGGGAGTATGGAGAGCAAGGAGAACAAGAAAGGGTGAATAGAGAGCAAGGAGAAGAGGAAAGTGTAGGATTGAAAGTAAGAAGAATCCAGAAAGATAGATGGAAGGAAAGAATCAAAGAACAAATGAAGAGGAAGCATACACGAAAAGACAGAAGAGCAACAAGAGATTGAAAAGAATAGAAAGAAAGAAAAAGGGGGAAGTGGTGGACAAAATGTAACGGGAAACAATTGGAGAGCAGAAAGGAAGAGAAAAAAAGAGGTGAAGAGTAAAAAATCAGATAAAAGTAGAGGGAACGTATGGACAGATGGCAAAGGTAAGAGAAAACGAAAAATGAAGAGAAAGATGAGAAAGGATCGACGGAGATAAAGGAGGAAAGATGTTTGGACAGTCGAGAGAAAATGAAAGGATCGATGGAGAGTATTTAGAAAAGTATGCTTAAAGAGAACAAGAAAAAGAGAAAACGGAGAGAAAAATGAAGCAAAGTTAGTAAAGGAGTGAAAATGGTTGGAGAGTAAAGAAAGAATCAAAAGATGGGTGATGAGTAAAAAGTGTTAATGAGTGGAAGGATTTGGAGGACGAAAAAGATAAATGGATGAAGAAAATATAAGATGTACAGGAGAAGAAGTTAGATTGCAAGGAAAATAAATCAAAATATAGATCGAAGAGGAGAATAATATGGAAATCAGGGAAAGAGGGAAAACAAAATGTTGAAGGAAAGTATCAAAAGGTGGATTAAAAACAAGGGAAATAGAAATATGTGGAGTACAAAAATGAGGAAGATAGGGAAAGAATTGGGGGAAGTGTGTGGAAAAATAGAATGAAAATGGAGAGCAAATGAGAAGGGAAAATGGAGAGGAAGATGAGAGGAGGAAATTGAAAGTTCGAAAGGAGGATAAATGGTGAGCAATGATGAAAGGGAACAGCAATGGCGAGGGGGAAAGATAGGAAAGGAGAAAAAGCTGAAGAATGGGAGAATCAGCAATATTAGAATGGGGGAAGGGGGTCTGGTCATTTTTGCCTCATACCTTACCTCTGGATACAATCTGAAAATGTAATGAAATCTTTTGTGACTTCAATGGCTGTTGTGCGTCCGAACCTTTGAAAAAGTAATATTTGTATCAGAGCTTTTTCCCCCCAGGGGAAAGAGAGAGCAAGCCAGGTGTTTGAAGAGGATGATCAATACTACATAATGCTGTCCCCTCTGATTCATGAAATGATATTAATAATTATGGTGATTGCGATATTTACCCAGTCAACCAGAATCTCCCTCTTCTGTCTGATATTGGCATCGCACAAATACATCGACATGCTTTGATATTTTTTCATGTTAGTTTTTGCCTGCATGTTGTTTATCTGCAAGATTTTCCTCTAATTTTTAGTATTTTTGTTTACATGGAAAAGAATAAAAAAAGTAATTTTAGCCATAGATTTGAAGATTTGCTTAGTTGACGTAACTTTTGATATGACTATAAGCGTTCTAGATACAATGCTTTTCTGCCTTCACATTAAAGATTTTACTTGTATCAAGTTCAAAACATTTCAATCAGAAATTCTAATTTACAAACTACACATCATAACAAGGCCAAATATAGTAAAGACATTTTTATATTTTTTAAACGTCATTAAGACTAGAAACCTTTAACTATGTGGAAACATGACAATTATTAAATAGAAATAAAATCATTAGAATTATATAAGATTACTTGAAATCGTCCTATAACAGTATGCAAATTGTATTAGAAATCCATACTTGATGTCATATAAAATGTTTTTAAACTATTATTTAATGAAAATACTTAACTAAAATCATAAAATTGTCTAGATTATTAGTATTATATAGGAATATTTGAAATCTGAGAACAACCGTATACAAATTATTTGTATTAGATAAAAATATTTGATACCACCACAACAAATTACTCAGATTAACAAAAAAAAAAAATTGAGTCGAGGCAGCAAACATCTTTTTAGATAATTTGAGGGCGCTGAATCTGAAAACGAACTTATTTTTTTCTTAGTTAGCTACTGTTTTTACCGTTCAAAAATGCCTCAGTTTTAGAAAAAAGGATTTTTTTTATTTGCTTTCTGTACATATGGTTTCGACTGATGGCTATATTTCTCAAAGAAAAATCCTAGAAACCTCCCAATTCGTATTTAAACCAACAAATATTGGTCCACTTACTGCGAAATATTTGCTATAACAATCAACAAAGTCTGAAAATAAAACGATTCCATATACAAAGACCAACAAGTATTTTCGTCAAATCAAACTCACTGCAGAACTAAAACCATCATGAAGAACTATGGTAAATATTGTATTGTTCGTAATTATCTGTCGAGTTCAATGTTATCTAAGTCCATTTTGACTCTCCAGCAATAGTCAGACATAATTTGTATTTCCCACCGTCCCTGGTAGCGCTCTACTTTTGTTTGGATATCCTGATGGAATCGTTCTCCTTGCTCATCACTCACATCACCGAAATTATCTGAAAATTTCTCTACATGACTACGTAAAAAAGAAACTTTAATATTCATATTAGCGCCTATGTCCTGTAGACTTTTCAACAGCTAACTCCTTGTAATTTTCGGCCTGTCAATTGCCAAAGAAGTTTTTCACCACATCAACAAATTATGTCTAAGCGCGTAATTCCAAGTCATTCATTGAATTAACAAATTCATCATCCTTAATGAGTTTCCTAGTGTTATGGTAAAACCATTTTCATGATGTTAATCGTGTATAATGGAATAGGTACATTAAATTGAGATGTTTTTAGTTGGAGTTTGTTTCCAATTGTAAAAACAAAAGTTCTCAATGTGCTTGGTTTCCTTTCGTAGCAAAGGAACAAAAGTGATGAAATAGATTCATGAACATCAAATAGAAGATTTTAGGGTTTCATTTTCTTATATCATCTTAATTATCAGGTCTACTAAAGTGTATTACTGACAAAGTTTATGAGTTAATTTGAATTCGGTGATAAAGTGGAAATATTAGGTTCTTATATTGTAATTGTTTTGAACTCAAAAACCCTTTTTTTTTCTCATGAAAATAGTTTATTTCAGGTGGCTGACAGAAATTGCTTGGCCAATCTGAAAATTGATGGGTTTCTACGACCTTTATTAAGTAAATTTTGCGGTCAGCCAAGATCATAAATTGATTTTTTTTTCAAATATAAGCAATTACGGTACAGCGAAACATGGTAGCTAACCATGTAAAACTAGTCTTTTTATAAACTAGTACTATCATATTAGCATATTAACGTTTTGTTTGTTGGTACCAAAAATCTTGTTGACCAGTGTTACTTGTATTAGGAATACTTGAAATATAACTACAAAGTGAAGTCCCTATGGTGATATGGCTAAAGTGCTTGACTGCAACCGCGACGTAAGCGAGTTCGAAATCAAGTCATGTTTCCAGACTAATACTAAAAGAAAAAGGATTTAACCCCCTTATCCTCCCAACTATGAGTTAAATGATATCACTGCAGTTCCCGTACAAGAATGGTTTAGTAGTGAATAACCCACAAAGGTTGATATGCCACTAAACAAAGAAACCAAACCGAACTATTATCGCAAATTATTTGTATCAGTAATTTTTGATATCATATAACTGTAAAAAAAAAACTACACCATGTAGATATACAATGTACGTTATTTCCAAATCTCTAAGAATAAAATAACCCTTGATAGGCTGACTTGCCAACTGTCGTCAACAGTCAGCTGTCGCAAATTGTTGCGTCGAGGTAGTCGTAAAGTAAATGTTAAATAACAATATCATTACTATCGGTCTTTCATTTCACACTTTATAATCTAAATTTAAATTACGGTTAAAGAATAAATCATCTATCTTTAATTTTTAAAAAGAGTCAACAACAAAATTTAGTCATTATCAAACAAGTCAACAACATTATTTAGTCATTGGGTGATCTTATTTTAAAAGATACTCTTCTGAACACTCCACAAGAATAAAAAAAAAAAACTAACAAAAATAGCGTTGAGACTATTAATGTTTAACTTATTTAACGTCTATAGAGAGAATAAAATTTAACTCGCAACCGATTGTTATCAATGTTCAAAGTCTCTCTCCAGTTTTCAAAATTTACAGTCACAAGATGATGATTGTCTGTTGGCAAAACTCAAATCTGAAATGTATTGTTATTAGAAGATTTTTTCCCTCGAATATAACGTCAAACTGTTATATATTTACGAGAGAAAACTGTTTATGGTTTATACCAAGAACACTGCTATAAAAGGAATAATCTTTAGTACTTGGTATAGTGTTGCTAAATAATGGGTTTAATATCTCGGACTAAGCTCTTAAGTCATTAGACTTCACCAAGAAAAAAATCCTCCCAGATGAAACCATCCAATCAGTCGAAAGACAATTTAGTAAATATTTTTGTACACTTTTGACTGAAAGAGTGTACAGAAATGTTGTTTATATTAATGAATATTTAAATTTTATTGAGCGTTTTTACATATATGAATAAAATAGAACATTTTACTCTAATGTGATATATATGCTCCCACAAACATACTTTTAGAGAAATAACTGAATTTCATCCAACCTGAGAGTGGGACTTAGAATATGCTGTTTTCCCAGCAAAGGATCTAGATTCTCGCCCAAGGAGCATCTTGGGTATGCGTCTTATGGTGAGGCTCTAGTTCTAGAGATCTAGGGAATGTAGCATATTCCTTCATTGTCATTACTCTAAGGTACACTCTAACCCGAAAGTGTATATATATATATATATATATATACACGTGTATGTCTACGTATTTATTAAGAGAATAGTTGAAATGATAGTCGATCCAAAAGGTTCACCCTGACCCGAAAGTGCGTACATTGAAACTGACAACGTAATTGTAAATCCTAAACTGGCAGATGCATTTAAGGAAAAAAAAATAAATATCCGAAAGCAGAGTACATCACTTATGAAGTAAAATTTGTTTATTTCTCTTTGACACGTACCATTATCATCGTCATGTCATGCTATCAGCACGGATATCCCTGAACCTCTTTCGCCATTCCTCCCAATCGTCCATTGTTTTCGGTAGATCCACAGAGCTGCTGTATGAAGGTTTGGGCCGGGTGTCCTGCTTTTGCTCGTCCATGGTAAGGGGTCCACAGGAGTACATCACTTATGAGCTCGTCCCTACTTCTCCAGCAGTGTCCTGCGTGTCTGGTTCGTCTAATTTTGATAGTTTTCGTTATGGGTGGTTGGTGGCCGTACAGCTGTTGCTTAGTCGGGTGCTGTCTCCAGGACTTGTTCAATATTGCTCGCAGCATGCTTGTGTAATTGCCGTCAAGCTTTTTCAACATCCGTTTAGTTAGCGTCCATGTGGTGCATCCATATAGCAGTATCGACACGATCGCAGCTTGGAAGAAACTGCGCGTCATTTTATCGGTCAGGTCTGACTTCCATATGACCTATAGACTATTGGTAGCTGTCCATGCCTTTTCTAGTCTCGTGTTGACGAGACACTGCTCCCTAGGTAGGTGAACTTGTCTACTAGTTTCAGAGTGCTATCGTTAAGTGTGGATATGTCGCCTGTTTGATTAAAGCACATAAATTCCGTCTTATGTACATTGACAAGGAGGCCGAGCTACAAACTATATATAATAAATTTTGGTTTTGAATAAACCTCAAAGGTTGATATGCTATTAAGCATCAACCAACAAATCTGATCTGGAGCGGTAATATCTGTTTGGGTCAAATAGGACTGTTTGAAAATTTTTCGTATACTTGATTGCATATAACTAAATTATTTGTATCAGTAATACAGTATTTGAGGGCAAATAAGAGCACAGGTGTATATGACATATCTCAATTTCAGCAGAGTAAATCAAGAAACGAAAAAAGTACCAACATTAAACGTGATAAAATTGATATAATGAATATTATCAATGATAACACTGTTAATTTGCATAACAGCCTTTTAAATAATGACAATAGGCTTATGAAAATCATTCTAAAGTCTAAGCTGTTGGTTGGTTTGTTGGGTTTTATGGCATATCAACCTTTGTAGGTTATTTAACGCCAAATCCATTTTTATGTAAATAATCTGTTCTATTTGAAACAATTCAGTTTAGCATAAGTACACAGTTTAAGTGTCAAAAACATTTCCATTTCTAACTAATCAAGCAGTTCTATGTAACAATTCGGTTAAGTGTAAATACAGTTTTAATGTCGAAAAACAGTTCTATTTCAAATAATTCAGTTAAGCATATGCACGCAGTTTAAATGTAAGTACGGTGTAATTGTAAAAGTCATTTCTATTTCAAACTATTCAGTTTTACTCAAACAATTCATTTTAGCATTAGTATGGTGTAATTCTATTTAACACATAGATAGGACCCTATCTGGTGCTACCACTCCGGGCCAGAGTGGACCTGGGAGCAATGGCAATGAAGGGGTACTCCGCATTCCCCAAAGCTCCAGCATTGCTGGAACCTCACCATCAGATTGTTTAATGTCATATCAGGACACTCGTTAGGTGGGGTCTTACCCCTCTGCAGAGGTGCAGTCAGTGAATTCTACAACCCCAGCTGACTGGGCAAAAAGTCTAAGCTCATAGCAGTTACCAGGTAGGTAATTTCAGCTGACTATCATGAATTTTAAATCTTCATATAGCATATGTGACGTAGGGGAATTTTAAGATATTTTTAGCAAAAAAAAAAGCACCTTATATGCCGTCAAAAACGGTAGTTAGTTGAACCTATTTTTATTAAGGATTTTTTTTTTCAAACAATATAACGGTGTGAAAATTATTTGCATTAGATAGAAATACTTGATATCGTATAACTGTTCGCAAAAAAAACCTTTTTGGAAACAACGATACCAAATATGTTAATATAAACGAGCAACTCTAACTTCAAGACACGAAATGTCAGATTGACTTGCACTTAAAATCAATCAACCAATCAGAATTTCTTAAAGAGTTATTATACTTTGACACAAATAGGTGCTTAAGGTTTTTTTTATATCAAATATCGAAGTCTATGAAAAACAACCTTCTGTCATTCATATTTAAAATTTAGAGGCTGGTAGATCTTTCCAAACGTTTTGTATTGGAGAAAGATATTTTAAAATATATTTAAATGATCTAAATTGAATAAGCCAAACCAAATATATAATTTATATAATTCAAAATGTGTATAAAAAGAAATTAAATTCACTTAAAAAAATTAAGTTAATAATTAAACAGATTGACTCAGCGAGAGATGATCGGCGACAAACAAGTGTTGAGAAAGCAGCTGGAAGAGTTGGGTTATTCAATGTTATGATTTAATTGTATGAGGGAGGTGCTGTTTGAGAAATGGATCTCTTCAAACGCGGCAATATTTTTTGTCTAATTTGAAACCTTGATTTATTCATTAATTATTCAATATTCTCATCTTTTTTCCTTGCTCTTCTAGTTTGCTTTCCTTTTTTAACACATCTTTACCTATTTTATTTTTCTTCCTTCTCTTTTCCTCTTTTCTTTCTCTTCTTTTTCTTCCATTTTTTTCTCAACTCTTTTTCCTCCATTTTTTTCTCCACTCTTTTTCTTCCATTTTTTTTCTCAACTCTTTTTCCTCAATTTTTTTCTCAACCCTTTTTCTTCCATTTTGTCTCAACTCTTTTTCCTCCATTTTTTTTCTCAACTCTTTTTCCTCCATTTTTTTCCACTCTTTTTCCTCCATTTTTTTCTCAACTCTTTTTCTTCCATTTTTTTTCTCAACTCTTTTTCCTCAATTTTTTTCTCAACCCTTTTTCTTCCATTTTGTCTTAACTCTTTTTCCTCCATTTTTTTTCCACTCTTTTTCCTCCATTTTTTTCTCCACTCTTTTTCTTCCATTTTTTTTCCACTCTTTTTCCTCCATTTTTTTTTCCACTCTTTTTCCTCCATTTTTTTCTCCACTCTTTTTCTTCCATTTTTTCCACTCTTTTTCCTCCATTTTTTTCTCAACTCTTTTTCCTCCATTTTTTTCTCGACTCTTTTTCCTCCATTTTTTTTCCCCACTCTTTTTCCTCCATTTTTTTTTTCTCAACTCTTTTTCCTCCATTTTTTTCTCAACTCTTTTTCTACCATTTTTTCAACTCTTTTTCCTCCATTCTTTCTCTCTTTCCTTCTCAACTCAGTCAATGTCTCAATTTATTTGCTTGCTCTGGGATTAAGGCTTAGAATATGCTAACTCAACTTCCTGCATAGAGGTAAGACGTTCCCCTAAAAAAGAGTATATTGGCTATGATACTAAACTGCATCCCTGGTGGGGTCCCCGTTCTATAGATAAAGTGTACAGTATCTCTTCATTGCTGTTACTCCTTGTGGTATTACCCGTTAGGATCGAATTTATGCGTCAAATCGATATTTTCGAAAATTATTAGTATCTGTTAGGATTTCTTGATATCATATAACTGTAAATTATATTAAGAATAGTTACTTGAAACTATAATTGCTCGCAAATAATTATATTCATTAGTTTTTTGAAATCATATAATTGGGTACAAAAAGACATAATTATTAAATAGAAATAACTTAAAACCGTACAATGATAATAGATAAATTCGTCTTCGATAGGAATACTTGAAATCATACAAATATGTGCGAAGTATTTGTATTAGATCTTATTAATTGATATCATGCCCGTGGTATAATGGTTATCGTCGCAGGATATGGACACGGCGACACGAGTTCAAATCCTGGACGAGACTGATAGCATTTCACATGGGAAAGGTATGAATCCAAATATTCTCTCTCCAGCTATGGGTAAATAGTAGGGTAGACTAGGTTCTTCTGCCTTGGTGAGGCAACTAGTCTAAAAGGTAAACTCTGAATTCAAACCTGTTAAACTCCGCTTAAAAATTGACCTTGTGTCATATCCTGCCCGAGCGGAGGGGTTGGTAAATATGATTAATTGATATCATAAAACTGGGTCCCAAAAAGAACCTATGAAGAAGCAACTACATAAAAAAATGTGAATACTATTTCCTAACCTCCTGTTATAAAATAACCCTTGACTGGCATTCTCTTAAAATCAGTCAAACAATTGAAAATTGTGTCCTAATGCAAACATAATATATAATCCAAGAAAGATGTTTGAAGAAAGGAAGAGTTTGTTAATGGCCCAATCCTGTTAGAAAACAGAGATGCTCTCATCGTGCTTCATGGTATGACATCTTCAGAGTAAGAGGGAGTTCTTATGGCGTCGTGGTTAACGTGCGGAACTGTGACATTGTAGTAAGCTAGTTCGAACTCTATTGGCACTATTACATTTACTTTCGGGTTTATATCCTTTGGAAAGGTTTAAGTCCCTTTATCCTTTCAGCTATAGATAAATAGTACCTCTACTCTTTTTTCTACAAGGATGGTTTTGGCATTAAGTTCTCCACGAAGGTTGATATGCCATTAAAACAAAAAAATCAAACCAAATAATCTTCAGATGGCAATCTCTTTTCCACATTTTTTTTTTCTATTTTACAGTATTAGTGTAAAGTGTCTTTACCAGAAGAAGAGTGAGGAACGTCCTCGTGGCATAATGTCTCAAATGCTGGACTACAGCCTCTAAGTAAAAGAGTTCAAGATCCAATTACACGATTACATTCACTTTTGAACAAATACCCTTGGGAAAATTAGGAACCACCTAATTCCCTCCCTCCACCAGTAGTTAAAATGGCATCATTGCTATTCTACACGGATCGCTTCGGCAAACAGTCAAGTCGGCTAGAGCTTTAGAATATGCAAAATGCATCGGGGTAAGAGTCCTCCAGCCTACGAGTGTATTGTCCAGTCGGCTGGGGTTGTAGAATACACCAACTGCTTCTCTGGAGAGGGGTAAGACCCCCCAGCGACTGTCCTGGATATGACACTAAACAATCTGATGGTGAGCTTTGGGAATGTTGAGTACCCCTTCATTGCCATCGCTCTCAGGTCCATTCTGGCCCATAGGGGTAGCACCTGATAAGAGTTCTATCTATGGATCAAATATAACTAAACTGTGTACTTATGCTAAACTGAATTGTTTGAAATACAACTGTTTTTATGTATAAAAATGGATTCGGCATTAAATAACCTACAATGGTTGATGTGCCATAAAACCAAACCAAAACCAACGAGTGTTCTCGATATAATACTAAACTTCATCTCATTGTGAAGCTCCAATTTCGAGCTTTAGGGAATCTAGAATACTCCTTCACTGCCATTACTCCCAGGTCTACTGTGACCCAGACTGGTAGCACCTGTAAAGGTCCCATCTATATGACAAATAGAGCAGTTAACTCCCTTTAGTGTAAACGATTTATCAGTGGCAAAAAGTACTACAATATATGAAACCATTTAACTGTGTGCAATGCCAAACTTGGTATTAGATTATCTACAAGTGTTGATATGCCGTAAAACCTGAACAACCAACTTAAATTGATAACTTTTTATTTCTCGCTTTTTCTTATACGTTTCATTTTAATTCAGTCTTCTTCTTCCCATCTTCCTCTCTCTCTCTTTTCTTGTTCTTCTCTTTCTTTGACTTTAATCACTCCCCTCTACTTCATCTCCGCCTTTTATTTGTTTTTTTAAAGTTTCCTACTTTTTATTTGTCTACTTTTCTCGCTCCTGTTCTTTGTCTCTCTCTCTCTCTTGTTCCTTCTCATACTTTCTCTCTCTTTCATTTTCCCCTTTCCATATTTAATTCCTCACTTTTTTATCCTATTCTCCACCGCTGCCCTCGCTCTGTTGCACAAAGTTATAGAATATTCATGTAAATTAACATTTTTCAATGATCATTTCCCTTTCAGTAAAATTAAATTGAATTTTTCTAATACTTTTTTCTCTCTTTTCCCAAGGATTCTCTATTTTTTTTTTCTCTAACTCATTTATCTCTATACCTCCAAATTCCGAGCCACCTTTAATCTCATGAAAATTAACACTTTCCCTGTAGTTAAAATGCTAATTATTATACATGTATTAACTATCTTCAGCCAGTAATACTTGCAATAATCCCTGACTACTGACAATCCCTTTGTTTCTTGAACTCAAAGCACCAAAAAACAAAATCATTGTCTTCACTATCAAACAGCACTTTTAAGTTGGTTGGTTGTTCGGGATTATAGCATATCAACTCTTGTAGGTTATTCAGAGCCAAATCTTGTTTATACATATATTAGATACATATGAATCGTAAATGAATAGTTTTTTAAACGAGCCAGAGCTGATTTGTTTGCACATAGCAATACTTGAAACCATTTAGCTATCTAGCATTATTAGTTTTATTTGCACATCGTTAAATGGTTTCAAGTTTAAAAAATGGTGAAATATTTCTGTTTGACCCATTGATGGGACCCTACCGGGTACGATTGCTCCAGGGAATAATAGACCAGGGAATAATAACTAAGAAGGGGTACTGCAGATTCTTCAAAATTCCAGAACTGGAGTCTCACCTTCAGATTATTTAGTGTCACATATAGGACACTCGTCAGTGAGGTTTTACTCTGTAGAGATGCAGACGGCGTATTCTACAGCCTCAGCCGTCAGGGATAAAATTGCACTTTTGATTTTTTTTTCGGTGGTGGTGGGTTACTGATTAGAAGTTTTGTCCCTCTGGCATCATGGTTAAATCTGTGGACTTGCAACATCGTTGTAAATGGGTTCGAACTTAGTCGCATTCTTACATTCAATTTCAGACGAATAAACTCAGGAAAGTTGTAAAAGATATTCAAATTCCTTTGATTTGAATAACAAAGAATGATTTAATTATCAAATATTAGCTTTTCGAATTATTTAAATAACATATAAGGATTTTATAATCAATTAATAGCCTTTCGATAGATTTGAAATTTATATAATGGATTAATAATCTAATTAAAGTCTTTTAATTGATTGATTTCACTGTCACATCAAACAATCTAGGTTTATTTTATACCAAGAGGTCAGAGAATTACGTTCATTGTATATTTATATTTACATTTTTGGATAATTGTTGCTTTAGAGATTTTTGCTTACAGTTATAACATTTTTTCCTATGTAATAGAAATAATTTGGATACCGTTGTGTGGTTTCAAGTATTCACATATTAAACTAATACTTAAGGTTTCAAGTAAGAATTTTTATTCATTGATAGTTATTTGTTTGCACGCTGTATTATGGTTCTAATTGATAATTATAATCCCAAGTAAACCTTTCCCAGAATGCACCTTTGCAGAAGAGTAAGACGAGTGTCCTGTTATGACATTAAACATTCTGATGGTGAGGTTCCAGTGATGCTGAGGCTTTGGGGAATGCGGAGTACCCCTTCATTGCCATTGCTTCCAGGTCCACTCTGGCCCGGAATGGTAGCACCTGATAGGGTCCTTTCTATGGGTTAAATAGAACTAAACTGCATACTTATGCAAAACTGAATTGTTTGAATTAGAACTGTTTGACTAAACTGAATACCTTTAAATAAAAATGTCTTTGACAATTAGACAGTGTACTTACATTCAAACTGCGTACTTACGCTAAACTAAATTGTTTGAAATAGAACTGTTTTTGACATTGAAACTCTACTTACACTAAACTGAATTGTTTAATATAAAACTGTTTTGACATTTAACTGTGCGTAAACAAAATCTATACTTACAGTAAACTGAACTGGCTGAATTAGATCTGTTTGACTAAACTGAATAGCTTAAAATAGAAATGTTTTTGACTATTAAACTGTGTACTTATACTATACTGAATTGTTTGAAATAGAAGTGATTATCTGTATAAAAATGGATTTGGCGTTAAATAACCTACAAAGGCTGATATGCCATAAAACCCAAACAACCAACCTACCGAAGTAAACTACTACGGATTCAAGTAACTATTCTTAATTTAATTAATGGTATCAAGTATTCCTATCTAAAATTAATTCTCAAACAGTCATTTGACCTACACCGAGGACTCTAAAAGATACTACCACTCCGATTGAGAGTAGACCAAATTCTGGCAATGTAGGTGTAATTCATACTCTAAAAACTCAAGAACCGAAGTTTCACCATCAAATGCCGTTTAGTGTCATAACCAAGATGCATCGGGGGCGCCCGTGGTGTAACGGTTATCGTTGTAGGAAATGGACACGGCGACACGAGTTCAAATCCTGGCTGAGACTGTTTGCATTTCACATAGCACTAATACCCTTGAGAAAGGTATGAATCCAATTATTCTCCCTCCAGCTATTGGTAAATAGTAGGGCAGACAAGGTTCTTCAGCCTTGGGGAGGCAATTAGTCTAGGAGAAGGAAAACTCTGAATTCAAACCTGTTAAACTCCGCTTAAAAATTGACCTTGTGTCATATCCTGCCCGAGCGGAGGAGTTGGGTAAATATGATAACCAAGATACCTCTTTTTGAGAGGGCGTCTCACTCTTCGGCTGGAAATAGCGTACTTTAAACCCTGACGACGGTAGAAAAGGATGTCGAGAGATTGTCCTGTTCTGTGCCACCACGTATATAAAATTCACACTCTGTTTCTTCCAAATAAAAATACTCTTCGCCATCACTTGAGATAGATAGCTAACGGGAAACATCTGAAGAAGGCCGAGAAACGAACCCATTGAAACATTGTAATAATAAAAACAAAAGAGGAGCCAGCAAACAACCCTCAGAAAACATATTTCTAATTTCCGAATCTTGGGCATAAAATCTGCTCTTATTAAGTAAAAAATAGTTCTTACCCGTTGTTTAAATACTTACCAACAGAATATAGAATAATGTTTTCTTTGGTGGAGTCTTTTGTTTGTTTTTTTGTTTTTTGTTTTTTCGTGTTCACTTTAGAGAGTTCGTAACAGCAGTTGAAGAGGAATTATCTACAGGCATGTAACAAGTGAAGCCAAAGTAGTGTTTAACAGGTTGTTGAGTAAGTTAACACGAGTCGTAAGGAGTGTAGACGACCAGTGTTTGTTGTTCCATGTTTATTTTCAGAGGAGTTTTCATCAAAGCTTGTGATAATATTTAGGTTATGGAACAGGGATAAAGAAAGGAAAATGCACGTCCCTTCTTTGTATTTCTTTACAAAACAAATGTTTCTCACCACTGTACCTTTTGGTAAAAGGCCATTTGTTTTATGTGTCGGTAATGTTTTAATAGCTTGGTGAATGGCCTATTCACAAACATTTCAGTTTAATGAAGAAAACAAATGTTAGCGCTTAGTTGGTTGTTTCGTATTACGGCATGTCAACTCTTCTTGGATTATTTCATGCTGAATCATGATCGTCTTTGTATTTTGATTATATATCCTTATGATTTATTGCGTAGTCCTGTTTTCATTATTACGTCTCAGGTTTTGCTTGTTTTTAGTAGAAAGAATTGTTATGTTTCTTGTCTGAAAGTGTCTTTTTATGATAGGGACTAACATCTTACGTTGCTGAAGGATATGTTTTGCAGTGATTATCTTGCCACATGTGCATTTTGCCCGTTCCTCTCTCTTGAATATAAAGGCATGGGTCAGCTATGAATGAACGATGTGTAATCGGATTAAAGACTACCTCTTCGTTTTTTATGTTGTTTTATTTTTTCGATTTCTGAATTCTGATGCTCATTTCCCCAGAATAGGCCTTGTGCCGGACTTGCTCAGGAAAAGCAAAGTTTTGCGAAATGGATTTAAGCCGTTAGAAAATCTTTTCAACATAAGTTGACTGAATGGGTAAATAGGTTACCACTTAGAATATTCGGACCGTTGACCTCATCCTTATTGTTATACTCACAAAGTTTCGGCCGATATGTCCTTCAGCCTTCTTTAGTTGTTTCATGTCGAACTCTGGAGCCCACACAAAATCTCGAACTGAAACCTTTATTTGAACCACAAGGGTTTGACTGTTCCAATTCTGTTAACTCTGACTTGGTCCAAGTGTTAAGTTATAGTAAGCATTCCATATTATTCTTACCTGCAGTTGGGATTGAACCTGCAACCTCCAGATGATGTCATTCCGAAGAACTTTTCAAATAAACGCTTTATCTACTGCATAGGTATTTTTAAATGATTTTATTAAAAACATGTATTTGATATTGAGTATGTTTATTGGAGACGCAGGTAATGTAACTGTCGGTGCGGCTAAGAAGAGGCTGATTGTATCTCCTGCTCTGTAGGGGAAATTGTCTGCGTATTCTAACCCCCCCCTCCCCGAAATAAAGAAGAATCCTGGGTATGACACAAAGATGCATATAATGCTGAGGCTCTTGGTCTGAAGTTGAAGGGTGTGTGGAACACCACTTAACTACCATTTCACCAAATTCTACTATGACTCGGAGTGGCAGTATTTATTAAGGTACTCTCTAAATAGATCTGTTTATTAGTTGATACCGTATATCTGTAAATCATTTGTATTGATCTGGGGTGATCAAAGTGTAATATAATGGCCGAGGGATTTCCTTTTATGCCTTTGGGTTTAGTTAGTCTGAGAACCTTTCGGCTCAGTGCATGGGTTACTTAGGTGCAACATGAACGCAGGTGTTCACGCGCGCGTGGGGCGGACGTGTCATTCAGAGATGTTAAAATAAAAATCTCAAATAGGGGGATGTGAATGACGTCATGCCACGGAAGCGAGCGCGGAGGATTCTGGGGGATTTGAAAAAAGTCAGTGAGTTGAGTCTTGCCGTCTGAAGAAGAAGGGTGACTTTCGCTTGTCGCCGAGGCCTTGTGGCGGGTGCCACACGTGTTGGTGGGGCAGATGGAAAAGCCAGAATAGAAAGAATGTGTATCTCTTTCCTTATGTCGAAGAACCTTTAACCTCAAAGGTAATAAAAAGTTTCGTACCTGAACTAAGAAGTCGTGTTTTTCGTGTTTCGGGATTCCTATGTACTATGTATATATGTTATGAACATTCTATGTACATTTCACATATTCATGTATGGCTATGTTATAAAATGACATGCGAAATCATAACTCTTGGATAGCAGTACTAGCAACCATTTTACTCAGTGCAAACAAACAATTAATTGTAAATAGAAATACTTGGAATCATTTAACTGTGTAAAAAAATGAGCTAAGGCTCGTTTAAAAATGTCGTTTACAAAATGTCTCTACAAATCATATATATCTAATTAATATGAAGAGAATTTGACATTAAATAACCCACACTGGTTGATATGCCATAAAACCAACGAAACCAAACCGAACTTATTAGATAGGAATACTTGATATCATAAATCTAGGCAAAAGACTCTTGCTATTGACCTGCGCTTACATTGCTTAATGGATAATCCAACCGTTACCGGGTAGTTGGTTTATCAATTTCCTCTGTGCCCACGCTGTGTATCATGGGGAAATAACACAATCTATCCGGAACTTCTTCTGACGGTCAGTGTGGTGCATTGGAGCAAGCTGCTTGGGTACCAGCAACTCAAAGACAAGAAATCTTCTCCGTTAACATTTAACAATGATTTATTGAAACACAATTGTGTATCAATAATATATGCAATATATCTATAGAGAGAAATTGTTGCTTTATAATTCAGACTGCATAGTTTCTTAGGCGTCATCGAAGCACAAGAGAGAGGTTGATATGCCGTCAAACAAAACTAAAACTCAAAGCACAAGAGAGAGAGAGAGAGAGAACTTTAAGGGTATATGGACAGACACACTCACCACTCTCTATCGCTGCCTTGAAGTGCTCTGTAATCGACTCGACTGTCAACTCAACTAATTCTTAAATTCTCTGATTTTCATATAATCTGAAATTAAGTATATCATTAGAGTGATGTCACCTCACTAAGTTATGGCCACATATCCTCATGATCGTCACATGAGTCCGTAAATTTCATTATGTTTTTATTTAATTCCCATCAAACTTATGATATGACATGAATCTATTTTATATAAATTTGGCCTTCCTGTCCTGAGATGATTGGTGTCCTTTGTCATATGCTTGCTCGTACCCGCCCTTTACCTTTCTAACCTTACATTTCCACTCAAAGATTTAAACTAACTAAAAGACTCCTGAATAATCCACGACCTGACCAAACTAAATAATAAAATAATTGATATAATAAATTATCGCAGCAATTATTTTAGCCCACTTAATAACAGCAGGTACTACAAGCATAAAATAACAAGAGTTGATATGCTGTAAAACAGCCAATTACTAATCCTAAATAGAAATATGCTGAATAATACTAATTTATATCCATTATTTAAAAGTGACAGAAAATCGAATTCTTTTTACTTAAAGAATATCTAAAAAAATGTTTTCTTATTGCAAGAAGTGAAGAAAAAATTGTCCATCAGTAATACTACCAGCGGTATACGAAGTAGGTTTTAAACAATTCAACCAAATATCTTAATTTTTTTCTGGTATTTCTTTACTTGTCCTTTTAGAAGAATTCTGAAGTCTGGTTCAATTTCATAGAAAAACTACCTTGACTATGTGTCCAACTTACTGAACTGTGATATCGTAGTAAGCGAGCTGGAACTCGAATTTCGCTTGTACGTTCAATTTTGGACGAAGTAAAAGTAAGTTGGCGACCGTAGTCGAGGGCAACCCGAAGGCTTCCTTTTCGATAGCTATTACACTAAGGTGTAGGGGAGGGCGCTACTCCTTTCCCTGGATTATTTCACTTTACCCTTGATACGTACCTTATATTGCTGAGTGTTAAGCAAGGAGGTAAGAAGTACCATTTTTAAAGTCTTTGGTATGGCGCGACCTGGGATTGAACCCAGGTCTCCCGGACCATTGGCAAACACTCTACCACTTGGCCAATGCCCTTACACACCAAACTATGAGTGAAATAGTACCACCACTGTTCTTCTGCAAAGTATTTAGCATGAAATAACCTCTGAAGTTTGATATGTCATTAAATAAAAGAAATCAAACTTGTCGGAAATTTTCAACCAAAGCATCATTTTCAAGGCTATGATCACAAAGTTATATTTTTCTATAAAATCTTGGGAAATAATTGCTTTTAATGCCCGGGATGCTGTGAGAAGAGATAGTTGTGAAAATCGTAATTTTGTCGTCTTTCTGGGGTTATTTTTTTACTTTGTTTTCTACGTTAGTTTTTCAAATTTTAGATCGTCTCTGATGCAAAGAAAATTGGAACCAGCTCATACTAGGAGAATGATCTGCGTTGGTTTATCTATTTACTGGTACAGTATAAATAAGACCTACCAGCTGGTATTTTGGGAAAAAATGGCTTGTGATTATTGATCATTTCCTGTAAAGCAGCCAATTTTACATGTGCACAGTCGTTTGCGCTTTGTTAGTATAGATCTCCTTTTCCTTGCAATATTAAAATGTATCAAGAGTATTTCCGGGTTTTTTTTTTATCCCCTGAATATTCACGAGAAATCTCTGGAGAGTTCCTGTATGTTTTTGAAGTAGAAATATTGCTATATATTTTCTGCTACTACCATTGGGAAAGGTTTACATTTAGCTCTATCCTCTATCTCTATCTCTCTCTCTCTCAGTTGTGGGTAAATAGCTGAGTAGACTGGACTCTTTAACCCTTAGTATAACAACCAGTCAAGGAGAAGGAAATCTCTAAACTAAAAATTGACCTTGTATCACATACTGCTCATACGGAGGGGTTGACTAATGGATAAATATTTGTTGTATTGGTTATCTTCGTATCGATTCCAGAACGAGACTGTTTGCATTTCACATAGCATTCCAACGCTCTGGAAAAGTAAGAAGACAATTATTTTCTTTCCAGCAAAGGGTAAAAATAGCAAGACAGGGTGGGCTCTTTGACCTTGTCGAGGAGAAGGAAAACTCTAAATTCAAACCTGTTAAACAGCCCAGTCTGTAGGGACTGGAGAATGCACCGACTGCATCTCTGCAAAGGAGTAAGCCCCCCCCCATCACCACCACTAACGAGTTTCCTGATTATGACACTAAACAATCTGATGGTAAGGCTTCGGTAATGCTGGAGCTTTGGGGAAAGCGGAGTACCCTTTCATTGCCGTTCCTCCAAAGGCCTCTCTGGCCGCGAGTGGTAGCACTTGAAAAGGTCCTATCTATCGGTCAAATAGAACTGTTTGACATTCAAACCCTGTGCGAACAAATGACTTATGCAAAACTGAATTGTTAGAAATAGAATTCTTTGGCTGATTTAACTGTGTGTAAGTAAATGACTGATGTTTAATTGAATTGTTAATGATACATAGCAATATTTGGAACCTTTTAACTTTGACTTAAGCTAAATTGAATTATTTGAAATAGAGGTTTTGATCAGTTAACTGTGTGTAAACAAATGTTTGATATTTAATTGAATTATTAGTAAACTTCGTCTAACTTGGATAGTTTTCGTAATGGGAGGCAGGTGGCCGTATAGTTGGTGCTTAGTGGGGTGTTGCCGCCAGGACTTATTAAATATTGCTCGCAACATTCTTGTGTAATTGCCGCCTAGCTTTTTCTCCAGCCGTTTTTTTTTTAGCGTCGAAGTAGTGCATCCATACAGCAGTATCGATACGACGCTGCCTGGAAGAAAAACAGACACGCAGGACACTGCTGGAGAAGCAGAGACGAGCTCATAAGCGATGTACTCTTATGGACCATCACATATGGCCGAGCAAAAGCAGGACGACCAGCTCGAACATACATACAGCAGCTATGTGAAGATACGGGATGTAGCCCTGAAGACCTGCCAGAGGCAATGAACGATTGGGAAAAGTGGCGAGAGAGGGTCAAGGATATCCGTGCTAACGGCATGACATGATGATGATGATGATGATTAGTGAACTTGGAAATATTTAACATTGTTGACTATCTTTACAAATCATATGTATCTAATATATGTAAATAAACCGGATTTGATATCAAATAACTTCCAATGGTTGATAGGCCATAAAACCAGACCAAACCTGTTAACTCCGCTTAAAATAACCTTGTGCAGCTTCCAGCTTGTGTGGAAGGGTTGGGTATATATATATATATGGTATCTTTTGCTCAAATTAAATAACTTCCAATGGTTGATAGACCATAAAACCAGACCCAACCTGTTAACTCTGCTTAAAATAACCTTGTGCCGCTTCCACCTTGGGTGGAAGGTTTTGGGTATATATATATATATAAATATATATAGTATCTTTTGCTCATAGTAGCTTTTTTGAAAGTTTTTCTCTCCTAGTTATGACACCAATGTGCATAGGGTCAAATAGATATGCTAGAAATTGTTTACAACATTTATGATTTTTATTAATACTTTTACCCTTAAAACATTGCAATTAAATACAATGTGTCTAGAGGAGTGCCTTCGTGGTATAATGGTTAAAGCAATGGCTCTACGGAATCGTAGTAAGCAAGTTCGAACTCCAATCGTGCTTACCCAGTCAGCTGGGGCTGTAAAATACACTGACTGTACTTCTGCAGAGGGGGTAAGACCCCCCCCTCCCCAATGAGTATCCTGGATATGACATTAAAACAATTTCATGGTGAGGTTCCAGCGATGTTGGAGCCTAGGGGAATGCAGAGCACCTCTTCATTGCCATTGCTCCCAGGTCGACTCTGGCCTGGAATGGTAGTACATGATAGGGCCCTATTTATGGGTTAAATAGAACTAAACTGAATAATTATGCTAAATGGAATTGTTTGAATTAGAACTGTTTGACTAAACTAAATAGCTTGAAAAAGAAATTTTTTGACAATTAAACCGTACTCACATTTAAACTGCGTGCTTATGCTAAACTGAATTGTTTGAAATGTAACTTTTTTTGACATTGAAACTGTACTTAAACTAAACTGAAGTGTTTAATACAGAACTGTTTCGACATTTAACTGTGTGTAAACAAAATCTGTACGTATACTAAGCAGAATTAGAACTATTTGACTAAACTGAATAGTTTGAAATTGAAATGTTTTTGACTATTAAACTTTATACTCATGCTAAACTGAATCGTTTGAAATAGAACTGATTATTTGTTTAAAAATGGATTTGGCGTTAAATAACCTACATAGGTTGATGTGCCATAAAACCCAAACCACCAACCAACCAACCATCCAGTCGTGCTATTATGTTCACTTTCGGACAAATACTCTTGGGAAACGTATGAACCTCCTTATCCTCCCAGCTATGGGTTAAATAATACCACTACAGTTCCTCTAGGAGAATGGCTTTGGCATCAAATAACCTACAAAGGTTGAGATGTCATTAAGAAACCGAAAACAATGTGTCTACTATGATTGAAGATAGGCTTTTGTCCCCTATGTAATAGATCATAATCATATTTACCAACCCCTCCGCTCGGGCAGGATGTGACACAAGGTCAATTTTTAAGTGAAGTTTAACAGGTTTGAATTCAGAGCTTTCCTTCTCCTAGACTTGTCAACGCACCAAGGCTGAAGAACCTAGTCTGTCCTACTATTTACCCATAGCTGGAGGGAGAATAATTGGATTCATACCTTTCCCAAGGGTATTAGTGCTATGTGAAATGCAATTAGTCTCGGCCAGGATTTGAACTCGTGTCGCCGTGTCCATTTCCTACGACGGTAACCATTACACCACGGGCCCGTGGTGTAGTCGTTATCGTTATCGTGGAAGTGCCCGTGGTGTAGTCGTTATCGTCGTAGGAAATGGACACGGCGACACGAGTTCAAATCCTGGACGAGACTGATTGCATTTCACATAGCACTAATACCCTTGGGAAAGGTATGAATCCAATTATTCTCCCTCCAGCTATGGGTAAATAGTAGGACAGACGAGGTTCTTCAGCCTTGGTTAGGCAATTAGTCTAGGAGAAGGAAAACTCTGAATTCAAACCTGTTAAACTACGCTTAAAAATTGACCTTGTGTCATATCCTGCCCGAGTGGAGGGGTTGGTAAATAGTACCATTACACCACGGGCACCTCCATAATAGATCATAATTGTTAAACTGACTTCTGTATGAAATAATCCAATCAGGGTTGACACGCCGTAAAAGAAAATACAAGAAAATAATAGATGAAATGCCAGATCCTCGTAACGCAACAAGTGACGTATTAGAATAGATCTTTTACGAATGTTTTCATCGTCGTTACCATAATCTCTAGTGATTTGAAAAGAGTGTGAATTAACACACAAAAATGGAGGCGAGACATGTCTGGGGAAAAAGAAATGAAAATTATTTGTAATCGTTTATGGTCGTTCGGAATGTCATTGGTTTGTTTATTAAAGAATATGTTACGTACTAGAGTTGGGAAGGAACGCGTGAGGAAATCCATATGCGAGATCAGCCTGTTAGCGGCTTATCTTGGTGACTGTCACAGACAGTTTACCCGCTTGCGGTGAATGTGTTCTCCCTCTCTCTTTGGTTGCTGCTTGAATGTTTTCTGCCTATTGAGTCAAATCAGCCTTTATATAGCGCACGAGTGGCTCAGATTGGCTTTTCTGATTAGTCAAAAAAGTGAGAGCATGGAGCCGCTTTAATTTCGGTCCATCTTCGCTCGATGGGTGATGGCTGTCGAAGCGAGCCCTTTTGTTTAGGTCACTGAAACGGATTTTGATGTGTCACCACATTCGCCAATATTTTGCATTTAAAAGCCTCAAAATTTGATGATGGGCGTTTATTTCTGTGTTTGATTTCAAGGGACAAAACTCAATCCTTATGATTTTTCTTGTTTGGAATATAAAGAAAATCCCCTTTTTTAATCGAAAAAAAAGAAAAAAAAAAAAAAGCTTTATTATTACAAAGAATTGGACTGCTTTAAATTAATCTTTATCGATTTTGGGAGAGTGTAGTGGTTAAAGCGCTCGACTAAACATTGTAGTTAGATTTCAAACTCTAGTCGAGTTATTAAGTTCGCTTTTGGAAAAAAAGTCTTTTGGTTAAGGTGGGAACCTTCTGATTGCCCCCGCCATTGGTATAATAGTATCTCTATTGTTTTTTTAAGAAGAGTGACTTTGGCATTAAATAAACCCTGAAGGTTAATACACCATTAAAACAAAGAAAGCAATTACTTATTTTTAAAATTTGTTGACACTTAGAAAATCAGTGAAAGATGATAAAAGGTATTTTTCTGAATTATAATGAAATGCTCGATAGTAATTTACTTGATCTAGCAGAATCATTTTATAATTTGACAAGGCTTATCATGTGAAATTGTTACATCTATTGCGTGTATGGAGGTATTCGTGGTGTAATATTTACTAAAGTAGGAAATGAACACAGCGACCCGTATTTAAATCCTGGATGAGAGTATTTGCATTTTATATCACGCTAATACCTTTGGGATATGCATGAATCCAATTATTCTCCTTTCAGCTATGGATGAATAGTAGGTTAGACTGTGCTCTTTAACCTTAAGGCAAACTCTGATTTTACACCTGTTAAAAAATAAGTAAAGTTGGCTACCTTAGTCGAGAGTAACCCGAAGGCTCCCTTTTCAGTAGCTACTACACCGACGTTCTCCATTCCTTGTATTGCTCCACTTTACCCTTGATCCCTACCTTATAATGCTTAGTGTTAAGCAAGGCGTCATCAAGTACCAATTTTTTAAATCTTTGGTATGACTCGACCTGGGATTGAACCCTGGTCTTCCAGACTATTGGCAAACACTCTACTCATTAGGCCAATGGCCTGGTAAACTCACCTTAAAATTTGACCTTGTGTCACATCCTGCTTATACAGAAAAGTAGGTAGATATATACCATTTGCTTGTGGGAAATTATACTTGAATTAATTATTTGATTTGTATTATGACGGGTTCTATCTCATGATTTTCTTTTTTCTCGCTTCATCTCCGACTGCACCTCTGCAGAGAATAAGACCCAATATTTGTCTCTGCCTCCCACTAGACTGGACTTGACACAAGGTCAATAACCCGAAGGTCGAATTATAGTGGGGGCTAGGGGAGGAAAAGGTCGGGCACGGACTGAGGCTCGAGCCCTGCTTGACTCTACTGGCCATCGACCCACTTAATGCAATGTGGGACTGATGAGTCAAGCTGGACATGGACCCAAATCTGGGTCAAGGCACGTATGGCTGATCATAGCTTAAACGGGACATCAAGGTCCAGTACTATACAAGGGGGATAAAGATGTCAATGTTGCAGCTGGCCCATCCGAAGGTGGCCCAAGTCTGTAACGGAGCATTGACGGTCCGGCACGGATGCCAGACAGTCCGTTGAACAGTCAGCAACAAGAGTGTGACACTAAACAATCTGATGGTGAGGTTCCAGTAATGCTGGAGCTTTGGAGAACGGGGAGTACCCCTTCATTGCCCTCGATCCCATGCCTACTCTTGCCCGGAGTGGTAGCACCTGATAGGGTCCTATATATGGGTTAAATAGAACTGCATGCTTTTTTATGCAAATTCCGGCATATAGAAATTTATATGCGCGGTAGATTTCTTCTCGGGAGACTCGAGATCGACCCACTATAACTTCTGCATCCAGAAGTGAACATATTTTTTACTGCTTGACACGCAACGCATAGTCTTATGCGCTTTGATCCAGGAGTTACTTCTCTTGAACACAGTAAGTTAGGTACATTCATCCATTTAGAGTAACTGAGCTTGAATCTGGAGTTTAAGGCTATGTTAGGAAATAGTCCCATCTTAAAATATTTTTACTGCCAAGTTCTAAAAATCAACTACCTCCCACCCACCTCCCACCTTCACCCACCCACTGACCTTCGGCTTTATTTTCTTCTCCACCCCTATCAACCCCCCACCGCCGCCTTGTGTCCCTTTGTGTTTATCAACTGGCAAATCTCAGCTGAATATATATACGTATTAAGTTTCTTATGATATGTGATAATTTTCATATGCCAGGTTCTTAAATATCTCCCCCTCCCCTTTTTACTTTCTCTTCCCCCCTGACCCCACCTCTTCAGCATCCATGTTTTCGGTTTCATCATCATCATCGCTATCAGCTGCAGCAAAACTGAACATTTCATAACCCACTATCCTTGTGTCGGCCTCAGCATGATTGGTAACACCAGTCGTTGCCTTCAGCTGTTTTGTTGGCGGTCTTTTCAGAAAGTCTTCAAGAGACTTTCTAGGGATTTCTTTTCTTCTTCTTTCATCTTCTACTTCATCCTGCTTACTTTGTTTTTCTGTTTGGTTTCTTTTCTTTTAGTTCTTTCTCGTTTTTATCCTTTCTCTCTCTATTAACTTTCCTTTTTTTTTCTTCGATTGCTCCGTCTTTCACATATTTCTTAAGCTTCTTTTTTTCTTTCTTAATTTTCCTTTTTTGTTTTCTTTTTTTCCTCTCGTCGTAACGTGTTTCTTTTCTTTTCTCTTTCTTTAGTTAATTTTGTTTATTCAAGTCGTTTTCCTATCATTTAATACTTTTTTTTCTTACCTCTTCATCCATTTTAATTCTGTTTCTTTTCCTTTTCATTTTTTTATATTTTCCTCTTCCGTTTTCGTTTTCGTTTCTTTTCCTCCTCTTCAATTTCATTGAATCGTTTATCTTTGTCTTCAATATTTTCTTATTTATTGATTTATCAATTGCCTCATCTTTCTCTTTCTTTTTTTCCTCTTATTTTTTCTTCTTCTGTTGTGTCGTCCATTTTTATAGGGTTTTTTTTCTTGAAATTTTCTTTCTCTTTCTGATGTTTTTCTCCCTTTACCTCTTCTGTTTCTTTTTTCTCTCTTTCTCCTTTCTTGTATTTTCTTATTTCATTCCTTTTTTTTTTTTTTTCTTTGATCTTTATCTCCGTTCTTTCGTTTTCTGTCGCGTTCTCTTTTTATTGTCTTTTACTTTTTTTTTTTTCGTCATTTTTTTCTTTCTTATCAACTCGTGATGACTTTTTTTTCTTCTTTGATTATTTCGGTCTTTTTCTATTCTTTCCTTTTCTTTATTCCTTTTTTTTTTTTTTTTTCATCTAACTTTTTTCAGTTTTCTTTCTTGTTGATACTTTTGTTCCTTTTTGTTTGTTGTTTTTGTTTTGTTTTGTTTTTTTTTTTGTATCGTTTCCGGCTTCTCAACTCTGTTGACGTTTCTTTATTATCTCATTTTTTTCGACGATATTTCTCAATTACTTTTTCTTCTTTCTCAACCTCCTACTTTACCTCCTGTTTTTACTATATTTTCATTTTACATTTATTCAAACGTAAACTCTCTGAAATTAAATTATATTCTTTTCTCCCTTAATCTACAAACTTATATCATGGATCAGTCCTCCTTCCCTTTCCTCATGCATTAATTGCATCATGTTAACATTCTATTCTGATCAGTGAGGATTTGTTGAAAAGTTATCGGCACAACCAAGAAGGGAAACGGTCTGTAAAAATTCTAATTGAAGTTTTTGTTTTTCGGTGGGGAAGGATTAAATAAACTTGAGAAACATTGGACCAAGAAGGTGGAAGTGAAAAATATATATGAAGATTAGCTTGATTATTTCTTTTCTCTACGTCAAGCACAGAAGGATTGTGGTTTGGGGACCTCGGCAAAAAGTTATGGGTTCTTTAGCCAAATCAATCCTGCCACTGTAACAACTATAAATAAGTACGTCCCAAATGTTTTTAAAATTGCGTCAATTCTGAAACTAAAAATAAAATTCTACAAATCTCTAATCTTTTTTAAGTAACCAACTATCTGCCCATTCGTACCGATTTGTCATCGTCATTTTGGCCGAATTTCAGGAATTGTTAGTCACAACAGGAAAGGGTTTTAAACTTTTGACATTTAACTGCGTATAACGAAAACCTATACTTGTACTAAACTGAATTGTTTAAAATATAACTGTTTATTCGTATAAAAATGGATTTGGCATTAAATAACCAACAATGGTTGATATGCCATAAACCAAACCAAATTAAATTACTTATATTCGATAGGAATACATCATATCATTGAAATGTGTGCTAAAACAACTACGCGAAAAATAAAAATTAAAATGCACAATAAAGGTTATTCCCTAACCTCGAGGCATAAAATAACCCTTGACAGATTGACATGCCGTTAAAATCAATGAAAAGATTCTAATTTTTACCTCACTTTTCAACCATTCTTGCTATTAATGTACCACATCTCATCGCAGCCCTTTGAGAAGAATTAGCAAATTGGGCTTTCCTCTGGTGAATCTTAGTAAAAAAAAAAAAAAAGGTCTTTCTGCTTTTCAGTTTTGAATGACAGACTTTATTTTACTTTTTCTCATGTTTGTTTGTAAAACTATTTCATATTTCCTTATATCTGAAATCACCTTCTTTCCATGTTGTTGTTTTTTTTCCAGTCTTCTCTATCTAGATCCCTTTTCTTGTCATTTCGTATGAACCATCCCTTGCTTACGGTCGAATTGCTTATAGCTATTTTTAAATGTTATATTATTTACCCTTGCCTAAAACAGACTCTTCCCACGACATCCTCTGTTAACATAGCAACCTAGACAGGTATAAAATAAAGGCACGAAGATGATTTCTTTTCTTTTCTCAGGAATGTTGTAAGTGGAAAAACAGCTACGAGCTTTATGCTAATACCAAGCTCCACGTTATATATTATTTGAGTCAATGTAGAAAGCTTTCACCAATAATTCCGAAAGCATTCAACCAACAACTACAAGTAGGTATGGATTCACCCAACCTCTAATCTACGAGCAGGATGTGAGATAAGGTCAATTTATAAGCGGAGCAAAGCTGGTTTGAATTCATTTTACTTCTCCGGGACTGGTTGCAAAGAAACATTCTATTCACTAATATTTACCTATAGCAAGAGGGGGTAAGCAATATATTTATCTTTGCTAACGGTATTAGCGTGAAATGAAGACAAACGATTTAAAAGCCGTTCGCCGATTTAATTTGCTTCAACCATAACCTTTACGCTAATTACTTAGCAACATGACTCGCAATTTCGTGCACATAAAGAACATTCCTACACACGTCATTCATACTTATTATCTAGTTTACACATTTTAAAAATGATATTTGTTTACCTAACTCTTCCTTCACGGGCAAGATGTGACACAAGGTCAATTTTTAACGCGGTGAAAAGCTGGTTTGAATAAAGAATTTTCCTTTTTCTAGACTGGTTGCCTTAAGAATCAACTGTGTGCTACTATTTGACCATAGCTGAAGGGAAAAAATGGATTCCAGCTTAAGTAGCCGATTTCATTGTCTTATGACGATAACCGTTACGCCACGAGGGCTTCCAAGAGTTAATTAACTCATAGAATAGTTTTGAATTTCTTCTTTATCACCTCAGACCAATATATATTAGGGTTGTTCAAAAATAGTAAAAAGTGTCTTGGGTATGATATTGAACTGCATCTGATGATAAGGCTTCAATTTTGGAGTTGAAGAATGTGGTATTTACATTACTCTAAGGTCAACTCTGACCCAGTGTAGAAGAACCTTTTAGGGTCAAATAGAACTGTTCAATCTTTCACTTTGTATTATTATTATTATATAGAATTATTGGCGTTAAATTTGCAATACTTAAAACAACTTGCGTGTAAAAAAAATGAGGTCTTGCTCGTTTAAAAACAATGTTACATATAAACTCATCGCTTAGAAATCACACACACACACACATTCTCTCTCTCTCTCTCTCTCTCTATATATATATATATATATATATATATTTGTGTATTATTCAGTCCAGTTAAACCGAAGTCGAGAATAATTCCGTCAGGATAAAAAATCATTCAACTATGAACATTTAAATTTTCCTGGTAAAGAGCTCAATGTAACTAACATCACAGAGCAATAATTTCTTTAAGAAAAACAAAAACCTGTCACATTAGGATTATGAATTTATTTCCATCCTGTTATGGGTATTGATATGAATCAATAATACCAAAAATAACAGGACTTCTTCAGATCTAATAGGTCTATTCTGAATTATTTTATCCATTAGATCTGAAGAAGTCCTGTTATTTTTTGGTATTATTGATTCATATCAATACCCATAGCAGGATGGAAATAAATTCATAATCCTAATGTGACAGGTTTTTGTTTTTCTTAAAGAAATACATAATTTAGCATTTAATAACCACCAAGAGTTGATAAACCATTGGGCCAAATAATCTAACCTCGTAACCAGTGCTTTGGGGTGAGGAGTAATCGTTGTGTTGCGGCTAAAATACAGGACTGCGACCTCGAAGGAAGAGGGCTCGAACTCGAGTCACGCTATCATGCTCTGTTTCTAACTAAAACCCTTCGAAAGGTATAAACCCCTAAATCCTACCAGCTCCGGGTTATGGCTTTGACATTAAATAACCCACGAAGTATGATATACCATTAAATAAAGAAATCCAACGAAACAAGTAACTACAAAGTCCATTACACCTACTTTTGCTTATCATAGGGAGATGGTAGATTTGTCCAACAGAAAAACGGAACATTTTGTCGATATTGAATTTCATATAATTTCTGATATGAATATGCATAGGTAAATTGAAATACAAAGCTTATTACATAGGACAATGCTAAAGTATGAACGTATATCAATATAAAGGAAAATAAAAATGTGATATCCTAAGTATGTGTTTCAATTGACTGAAGATTAAATGCACAGGAAATATAACTACATGACAGTAAATAATCATATGAACAAATCAATACGCGTACATGTTTAAAAATATCGGGTGAATCAACAGTACTCAGAACCCCATATTAATACACAGTTTTATATATATATATATATATATATATATATGTGTGTATGGTCTTTAAAAAGAATTGAGATATACCGGGTGTTTCTAAAAAATCAATATGATTTCGTTTTCTAGTAATTTGACCAATTCTCGTTCAAATAATCTCACATTATAACTGTATTTACAGAAACTACTTAAATTTCTGTTTGACGTTTAAACATCTTTTTCCTCCGGTGAATGGGATTTCAATACCGGTAAAAAAAACACATTATATATAGAATTTTAAGTCGTTAACGTATGCTGTTATTATTTGGAGGTAAAGTTAGATTACGAAATCACAGCGACTTTCCTGAAATACCCCGTGTATATATATGTGAGTTTAATAAAAAAAAAAAAAAAACGGCTCATTAACTTAGTGGGTAGATTGTTCGCCAATGGTCCGGGAGAACTGGGTTCAGTCCCAGGTTGCGTCATACCAAAAACTTTAAAAATGGTACTTGATACCTCCTTAACACTCGGCGATATAAGGTACGTATCAAGGGTAAAGTGGAGCAATCCAGGGATAGAAGTAGCGCCCTTCCCTTCACCTCGGTGTAGTAGCTATAGAAAAGTGAGCCTTCTAGTCACCCTCGACCACGGTCACCAACTTTACTTTTACAACTTATATATTAAGATAAATACCATTTCTTTTTCAATAAATCATATTTCTATACCTGAAAAGAAAAAAAAAATTATACATAGAAGACTGAGTAGTTTCTGCTCATGCTGTTAAAATTCAAGATTAAAAAATTAGAATACACCAACTGCTGCTCTGAGAGAGGAGAACGAACCCTTCCCCAATGAGTGTCCTGGTATGACATTAAACAATCTGATGGTTGGGCTCCAGTAATGCTGGAGTTTGGGGGAATGCGGAGTACCCATTCATTGCCATCACTTCCGGGTCCACTCTGGCCTGGAGTGGTAGCTCCTGATAGCTCGTATCTATGGGTCTAATAGAACTAAACTTTGTACTTTAGCTGAACTGAATGGCTTGAAAATGAACTGTTTTTTTTTAAATGTAAACTGCGTACTTATGCTCAACTGAATTGTTTGAAATAGAACTGTTAATTTGTATAAAAATAAATTTGGCATTGAATAGTCTTCAATGGTTGATGTGCCATAAAACCCAAACAAAAAACATGATGGCTAAAAAGAGAAAATTTTATCAGAACATCTACGACACAAACAGGGGTGTCCTCGTGGTGTAATGGTTAAAGCGATGGACCGCAGAATCGTAGTAAGCGAGTTCGTACTCCAGTCGTGCTATTACGTTCACTTTCGGGCAAATACCCTCGGGAAAGGCATGAACGCCCTTATCCTCCCAGCTATCATCTAGGAGAAGGGCTTTTGCATTAAATAACCTTCAAAGTTTGATATGCTATTAAAAATAAAGAAATCAAAGAAACCAAACGAAAGTAACATGTTCGCATTGCAGTAAAATCAACATGCGCTTTGTCTTTCACTCTGTTGTACTTTCATTGTTCGTCAGTATAAGAAAAGAAAAGTCCTGTGTTTTCGAAGATGTTGTAAAGCTCTGCTTATGGTAATGTAAAGGTTTTTCAGTGTTGTGATAGGTTCTCACCCACGAGGAATTTTAGAGCATCTTGAGTGAAAACTGATAGTTGATCAATCCTCCAGGTCGGCAGGGCTTAGAATAAGTCGACTGTATCCTTTCTTTAGGAGTAACATCCTCCTCCCCAAAAAGACATTTCCTGTGCATGACTATAAATTACATCTTATGGTTAGGCTACACTTCTGGAGTTCTTGGGAGTATGGAGTACTTCATCGTCATCACAACCAGTCCTAACCAAGAGAAAGCAGTACTATCATTAAAGTTTCATCTATGGATCTTATTGAAAACTATTAGTATAAGAAAAGAATACTTGAAACTAAATGACCGTTTTCGAACAAAAGGTTATCATTAAAAAGGATTACTTAGTTGAAACACTAAAACGGTGTATAAATTATTAGTATTAGATAGGAATAATTTTTTAAAAATTAATTCCGTCAAGTCATGTAGTTCTTGGCGACCGTAGTCGAGGGCGACCCGAAGGCTTCCTTTTCGGTACCTACTACACCAAGGTGTAGGGGAGGGCGCTACTCCTTTCCCTGGATTGTTCCACTTAATCCTTGATCCATACCTTATAATGCTGAGTGTTAAGCAAGGAGGCATTAAGTACCATTTTTTGTGGCTTTGGTACGACTCGACCTGGAATTGAACCCAGGTCTTCCGGGCCACTGGCGAACATTCTAACCATCATGCCAATGTCCGGTTCAAGTCATATACTTAATTTTAAAAAAGACTCCGCCATTAAATAAACTAACAATGGTTGACACTGACGGCATACGATGATGAGGATCCACTTTGGAAGCTCTGAGTAGCTTGGGATACTCCTTTCTGGTCTACACTGACTCGGAATAGTAGCATCTTTTAGGGTCACATGTATGGGTCGACTGCCATGTTTGAAAATGGTTTATATTAAAATGGAATATGTGAAACCATGTAACTGTGAAAACAAATGAATTATAAAGAGTGGAAATAGTTGCTTGAAACTATATAATTGTATAGAGATTATTAGTATAGGATGGAAGTACTTGAAATCAAGTGACTGCAAAAATTATACATATTAGATAGGAATTGACAAGTTAACCTATCTAGGAAACAGTGTCTCATCAACCGATACAGACATCGACACGCGACTAGCAAAGGCATGGACAGCTTTCGATAGGCTATCGGTCTTATGGAAATCAGACCTGACCGATAAAATGAAGCGCAGTTTCTTCCAAGCAGCGGTCGTGTCGATACTGCTATATGGATGCTCAACATGGACGCTAACTAAACGTATGGAGAAAAAGCTTGACGACAACTACACAAGAATGCTGCGAGCAATATTGAACAAGTCTTAAAGACAACACCCTACAAAGCAGCAGCTGTACGGCCATTTACCACCCATCACGAAAACTATCCAAGTTAGACGAACCAGACATGCGGGACACTGCTGGAGAAGTCGGAACAAGCTCATAAGTGATGTACTCCTGTGGACCCCTTCACATGGACGTGCAAAGGCAGGACGACCAGCTCGAACATTCATACAGCAGCTCTGAGCCGATACAGGATGTAGCCCCGAGGACCTGCTGGAAGCAATGGACGATAGGGAGGGGTGGCGAGACAGGGTCAGAAATATCCGTGCTGATAGCGCGACATGATGATGATGATGATGACATAGGAATACTTGTTAATCTATGAATGTGTGTAAACAAACGATCTTAGACAATTACAATTTTATATTAAGTAACAGCAACGCAAAAAAATGCAAATATAAACGTACAATGTATGCGATTACCCAGCTGATAGGTAAGTAATAACCTTAGACAGGTTGACATGCCGTTAAAATCGATCAATCCTGATGGTTTTTCACCTCTGTTTGATTTTAAGGGCAAGTCACCGCATTTAAAAAGCTTAAACGAGATTTTGACAGGCCCATTCAGCTTGAGCTGCAGACTACACCGACTACAGAGGGGTAAGACTTCCCCAACGAATGTCCTGGAAATATGACACTAAACTATCTGATGGTGAGACTCCAGTAATGCTGGAGTTTCGGGGATTGCAGAGTACGCCGTTAATGCCATCGCTGCCAGGTCCACTTTGGCCCGAAGTGGGAGCACCTATGTGTCAAATAGATTTGTTTGTTTGATTGGTTTGGTTTTATGGCATATCAACCTTTGTAGGTTATTTAATGTCAAATCTATTTTTATACAAATAAACAGTTCTATTTCAAACAATTCAGCTTAGCATATGTACACACTTTAATTGTCAAAAACATTTCTATTTCAAGCTATTCAGTATACTGAAACAGTTCTAATTCAAACAATTCATTTTAGTATAAGTATAGTTTTTGGTTACGCACAGTTAAATTTTAAAACTGTTCTATTGCAAACATTTGAGTTTAGCATACATAGTCGGTGTATTCTACAGCCCCAGCCGATTGGGCAATGGTCAAATAGAATTAAATTGCGTTATTGTGCTAAAGGGAATCGTTTGAAATTAACTGTTTATATATTTAACTGTGTAAAAAAAATTACTTATGCTAAACAGAATTGTTTGAAATAGAACCGTTGGATCATTTAGTTGTGTGTGAACAAATGATAGTTAGTGATACATAGCAATCCTTAAAACCATTTAACTTAGTTGACATGCTGAACAGAATTGTTTGAAATAGAACTTTTTTTTACATTTAACTGTGTAAACAATAAATGCAGTCAACCAAAATGAATTGTTTGAAATAGAACTGTTTTTTACATTTTAAACTGTACTTATGCCTAACTGAATTGTTTGAAATAGAACTATTTATATGCATGAAAATGGATTTGGCATTAAATAACCAACAATGGTTGATATGCCACCAAACCAAACCAAACCAATATTTTGACAAGACGGTCGGATATTTTTTTCCAAACTCTATGAACAGCTTCAGCAGTAGTTTAAAATAACAGCTCAAAATTGGTGGACCAGCTCATTGGCCCAGTGGTTTGAGTGTTTGCCAATGGTCCGGGAGACCTGGGTTCAATCTTAGATCGCGTCATACTCATGGACTTTAAAAATGGTACTTTATACCTCCTTGCTTAACACTCAGCAATATAAAGTACGTATCAAGGATAAAGTGGAGCAATCCAAGGAAAGGAGTAGCACCCTCTCGAACACCTTGATGTAGTAGCTATTGAAAAAGGAGCCTTCTGGTCACCAACTTTACTTTTACTTACTTATTATAACATAACGGTTATCATAAAAAGTGGACTCCACAAACCCATTCTAAACCCTCATCGACGTTGTTAGCTTTTCTCTTTACTCTAATGCCTTTGGGAAAGGTATAGATTTCTTCTCTTCTTTCTCTAATATGAGGAAAATATTAAGGCAGACTTGGTTCTCTTGCCTTGGTAAGGCAAACGGTTTATGAGAAGGAAAACTGAATTCAAAATCAAGAAGCGTGTGGCTCAATTTTCTGTCTCATGAATTAGAAATTTGTTGAGCTGAATAATATTGATTATGTATACGCTAACGAAACGCAGAGAGAGAGAAAAAAAAAACTAGAGAAGACTACTGAAGAATCCTGCATGTTCTCTTGGATAAATTCGGGAAGCGGCATAAAAAAAAATTCCTATACGACCACTTGCCTCTTATCTCACAAGCCATTTAATTAAAACGAGCAAGACACACGGGACACTGCTGAAGAAGCAAGATGAACTTTCAAGTGATGTTCTGTAATGGACTCCTGAACATGCAAATGTCAGTGCTGGCCGACCAGCAAAGACTTACATTCAGCTCATTGCAGACACAAGATGCAGCCAAGAAGACCTACCAAGAGCGATGGATGACAAGGATAGATGGCGAAAGAGAATGAGGGAATTCCGTGCTGCCAACGTGATGATGATCCTATTTACCAACCCCTCCGCTCGGGCAGGATATGACACAAGGTCAATTTTTAAGCGGAGTTTAACAGGTTTGAATTCAGAGTTTTCCTTCTCCTAGACTAGTTGCCTCACCAAGGCTGAAGAACCTAGTCTGTCCTACTATTTACCCATAGCTGGAGGGAGAATAATTGGATTCATACCTTTCCCAAGGGTATTAGTGCTATGTGAAATGCAATGGTTTCGTCCAGGATTTGAACTTGTGTCGCCGAGTTCATTTCCTACGACGATAACAATTACACCACGCGATGATGATGATTTATAAATGGAGTCATAGTCTTTAGTTGGGTTTATAAAATAAGATTTAAACAGAATATATAAAAAAAAGAATACTTTTGATACACAAACTCTTAAAATCATTTGAATTTTGATATACTATGTTCCTATGCACTACTTGGACGCTAACTAAACGGCTGGAGAAGAAGCTAGACGGCAATTACACAAGAATGCTGCGAGCAATATTGAACAAGTCCTGGCGGCAACACCCCACAAGGCACCAACTATACGACTACCTGCCTCCCATCACGAAAACTATCCAAGTTAGACGAACCAGACATGCAGGACACTGCTGGAGAAGCAGGGACGAGCTCATAGGCGACGAATTCCTATGGACCCCCACATATGGCCGGGCAAAAGCAGAACGACCAGCTCGAACATACAGCAGCTATGTGATGATACAGGATGTAGCCCTGGAGACCTGCCAGAGGCAATGAACGATAGGGAGAAGTGGCGAGAGAGGATCAGGGATATCCGTGCTGGCGGCACGACATAATGATGATGATGATGATGATGATGTTCCTGTTGGGCTATAGCTTGTTCATAAACCAAACAGCGCACAGCTTATTTGTCGTAAGATGTCAGTGTGGAATAAGATGAGTTGCGGTTAGCTTTGCCCGACCAAATCACTTTTTTAAAGAAAAGATCTGTTATTAATCAGTATTTTTTCTTATAAACTGGAACCTCCTTTCTCGTGCCGCCTTCGGTAAGTTCGCTGGTTTGGTTTTACGGCATATCAATCATTGTAGGTTATTAAATGCCAAATCCGGTTTTTACTTTATATATATATATGATTTGTAAACGTAGGTCAACAAAGTTAGATACTCCCAAGTATTGCTATGTATCACTAACAATACAATTAAACAGCAGTCATTTATTTACACACAGGTAACTGATCAAACAGTTCTATTTCGAAGAATTCAGTTAAGCTTTAGTCATTTGTTAGCACATAGTTTAAATGTCAAACTGTTGTATTTGAACTATAGATTGGATGCTATCAGATGCTACCACTCTGCATCAAAGAGGACCTGGGAGTAATGGCAATGAAGCGGTACTTCACATTTCCTGAACCCCACCATCAAATTCTTAAGTGTTATATCCAATACACTCGTTATGGGGGGGGTCTTCACCCTCTGCAGAGATGGAGTTGGTGTATTCTCCAGCTCCAGCCGAATCGGCTAAGTAAGGGATGACACTCAACCTACACACACACATAGTGAGAGAAAGAGAGAGAGGGAGGGAAAGAGAGAGAGATGAAAATAAACAATTTGTTGGAAAACGTTTGATAAACCAAAAGTGCTCAAATGCTGACCAGCAGAGTAAGCTAAAATCTGTATATAAATTAAATTCACAGCTCTTATAATAATCTCATAGAAAAGTTTTACGTATCATCTATAATACAATCATCAGATAAAATAGGTGAAGACTGTTATAATAAGAGGTAAGATTTAATTGTTTCCTTTATAAGAGTATCTTAAAAGATCGTAATTTAGTTTTCCTTCTCCTAGATGAGTTGCCATACCTTGGCTAAAGAAACTTGTCTGCTTTATCATAGATCCATAGATGGATGAAAAAAGAGTTGGATGCATACCTTTTCCAAGGGTATTAGCGCTACGTGAAATGCAAACAACCTCGTCCAGGATTTCAACAAAGGTCACCGAGTCCAATTTCTTAAAACGATAATCATTACATCACGAGCAACTGCATTATATATATATATATATACACACACAGGGGGACCAAAAAGTTTTTTATTGCTTTTACAAAAATAAAGCAAAATAATTCTAATTTTGTACACTCGAACTTCTGGACATGTTGGTGAATACTATGGTCCCAATTTTTCATGCTCAGACTCTACTTCATATCCAGAAAAAAAGAAAAGGCTAGAATTAAATTTATGCATTTCAGTCAAAAATATATGGGTTCTGTTTTTATTTTTTGTTTTTTTTTTTGGAGGGGTCATCTTGTGTGTGTATATATATATATACACACACACACACACAAACATCTGTGTGCAAATTTACAATCTTTTGAGTGTCATATAATAAATCACGCTTAATAATGGGCGCTTCGCGTGATGTAATAGTGAGCCATTACTAGTGAGTTCGATCCGCACTGTGTGTCAGTTACATATGGAATTGCGCTAAGCTTAGCAAGTGACAATCTAATATTTCTTTCTTTTCTCCTTCTTTGTCTTTATCAAAATGTTCAAATAAATTCTAACTACTTCTTCAATGTTTTCCCCTCTTGAGCTAATATATATATATATATATATATATATATATATATATATATATATATATATATATATATATATATATAGTCTTACTCATTTATATCTTTTCTCCTCACTTCCTCGATCTTCTCCGATTCTTCAACATTTCATTCACTTCTTCCTTTATTCTTAATGTATTTTTTACTCATTTTTGCCTTTCTTCTCACTTCCTCGATCTTCTCAGATTCTTCAACATTTCATTCACTTCTTCCTTTATTCTTAATGTATTTTTTACTCATTTTTATCTTTTCTCCTCACTTCCTCGATCTTCTCAGATTCTTCAACATTTCATTCACTTCTTCCTTTATTCTTAATGTATTTTTTACTCATTTTTGTCTTTTCTCCTCACTTCCTCGATCTTCTCAGATTCTTCAACATTTCATTCGCTTCTTCCTTTATTCTTAATGTATTTTTTACTCATTTTTATCTTTTCTCCTCACTTCCTCGATCTTCTCAGATTCTTCAACATTTCATTCACTTCTTCCTTCATTCTTAAAGTATTTTTTACTCATTTTTATCTTTTCTTCTCACTTCCTCGATCTTCTCAGATTCTTCAACATTTCATTCACTTCTTCCTTTATTCTTAATGTATTTTTTACTCATTTTTATCTTTTCTCCTCACTTCCTCGATCTTCTCAGATTCTTCAACATTTCATTCGCTTCTTCCTTTATTCTTATTGTATTTTTTACTCATTTTTATCTTTTCTCCTCACTTCCTCGATCTTCTCAGATTCTTCAACATTTCATTCACTTCTTCCTTCATTCTTAAAGTATTTTTTACTCATTTTTATCTTTTCTTCTCACTTCCTCGATCTTCTCAGATTCTTCAACATTTCATTCACATCTTCCTTTATTCTTAATGTATTTTTTACTCATTTTTATCTTTTCTCCTCACTTCCTCGATCTTCTCAGATTCTTCAACATTTCATTCGCTTCTTCCTTTATTCTTAATGTATTTTTTACTCATTTTTATCTTTTCTCCTCACTTCCTCGATCTTCTCAGATTCTTCAACATTTCATTCGCTTCTTCCTTTATTCTTAATGTATTTTTTACTCATTTTTATCTTTTCTCCTCACTTCCTCGATCTTCTCAGATTCTTCAACATTTCATTCACTTCTTCCTTCATTCTTAAAGTATTTTTTACTCATTTTTATCTTTTCTTCTCACTTCCTCGATCTTCTCAGATTCTTCAACATTTCATTCACTTCTTCCTTTATTCTTAATGTATTTTTTACTCATTTTTATCTTTTCTCCTCACTTCCTCGATCTTCTCAGATTCTTCAACATTTCATTCGCTTCTTCCTTTATTCTTATTGTATTTTTTACTCATTTTTATCTTTTCTCCTCACTTCCTCGATCTTCTCAGATTCTTCAACATTTCATTCACTTCTTCCTTCATTCTTAAAGTATTTTTTACTCATTTTTATCTTTTCTTCTCACTTCCTCGATCTTCTCAGATTCTTCAACATTTCATTCACATCTTCCTTTATTCTTAATGTATTTTTTACTCATTTTTATCTTTTCTCCTCACTTCCTCGATCTTCTCAGATTCTTCAACATTTCATTCGCTTCTTCCTTTATTCTTAATGTATTTTTTACTCATTTTTATCTTTTCTCCTCACTTCCTCGATCTTCTCAGATTCTTCAACATTTCATTCGCTTCTTCCTTTATTCTTAATGTATTTTTTACTCATTTTTATCTTTTCTCCTCACTTCCTCGATCTTCTCAGATTCTTCAACATTTCATTCACTTCTTCCTTCATTCTTAAAGTATTTTTTACTCATTTTTATCTTTTCTTCTCACTTCCTCGATCTTCTCAGATTCTTCAACATTTCATTCACTTCTTCCTTTATTCTTAATGTATTTTTTACTCATTTTTATCTTTTCTCCTCACTTCCTCGATCTTCTCAGATTCTTCAACATTTCATTCGCTTCTTCCTTTATTCTTAATGTTTTTTACTCATTTTTATCTTTTCTCCTCACTTCCTCGATCTTCTCAGATTCTTCAACATTTCATTCACTTCTTCCTTCATTCTTAAAGTATTTTTTACTCATTTTTATCTTTTCTTCTCACTTCCTCGATCTTCTCAGATTCTTCAACATTTCATTCACATCTTCCTTTATTCTTAATGTATTCTTTACTCATTTTTATCTTTTCTCCTCATTTCCTCGATCTTCTCAGATTCTTCAACATTTCATTCGCTTCTTCCTTTATTCTTAATGTATTTTTTACTCATTTTTATCTTTTCTCCTCACTTCCTCGATCTTCTCAGATTCTTCAACATTTCATTTACTTCTTCCTTCATTCTTAAAGTATTTTTTACTCATTTTTATCTTTTCTTCTCACTTCCGCGATCTTCTCAGATTCTTCAACATTTCATTCACTTCTTCCTTTATTCTTAATGTATTTTTTACTCATTTTTGTCTTTTCTCCTCACTTCCTCGATCTTCTCAGATTCTTCAACATTTCATTCGCTTCTTCCTTCATTCTTAAAGTATTTTTTACTCATTTTTATCTTTTCTTCTCACTTCCTCGATCTTCTCAGATTCTTCAACATTTCATTCACATCTTCCTTTATTCTTAATGTATTTTTTACTCATTTTTATCTTTTCTCCTCACTTCCTCGATCTTCTCAGATTCTTCAACATTTCATTCGCTTCTTCCTTTATTCTTAATGTATTTTTTACTCATTTTTATCTTTTCTCCTCACTTCCTCGATCTTCTCAGATTCTTCAACATTTCATTTACTTCTTCCTTCATTCTTAATGTATTTTTTACTCATTTTTATCTTTTCTCCTCACTTCCTCGATCTTCTCAGATTCTTCAACATTTCATTCGCTTCTTCCTTTATTCTTAATGTATTTTTTACTCATTTTTATCTTTTCTCCTCACTTCCTCGATCTTCTCAGATTCTTCAACATTTCATTCGCTTCTTCCTTTATTCTTAAAGTATTTTTTACTCATTTTTATCTTTTCTTCTCACTTCCTCGATCTTCTCAGATTCTTCAACATTTCATTCACTTCTTCCTTTATTCTTAATGTATTTTTTACTCATTTTTGTCTTTTCTCCTCACTTCCTCGATCTTCTCAGATTCTTCAACATTTCATTCGCTTCTTCCTTTATTCTTAAAGTATTTTTTACACATTTTTATCTTTTCTCCTCACTTCCTCGATCTTCTCCGATTCTTCAACATTTCATTCACATCTTCCTTTATTCTTAATGTATTTTTTACTCATTTTTATCTTTTCTCCTCACTTCCTCGATCTTCTCAGATTCTTCAACATTTCATTCGCTTCTTCCTTTATTCTTAAATTATTTTTTACTCATTTTTATCTTTTCTTCTCACTTCCTCGATCTTCTCAGATTCTTCAACATTTCATTCACTTCTTCCTTTATTCTTAATGTATTTTTTCTACCATAGTTATTTCTCGTATCCCTTATCAATATTCTTTCCAACCCATTCAATCATTTCTAATTCATGCTATATCAAATACCTGCTGGTAATTTTTTTTCTTAACTCTCAGTTGGTTATATATCTTTCTTTCTCTATATTGTTGTTGTTTTGTTTTGTTTTTACCGTTCTCGTGTTTCTATATTTTTACTTCCATTCATAGTCGATTTCTCTTATTAATCTTTTTAATCTCTCTCTTTTTCTCTCTCTCTCTCTCTCTCGTTTCAATATCTTTTCTTGTAAATATTTTGTTTTTCCAGTCGGCTCGGGCTGTAGATAATACCGACTGCTTCTCTGCAGCGAGGTAAGGCTCTCCCCTACGAGTGTCCAGGATAGGACACTAAACAATCTGATGGTGAAGTTCTAGTAATGCTGGAGATTTGGGGAATGCGGAGTACTCCTTTATTGCCATTGCTCCCATGTCCACTCTTGTCTGGAGTAGCAGAACCTGATAGGGTTGTATCAATGGGTCAAATGGAACGAAACTGTACTTACGCTAAACTCTATAGTTTGAAATAGAACTGCTTATATGTATAAAATGGACTTTGTTTAGAGGTGCCCGTGGTGTAATGGTTATCGTCGTTGGAAATGGACACGGCGACACGAGTTCAAATCCTGGACGAGACTGATTGCATTTCACATAGCACTAATACCCTTGGGAAAGGTATGATTCCAATTAATCTCCCTCCAGCTATGGATAAATATTAGGGCAGACTAGGTTCTTCAGCCTTGGGGAGGCAACTAATCTAGGAGAAGGAAAACTCTGAAAACTCCGTAAACTCTGAAAAACCTGTTAAACTCCGCTTAAAAAAATTGACCTTGTGTCATATCCTACCCGAGCGGAGGGGTTGATAAATATGATAAAATGGATTTGGTATTAAATAACCTACAATGATGTATTATACATATTTTTTTAATTTGAATTTTGTCAGATTTATTTCACTTTTCATGTCAGTTTCTACTATATTTGTGTTCCTTGTTTTTATTAGGGTGATTTTTCTTTTAATCCTCATTCTTCCTTTCCTTTCCTTTCATTTTTCGTTCACTCTTTTTCTGCATTTTCTTCGTTTTTCGTCTTTCTCTTTTACATTTTCTATCTTCTTCACATTATTCTCTTTCCCTTCACTAACTTTTTCCACGTCCTCCATTTTTTGATTTTACCTTCATCCGATAGATATTCATTCTGTTTCTTTCTTTTCACATTCGGTCTCCTTTTTTTTTCTGCATTTTCCTCTGATGTTTTTCCTTTTTTTTTTCCTACTTTGCTTCCGTTAAATTTTCTTTTCCTCTTTCTCATCTTCTCTTCTGCCAAGTTATCCACTCGCTCTCTTCCTTTTCATCTTCGTTTCCTTGATCCTTTTTCGATTTCTCTTTCTTTTGCATCACCCACCATTGCTATTACTCCCATGTTCACTCTGACCCTGGGTGATAGTATCTTTTTTATGGTCTCATTTATGGGTCAAATAGAAGTATTACAGTTAAATAGTAAAACTTGAAAACATTTAACTGTTTCCAAACAAATAAGCTCTGGTTCATTTGTAAAAATGTTACCTACAAACTATTCACTTATAAACACTTATTTAGCATTAAATAACCATCAAGAGTTGATATGCCATTTAACCAAATTTCCTTATCTAACTTTCGTCTCCACCATTTGACTGTCTTCTTTCTCGTTTTACTTGATTTTTTTTTCTCTCTTTCTCGTCCATTGAGATGGAAGAAATGAAAAATACCCCTCGCAGCTCTTGGCTTTCTCTCTCGTCAATTGAGAAATGGAAAATACCTCTTTCTCGGCTCTTGGTTTTCTCTTTTTCTCTTCAATTGAGAAAGAAGAAATAGAATATACTCCTCTCAGCTCTTGGTTTTCTCTTTTTCTCTTCAATTGAGAAAGAAGAAATAGAATATACTCCTCTCAGCTCTTGGTTTTCTCTTTTTCTCTTCAATTGAGAAAGAAGAAATAGAAAATACTCCTCTCAGCTCTTGGTTTTCTCTTTTTCTCTTCAATTGAGAAAGAAGAAATAGAATATACTCCTCTCAGCTCTTGGTTTTCTCATTTTCTCTTCAATTGAGAAAGAAGAAATAGAATATACTCCTCTCAGCTCTTGGTTTTCTCTCTTTCTCGTCAATTGAGAAAGACGAAATAGAAAATACTCCTCTCAGCTCTTGGTTTTCTCTTTTTCTCTTCAATTGAGAAAGAAGAAATAGAATATACTCCTCTCAGCTCTTGGTTTTCTCTCTTTCTCTTCAATTGAGAAAGAAGAAATAGAATATACTCCTCTCAGCTCTTGGTTTTCTCTCTTTCTCGTCAATTGAGAAAGACGAAATAGAACATACTCCTCTCAGCTCTTGGTTTTCTCTCTTTCTCGTCAATTGAGAAAGACGAAATAGAAAATACTCCTCTCAGCTCTTGGTTTTCTCTCTTTCTCTACAATTGAGAAAGACGAAATAGAATATACACCTCTCAGCTCTTGGTTTTCTCTTTTTCTCTTCAATTGAGAAAGAAGAAATAGAATATACTCCTCTCAGCTCTTGGTTTTCTCTCTTTCTCTACAATTGAGGAAGAAGAAATAGAATATACTCCTCTCAGCTCTTGGTTTTCTCTCTTTCTCTACAATTGAGAAAGACGAAATAGAAAATACTCCTCTCAGCTCTTGGTTTTCTCTTTTTCTCTTCAATTGAGAAATGGAATATACCTCCTTCTCAGCTTTTGGTTTTCTCTCTTTCTCTTCAATTGAGAAAGAAGAAATAGAATATACTCCTCTCAGCTCTTGGTTTTCTCTCTTTCTCGTCAATTGAGAAAGACGAAATAGAAAATACTCCTCTCAGCTCTTGGTTTTCTCTCTTTCTCTACAATTGAGAAAGACGAAATAGAAAATACTCCTCTCAGCTCTTGGTTTTCTCTCTTTCTCTACAATTGAGAAAGACGAAATAGAATATACACCTCTCAGCTCTTGGTTTTCTCTTTTTCTCTTCAATTGAGAAAGAAGAAATAGAATATACTCCTCTCAGCTCTTGGTTTTCTCTCTTTCTCTACAATTGAGAAAGAAGAAATAGAATATACTCCTCTCAGCTCTTGGTTTTCTCTCTTTCTCTACAATTGAGAAAGACGAAATAGAAAATACTCCTCTCAGCTCTTGGTTTTCTCTTTTTCTCTTCAATTGAGAAATGGAATATACCTCCTTCTCAGCTTTTGGTTTTCTCTCTTTCTCGTCAATTGAGAAAGACGAAATAGAAAATACTCCTCTCAGCTCTTGGTTTTCTCTCTTTCTCTACAATTGAGAAAGACGAAATAGAATATACTCCTCTCAGCTCTTGGTTTTCTCTCTTTCTCTACAATTGAGAAAGAAGAAATAGAAAATACTCCTCTCAGCTCTTGGTTTTCTCTCTTTCTCTACAATTGAGAAAGAAGAAATAGAATATACTCCTCTCAGCTCTTGGTTTTCTCTCTTTCTCTACAATTGAGAAAGACGAAATAGAAAATACTCCTCGCAGCTCTTGGTTTTCTCTCTTTCTCTACAATTGAGAAATGGAATATACCTCCTTCTCAGCTTTTGGTTTTCTCTCTTTCTCTACAATTGAGAAAGACGAAATAGAAAATACTCCTCTCAGCTCTTGGTTTTCTCTCTTTCTCTACAATTGAGAAAGAAGAAATGGAAAATACTCCTCGCAGCTCTTGGTTTTCTCTTTTTCTCGTCAATTGAGAAAGAACAAATGGAAAATATCCCTCTCAGCTCTTAGTTTTCTCTTTTTCTCTTCAATTGAGAAAGAAGAAATGGAAAATACCTCTTCTCACCCCTGTTTCATCTTTTTTTTTTTTTTCATTACTTCTCTCATCTCAATTATTTTTTCTTTCTTCCCTTTCTTTGTCTGCTAAACCCTTTTTTCCTCTTTTTATTTTTCTTTCACTTTTTAGGTCTTCCTTCTCATCAGTGGAAACTTTGTTTTTATTCTCTCATTAACCTTTCACTCTTTCTTTCACCATTTTGTATTTTTTTCCTCTTCTCTTCCTTATTCTCTTAGAGGCTTTTAATCACTTTATTTCATCACATACTTTATCCTCTATTTTTTTCTCTTTCTGAATTTTGGTAATTTTTCTTCCTCTCAAATTGGCTATTCTCTCACATCTGAATTTTCTGAATTTTTTAAAAGACACTTGTCAGTTCTGCCGACCCTTTCGGTCTATATTTTTTCTTCTTTCCTTCTTCTATCTATTATTTATTTGACTCTTTCTGTCTAACTTGATTTTTATTTCTTCCTTTTTATCTTCTTTTCTCTTTATTTGTCCTTCTCTTCTAGTTTTTTCTTTTTTCCTTTTTCAATTCAAGTTCTCCTTTCTCTTACTTTTCTATCTATCTCTTTCATTATGGTTTCTCTCTTTCATTTCTAGTTTCTCCCGCCGTTTTCTTGTTTCCCCTCTCTCTTTGGAGAATAATTATTTTCTTTAATTATTATTTTTCTTTCAATCTGAATTTATACTTTGTAATATTTTCTATAAATCTAATACATTTTTCTTTTTAATTCTTTATTTTTTCCACTTTTTAAGACCTCTATGTTTTTATTCTTAATAATCATTATCTTCCTCAGTACCTCCATTATTGATTTTATCTCGGTCCACTTTTTCCACGTGTCTTCACGTTTTTCTTCTTTTACTCTCACTTTTCTTTTCTTTTATCCCCACTTTCTTTTTCTTCTTTTATCCACACGTTTTTCTTTTCTTTTGCTTGCACGTTTTTTCTCTTCTTTTACCCATAACATTTTTCTCTTCTTTTGCCCGCACGTTTTTTCTCTTCTTTTACCCATAACCTTTTTCTCTTATCCTCACCTTTTTCTCTTCTTTTATATTCACCTTTTTCTATTCTTTTGCCCGCACGTTTTCTCTTCTTTATCATCACCTTTTTCTCTTCTTTTATCCTGACGTTTTTCTCTTCTTTTGCCCTCTCGTTTTCTCTTCTTTTGCCCTCACGTTTTTCTCTTCTTTTGTCCCCATTTTTTCTCTTTTTTTGCCCTCACGTTTTTCTCTTCTTTTGCCCTCACGTTTTTCTCTTCTTTTGCCCTAATATTTTCTCTTCTTTTGCTATCACATTTTTCTCTTCTTTTGTCCCCATTTTTTCTCTTCTTTTGCCCTCACATTTTTCTCTTCTTTTGCCCTCACGTTTTTCTCTTCTTTTGCCCTCACATTTTTCTCTTCTTTTGCCCTCACATTTTTCTCTTCTTTTGCCCTCACATTTTTCTCTTCTTTTGTCCTCATTTTTTCTCTTCTTTTGCCCTCACGTTTTTCTCTTCTTTTGCCCTCACATTTTTCTCTTCTTTTGCCCTCACGTTTTTCTCTTCTTTTGCCCTAATATTTTCTCTTCTTTTGCTATCACATTTTTCTCTTCTTTTGTCCCCATTTTTTCTCTTCTTTTGCCCTCACATTTTTCTCTTCTTTTGCCCTCACGTTTTTCTCTTCTTTTGCCCTCACATTTTTCTCTTCTTTTGCCCTCACATTTTTCTCTTCTTTTGCCCTCACATTTTTCTCTTCTTTTGCCCTCACATTTTTCTCTTCTTTTGTCCTCATTTTTTCTCTTCTTTTGCCCTCACGTTTTTCTCTTCTTTTGCCCTCACATTTTTCTCTTCTTTTGCCCTCACGTTTTTCTCTTCTTTTGCCCTAATATTTTCTCTTCTTTTGCTCTCACATTTTTCTCTTCTTTTGCCCTAATATTTTCTCTTCTTTTGCCCTCACGTTTTTCTCTTCTTTTGCCCTAATATTTTCTCTTCTTTTGCTCTCACATTTTTCTCTTCTTTTGTCCCCATTTTTTTTCTTCTTTTGCCCTCACGTTTTTCTCTTCTTTTGCCCTGATATTTTCTCTTCTTTTGCCCTCACATTTTTCTCTTCTTTTGCCCTCACGTTTTTCTCTTCTTCTGTCCTCCCATTTTTCTCTTCTTTTGCCCTCACATTTTTCTCTTCTTTTGCCCTCACGTTTTTCTCTTCTTTTGCCCTGATATTTTCTCTTCTTTTGCTATCACATTTTTCTCTTCTTTTGTCCCCATTTTTTCTCTTCTTTTGCCCTCACGTTTTTCTCTTCTTTTGCCCTCACGTTTTTCTCTTCTTTTGCCCTAATATTTTCTCTTCTTTTGCTATCACATTTTTCTCTTCTTTTGTCCCCATTTTTTCTCTTTTTTTGCCCTCACGTTTTTCTCTTCTTTTGCCCTCACATTTTTCTCTTCTTTTGCCCTCACGTTTTTCTCTTCTTCTGCCCTCACGTTTTTCTCTTCTTTTGCCCTCACATTTTTCTCTTCTTTTGTCCTCATTTTTTCTCTTCTTTTGCCCTAATATTTTCTCTTCTTTTATACTCACATTTTTCTCTTCATTTGCCTTTACTTTTTCTCTTTTATTGTCATCTCAAATTGTTTCTACTTTTTACCTCAATTTTTTGCTTATCTCTCTCCCTCTTGCCCCTCCCTTCTTTCTTTCTTTCTTTCTTTCTTTCTTTCTTTCCCTATCTCAAATTTCCTTTTTCTATTTTTCATTTCTTGTTTCTCGCCATCTTTTATTTATTTTTCCTTCACTATAAATATTCTCTCTCTCTCTCTATCTCTCTCTGCCCAATTGGCTGGGGCTGTAGAATACACCGACTCCAAATCTGCAGAAGGGTTAACCCCTCTCCAACGAGTGTACTGGATACGACACTAAACAATCTGATGGTGAGGTTGCAGTATTGTTGGGGTCTTGGGGAATGAGGAGTACAGCTTGATTGCCATCGCTTCCAGGTCCACTGTAACCCGGAGTGGTAGCACCTGATAGGGTCCTATGTATGGGTTTAGTAGAACTAAACCGCGCACTGATGCAAAACTGAATTGTTTGAAATAGAACTATGTTGACGTCAACTATACTTATACTAAACTGAATTGTTGGAATTAAAACTAACTAAACTGAATTGCTTGAAATAGAAACGTTTTGACATTCAAACTGTCTTCTCAAGCTAAACTGAATTGTTTGAAATAGAATTGGTTATTTGTATAGAAATGGATTTGGCATTAAATAACCAACAAAAGTTGATATGCCATAAATCAAAAAAACCAACCAACCAACCAACCAACTTCGCAATTTTTCATCCGTTCCTCTCTTTCTATGATTTATTTTTCTCGTTTTCATTCCTTTTTTTCTATCGTTCTTTCACCCATTTTTCTGTTGCTCATTCCTTCTTTCTTTCCCATTTTTCTCCCTCTATTATTCCTTCTTTGTCTACTTCTCTCTTTCCTTCTTTCTATTTCTCTCCCCGTTTCTCTCCCTTTCTCATCTCGTATTTTTCCCTTCACTGATTGTTGCTCTCTCCAGTATTTTTTTTCACTGGCTCTCATTCATTCTCTTGTATTTTCTCTATCTTTCTCTCTCCCTTTAATCCTCCCCTTTACTTTCTCTCTCTTCAACCTCCCATGTACCCAATCTCCTCATTCTTCATCATCTTCCATGCTTTTTGGTCGTCTTTGTGGTTCTTTTGATCTGCTAGTGGTGAGGGGCATATAACCTCATTCTTTTCCCCAGGAGGTGTATAATTTTTTCCCTGTACCAAAAAAAAAAATTGCTTACATAGGATGAAGGATTTGGTGTGTTTCATTTTTCATCATGTTGTGGAACTTACAAGGTGTATATATATCTACAGGCGCTTCATTGCCCACTGGTAAGATTTTTTTAAATCATTTTTCTCTGCTCAGTATCTTGGTACATACAAATATATACCTACAACTTTGTCTTCCTTGTTAAATTTAAATTCCATTTTCAGATCCATTCATTAAGTTTGTCATATTTCAGTGTTTAAAATTTACACGAGTCTTTTTTTTTCATAAGGTAAAAGTCATCCTTTTTTTCATACCAACAAGTAATGTTAAGCATGCGTATTTCTGTGTGTAGACATATTTATAATCAAAATTATATAATAATCACCGACAACCTCACTCACTCACCTCACACACGTATATATATATATATATATATATATATATAATCATCATCATCATCAAGTCGTGCCGCCAGCACGGATATCCTTGACCATCTCTCGCCACTTTTCCCTATCGTTCATCACCTCCGGCAGGTCTTCTGGGTTACATCCTGTGTCCTCACATAGCTGCTGTATGTAAGTTCGGGCTGGTCGTCCTGATTTTGCTTGGCCATATGTGGGGGTCCATAGTAGTACGTCACTTACGAGCTCGTCTTTGCTTCTCCAGCAGTGTCCGGCGTGTCTGGCTCGTCTGACCTGTATAGTTTTCGTGATGGGAGGTAGGTGGCCGTACAGTTGGTTTCTCGTGGGATGTTGTCGCCAGGACTTGTTCAGTATTGCTTTCAACATTCTTGTGTAGTTGCCGTCAAGTTTCTTCTCCAGCCGTTTGGTTAGCGTCCATGTAGTGCATCCATATAGCAGTATCGATACAACTGCTGCCTGGAAGAAACTGCGCTTCATTTCATCGGACAGGTCTGATTTCCATATTATTGAGAGCCTATCTATAGCCGTCCATGCTTTCGTCAGCCGTGTGTCGATGTCGTTTTCTGTTGATGAGACGCTACTTCCTAGGTAGGTGAATTTGTCCACTAGCCTCAGAGAGGCTCTGTCTAGAGTGGTAATGTTGCCCGTTTGGTTGTAACACACATATATATATATATATATGAGAGAGAGAAATGTTGACGGATATAAATACAGTAAAAAAAAAATTAATTATTACCAGCATCTAAGTCAACGACATTAGTGTACATATGTGCTGAGATAGATATTTTTGTTAATATTTTTTGTAATATTTTTCCATGCTATCAACCACCATCAAGTCATATCCTCTCTCCCAAAACAAATGTATATATCGTTTTATATACAAATATAACTAAATATGGATTTATAGATCTATTGCTGTACATAGGTCCACAGACATGTTACGTACAAATGCTTATAAATATTTATTTATTACTATATTATTATATAGATGAATCCATCTCTATCTCATTCTCTTATCTTTCTCTCATCATATAAGTAAAATTATCATTACGTTTATTTCTCAGTATGTCCGTATATATATATATATATATATATATATAAAACAAAACGGCACATAATTGTAGGATTTTTATGAAAATAATGTTAAAAATGCAACTTTCAGACCAAATTTCAACTGAATGATTATAATTTTATCAAAACTTATAGTGTTTTGAAAGTCATTTTTTAATCATCCAAATTTTCTATATAATGGATATTTTATGAGACGCTTATTACAGTCACTTACTCTTTTACAACTAGGCCCAGTCGGTTGGGGTTGTAGGATACATCAACTTCATCTCTCCAAACGGGTACGACCCTCCCCAACGATTGTCCGATATGACACTAAACAATCTGATGGTGAGTCTCCAGTAATGCTGGAGATTTGGGGAATGCGGAGTACCCCTTTATTGTTATTGTTCCCAGATCCACTCCGGGCCAGAGTAGTTGCACCTGATAGCGTTCTATTTATGGGTCAAATAGAACTAAACTGTGCACTTATGCTAAACTGAATTGTTTAAAATAGAACTGTTTATATGTATAAAAATGAATTTGGCATTAATAACCAATAGTTGTTGATGTGCCCTAAAACCAAACCAAACCAAACCAAATAGAAGTCCTAATATCGTCATGGACTGTTGTTAGAAGGGAAACAATGGGTTTACAGATTATCTAGTGTATATATATATATATATATATATATATATATATATATATATATATGTGTGTGTGTGTGTGTGTGTGTGTGTGTGTGTGTGTTATTAAATTGAAATCATGAGTATATCCATGTGTTTCTCGTTGGTTGGCAGCAGAGAAAATAATATCTGGGAACAGAGTTCAAATTCTCTTTTAGGTATTTTATGTTCAATTGGGAAAGATATTATTACACCTATCCTGATAATACAAGTCAGTGCTAATTCCATAAAGCTGGTGTCATTTAACACTGTACAACCTGTCACATGTTGCTCAGAGAGGAGATGGATGCAGCCAAGTAATTTCATTATACCTGAGAAATACTGCAAAACAAAAAAAAAAACAGCAGACTTCCTCAACTGACCTCCCAGATCATGGGATAATTGTTTGATAAGATATACATTGTATGAATGCACATATATATGTTTGTGTGTATATATATATATATATATATATATATATATATATATATATATATTGATGGATAAAGGAAGAACTATTCATATGAATACAAATATTTTTATGGATGCCTGTTTAATTTTATTCATTAAAACAAAAAGGGATATGTTTTTCATTTTGTATACTTTTTGTAATTTGAAAGTAAGGTTAGATTTTGTAACACTGATCTTATGTAGGATTTCTCTAGACTTATACACTGACCACTTCCTGTGAAATTTGAAGCATATATATATATGTGTGTGTGTGTGTGTGTGTGTTGTTTATTTTAAATTTAAGTGGTCAGGGAATTGTGTTCATCGTACATTTATATTTACATTATTTGTGCAATTATTTTTTTTAAGTTTTTGCAGTTATATAATATCAGTTATTCGTAATGAATACAACTAATTTGCGAAACCTTAAGTCTTCCTTATTCCTATTTGATACTAATTATTATTTGTTTTCAAGTAATTACTTGAAACTATATTATCATTAAACTGTCGTTTTATCTCAGGCTCTGAGTGACAAACCCACGTTTAGTCTATTTGTAAATACTTTCTAATTAAAACATGCTTCTCTGTAGACATTACACGTTCTTCTATAGATTTCACATGATTTATACTTTTTAGCCACCAAAAATTTGATGACAGACTTCTGTTCCAACATGGACTATACTGTTAGATTTGCAACTATTTTGAATCGTCTCAAAAGGAGTATTTTTGTGAGATTAAAATAATTTTTGCTATTACCAATTCCAACTAATGCAAAGTGATCATTTAAGGAAAAAATTATTTAAAAAAAAATTGTTTGGCTTTTTAAAAAAATTTATTTTTATTTAATGACCTATATATATATATATATATATGTGTGTGTGTGTGTGTGTGTGTGTATGTGTATGCGTGCGCGCGTTTGTTTGGTTTATCTCCCACTTATGTTGTATATATGTTGAACTCATCATTCTTCTTAAATTTTATTTTGCCCTGTCGACTGGGGCTGTAGAATACTCCAGCTGCACCCCTACATGGTAGTGGAGTAAGACTCTTCACCAGTGACTGTCTAGAGTATGATACTAAACTGCATCAGATGGTGAGGCCCCGTTTCAAGAGCATGAACTGCCCTTTCATAGCCATTACTCCTAGGCCGACTCTGATCCTGAGTGGTTGTACCTGCAAGTCCAATCTACTGGACAAATAAAATTGTTACATTATTTACAAAGGATTATTATTATTAGTTAGTTGAAACAATTTAACAGTGCGCAAATTATTTATATCACATAGAATAGTGGATAAATAGAATAACTAATATTAAAATATCAATACTTGAAACCATTCAAATGTTTGCAATTAGGTGATTAATATCAAATAGAATTACTAGTGTTAGATTGGAATACTTGTGACCATTTTTATACTAACAAAAGATTAATATTGAATTATAAAGTTAAATAGAAATGCTTGTAACCATTTGACTGTGCCAAACAAATGCATTTCATCATTTAAAGTATTTGAACTTCTGTCTTCAACTTGATTGTTAAATTTACGTTTCAGCCAGCGTGTCTTTCGACCTTTTTCAGGTGTTTAATTTTTGAACTCGGGAGGCTACACGGAACTTTGAACTAAATCTTTTATTTAAGCCACTTGCCATGTCGGCTGGGGCTGTAAAATACACCGACCGCTTCTCTGCAGAGGAGTAAGACTCCCACCAAAGAGTGTCCTGGATATGTCACTAAACAATCTGATGGTGAGGTTCCAATGCTGCTGGAGTTTTGGGGAATGCGGAGTACCCCTTCATTGTTATCGTTCCTAGGTCAACTCTGGCCCGGAGTGGTAGCACCTGGTAGGGCCCTATCTATGGGTCAAATAGAACTTAACTGCGTGCTCATGCTAAACTGAATTGTTTGAAATGAAACTGCTTTTGACATCAAAACTTTATTTAGGCTAAACTGAATTGTTTGAATTAGAACTGTTTGACTAAACTGAATAGCTCGAAATAGAAAAGTTTTTGACAATTAAACTGTGTACTCATGCTAAACTAAATTGTTTGAAATAAAAATGTAAAGTTGGCGACCTTAGTCGAAGGTGACCCAGAGGCTCTCTTTTCAATAGCTACTACACTGTAGGGGAGGGCGCGACTCCATTCTCTGGATTGCTACACTTTGCCCTTGATCCTTATCTTTGAATGCTGAGTTTCAAGCAAGGCGGCACCAAGTACCATTTTTTGAGTCTTCGGTATGACTGTCTTCAAACTGGGATTGAACCCTGGTCTCCCGGACCATTGGCGAACACTCTATTCATTTTGCCAATGTTGGCATTAAATAACCTACTAAGTTCGATATGCTATAAAACCCAACCAACCAACCATTTAATCCACAGGGATTATTGTTCTAATTTCCTTATCCATAACCATAAGTGTGAAGTATTCCTTGCTATTTACCTGCCGTTAGGATTGAACCTGTAACCTCCGGATGATTTCACTGAGAATCTGTTGTGCCATGTTGTCCAGCAGGTTTCAGGTTCAATCCTGACTGCTGGTAAATAACAAGGAATACTTACAATTGCTTAATACTCGACAACAGGTCCTATCAAAGGTTGATATGCCATAAAACCCAACAAACCAGACCAAACCAAACTAAACAATCTGATGGTGAGGTTCCAGCAGTGCTGGAGCTTTGGGGAATGCGGATTACCCCTTCATTGCCATTGCTCCCAGGTCCACTCTGGCCCGGAGTGGTAGCACCTGATAGGGCCCTATCTATGGGTTAAATAGAACTAACAGCGTACTCATGCTAAAATGAATTGTTTGAGTAAACTGAATAGCTTGAAATAGAAATGTTTTTCACAATTAAACCGTACTTACATTTAAACTGCGTGCTTATGCTAAACTGGATTATTTGAAATAGAACTGTTTTTTGACATTGAAATTGTACTTACACTTAACTGAATTGTTACATACAACTGCTTGAATAGTTTTAAATGGAAATGTTTTCGACAATTAAACTGTGTACTTATGCTAAACTGAATTGTTTTAAATAGAACAGATTATTTACATAAAAATGGATTTGGCGTTAAATAACCTACAAAGGTTGATATGCCATAAAACCCAACAAACCAAACCAAACCTGAATAAAACTTACCAAACTTCATCCCAAAAATTCTGACAAATGAATGAACTCTAACAATTCATTTGAAAATGAAGTTACTAGAAAACTCGTACCTTGCAAATCTTATATAAAAACAGAATTTAGTCTTAAATAACTGAGAAAGGTTGAATTCTGACTTTTGTCTTTTAAAATGTTCATCACATCTTCCTTAGAACCTCTCGACACCTTATGAATCTCAATTCATCTCACTGAAATATGTTTTAGCATATAGTTGAAAATTGCAAAACTTTTAGATTCAATATATTTTTTAGCAAAGATTTAAAATATAAGTATATTGCTACAATGAAAATTTATTTTCATATCTGCCTTGTTAGCAAAGCAAAAATTATATTTTTTCGTTTAACCATATAAAGTAGTCGAGTAGCAGAAAATTCCTTATCGAGAAAAGAAAATTATGAGATTTTTTTAATGTCTTGAAAAGATTGCTAGAAAATAAAGATTTAAAACAAATTGTCCCTTTATTATTAACAAATTCTAATTGATGCAGATTTCTCGTTTATAAAATATTTAAAACAATATTTCAGCACTCACAGGGAAATTGTGCCGGATGGCCGTTTAGAATAATGCTTCCTCTGCTCTTTGATAGGTCTTGTTTTTCACCCTGTAAGGTGTCTAACCACCATCCTCATCAGATACACTATGTAAGGATACTGGTTTAGTCATTGATGACCTTTGAAAGAGGTAGTACTGGGTACATACATACACACACACACACACGCTTGCCCAGTCAGCTGGGGCTGTAGAATACACTGACTGCACCTCTGCAGAGGGGTAAGACCCCCCTAACGAGTGTCCTGGATATGACAATAACAATCTGATCATGAGGTTCTAGCAGTGCTGGAGCTTTGGGGAATGCGGAGTACCCCTTCATTGCCATCGCTCCCAGGTCCACTCTGGCCCGGAGTGGAAGCACCTGATAATGGTCCTATCTATGGGTTAAATAGAACTAACAGCATACTTATGCTAAATTGAATTGAGTAAACTGAATAGCTAGAAATAGAAATGTTTTTGACAATTAAACCGTACTTACACTTAAACTGCGTGCTTATGCTTAACTGAATTGTTTCAAATAGAACTGTTTTTGACATTAAAACTGTATTTACTCTTAACTGAATTATTACATATAACTGCTTGAATAGTTTGAAATGGAAATGTTTTTGACAATTAAACTGTGTACTTATGCTAAACTTAACTGTTTTCAATAGAATAGATTATTTACATAAAAATGGATTTGGGGTTAAATAACCTACAAAGGTTGATATGCCATAAAACCAAACCAAACCAAACACACACACAGGTATCTCAGAATTATAGATCGAGTGTTCGCCAATGGTCCGGAAGACCAGAGTTCAATCCCAGGTCGAGTCATACCAAAGATTAAAAATTGGTGCTTGATGCCGTCTGGCTCAACACTCAGCATTTTAAGGTACGGAAAAAGCATAAAGTGGAGCAATCCAAGGAATGGAGTAGCACCTTCTCCTACACTTCAGTGTAGTAGCTATCGAAAAGGGACCCTTTGGGTTACCCTCGACTATGGTTGCGAACTTTACGAGATATATATATATATATATATATATATATATATATATATAAAGTTGGTTAACTTTAGTTGAGGGTGACCCGAAGGCTCTTTTTTCAATAGCTACTATACCGAGGTGTAGGGCAGGGTACTATTCCATTCGCTGGATTGCTCCAATTTAGCCTTGATCTATATCTTTTATAAAGCTGAACGTTAAACAAGGAGGCATCAAGTATAACTCGACCTGGGATTCAACCGCTGTCTGCAGGACCATTGGCGAACTACACATACATACATACATACATACATACATAATGATAATAAAAACAAGATGAAAAGCTATGACTCTGAGTTTCACGTGCTGAACCTCGGGAGAGCCAATGCTCGACAAATCTGAATTGCTGACTTTTTATGCTCTTTTCATTTTTTAAAAAAATTAAACAGTCTTTTAGCATTAAATTTGAATTGCAGTAGTGTATGTCATGTGTATAGTAATTATTTTTTGTGTATGTATGTTAATACGTGCATACTTAATAAATATAAATATATGCATGCTTATATGGATTATATGTATATATATATATATATATATATATATATATATATATATATATATATATATATATATATAAAACATTTACCTCCAAATGACATAAACGTTCTCAGGAAAATAAAGTTCACTATTTAGTAAGTTTTTGTCTACTTCAAAGCAATAGTTTTATTTCCTCTCCAAGTATACTATCCATATTATTATAATAAAATGATTAGATTCCACGTTTTCTTAATGTTGATATGCCAGAAAAACCAACCAACCAACCCACGTTTTCTTCATCATCAACCCTCCCCCTTTAACACTACATGTCTTCTCATTTGTTATTCTTTCTTTTTTTCTTCTCTTTTTGTTGATTATGTTTGTTTTGTTTTGTATTTTGTTGTTTATTTTGTATTTTGGGGGGGTATCTTTTCATCATCTGTGACTTAATCAAAATATTTTTATCCAAATTTTCTCTTCCCAAGAGTGGAGAGAAATAGCTAATAAATATGCATTTATCTTAGCTATAGATCCCTAAAATATGATGAAGGAGATTATATCTTAAGTTCTGAGTTGAGAATAATCTTTATTTAATCTAATATCCTCATCACTCTTGTTTTGATATTTACATGACAACCAAATAGCTATATAAAAATGTCTGAAGTTCGGAAACGCCATATATGTGGGGGGGTCCTCGTGGTGTAATGGTTAAAGCGATGGACTGCGGAATCGTAGTGAGTTCGAACACCAGTCGCGCTATTACGTTCACTTTCGGACAAATACCATTGGCAAAGGCATGAACCCCTTTATCCCCAGATCTATGGGTTAAATAGTCCGACTACTGTTCTTAGAGGAGAATGGATTGGCATTAAATAACTTACAACGGTTAATATGCCATAAAACAAACAAACAAAGCTATATATGCGTCATCATTTTTGTTCTACCTTCATTCGCTGGATTTTAGTTTGGGATAAGATAGACTAAGGTAAGTGAAGTTCATCCATGCACCAGCAGGTGAACTAGTCAAGAAATTACTTTTAGCACACCATCTCTCACCATCACAACTTTCGTTCAAAACCTGTCTTGGACAACTGAACTAAATTATAATTTCACTTTAACTGAAAAACTGTTGAAGCCTTGGATTTCTATCTGACAACTATTCCTTTAACTCTACTTGAAAATTGATAGGGCTTAGAATACACTGTTCGTAGTAGAGTTGTAAGAAACCCTCCCATAAAAAGCTGAGTGATAGTTATGATACTAAAATGCATCTGAGTGTTAAGCCAGGTGGCATCAAGTACCATTTTTTGAGTCTTTGGTATGACTTGACCTGGGATTGAAATCTGGTCTCCCGGTCCACTGGCGAACACTCTACTCATTAGGCAAATGATGTGGTGATTGTTAATTACCCATTTATTCAAACCTGTCAAACTCCACTTAAAAATTGACCTTGTGTCATATCCTGCCCGAGCAGAGGGGTTGGTAAATATGGTTAATTACCCATTTATTGCTATTAGTTCTATGTCCACTCTGACCCAGCGGGGTTCTACCTGTTAGGATCCCCTCTGTGATTCAAATGTGTTTAAAAATTAGTTAGATTCAATAGAACTATGTGCAAATTGTTGATATAAGATAGGAATACTTGAAACCATATAACAGTATAAAAAAATTTGTCATCAAATAGAAACAACTACCTGAAAACATATCTGTGCAAAAACCAAAAAAACTAAAAACCTCTTTCGAAACAACAACACAAAAAATGTAAACATAACCATACAATGAATGCAATTTCCTAACCTCTTGAAATAAAATACCCTAGATGGTTTGGTTTGGTTTCTTTGTTTAATGGTATACCAACCTTTGTAGATTATTTAATGCCAAAGCCATTCTCCTAGAAGAACAGTAGTGGCACAATTCTAGTCATATCATGAAGTTTAAACCATCTTCTGGTTTTCAGTTTAACTTGTGTGAGTTAGTTAATGGCAAATCCCTTCTTCTTGAATGGTAGAAATGGTACTATTCAATAGATGATATTGGGGGGATAAGAGTATTCATACATTTCCCAGTGGCTAACATGCTGGTCAGCAACATTGTTGTTAGTGAGTGAACTCCAAGCATGTTCGCTTATTTCCCTTACGAAAGATATGAATTCCCTTATACCCTGCTATGAGTAAAATAGTATCACTACTGTTCATCTTCAGGGACAGCTTTGGCATTAAATAACCCATTAAGGTTGATAGGCCAGAAAACAAGAAGCCAAACCATAGATTTCCCAAGATATTTATCCGAAAGTTGACTAAAGTTTGAACTCAGTCGCTATGATTTAGCAGTCTAGCATGTTAGCCATTGCACCATGGAGACTCTCATGTGAATTTTGTCCAAATCAAAACACCATATTGCCCAATCAGCTGGAGCTGTAGAATACACCGACTGCTTCCCTGCTGAGGGGTAAGACCTTCCCCCAATGAGTGTCCTAGATATGACACTAAACAATCTGATCGTGAAGCTCCAGTTATGCTGGAGTGCTAGGGAATGCAGATTACCGCTTCATTGCTATCACTCTCTGGTCGACTCTAGCCCATAGTGGTAGCAACTGATAGGGTCCTATCTAAGAGTCAAATAGAACTAAAATGCATACTTATGCTAAACTGAATTATTTAAAATAGAACTGTTTTGACATTTGACTGTGTGTAAACAAAAAACTATACTTATACTAAACTGAATTGGATGAATTAGAACTATTTGACTAAACTAAATAGTTTGTAATAGCAATGCTTTTGACAATTAAACTGTGTACTCATGTTAAACTAAATTCTTTGAAACAGAAATGATTATTTGTATAAAAATAGATTTGGCAATAAATAACTTACACAGGTTGATGTGCCATAAAACCCAAACAATCAACCAAATAACCAAAATATTATAATAAGCCTGTAATCACTCTATGAAATTGGTTTTTGCATCTTATTTCTCTTTCATACACATAAATGCAAACACAAAGAAAATCTTTGTAATGCATTGATATTCCATTCTGGAATCATCAGGAGACTAGAGTATTCAAAGTGTTTTTAGTAACAAGTCTTTATCCTAAAATTTCTCCGTATCAAGCTATTGGATGGTGATTTTTGGATGGTTTATTTCTTTATTAGCATATGAACTCTAATGGGTTATTCAGTGCTGAAATTAGATTCATTTCTAAATATTTGATTTTAATCATAACTATTTTCATATTTAAGTATTAATATCTATTAATTTTTTAAACTTGTCTATTTAACCTGAATTTGAACTCCAGTCTGACTATTACAGTTACTTTTGGACTAATATCCTTGGGAAAGGGATGAACCCATTTATCCGTCTAGCAATGAGTTAACTAGTATCACTGCTTTTCTTCTACAAGGGTAGCTTTGGTATTAAATAACCCACAAAGGTTGATATGCCATTCCACAAAACCAAGCTTATTTTACCCATATATTGGACACTTTCAAATACTACCATTCTGTGTCAATAAAAATGTTGAAATGACAATGAAGCATTGCTCAACACTTCTTAAATTTTCAGAACTGGAGCCTCACCATCAGATGCAGTTTAATCTCATACTCAGGACTGATTTTTTTTAGTTTTATTTTTAATGTTGCAAAAAGGACAGGGTCACATTTAACTTTCAGAACCAAATTTAAGAGTTGTATAACAATAATTTTAGTACTACCACTCTTTCTACTCTTTCATGATGGTCTATTTGGCACTATGTTGTGTTGCCATGGTTTTCTTCCTTATAATAATTGTCTTCACAGAACGTCAAACTGCATCTTAGCTGGTGATAGACATGTTTCCATAGCACAATGACACTGAGATTTGATATAGGTGTTTAATCATGTGACAGTTTATAAGCAGAAAGCATAACAATTCTCTTTCTTCTTCTCTTTCTTCCTTCCCTCTCTCTTTCTTCATCGGATGGAGCTGCTGCCTCTCAAAGACAGAATTGGTAAAGTCTTCAATTCTTTTTATCAGCAAGAATATTTACTCTTTCATATGGAATAGTCAAATAATTCTCATAATAGTTGAGATGAACGATTGATAATTGAGCCATAAACATCACTGTTAGATGACTTCTTTTTGAATGCTAAGGTATTAATATCTGAGGTCAAGCTTCTTATAACATCAATTGTATAAGTACTTGCTCCAAAAATAATGCCTCTTACTTTCTGCATTCCTGTAAAGAGGGTAAATTTTCTAAAACACTAGTCCAAGTAAAAAAAAAGCACCAATGGAGGAAGTACTTTTTTCTTTTGCAATAAAAGCATCATTATCAGGAAAATCTGGTCTGCATAGTCTCTCCGTTGGTTAGATTCAAGGTGATCTGATCATAGGTACATGCTTTATTTCATAGGTCAACATCTGTGGTTTTTCAATCACCTTATTGTCATCATTGCAAAAATAGCTTCTGCGTAATGCATTGTTTGGTCTGCATAGATATTCTTCAAGTATTAGTAAATTTCAATGGCTCTACATTTTTCCATATGCTGGAATTCAGTGACACACCATTATTTTCATATCAGAAGGCCACTAAGCTGCTATTTTGATATCAGATGCCATAATGCTACATGGCCAAAAAACCACTATCAGTAACAAGGCAAAAAAATGTCATTGATAGGAAGATGCAACCACTACTGCAATAACATCAGCATTCATCTAACATAAAAAAAAAAGATGATATAATATATAACATTCTTTCAGAACTATCCTCTGCAGCATACACCGACAGCACCTCTGCAGAGGGGTAAGACCCTACCTCATGAGTGTCCTGGATATGACACTAAACAATCTGATGGTGAGGTTCCAATGATGCTGGGGCTTTGGGGAATGCAGAGCACCCCAAAATTGCCATTGCTTCCAGGTCCACTCAAGCCAGGCATGGTAACACCTGATAGGGCCCTATCTATGGGTTAAATAGAACTAATGGCATACTTATAAGATGAATTGTTTGACTAAACTGAATAGTTTGAAATAGAAATGTTATTGACAATTAAACTGTTCTTACATTTAAACTTATTTAAACTTAAACATAAATTATTTAAATTTAGCTTATGCTAAACTGAATTGTCTGAAATGGAACTGTTTTTTGACTATGAAAATGTATTTACATTAAACTGAATTGTTTAATGTAGAACTGTTATGACATTTAACTGTGTGTAAACAAAATGTGTACTTATACTAAGCTGAATTAGAACTGCTTGACTAAACTGAATAGTTTGAAAAAAAAATTTTTACAATTAAACTGTACTTAGATTTAAACTGTGTGCTTATGCTAAACTGAATTGTTTGAAATATGAACTGATTATTTACATAAAAATGGATTTGGCTTTAAATAACCTACAAAGGTTGATATGCCATAAAATCCAACCAACCTACTGGCCCATTAGTTCCCAGTAATAATTCATTGCCAGTATAGTTGTGACTATACGAGAAACCAATTCCTTGCTGAAAACTTGGTTTATCCACAAGTGATGCTATACTTATTGTGTCGTTTCTGTAGAAATGAATTGGAGATAAAACTTTTCGAATGCCTCTCATATTTGTATAATTTTTTTTTTGTTCATTCTGTTATTTTTTTGATTCGTGGATTACAATGGAACCAAAAAAAAGTACTCAAAGAATCGTTGGAGAAGTGAGGTTTTAAAATATTCCTGATTCAGTGCAATTCAGAGGACATCTTTTGGATAAAATTTAATATGTTGATTTTATTGTCTTTTCTGGTTGAATACAATGGGTTGATTACAATGCAATGAAAGAAAGAGGACACTTTGAAGAATTGATGGGGAAATGAAACTTTAAAACAAGACTGACTTATGGCGATTCATAGAACATTTTTGCAGGGCACAATTTGTTAATTTTATTTTTTGCTTTTCCTTTTATTTTTTGTTGCTTTTAATATTTCAACTCAAGTTTTTATCTTTCTTTATTATTTTTACTTTGTTGGTTGATATACTATATCAACCATTGTAGTGCATTCAATGATAAATCATACTGATGTACACACACACACACACACACACACACACACACATATATATATAGTAAATGTGATTTGTAAATATAGACGTACACACATACACACACATATATATATATATATATATATATATAGTAAATGTGATTTGTAAATATAGACGTACACACACACACACATATATATAGTAAATGTGATTTGTAAATATAGACGTACACACACACACACACACACACATATATAGTAAATATGATTTGTAAATATAGATGTACACACACACACACACATATATATATATATAGTAAATGTGATTTGTAAATATAGATGTACACACACACACACACACACACACACACACATATATATATATATATATATAGTAAATATGATTTGTAGATAAAATTTCAAAATAAGCCAAAGCTCATTTGTTTGCAAACGGTTAAATGGTTTCAAGTATTTCTTTCACACACAAATTGTTTCCAATATTGCTATGTAACACTAACAATTTCAATTTATATCATTTATTTGTTAGCACACAGTTAAATGGATATACATATATATATATATATATATATATATATATATATATATATATATATATATATATGATATTTGTCAGGAAATAATTAGTTGGTAATTTCATTTTCAAAAAATAAAAAGTAATTTCTTTGCACACAGTTAAATAGTTTCAAGTATTGCTATCTGACACTAATAATTCTGTTTAATATTTTGCACACAGAGAAGTGGTAACAAATATTTCTATTCAACACAAATAATTTTATTCTAAATTAGTCATTTGTTTGCACTCAGCAATGCTCAGAACCATTTAACTATGTAACACTAACAATTTAATTAAACATCAGTTACCTGTTTTCAGACAATTAAAGAGTCAAACAGTTCTATTTACCCTATTATTAGGACCTTATCAGGTACTATCACTCCAGATTATAGTGGACCTGAGAGTAATGTTAATGAAGGGGCACTCCATATTCCTAAAAGCTCTGGGAATGGAGCCTCACCATTACATGGTTTAATGTCATATCCAGAACACTTTTTTTGGTGGGAGGGTCTTACCCCTATGCTGAGATGCAGTCAGCATATTTTCTAGCCTCAGCTAACTGGGCAGTTTTTTTTCTTGTTTCCATCATAGCTAGTGAGGTCACATAAGTCTCTCTCTCTCTCTCTCTCTCACTCTCTCTCTCTCTCTATATATATATATAAAGACAAAAAAATTCAATTCTTTAGTGTCTGGCATTGAGCACTCAAGTTTAATACTCTTACCCCTTGGAATTTGTCCTCAGATTATGTGTGTGTATATACATATATATAATGAAATATCTTGTGATATAAAAAGCAACCAATGATTATTGGGTGAGTTATTTTCAGCCACAAATACAGATATATCTTCTTGGATTAACCAAATCTACCATTTCTCCTCACACACATATCTCTCTCTCATATATATATATATATATATATATATATATACGCACACACAGTATACTATATGTATTGAGAGTACTTAATATTGATGTTAGATCATATGTTGATTTAAGTTAGCTTGGTCTGTTGATTGCATTGGCAAGAAACTGACTGTTACCAAATGTTCTTCATTCTTGGCCTTTTATTTATATATATATATATATATATATATATATATATATATATATAAGTAGAGAGAGAGAGATAACAATTTATGTTAGAGTATCATAGATATATTAAAAGGCATTAAAGTTTTGTGAATATATTTATATATTTACACATATACACTGGCCCAATCGGCTAGGGCTGCAGAATACACCGACTGCATCTCTGCAGAATGGTAAGACTCCCTCCTTGGATATGATACTGAACAACTTGATGTTGAGGCTCCAGTAATACTGAGCTTTTGGGAAATGCAGGGTACCCTTTCATTGCCATCACCTGATTGGGTCCTATCATTGGGTCAAATGGAACAGTTTGTCATTTAAACTGTACTTATGTGAAACAGATTTGTTTGAAATAGAGCTATTTTATCCTTTAACTGTGTATATCCAGGACACTTGTCATTGAGGGTCTTACCCCTCTGCAGAGATGCAATTGGTGTATTCCACAGCCCCAGCAAATTTAAGAGAAGTTGATCAGTGGTAACATTAATAAGTAAGTAGTAATTTGGCGACTTGTAGTCAAGGGCGATTCGGGCTACTACACCGAGGTGTAGGGGAGGGTGCTACTCCTTTCCCTGGATTGCTCCAATTTACCCTTGATACGTGCCTTATAATGCTGAGTGTTAAGCAAGGAGGTATCAAGTACCATTTTTTTTAAGTCTTTGGTATGACTCGACCTGGGATTGAACCCCGGTCTCCCGGTCCATTGGCAAACACTCAAAGCTGAAACCCTACCTATGTACACAGGCAATACTGAAATTCAATCCTGATACTTAATAATTAGTTATGTTACAGTGTAAATTCGTTTTCATTTGGGTGAATTGAATACCTATTGTGATGTGATGGTTAGCATGACTTTGAGTTGGAGGTGCCCGTGGTGTAATGGTTATTGTCATAGGAAATGGACATGGCAACACAAGTTCAAATTCTGGACGAAGACTGATTGCATTTCATATAGCACTAATACCCTTGGGAAAGGTATGAATCCAATTATTCTCCCTCCAGCTATGGCTAAATAGTAGGACAGACTGGGTTCTTCAGCCTTGGTGAGGCAACTAGTCTAGGAGAAGGAAAACTCTGAATTCAAACCTGTTAAACCCCGCTTAAAAATTGACCTTCTGTCATATCCTGCCCGAGCGGAGGGGTTGGTAAATATGGTTAGCATAACTTTGATTGTAGACAAATGAGATCAGTGCTCACTGAGTGCTCCATTTTATGGCCTTGAGAAAAACTAGGGAAACTTAATAATCCTTACTTTGAATTTGACTCCTCCTGTGGTGTAATGGTTGTCAAGGCTTAAATAGTAGATAAGCAAGTTTAGATCTCCCTTGGAGCCCCATTCTTCTGGCCTTGTACTAAACTGGGCAAAGCTTTTTAAATAACTACTTGAATGAACACAAGTTCTAATGTGTTTGTTGAATGAATTCTACTGAAAATATCAAGGGTTCAGTAAACAGCTACTTAAATGATAAAAGCAACCAAAATAGATCAGCAACTTAGCACAAAGTGATTTGATCAAATACTTACCTAACACTATGATTTATAATTAGCTTGAAATGAAATAATGTTGAACCTTCAGGTCAGTGTTTGAAAACAGATTACTCACTTAAAAGCTGATCAGTTTTCAATAAATATTTGCACAAACATGACAATGTATTTGTGCAAAAGTACGAACAATTGATCAGAACAGACAAAAAATGTTTTCGAGCGTTTTAAGCTTAATTTTTTTTTTTAATCAAGTAAATTGAAAAAAAAAAAAAACAATTAAATGAAGAAATGACTTTACTGCAGGTAAAAGTACATTTTTTCCAGAATTAAAAATAAAGATATCTTTTTTATTCCTTTGTTTCTTATTCTCACTTTTTTACTTCTTTAACAAAAAAGTGTTGATTAATAACCATTTTTCAACATCAGTTCCTTATCTCTAAACCTTCTAGAATATCTATATTAATAATTGGGACATGGCTGTTTACATTTCACATGGTGCTAATACCCTAGGGAAAGGTATAAATACAACGATTCCCCTCCTAGCTATGAGCAAATATTAGGTCAGACTGGGCTATTTAACCTTGGTATAGCAACCATTCTAGAAAGAAAACTCTGAATTAAATTCTTTCAAAGTCTGCTTAAAAAAATGTACTTAGTGTTGCATCATACTCATACAAAGGAGTTGGTAAATATATGTATTAATAATTGGGAAGAGGTTTTCCTCTTCAGACAGCTAAACAACTTGAATTAGGTTGATTCATAGATTGATCTTAACAGCTTATGTTTTGTCAAAAGGTTAGGGAATTGCATTCGTTGTCTGATGATCGTTCAGAAAGTTCTATGCTTCACCCAGAAAGAAGAGTAGATCTGAACATTTCATTTGTGGAAGCAAATTACCACCTCTTATAAAACAAGAAAAACCAATTCGTATTCGTCTTCTTTCAAGGTGAGGCCTAGAACTTTTGGAATTATGCTTGTACATTTATTTTTATGTAGTTAAGGGTTGTTTGTTTTGTTTTTGTTTTTTTAGTTTTTTGCACAAATATTCCTAATTGGAATGACTTGAACACAATTTGATGATTTTGAAGTATTTCTATCAAACACTATTTTTTATACAAATCACCTTCAGTTACGTGATATCAGGTCTTCCCAATAGGAATAGCAGTTTTAAAGTATTTCTATCATATACTATTCTTAATACAAATCTCCTTCAGTTACGTGATATCAGGTCTTCCCAATAGGAATAGCAGTTTTAAAGTATTTCTATCATATACTATTCTTAATACAAATCTCCTTCAGTTACGTGATATCAGGTCTTCCCAATAGGAATAGCAGTTTTAAAGTATTTCTATCATGTACTATTCTTAATACAAATCTCCTTCAGTTACGTGATATCAGGTCTTCCCAATAGGAATAGCAGTTTTAAAGTATTTCTATCATATACTATTCTTAATACAAATCTCCTTCAGTTACGTGATATCAGGTCTTCCCAATAGGAATAGCAGTTTTAAAGTATTTCTATCATATACTATTCTTAATACAAATCTCCTTCAGTTACGTGATATCAGGTCTTCCCAATAGGAATAGCAGTTTTAAAGTATTTCTATCATATACTATTCTTAATACAAATCTCCTTCAGTTACGTGATATCAGGTCTTCCCAATAGGAATAGCAGTTTTAAAGTATTTCTATCATATACTATTCTTAATACAAATCTCCTTCAGTTACGTGATATCAGGTCTTCCCAATAGGAATAGCCATTTTAATGATTTAAAGTATTTCTATCAAACACTAAGTGGTTTTGAGTGGTTTTTCCTATTTGATAATGGTAATTTTCGTTTGATCATTTCAAATAACTGATAATAATCCTGTGTAAACAATTATAACTTCAAGTAACTTATCTTAATACAAATCATCTTTAGTTAAGTGGTATCAAGTATTCCTGTTTAATATAAGGGAATTGCATTTATTATTCATAAATTTATTTAAATTTTCATCTAACTGTTACTAAAGGGGTTTTTGCACACAGTTATATGATGGCAAGTTTCCCAATCAAATACAAATAATTTAGACAGTTTTCAAGTATTCATAATACTAAGAATTATTCAATTTCAAGGGTTGGGTTCTTTGTTTAATGGCATATCAACTCTTTTTAGGTTATTTAATGCCAAAGCTATTCTTCTAGAAGAACAGTAGTGGTACTATTTAACCTATAGCTGGGAGGATAAGGGGGTTCATACCTTTCCCAAGGGTATTTGTCCGAATGTGAACATAATAGCGTGACTGGAGTACGAACTTGCGTACTACGATTCCGCAGTCCATCGCTTTAACCATTACACCACGAGGACACCCCCATTTAATTTCAAGCAATTATTTTTATCTAATGATAATCATTTGTTTGCGCACAGTTAAATGGCTTCAATTAACTCATGATAATTCTTAGTAAACAACTGAAGAATTATTTAATCTGCAATTCTTTCGATTATTGGGATATATAAGTTCACTGACTATAGTTAAGGCCAACCTGAAGGCTTCATTTTCAATAGCTACTTCACTGAGTGTAGGGGAGAGTGCTACTCCTTTCCCTGGATTCTTCCACTTACTCTTGATGCATACCTTATAATGCTGAGTGTTAAGCAATTGAATTCATGCTAAACTGAATTGTTTAAAATAGAACTGTTTATGTATAAAAATGGATTTGGCATTAAATAATCTACAATCGTTGATATGCCATAAAATCAAATGCAACCAACCAACTAAACAACATCTGATGGTGAGACTCCAGTTCTGGAGCTTTGGAAAAGGTGAAGTACCTCTTCATTGCCATCGCTTCCAGGTCCACTCTGGCCAAGAGGGAGAGCACCTGAAAGGGTCGTATCTATGGGTCAAATAGTACTGTTAGACATTTAAACTGAGTGTAAACAAATGACTGATGTATAATTGAATAGTTTGAAAAAGAACCTTTTTGATCATTTAATTGTGTGTTAACAAAAGACTGATATATAATTGGATTGTTAGTGATACTGCACAATACTTGGAAACATTTCATTTGAATGACTTATGCTCTACTGAACTGTTTTGAAACAGAACTGTTCGATCATTTAACAGTGTGTATCGACAAAATGTGTTTACAAATCATATATTTAATATATATGTAAAAACAGAATTTGGCATTAAATAACCAAAAATGTTTGATACACCATAAAACAAAACCAAATCCACTCTGACCCAGTGTGGTAGTATCTGTTGCGGTTGCTATCTCTGGTTCAAATAGAACTATTTAATCATTTACTACATTTGAAACTATTTAACAGTGAGCAAAGGATTAAGATTGAATCATTAGTTTTGGAAAGTAATGTTTGAAAGCATTTAACTGAGTAAAAATAGAATGATTAGTATTTGATTGCAATATTTGAAATGATTTAACTGGATGCATAAAGATTTTTACCAACAAACTATTCCTTTACAAATTATATTTTTGCCCAGTCAGCTGGGGCTATAGAATACACCGACTGCACCTCTGCAGAGGGTAAGACCCCCCCACCACCAATGAGTGTCGTGGATATGACATTAAACAATCTGTCGGTGCGGTTCCACTAAGGCTACAGCTTTGGGGAATGCGGAGTACCCCTTTATCGCCATTGCTCCCAGGTTCACTCTGGTCCAGAGTGGTAGCACCTGATAAGGGTCCTATCTTTAGGTGAAATAGAATTAAACCATGCTTTCTTCTCTATGCTGATTTTTGCTTTTAAACTGCATATTTATGCTGAACTGAATTGTTTGAAATAGAACTATTTTCATAAAAATGGATTTGGCGTTAAATAACCTACAAAGGTTGATATGTCATAAAACCCAAACAACCAACCAACCAACAAATAATATTTAATATATATGTATAAATAGGATTTGTCATTAAATCACCCAGAAAAATTGGTATGCCTTAAAACACAATTGACCATTTGTATGTTTCTCTTTATCAGTCATTTAACATGAACAGGGTTCTTGTAATGTCCAGTATTTGGTTATGAAGTTTATGTGGGAGACAGTGGAAGATAATGAGCAAGTCTAAATTACACATAATTCTCTTTAATAATGTCAGTTTGACAGAGTAATAGTTTGGAAGTAATCATATAATTTCTTAAAGAGACATAATGCATTAACTTCACCAACCATTGGTTCTTTTTCGGCTTATTATTTGGGATTATCTCCCTTTGTTTATTTTGATTTAGTATTTTGCCATTTTGTAATTTGTAGGTGACTGGCAAGATGATTTTTCATTGTTATATCATTGCAAATCTTTTCTTGAATCCACTGTTAAATCGACTGTACACATTTTTTTTTTGACTCTTTCATGTTTTTCTTTAAAGATTCTTCCTTTCCAATTATTCTGCTCTATTTTGCTGGATCAGATTTTTGTCATTATTCAGTGAATCTCTTTCTCTCATTTTTTTTTTTTTTTTTTTTTTTTTTTACTTCTTTTCTCTACACTCTCTTTCTGTTTTTCCTTTTCACTACTCCCTCTTTCTCTTTCATTCTTTTCACAACACTCTCTTGGTTTTTTTCTTTTCACTACACTCTTTGCTATTTTTTTCTTTTCACTACTCTCTCTTTCTGTTTTTCCTTTCCACTACTCTCTCTTTCTGTTTTTCCTTTCCACCACTCCCTCTTTCTGTTTTTCCTTTCCACTACTCTCTCTTTCTGTTTTTCTTTTCCACTACTCCCTCTTTCTGTTTTTCCTTTCCACTACTTTCTCTTTCTGTTTTTCCTTTCCACTACTCCCTCTTTCTGTTTTTCCTTTCCACTACTCCCTCTTTCTGTTTTTCCTTTCCACTACTCTCTCTTTCTGTTTTTCCTTTCCACTCTCCCTCTTTCTGTTTTTCCTTTCCACTACTCCCTCTTTCTGTTTTTCCTTTCCACTAATCCCTCTTTCTGTTTTTCCTTTTCACTACTCCCTCTTTCTGTTTTTCCTTTCCACTACTCTCTCTTTCTGTTTTTCCTTTCCACTACTCCCTCTTTCTGTTTTTCCTTTCCACTACTCCCTCTTTCTGTATTTCCTTTTCACTACTCTCTCTTTCTGTTTTTCCTTTCCACTACTTTCTCTTTCTGTTTTTCCTTTCCACTACTCCCTCTTTCTGTTTTTCCTTTTCACTACTCTCTCTTTCTGTTTTTCCTTTCCACTACTCCCTCTTTCTGTTTTTCCTTTCCACTACTTTCTCTTTCTGTTTTTCCTTTCCACTACTTTCTCTTTCTGTTTTTCCTTTCCACTACTCCCTCTTTCTGTTTTTCCTTTCCACTACTTTCTCTTTCTGTTTTTCCTTTTCACTACTCTCTCTTTCTGTTTTTCCTTTCCACTACTCCCTCTTTCTGTTTTTCCTTTCCACTACTCTCTCTTTCTGTTTTTCCTTTCCACTACTCTCTCTTTCTGTTTTTCCTTTCCACTACTCTCTCTTTCTGTTTTTCCTTTTCACCACTCCCTCTTTCTGTTTTTCCTTTCCACTACTCCCTCTTTCTGTTTTTCCTTTTCACTACTCTCTCTTTCTGTTTTTCCTTTCCACTACTTTCTCTTTCTGTTTTTCCTTTCCACTACTCCCTCTTTCTGTTTTTCCTTTTCACTACTCCCTCTTTCTGTTTTTCCTTTCCACTACTCTCTCTTTCTGTTTTTCCTTTTCACTACTCCCTCTTTCTGTTTTTCCTTTCCACTACTTTCTCTTTCTGTTTTTCCTTTCCACTACTCCCTCTTTCTGTTTTTCCTTTTCACTACTCCCTCTTTCTGTTTTTCCTTTTCACTACTTTCTCTTTCTGTTTTTTCTTTCCACTACTCTCTCTTTCTGTTTTTCCTTTCCACTACTCTCTCATTCTGTTTTTCCTTTCCACTACTCTCTCTTTCTGTTTATCCTTTCCACTACTTTCTCTTTCTGTTTTTCCTTTTCACTACTCTCTCTCTCTGTTTTTCCTTTTCACTACTCCCTCTTTCTGTTTTTCCTTTTCACTACTCTCTCTTTCTGTTTTTCCTTTTCACTACTCCCTCTTTCTGTTTTTCCTTTTCACTACTCTCTCTCTCTCTCTTTTTTTTTTTCACTACACTCTCTACATTTTTTTCCTTTTCTTTTTTGTTTTTTAGCTTCTTTTCTTTATACACTCTTTTTGGTGCGGGGGGGGGCGGCTTTTCACTACACTCTCTTTCTCTGTTTTTTTTATCTATACCCTCTTTGTTTTGTTTTGTTTTTTTCTTCTTTTCACTACACTCTTTTTTTTTTATTTGCTTCTTTTCCTTACACTCTCTTTCTCTGTCCATCTACATCTCTCTTTCTCAGTCAAGTATTCTATTTACTTGATCCTTTTTAGAACTTTCCTCTCTTCTGAGTTTTCCACTCTTAGTCTCTTTCATTGCACTTTGTTTTCTTGATTTCTCTGTTCCTATTCATTTGGTTTCACAATATGTTCAAATTTCCTCTCTTGGTTCTTGTTATTTCTCTCTATCATAGAGTCCTTATTCTTTGTTTCTATTTTTTCTATCTCTCTTTCTCTCTCTCTCTCCACTCATTTTCTTTCTTTGTCTTTATTCTCTGAATCTATGTTTTCATGTACTATATTAGTGTTTTCATTCCTCTCAGTTTTTTTCTTTATCTGTTCTCATTCTTATTCTCTCCCTCCCCTAACTTTGTCTCTCCTTTCCTTTTCAGTATTTTATATCTCTCTCCCTCTATTTTCCTTATCTATCTCTGTTTCCTTCTCTCTGTCCTTGTTTCTTCCCTCTTGATCTCTTTCTCTTTTTCCCTCTCTTCTCAATTTTTTGTCAATTTTATCTCAAATTTCATCCTTAACAAGGAAAGGCAGAAATTGGTTAACCTTTTCTCCGGCAAATAGCTGGTAGTAAAATTCAAAAAAGAAGTCAAACGATTTAAGATGGGAAAGAAATGTGCTTTTCCATACTTCCAGTTTCTCAAAGAATGCAGTTTCAACTTTACTATCATGTTTTTACATTTGTTGTACCCCAATTAACTATCCAGAAAACTGCCAATTAACAGTAGATAAATTGGTTTTGTGCTTCGAGTTATCCAACTGTTTGGCAGCTATTGCATTTTTAGCAGTAAAGTTCTTTATTTGAAAAACCAGCATTCTTTGCAAATGGCTGCTATCAAGATAAAATGGTTGCCCTATTAATATCACTACTCCTCAACAAAGGTTGCATCTACCAAATAGTATCCACTATTGCCTGACTTAAAAGCAAACAACATTACTGTATTCAACTTTACTACCATGTTGGTTGGGATTAGAATATGCTGGATATATCTCCTGCACAAGGTCAAGGCCTCCCCAAAAAGAGGGTTTCTAGAGTATGACATTAAATGGAGTCTGTTTTTAAATCTCCATATCTGGAGATCTAGGATGTTTGAAGTGTCCCTTCATTGCCATTGCTCCCAATTTCACTCTGAGCCAGAATGGTAGTATCTATGAGAGATATATCTATGGTTAAAAAAGATTGGTTCAAAACTTATTTGGATTCAATTGGAATATTTGATTACATATAACTGCAAATTATTTGCATTAAGAATAGTTACTTGAAGCTGTAATTGTTTACCAAGGATTATTATTAGTTACTTGAAACTACATAACTGTGTGCAAACAAATGAATATCATGGAATAGAAATAACTTCTGGAAACCACATAATCATTAGCGTTAGATAAGAATACTTGAAACGATAGGACTGCATGCAAATTATTTGTATTAAATCTGAGTATTCAATATTATATAACAGCAAAACATTCTTAGAAAGCAAACGTACAAAAATATAGATGTACAAGCAACACTATTCCTTAACCTCTAGATTTAAAACGACTTGAGATGGTTTGATATGCTGCTGAAATAAAGCAATCTTAGTTAAAAATTTCCCTGTCTGATCATTAGATTGGGCGTTATTTGTCGAAATTTCGGAGATGAAACTTGATAATTATTATCACTTAGAATATTCTGACTATTGTCTTCCTCGTCATTTTTATACTCATAACGTTTTGGCCGATATATCCTTCAGCCTATCCAGGTGTTTCATGTTGAACTCAGAAGCCCACACAAAATCTCAAATTGAACCCTTTATTTAATCCATGGAAGTAGAGATAGATAATGCAATGGATATAGGTGTTTAGTTGAAGAGTGCTTCTCATTGAAATTATCAGGAGGTTGCAGGTTCAATCCCAACAATAGGTAAATAACAAGGAATACTCATACCCAGTGATTAAAACAATCTTCCCTTGTGGCTTTTATTTAAGAGTTCAGTTTGAGGTTCTCCAGTTGAATATGAAACACCCGAAGAAGACCAAAGGTTATATCAGCCAAAACATTATGAGTGTAACAATGAAAATGAAGACAATTGTCCGAATATTTTAAGAGATGAAAATTAGATTGAGTAGATGGGATATATATATCATTTAACATATTCCATAATTTCTGATTGAAAAACCTTGTTATAATTGTCATAGCATTTTTGAAGTATATTTAACCATCAGCATTTATATACTCACATGAACGTCTCAGGGCAGGGGACTTTTGGAGGCCCTCTGCACATAAGTCATCATCATAAGAAACATAATTAGTAACCAAAGTTGAAATTATGGACAAGGCTGTAGGCATTCCCTTGTGTTCTAAAGCACCCGGGAAAAATATTAAAGCCATTTGTTCCTCCCCCCCCCCCCACCAGCTAAGGGTAGATTGGGTTCTTTAGTCTAGGTAAAGCAACCAGTCTAGGAGAAAGGGAACATAGAATACAAACCATCAATATTTTGCTTAAATAATGACTTTGTTTCACGTCTAGTTATGTTGGAGGGTGTGGGTAAGTACATACTTCAAATGTTCCACATTTTAATTTTGCCTGAGGCACCATGAACCCTTGAGCCAGCGCTGTCTCTTCTCTTCTCTATTTTCAAACAGTTTCACTTAGATCTCTTCTCTTTTTTCTCTTTATTTTCCACCCCGACTTAACTTTCTGTTTTCTCTTTTATTTCCCTCAATCATTTTATCCTACTTTTATCATAGATTGTTTCTTACTTTTCTTTTTAGCTTCTTTTGCTTTTTTTTTTGCTTTTTTTTTGCTTCATTCATCTTTTTCTTTCTTTTTAATTATCTCCTTCACTGTTTTCTCTAAATACTTTCTCTAAGCCTCGCTGTTCAACCAATACTAATTTCTCCTTTTGCCACAATTCGTTTTTCTTTTCTCTTCTCTGTCTGTTCTGTTCACACCTCAATTTTTTTTTTTTTTTTTGGGCTTATTTGTTTAATGGCATATCAACTTCTTGTGAGTAATTTTATGCTAAAATTTGATTTATTTGTAAATATTTGATCATAATCAGAAATATCAAATTAGTGTTAGATTACATTTTTTTATTTGCATTTTTATATTTGTCAATAAAAATTTGTTTCCTTCTGTCAACTTCTTCATTTAACCTCTCAATGCATGTTTCCCCTCATCAATTGTCACTCACTATACACATTTCTATGTTTTATGTGGCTGTTGAACTAGTCAGACATCTTCCTATAATCAAGAACTCAATGACCACATCTCTGCACAGGTGTAAAAACACCTTCCCCTGACAATAAGTGTCCTGGATAGGACACTAAACCATCAGATGGTGAGGCTTTAGTTCTGGAGCATTGGAGAATGGAGAGTACCTCTTCATTACCATCACTGTCTGGTCTACTCTAATCTCAAGTGAGAGTAATTGTTAGGGTCCCATCAATAGGGCAAACCGAACCATTTGATAATTTCACTGTTCATTCAAATAGTTGGTGTTACATAGCAATACTTGGAACCGTTGAACTGCGTGCAAACTGATTCGGTATAATTCCATTCAACATAAATGTTGAATAGCAATACTTGAAACCCTTTGACTGGGTGCAAAAATTGAATGATAAGAATTACATAGCAATATTTGGAATAATCTGTTTGCAAATTAATGGTGTTCATTAGAATTATTAATGTTAAATAGCAGTACTTGAAACCATTTCAAACAAATGATTAATATTCAATAGAGTTAATGAGCTTATATAGCAATACTTGAAATAATCTATGACGGTTGATATGCCATTAAACAAAGAAACCAAGCAACAATGAATAAGTAGCTGGGTAGAATTTTCTCTTTAATCTTTGTATGGCAACCGGTCTGAGAGATGGAAAATATCTGATATCAAACAGGACCTGGAGAGGGATGGGTTTCACATGGCTATTTGTGCTGAAGACAGGCTACGAGAGTTGGGTTCTCATCAGCAAAACCAGGTTAAAGGGTCTTTTTTTCTTTTCTTTTTTCTGTCTCTTATTGTCAAGTCATGCTGAGAGAAACAGTTCCCATCAGATCACCGAAGATAAGCAGCGATGAGTCTGTTCATGTCTGAGTGAGTGACCACTTAAGAACAGCAGGTGCTGTAAAACAAGAAGAGGCTTGTGTGCCAGACGAAACCAAGCTTGATAAATCGTAACAGTGTGTATGTGTGTTGATTTATGCCAGGTTGAGGCATAAACTAAATGGTTTAAGACCTCGCTGAACTACAAGGGCCTCCAAAACTGTTGATCACATGAAACCTGGCGTCTTCATTAACACGAGGTTACCAAGGTCTTTATAGCTTATGGCTTCACTGATCTAAACCCACCATTGATTTCCCCCACTATATATGCAGGGATAAAATTTACCTTATGTAGAAAGAAGTTACTTGTTCTTGAAACAGGAAGTGATAAAAGTTATCTTTACTTTTATATATTTTTTTCTTTTGGCAGAGATATTCATTGTTTCATCCTCCTTTCGTCATGGACAATCGAAGAAAGCAGACGCATTTTTTCTCTCCGCCTAAAAAGGTTGAGGTTTCCTATCTCTTATTTCGGTTAAGAACAAGTCAGTTAATTAACATGAAGTGACTTGATGGATACTTGTTCAGAATGCCCTGCTGAGTAAATATCGGTGGTAATGTACAAGAAAAAAATCACATAGGCATATAGTACTTATATTCGCCGTCCAGATAAGAGTAATTTTCAGTTAAGTTGAGAAACTTCAATGACAGAATGTATCGTTGTTGCAACGTGATTATGTCACCATCCAAGAATCATTGGTGAAAGTTAATTTGCTGACAAGAGAATAAATCTCACACTGAGTACAGATATTATACTCTGATCCAAGGCAGAAGTGCCGTTATTTATCCTACGCCCACCAGCGTACGAATATGGCACAAGGCCGTTTTTAAGGTGGGTCCTATCGCAGGGCCGAAGCCCAACGCGGCAGGCAGATCCAAGGCAGAAGTGCCAGTCTGTATAAAATTAATTCTGTCGTTTTTTTCTGTGTTAACTCTTTGTGTTCACACAAAACCTTCATGCACATGTAATTTTACATAGACATAGGTAGTCGAAAGAGTTTTGAATAAACACATATCTTACTTCGTTTTGTATTTTCTTCCTTGTTTAGTTTACGCATAGATAAGTTGTTCAGCTACACACAAAATTGTCTTTGACTTCATTGCTGGGAGGAATCTGTGTATCTAGTTTCCCACTCTTTCTCAACTTTGATGTTTCTAGTTTTATCGCACTCCAAAACCGGCGGCAACAAAATCTCATATAAAATGTGACACATTTACTAACAACATTTTTACTTTAATAACTGTGAAAGATGTTATACACAAATAAGCATATATAGCAAGAATGTTATTGGTCTGTATTTAAAAAGATATAAAAATAATTCTTTTTCTACCAATAAGTGAATTTTTCAAAAATTGTAAGGCTATTTTATAGAGATGGTTATATTTAGAGAAGTCAAAATGTTCTTGGAAAATGATGGAGAGATTTTAACAGCATGGCAATCCGTCTAGCGGTATTTTATACGTACAAGTTAGCGCATTGCCTTCACTGTAAATTTATATTCACATTTTCTGTGTAATATTTTTGTTGGTTGGTTGATTGAGTTTTTTTGTCATATCAACCTTAGTAGTTTATTTAATTCCAAATCTATCTTATACAAATGGTCAGTTCTATTTCAAACCATTAAGTTTAGCATAAGTATACAGTTTAATTGTCAAAATCATTTCTATTTCAAGCTATTGATTTTAGTCTAACAGTTCTAATTCAAACAATTAAATTTAGCGTAAGTACAGTTTCAGTGTCAAAAACATCATCGCATTTTTATATAGTCAAGAAAATTGGACACTATTAACAATGATAATAATACAAAAACTGGCAAGGCAAAAATAAAATAAAATAAGAGGGGGAGAGATCCATGATTTAACATTCAAAGTAATTTATTATGACAAAAGGAATGTCACACCTGTTAGTTTCAAAGGTTTCCCAATGCAAATATGACAAGTAACTCATAAATACAAAAAAAGAAATAAAAAAAAATTATTAAAATATCTTTCACTTACTGCGACACTCACAAAACAGGGAAAGAATCTCCTACTTCTTCCCTCCAGCAAAACAAAAGTGCACACGTGTATCGTTTTTTTTTTCTAAGAGGCTAAGTCCCTAAAAGTGTCCTATTTTTCATTTTTTTTTTTTTTTAGCGACTAAGTCCCTAAAAATGTTTTGATTTTTCTTTTAATAAAAAGCTACTCTTTCTTTCTTCTGCGAGAAATCTCTCTAATAATGTTCTTTTTTCTTTTTCTTTTTCGGTCTTCTTCCCTCTCGATAGAGTAAGTAATGGTGTCTGAGAATTGTGTACTTGTCGGAGTTGACTGAAGTTGTTCGTTCTTTTTCTTAGAGAAAAAATTCCTATAAAATATAAGTTTATGTTGTAGAAAACAACTTTATTCGGCTTCTTTCTTTCTTTCTTTCTTTTCTCTTTTTGTCTTGAGCTGTCGAAACCTATTTTCTTCGGTTTCTTTCTTTTATCTTCTTTTTAGCTTGTGCTAACTTCGAATTTCGTTCCGGAATTCTGAATGTAATACAAAATCCTTCAGGTGGATTTAAATTCTTCTTATTTCTTTTCTTTTTGACTTTCAAGCCTTCTTTGAATTCTCTTCTGGAATTATAAATGAAACACTAAAACCTTCAAGTGGACTTAATTCTTTTTACTCATCTCCATTTGAGTTGAAGAGTAAAAACACGGCCTAATTCCAAGGGCTCCTGTTTCTAACTGACTATGATTGATTTCGGTGAGTAACACCTGGGGCAACAGTACCCCACCTCCAAAGATTCCAACCAATCAGATCAAAGCTTCACTGCCACACATAGATTTTCACCAAAACAAAAGTTTACCTGCTGTAAAAGGAAGACAATACTAAATAGGCCCTGAATTGACACCGAAAGGTTCGTGCTCCATTTAATAAACCCATTCACCGATAAAATTTTCTCACTATATTTCTATTTCAAACAATTCAGTTTGGTATAAGTACACGGTTTAGACGCCAAGACAGTTCTATTTCAAGCAGTTCATTTTAGCATAAGCACACAGTTTAGTTCCATTTGACCCATAGATGGGGTACTACCACTTCGGGCCACAGTGGACCTGGGAGCGATGGCAATGAAGGGGTGTTCCGCATTCCTTAAAGCTCTAGCATTACAGGAACGTCATCATCTGATTGTTTCGTCATATCCAGGAGACTTGTTGCGGGGTTCTTATCCCTCTGCAGAGGTGCAGTCGGTGTCCTGTACATGTCATTAAACCATCTGATGGCGAGACTCCCTTCATTGCCATTGCTTCCAGGTACACTCTGATCCGGAGAGGCAGCACTTGATAGGGTCCTATCTATGTGTCAAATAGAACTGTTTGACTATTTAAACTGAGTGCAAATAAGTGACTGATGTTTAGTTGAATTGTGAGCGACAAATAGCAATACTTGGAACCATATAACTTTCTTGACTCATGCTGAATTGTCGGAAATAGAACTGTTTAATCATTTGCCTGTGTGTAAACAAAAGACTGATGTTTGAGTTGTTTGTTATACATAGCAATACTCGGAGCCATTTAACTGCGTGGAAAAAATGAGCTCAGACTCGTTTAAAAATGTTATCAACAAAATGTGTTAACAAATGATATATATTTGATATACATATATAAACAGGATTTGGCATTAGATAACCTGCGATGGTTGATATACCATAAAGCCAAACAAAATATATATGATTTCAAGTATTCCTATCTAATACTAATAATTATGATTTAGATCATTTTTGTTTAATATATGATTTGTTTGAAATACATTTGGTTTTAAGTAACAAATAATAATCATCGTCCTGTCGGTGAAAGTAAGAATAAGTTAACTCTATTCCCAGCGGAGAGGTAGAACCCCTTCCCAAAAACTGGATATTATACGAAACTATATCTGATGACACTTATTCAATAGATCCGGGAAGTGTGCAATATCCCTTCTTTGCCATTACTAAAAGTTGTGTATGTTAGGGTCCCATATACGGATCAAATAGACCTGTTTAAAATTCTATTCGATAGGACCGTGTGTGCCAAAAAAAATACACAAAAAATGTAAATATGTACGTACAATGAACATGATTCCCAAACTTCAAAGCATAAAATAACCCTAATCGGGTTGAAATGCCGTTAAAATCATCAATCAGTTAATCAATGATAAAATAACAGTAATCTCTAGTAAGCGATTACGGCTTCAAGTAAGTATTCTTAATACGAATAATTTATAGCTATATGAAATCAAGTGTTGCAATCGAATACGAATATATTTCAAATCGATCTATTTAACTGAAAGATGTACCCTGATAAGTATTTCCACTCTGGGTCAGAGTTTACTTGGAAATAATAGCAATTAAGGACTACTTAACCCCCACCCTCCCAGATTTCAGAACTGTAGTCAAACCATCAAATGTAGTTGAGTGTCATACGCAGGGCACCTCCATTAGAGAAGCCTTGCCCCACTGCTAGGGATTGAGTCAGACGACAGCGTTAATGCATGAGTTATTAACTATCATTCATTTAAAAAAAACCTGAAACTTTTGCTCATATCTAACTTATCTAAGTCGTCCTTCAGTTAAATAACAACAAATTGGTGAAGGGTGATAATGGTAGCTTTAGGTAAAGTGCATTATGGGAAAAAGTCTTTTATTATTTATAATTAGCTCACTTGGGTTTAACTGTAAAAATTGTAAAAACAAAAAAAAAAAAAATTCTATGCTTCGTATGGAAAGGAAGAAATAATAATAATATTTTTAAAAAATCAAAGTAAGTTCAGGGGGTGGGGAAAAAAGAGAGACGGAAATCTTCAAAATTTAATTCTGAAAGCGGTGATTTTTTTTTTTTTTTTTTTTTTTTGCTGTCATCTCTTGAAAGGTTGGAAATGATATGCAAGGAAATAATTCGTTGTTTTATCCTCTTGTTAATTCTACCGGAGTGAATGTTTTTAAAAAAAAAGAAAAAAAAGAAAAAAAGAGGAACACATGGATACGTGAGGAAAAAAATTAATAGAATGAAAAAGAATTGTCTACCTTCATTAATGCACAAATGCACCGACGATCTTTTGTTCATACATACATTACATATATAAAAATACCTCCCAACATATAGCATCATTATTTTACGTTTATTTTGGTATTCTCATTAGCTGCTCTATCTGTCCTCGCATAATACCCGTAAAAGATGACGGGGTCAAGTAGGTCTGGATCGGCACTTCCGTCTAATTTTAAGAGTATTAGATTACGATATCAGATCAGAGTGTTGTATCTGTGTGCTCTACCGTAAATGAAAATGTCGATCCCTGGGTCTCTCCGTCGGAATAAAAAGTAAGTTTTTGATCACCAACATTTAATCAAATAATCACCCACCCTGATTCCCCATTCTCATATCAGGGTACAGCATTTGTGAGCTCTTTCTTGAATTAGTGTAGAATATGTGAGCACTGTCTTAAATCAGTGTATAAACTATAAGCGCACTTTCTAATCAGAGTGTAGAACCTGAATCCTCTGTCTCGGGTTTAAATTGTCGTTCCTTGGGTCTCTATATCGGAACTCTTTACTTCGGCCCTTAGTTATTCAAGACGAACAGTTGGCGAGGGCAGATATAATCAATTGACCTTCGCTCCTGAATGATTAAATCTGAACCGTGTTCGACAAAAATTGTTCTCATGGAAAACAAACACCAAACCCTTTTTAACTTAAGGATGATAGAAGGCGGTGATTGAGGTAAATCATATCGCGAGAATCAGTTAATGAAAATTATTTCTATCTATATATTAATATACATGAAATCACATTGAAGAAATCTAGATTTAGCATTAAATAGCCCTCGTGGGTTGATATGCCATTAAACAAACTAACAACCAACATCTTCGAAACAATGTTACCCCGCATTGAATCAAAGTGTTACTACCTAATCCGCACCCCAGCCTCAGATCAGAGTGCAGCATCTCTGCTCGCTTGCTCGCTCTCTCTCTCTCTCTCTCTCTCTCTCTCTCTCTCTCTCATCTGTGTGATATCTGTGTGCTCTGCTTTGGCTATGCGCTCTGTCTTGAATTATTCTATTATCTGTGCGCGCTGCCTGCGATTAAAATGTCTCTCTTAGGCCCAATTATTAAAAAAAAATGTAACCTCCTGGCTTTCTGCCTTTGACTAGAGTGTAGCTTTGCCGCCTTCGTGCTGAGATTAAAATAGAGTATCAGTTCCTCTTCAGGCTGGATAGGAGGTAAGATTTGTCCTGAGAATTCCAATCTCGCAGCACCATCTCTTCACTTCCCTATAAGGGATCGATTGGTATAATCTTAGAATTTAAAAAAAAACACTCATGCATATATTGATCATACAACTACATCTTCATGAAGGAAAATTAGTTTACAAATAGCAGCAGACAATTTTTTTTCAATCAGTCACAATCTTGTTTTGCTTTTAATCAATTTTATTGATATTTTCTAATAAGTATAAAACTGAAAATATTCACCAAAAATAAAGCTCAACACCATCGTGTTGTTAACTGATTAGCAAAAATGAACAGGTTAAATTTACCATGAATTGGTCATTTTGGTTCTATAAAATTCTTTGTTCTGGAGCAAAAAAAAATTTTTTTCTTCTTTTTTCTTTGCAAACTATTCCTACACGTGCTTGCTCTGACTGTATTCGTACCGTCGGCTGGAGTGGTAGTACCAGATAGTCCTATCTATGGGTCAAATAGGACTAAACTGGGTATTTATGCTAAACTGAATTGCTTGAAAAAGAACAGTTTTGATATTTAAGTGTGGACAAACTATACTCATAGTAAACTGAATTGTTTGAAATAGAAGTGTCTGACTAAACTGAATAGCTTGAAATTTTTGACAGTTAAACCGTGTACTCATACAAAACTGGTTTGTTCGAAATACAACTGATTATTTGTATGAAAATAGATTTGGCATTAAATAACCTACAAAGGTTGATATGTAAAACCAACCAACCAACCAACCAACCAATCTCCCCAGCCCACAGTCCGTGTCATCATTACTTACACGCCTAAACCGCCATATCTACTGATATAAACACTTCAATTACAATTATCTTAGTCCTTCAGGAGAATAATATCAATCGTGCATTTTGCCATGCCTACCTCATCAGATGAGATTTGACGGCCGGGGCGTAAAATTAAATTTACTTCATTTAACATCTAGACATTTGTAACCATCATATTCAACAGCCTGTCATATGAGTACATCTATATTCCACTTGTTCCGATGAAGATACCTATTACTAGCTTGATAACAGTCTAGTGGTAGTGGTAGGTTTTAGATAGTGTTTATGTATGTATTCGTAAAGGCCTATTTAGATGGAATGGTTATTGAAGATTACTTGATAGATCAATTTCTATGTTGTTATTACTGGTAATAGATTTGGAGATAATCTGAACATTTTGTAAGAGATTCGCAGATTATCTTCCAATAAGATGTTTATATATTTGTTGTCGCTACCAAGACTCGCGGAAATTCCATGATGATCGTTGGAGTTTAAAGAATAGAAAATAAGAAGTTGAGAATGAGATCAGTACATCCTATGTTTTCTCATTTGCTGTTTGTACATTAGGACTGTAATTTTCTTTTGAGATTTGAGATGTGGTTGTAGTTTATGTATGAGACATCTTTGCTTAGTTTTTCGGCTGAAGGTTGAAAGACTGGGACAGAGATCTCCGCTTAAGCAAATATATGTCACACTAAACAGCCGAAAAACTAAGGAAAGATATATCATACATGAACTACAATCATACCTCAAATCTATAAAAAAAATAAATACGGTCCTTGTGTACAAATAGTAAATGGTAAAACATAAGACGTGCTGATCTCATTCTCAACACTTAGGAAACTGAAGCCCTCCAATTTGGTTTGTCCAAATTTGCAACTGGATAATTATATATATATATATATTTGATGTGTGTATGTATGTAGGGATAGTGTATACACAATCACCTGTGCTTGATGACTGTCAGTTTCTCAGCTATGTTATCATCAGAACAAGAGCCGTTGGCCCTGTGTCTGTACTATCAAAATCTAGATTTACTGAGGTTCTGTCACTAGAATTGAGCCCTCTTTCTTTACAGATATTCCAAACTAATTAACTTATATATAAAAGATGACGTTAAACAATTGTTTAAAAAGTGTCTTATAAATCAAAAACTGCTCGAATTCTGTACAGTGGAGCAGTATAAAAGCTAAAAGTAATTAAGATCTCAGTTTCTAACTAGTTTCATAAATTCTAAAGAACTGAAAACATTATCATCAGATGAAACTTTACTTGGACTAAATAAAGTTTCATCTGACGATAGTCGTCTATTCATAACAATACTTATGAAGCAATAGTAAGAAAGCATGATCTTAATTACTTCGGTGGTCGTAGGAAATGGACATGAAGAGCCAGGTTCAAATCCTGGACGATACTGTTTGCATTTTTACATAACAGAAATTCCAATGGGAAAGGTAAAAGCCCAATCATTCTCCTTCCAGCTATGAGTAAGTTGTAAATTGGGTTCTTTAACTTTGGTATGGCAACCCATCTCGGATTAGAAAAACTGAGTTCAGACCTGTTAAATGGTTTCTAAAAATTGTCCTAGTGTCGTATCCTGCTCATAGCAGTAACACACACACACACACACACACATATATATATATATATAAGCGTGATTACGTCAGCTATACTTGCATTAAATACTGATTAAGTATTAGATATGTCTATTAAGTTTACAATGCATTTCTGTTGTAAAATCATGAGTTGTGTGTGTGTATATATATATATATATATATATATATATATATATATATATATATACTAGCTGTACCCGGCCACGCGTTGCTGTGGCTCAGTTTGTTTAAATGGGGAAAAAAAGAACATGCATGTTTCTAATATTTCTAAAGTTTATTAATGAAAGAAAACTTTTTACGTTGAAGTTAAACAGAAAAAGAAAATAAAATATTTAGTAAACAATTTGTTACTACTGAACCAACGAAATATGGTTTAAGAAAGAAAACTTTTTAATGGATGTCTTTCGTTAATGTTGAAAAAAATATAAGAAAATATTTTGTAAATAATTCGTTAGAATAAAAAAGATTTACTTACTACTGAACCGACGAAATATGGTTTAAAGTTTAGTGTCTCTGTTTAAGCCAACCAATAAAGCAGAAAAAAAATCACGTGTAAAATTTGTGAGGTTTGAGTGGCTGCAGAATCAGGGGTTAGGGGCTAGCCTGTGTTGCCGTTAGATATCTGACTCCATATTTTGGTTATATTATTTTACACAACGTTGACTGGCCGGCGCAATGCCTTGCCCAAAGAAAGTCCCAAAAGAAATATACAAAAAGAAAAGATAGAAATAGATAAGAGACGAAGACGTTTCTTTTATATTTTCCTTTATTTACTGAGTTCAACAACCACTCCGTGGATGAGGGTTTTTTTCCTGAATACATTGAAATGCTTGAATCCCCCAGTTTAAGGTGTAAAAAATACATTAATTCGTTTCATGTATGTATGTGTCCACATTTGGTATTTCGGGTTTCCATAAGGGTTAGTTTTCTTTTGGAAGTTTTGTCAAAGTCCGGTAAGAGTTAGTTCACAGTTCATTCGTGGGTCTTGTATATTTCAGCATAATGCTGACCGATAGAGAGAGGACTGCTACCAAAGACGTATGCGTGGTGCCCAAAACACCAGACAGTAAAATGGTGTTGTTGGTTCGACGGACACGGCCTGAAAGAGAAATACTTTGCTCCCTTTGTCAAAGCGAAAGCCTTTTTTCTTTAAAGCATGCGTCATCCCCTTTTCCTGTTATGGATATCAGGGAGTTTTCTGCAAATATAGTTTTCTTTTTATTTATTTATTTATTTATTTATTTTTTTTTAATTTAAAATTTTTTTATTCATTTATTCGTTCCCTACAAATTCTTGGAAAATGGAAGTAATATTTTCCATCATTATTCGCGTTCGGCTTTTCTCGGAGAAAAACGACTTATTAAAAATATCTTTTTTTATTATTGTAAATTTTTGGATAATAAGTATATAAAAACACTCCTGAATTCGAACAAAATACTCTCTGAAAATTTTAAACCAATCAGTGCTATAAAACTGGAGATTATCGGTTAGTAACAAACATTTACATTTATATATATATATATATATATATAATGTTTGAATATATATAATATATATATATATATATAATGTTTATCGATTGAATTATTCAGAGATGAAGGCTATGTAAGACCAGCCAGATTTGTTGAAGTTGATCACAACTGTTTGCCACTGATTTTCCGGGCAGCATTCCTACGGTTTTGTACTCAGCACTTATTTTCTAGACGGGTTGCCTTACTCAGGCTAGAGGTCCCAGTCAGCCTTATTATTCTAACTATTACTGGAGAGAGAAGAGATGAGTACATTTCTTTCCCAATGGCAATACTATGAAGTTTCAAATAACTTAGCCTCGTCGAAAATTTGAACTGAGCTCGTTGATCCCAGGATGCACACACACACACACACACACACACATATATATATATATATATATATATATATATGTATATGTCTGTCTGTGTGTGTATATATATATATATATATATATATGTGTGTGTGTGTGTATATATATATATATATGTGTGTGTGTATGTGTATATATATATATATATGTGTGTGTGTGTATATATTTATATATATATATATATATATCTTTGTGTGTGTGTATATATTTATATATATATATATATCTTTGTGTGTGTAAATATATTTATATATATATATATATATATATACACACGCGTGTATGTGTGTGTATATATATATATATATATACATATATATACACACATACACGTGTATGTGTGTATATATATATACATACACGTGTATATATATATATATATATATACACAGGTGTATGTGTGTATATATATATATATATATATATATACACCTGTGTGTATATATATATATATATATACACATACACCTGTGTGTATATATATATATATATATATATATATATATTTCCGCACACATATATCCTCAACTGACAGTTGTGCTTGTATTAAATCTTAACCTCGTACCGTACATAGCTTCTTGATTTAAGATAGATTTTTTTAAAATCATAAACAATGCATTTACATTATCTATATAATAATCTTTGTCTATATTTGTATTAATTCTTCAGAAACAATCTTTTCCTTTAATCTAAATAAATTTTCAAGTAAAATCATCAGCAATACACACCCCGACGAAAAGCTATCAACAATCAATTTACAGCATTCACACAATCTGCCGAAGACTTTCAGTTAATCCTTGACTTTCTACAATCCCTGCCTTCTGGATTTTCAATGCATTTTCAAAATAAAATCATTGGTATATCAATTTTAGAGAAAGAAATAAAGTAAATAACAGTGCATTCATAATACAAGCAGCAGTTTTTATTTTATAATAAGAGGTACTGAAAATCTCTCAAACTGAACAAGGAAAAAATGAACTTTAGTCATGAAACGCACATGCTGTTAAATATGTTCACCTCAGAGATCACCCTTAACAGATCATTTTTCAAGTATTTCAATTTTCCGAACATTCAACGAAATGTCTTTATGCAAAAAAAAAAATTCTTTCCGGGTTTAGATAAAAACCTATCAGTATCTCGTATTGTAGAATTTCTATAGAAACGTAGTTTTTTTTTTTCAATTATCGTATTAAAATATTTTGTAAGATGATTGCATATAAATAAAAATATCTATCAATATTTCTTAGATTGAAGCGTTGTTGTTATAATTCTCTATACATTGCGGATTGATTGCTATACTGTCAACGTTTCTGTTGCTGTACTCTTCGGCCTTCTTCAGTTGCCTTTTGATGTACTCGGTTACCTAGTAAAAATTCAGAACTTAATTTGAATTATTTGTAAAGTCGAGTCAAATATCCTCGTAACCTGCAGGTTGTGAGTTCAATCCCGGGGCAAGTTTTTCCAATAGCGGTGAAAAAAGCCAAATATGCCTGATGCGGCATACCCCCGAGGCATGGTCGGTGGAATGAGAACTGTCTACCCTAGTGATTCAAATATAGGGCTAAGTTCAGAATTCCCGGAAGGTTACCGACTGCGACAAAAGGTACTTGAAGAAGGCCGGAGAATACTGCGGCCGAAAAGTTGTGACTATAGTTACCAAGATGACTATCATCCTCATCTTGTCGTGCCGCCAGCACAGATATTCCTGACTCTTTCTCTCGCCACTCCTTCCTATCGTCCATCGCTACATCCCGTATCCTCACTGCTGTATGTAGGTTCGAGCTGGTCACCCTGCTTTTGCTCGGCCATGTGAGGGGGTCCATCCCTTATGAGCTCGTCCCTGCTTCTCCAGCAATGCCCTGCATGTCTGGTTCGTCTAACTTTGATAGTTTTCGCGATGGGAGATATGTGGCCGTACAGCTGCTGCTTTGCCTCCAGGACTTGTTCAAAATTGCTGGCAGCATTTGTAGTCTGCAATGTGAAGTGAATAATTGGTAAGAACCTAATACAGCATAAATCATTAGGAATGTGAACTTCTCATACAACTACTATTTAAATCATCCGTTAGAAGAGAATTTAATCTGTTAATACTAAAATCAGACAGTATTTTCTGAATAACATAATAATTAAATTTCCTTCCTCATGCCTAATTTTGTCAACAGGGTTTGTTGTTATACGCCATTATTTTCAGTTTTGGGGTTGATTATTTTAACAGCTTGTTAACTCACCTCAAGTTATTTAATGCCTAGAGGTTAGGGAATTACGTTCATTGTTCACTTATATCAGAGGGAATTTGTTGTTATACCCAGAATACCATTATTTTTAGTTTGGAGGTTGATTTTTCTAACGGCATGTCAACTCACCTCGGGTTATTTAATGCCAAGAGGTAAGGGAATTACGTTCATCGTTCACTTATATCAGAGGGAGTTCATTGTTATATCCAGAATACCATTATTTTTAGTTTGGAGGCTGATTATTTTAACTGCATGTCAATTCACCTCAGGTTATTTAATGCCTAGAGGTTAGGGAATTACGTTAATTGTTCACTTATATCAGAGGGGGTTTGTAGTTAGATCCAGACAACATAGAACCCAGAATCGACAACATCCTTAGGAAAAACCAAAATGGCTTACGAAGGAATAGATCCACGACCTCACAAATATTGACCATCCGTAGAATCCTTGAAGGTGTACGGGCAAAAAACATACAAGCGACATTACTATTTGTCGACTTTACCAAGACCTTCGATTTCATTCACAGAGGAAAGATGGAACAAATCCTACTAGCATACGGCCTACCTAAAGAAACCGTAGCAGCAATAACGATTCTCTATAGAAACACCAAAGTGAAAGTACGTTCACCAGATGGAGACACAGAATACTTCGACATTGTAGCAGGAGTACTACAAGGAGACACGCTAGCTCCATACCTCTTTATCATCTGTCTAGACTACGTGCTTAGAACATCGATTGATAAAATCAGAGAAAACGGCTTCGAACTGACAAAGAAAAGAAGCAGAAGATACCCCGCAAAAACAATTACCGACGCCGACTACGCCGATGACATAGCGATACTGGCAAATACACCCGACCAAGCCGAAACACTACTGCATAGTTTGGAACGAGCAGCCGCAGGCATAGGCCTCCTTGTCAATGCACACAAAACGGAATATATGTGCTATAATCAAACAGGTGATATCTCCACACTAGACGGAACCCCTCTTAAACTTGTAGACAAATTCACTTACCTAGGAAGCAGCGTTTCATCAGCTGAAAAGGACATCGACACGCGGTTAACAAAAGCATGGACAGCCATCAATAGGCTATCGATCATATGGAAATCAGACCTAACCGATAAAATGAAACGCGGTTTCTTCCAGGCAGCTATCGTGTCGATACTGCTGTATGGATGCACTATATGGACGCTAACTAAACGGCTGGAGAAGAAGCTAGACGGCAATTACACAAGAATGTTGCGAGCAATCTTGAATAAGTCCTGGCGGCAACACCCCACAAGACACCAACTATACGGCCACCTGCCTCCTATCACGAAAACTATACAAGTTAGACGAACCAGACATGCAGGACGACCAGCTTGAACATACATTCTGCAGCTATGTGAGGATACGGAATGTAGCCCTGAAGACCTGCCAGAGGCGATGAACGATAGAGAAAAGTGGCGAGAGAGGGTCAGGGATATCCATGCAAACAGCACGACATGATGATGATGATGATGACCATTATTTTTAGTTTTAGGGTTGATTATTTTAACAGCTTGTCAACTCGCCTCAGGTTATTTAATGCCTAGAGGTTAGGGAATTATTTTCATTGTTCACTTATATCAGAGGGAATGTGTTATATCTAGAAAACTATTATTTTGGTGGGAGTTCTTATTTCGCTGCAGGGAATACAGTCTGCCGACAGCGCAAGTATATGTACCAATTATTAATAATTAACTAATCTTAATTTTAAAAAATTAAAAATTTTACGCATACCTAACCTATTTAAGTCGTCCTTGAGTTAAATAATAGCAAATTACTGATTGCTTCTTCTGGTAAAGTACTGAAAAGTCTTATATTATTTATAATTTGCTCATTTAGGTTCAACTAGGGAATTGCGTACATTGTAAATTTGTATTTACATATTTTTGTGGACTTGTTTTATTAGGTGCTTTTTCGCATTGTTATATGATCAAGTATTCTAATATATGGAAACGATTTACACTCAGTTGTATGGCTTCAAGTATAACAATCTAATATTGATATTTTTTACAAGAAAACATTTCTATTTAACAAGTCATTTGTTTGTAAACAGATTGTTTCAAGTAACTCAGAATAATCCTTAGTAAATAATTATAGCAGTAAGTTATTATTTTTAATAAAATAATTTAGTCATATTGTTACAAGTATTCTTCTCGAATATGAATAAGTTTTCAACATATCTTTTTGACCCATAGATGGGGCCCAAACAGTTACTGCCATTTCAGGTCAGAGTAAAGCTGAGAATAATGAAAATGAAGGGGTGCTCGCTTTGAGTTCTAGAACTGGAGATTCGTCATCAGATGCAGTTTAGGGATATACTCAGGTTATTCCATATCAGGCTTGGGGGTGTACTCGTGGTGTAATGGTTAAATCTCTGGACTGTAGAATCGTAGTAAGCGAGTTCGAACTCCAGTCGTGCTATTACGTTCACTTTCGGACAAATACTCTTGGGAAAGATATGAACCCCCTTATCCTCCCAGCTATGGGTTAAATAGTGTCACTGCTGTTCTTCTAAAAGGATAGTTTTGGCATTAAATAACTCACGAAGGTTGATATGCCATTAAACAAAGAAACCATGTCAGGCTGGATCTTAGCTCTCTGTAGTTAGCGTATTATAAGTCCTTCCGACGGAGCGATCTTTCATTTTTTTTCTTTTCTTTTTTTTTCTTTTCCTTTTCTTTCTTTCTTTCTTTCTTTCTTTACTTATAATTTGTCCTTTCTGAAATGTCTTCCTCTTTTTTTACTTGAACATTCTTTTCTTCTTTGTTTCTATATTAAATAAAAAAAAAAAAACTTTTCCATCTCTTTTTTTCTTCCTCCTTTTCCTACCCCGACCTTGAGCATATTTTTAGAGAAGTGTTCTTAAATGGAATTCTGTGAAAAGATATAAGAACAGTTTCATGTAAATAAAATCTGCTTGATACTGTCTTTGCTTTGGGCGACCAAATATTTGGGTCGGGTACGCTTTGGCGCCGCCATTTTGGAATGGAACTTCTTGGCGCCTTTGGCATATCTTGAATACATTGATAAGATTTTATGGAATGGCCAAACATTGATAATTTTTTTTAAAATTCAATTCATTTCTTAGAATAATATTAAAATCAAATAAGTAAGAGGAATATAAAAGTTTTGGGGTGCTTGGAGTAAAATGGTAATCGTCGTAGGAAATGGACACATCGACTCAAATTCAAATCTAGCCCAGTCGGATGGAGTTGTAGAATACACCAGTTGCATAGGGTAAACCCCTCTCCAACAAGTGTCCTGGATATGACACTAAACAGTCTGATGGTGAGACTCCAGCCTGGGAGATTTGGGAAGTGTGGAGTACCTCTTCATTGTCATTTCTCCCAGGTCTACTCTGATCCGAGGCGGAAGCACCTGATAGGGTCCGATCTGTGGGTCAAATAGAACTGTTAGACTATTTAAACTGATTACAAACAAATCACTGATGCTAAATTGAATTGATAGAAATAGAACTGTTTGACCATTTAAGTGTGTACAAACAAATGACTGATATTTAATTGAATTGTTAATGATGCACAGCAAACTGCCAACCATTTAACCAAATGCAAATGAATTAATAGTATTGAATAGAATTATTAGTGTTAGATTGGAAGAATTAATTGAAACTATTTAGCTGTGTAAAAAGAATTGCAATACTGAAATCCAAACAAATTAGTTTTAACTCATTTAAAAATGAAATTACCAACAAACTATTTTCTTCGAAATCATATATACCTCCATTTAACTGTGTTCAAAAAGTGATTAAAAGCAAATAGAAATATTCATGTTATATAGAAAAACATGAAACCATTTAATTGCCTACGAAAGAATGACTTCTGGCTCGTTTAAAAATCTACCTACAAAAGGAGATAAGAAATCATATAGGATTTGGTATTAAATGACCCACATTGGTTAAAAAATCTCAACCAAGTCAAGTTAAAAATCCTAGATGGGGCTGTTTGCATTTCACTTACTGCTAATACCCTTGTGAAAGTTATGAATCAAACTATTCCCCCTCCAGCTATGGGTAAATAGGTGGGTAGACAGACTTGATATGGCAACCTGTCTAGATGAAGGTAAACTATGAATTTAAACCTGTTAAATTCTGTTAAAAAATTGACCTTGTGTTACATCCTGCAATCGTGGAGTGATTGGTAAATACGTATTAAAGAGATAGTTCTAACCCTAACCTATTTAGTACATCATGACTTGGTCTGTTGAGCTGCCCGTCATATTCGTCGCCTAATTTAACATAAAAAATATTATAGACAACGAAACTTGTTTCTACTTAAAATCAGTAGACTTCTGAATTGTCGCTGTTAACTAGTCCTATCTTGCAAATATTTTGACCCAAGTAAGAGGAAGTTCATATTATTCCTGAAGAAAGTCCAAGAATATAATTTTTGAAACATCATTGGAACGCATAAAAAGTCCAACTGTCAGCATAATTCTTGAAAATATTTCTCTTTCGAAAATTATTAATTTATCATTTCCTTGTTTTAATTTTAAGTTATTTTATCCTTTCCTGTTTATTATCTGATTTTTTTCTTTTTCCTTTTCTTTTTTATTTCAACTTATTTTTCAGTCTGTTTTAGTGCTATATTTCATGTACTTATCTCTTCCCCTGAGATGTTTGTTCGTTAACATTGAAGATTCGGTGACGGCAAGTCTTATTTAATCTTTAGGAACTTCTGAAATATCCTCAAAGATTTCCTATGTTCAGGACAATTTCAATTAATCCATCCAATCCCCTTTTTAATACTATTATACATAGGTTATTAGCCTAATGCGTAGAGTGTTCGCCAGTGGTCTGGGAGACCAGGGTTCAATCCCAGCTCGAGTCATACCAAAGACGAAAAAAATGGAACTTGATGCTACCTAGCTTAACTCTCAGCATTATAAGGTAGGGATCAAGGGTAAAGTAGAGCAATCCAGGGAATGGAGTAGCGCCCTCCCCTACACCTCGGTGTAGTAGCTATTGAAAAGAGAACCTTCGGGTCATCCTCGACTATGGTCACAAACTTAACTTACTTAATATCTGATCTCTCAGAAAAAAATCAAATGGGTTATCTTCCGACCTGCAGCCGTATCAGTACTACTGCATGGCTGCACCACTTGAACTCTAATGAAAAGTTTGGAAAAAAAAGCCTTGATGAGAAAAAAACAAGTACTCTACGTCCTGTTTTGATCCAATCCTTGAAGCTACATCCAACAAAACAATTGTACAGTCACTTACCGCCCATCTCGCAAAATATCTGAGTAAGACGAATTAGACAAGCTCAGCACAACTGAAGGATTAAGGACTAACTCCTATAGACTCCCATACATGGATACACCAATGTTTGCCGACCAGCAAAAACACCTTTATCAGCTCTGTGCACCCACTAGATGCCGTTTAGAGGACTTACCCAGAGCGGCGAAGGTTTGGGGACTTGTTTCAAGATACAACGATGTTAATATTATACATTGATATTTTCACTCTTACATCCACATTTTAGTTTTTTTATCATATATATTTGAAAAGAGACGTTATTATTACGCAATTATTCTTTCAAACTAGCATTCTTATCGTGGTTGTTTTTATCAAATTTTTTTAGAGATATTCCTAGTATGCATTGATGATTTTGATTAGCATCCTTATCTTTGAAAAGAATTATTAGCAATGATTCTTTTAAACTAGCATCCGTATGATGTTTTTCTCTTGTTTCTTTGAAAAGATATATTATCATCATCGAATTTTTTAACAACTTTTCCTTAGTTTCTTTTAAAAACTATTTCTTTCATCTTATCTCTGTTTATCTTTTTCCTTTCCTTTCTGTGACCTGTCACATTTGGGGTTTTTTTTTTTTCCTTTAACGCATCTCCCCACACATAATTTTTGTGGAAGCTTGTATTTTTTTTTCTTTTTTCATTATTTTTATCCAGTTTTTTTTTTTTTTTTTTATTGATTCCTTTCTTTTCCTTTTTGTTTCAAATTTTCTTTTTTTCATTTTCTGTTTCTTTTTTTTACTTGATTTTCTTTCTTTATAACGTTTCCTTAATTCCCTTTTTTCCTTCCTTTTTATTTTCAATTTTATTCACCAATTTCGACCTTTCCTTTTTCTGCTTTTTCTTTGTCTTTTCTTTTTATTTTATCGTTTTCTTTTCTTTTTTCTTTAAGCTTTTTCTTGAATTTTCATCACTTTTTTCTTCTGTATATTTACATCATTTTTTTAACACTCTCTTTATTTCATCCTCTATTTTTCACCCTCTCTTTATTTCACACTCTTTTTTTACCCTCTCTTTATTTCACACTCTTTTTTTACTCTCTCTTTATTTCACACTCTTTTTTTACCCTCTCTTTATTTCACACTTTTTTTTACCCTCTCTTTATTTCATCCTCTATTTTTTACCCTCTCTTTATTTCACCCTCATTTTTTACCCTCTCTTTATTTCACACTTTTTTTTACCCTCTCTTTATTTCATCCTCTATTTTTTACCCTCTCTTTATTTCACACTCTTTTTTTACCCTCTCTTTATTTCATCCTCTATTTTTTTACCCTCTCTTTATTTCACACTCTTTTTTTCACCCTCTCTTTATTTCACACCCTTTTTTACCCTCTCTTTATTTCGTCATCTATTTTTTACCCTCTCTTTATTTCACACTCTTTTTTTACCCTCTTTTTATTTCACCCTCATTTTTACCCTCTCTTTTTTTCACACTCTTTTTTTACCCTCTCTTTATTTCATCCTCTATTTTTTACCTTCTCTTTATTTCACACTCTTTTTTTACCCTCTCTTTTTTTCACACCCTTTTTTACCCTCTCTTTGATTCACACTCTTAATCTTCATTTAAAGCCTCCTGTGTAACTTCTTTTATCTCCTTTGAAACCCAAGTTGGCTTTCTTACCACATTTAAAACTTGAACTGTTTCTTTCCCATAATAAAATGGCCAAGAAATCATGCACCAGAGATTAGCAACATGTTATCCAAGATATTTTACTATAAGATTGGATTTTTCTTTTACCCTAAGCAAACGTTGAAATTTACCACTCGATTTATTTTCGCGTTGATTATAAAGACAAATGTTCAATTGAGCAATAATATTGATATTGCCAGATATTCACCAGTTACAAACAACGATATGTCTGCCCTTTCCGTGGGGGTTGGAATACACTGACTAAATGTCCTATAGAGTGGTAAAACTACCCACCCACGCAATAGATATTCTGAAAATGACAAAACATTGGGAAAATACATTCTGTACTCTAAATAACAGGCATCTGGCATCAAATAACCCAACAAGGGTTGACATTCTTAAAGCTAATCGACCAACCAACCACTTTGTTCTCTTCAAATTACCCCCCACTTGAGACTTTACACAATTATTTCCGCATTCTTTTCCCTTTTAAAAGTGGGAAACGTGTTCGTTCAGAATTGCATGGATTTACCTAATCACTTTCTCCATAATCTCATCCAAGGTATTTTAATAGCTATCTTAGATTTAGGGAAAAAACTGCTAGAAACAAAATTTAACTTGAGAGACACACTCAGAGTGACATTCAATTCTTAACTGAATCCCCATTCAAAAAGATTATGGATTTTTTGTACAATATATTATTGTTGATGATAACTGTTAAACTGGCTTTGACATAAAATAACTCAGCAAGTGTTGACATGCCATAAAATTAACCAGTCAAAAAATGCAAACTGGTTCTTTAAAAACAATATGCATATATATTACTGCTCAGATATATTTGAAGAAAAAGACAATTCTACAATGACAAGTTAGGCATTTAGACATGTTTTCTTTTTCTGAAAACTAAATTTCTGGAAAACAATTTTTACTAGGATGAAATTGTTAAATAAAAAAATTGTTTATTTTGTTTTTTTTTAAATCATGTTCAAGGTGATTGAAAAGGTAAACTTCCATTGAAAAATTGCCAAAGTAACAACTAAATTTGGATGCCCGAACACAAAATCCTATCGATCTGGTTTCTGAACTTGGATGAATCAGTTAATAACAACTTAATTCCAGATGGGGGGACTTTTTCCCACTTCGAGCAACACCAGCACCCCCATGCCTAAAAGAGGTAAGAGCTGGATTTAATGCCCGGTCCTTGAAGCTCCCCCGAAAGGCGATTTTCATGGAATCTAAGCAATCACTGCACTGCCCTGCTGAAGGTTTACTTTCTATGAGGAACCCCACTTTAAATCAATCTCATTCCAAATTTTGGCTTCAATGATGCTGATAATCTTTGGCAATAAAAAAAGATTTTTTTTTTCATATTTACGTGCAGAAATCTCTCTATTTTTGCATTTTGTGCATTGGTGTATTAATAATTATAGGACCAGCAGAAGGAATAATTAGATATGTGCATCACTGCATAATGATATCATCTCTATCTTTTGCTCTTCCCACCACCATATTACCCAAATTTGATGTATAAAGGATGTAAGTCTGGTTTGGTTTTATGGCACATCAATCATTGTAGGTTATTTAATGCCAAATCCAGTTCTATTTCAAACATTTCAGTTTATTGTAAGTAGAGTTTCAATGTCAAAAGCAGTTCAACTTAAAACAATTCAGTATAGCATAGAAAAACAGTTCTATTTTAAGTAAATCAGTATCGCCAGTACGCAGTTTAAATGTCAAAACAGTTCTATTTCAAGCAATTCAGTTTAGCATAAGTACGCAGTTCTATTTGACCTATAGATAGAACCCTATCAGTTTCTACCACTCCGGGCTGCTGGACCTTGGAGCGATGTCAATGAAGGAGTACTCCGCATTTCCTAAAGTTCCAGCAATACTGGAACCCCACCATCGGATTGTTTAGTGTCATATCCGGGACTATTGTTGGGAGGGGATCTTACCTCTTTCCAAAGAAGTAGTCAGTGTATTCTACAACCCTAGCCGACTGGACAAAGTAAAGTATGGTATTTATATAGTCTGCCACACCTCCAAATGTGACACCAGATTTAATGTGAGGGTTGAAAAATTGCTTATGTTCCATCAGCATCCCTCTGCCAAGGTAACTCAGGCACTAGGCAATAATCCCAGCACTTACCTTCTGATGAAAAAAAATTGTTGATATGACCACAGTTCTTATGATATAACAAACAATGTTAGCTCATTTGATAATGACAATCACTTGTAAAAAGTACTTAGACGATAAAAATATAAACAATGTTTGGGGATTATATTTAATAAATAATGCTTAAAAGAAAATCTGCTTAGACAGAGAGATGTTGATGACACAGCTCTTCTAGCAAATATACCTACCCAAGCCGAATCCCTGGTGCCTCGTCTAAAGTAGGTGGCATTGACCTCTATGTCAATGCAGACAAAACGGAGTACATGTGTTTTAATAAAAAGGAGATATCATCTCACTAAATGGTGGTTCTCTGAAACGAGTGGACAAGTTCCCGTACCTTGGAAGCAGCCTCTCATCTACTTAAAATGACATTAATATGCGACTAGCGAAGACTTCTATTGCAATGTTATTGATCCAATGGAAATCAGACTTATCTGATAAAATAAAACGCAATTTTTCCAAGCACCGCTCATGTCAATTCTACTCTATGGATGTACTGAAAAATATCTAGACAGGAATTTTGCAAGAATGCTACGAACTATATTGAACAAATCCTGGAAGCAACATCCTATAAAAATAACTGCTGTGCGGCCACCAACCTCCCATACCTAAAACCAACCAAATAAGATGAACTAGATATGCGGGACACTGCTAGAAAAGTAAGGATGAAATCTTAAGCAACATTCTCCTATATACCCCACTCACAGACGCACAAGTGTTGGACGACTAACTAGAACTTATCAACAAAAGCCCTATATGGACACAGGTTGTTATCTAAAAAACCTGCCGGGAGTGATAGATAACAGAGACCAATGATGAGAAAGGGTCAGGGAAATCCGTGCAAGCAGCACGACCACATGATGATATAAATAGAGAGACTGAGAAATCTAGATGGGAACTACACAATGATGCTATGAGTTATTTTGGACAAATTCTTGAAGCTGCACCCAGCAAACCAGCTGTTGTACGGTGACTTTGAAACCATCCAAGTAAGACAAACAAGACATACTGGCCAAGCAGCATTCTCTTGTGAACTCCCACACATGGACATGACGATGTTGGCTGACCCGCAAAGAGCTAAAGTCATCAACACTTCGTCAACACTGGATGAAGCAAAGAGAACCTACCGAGAGCAGTGGCCGATAGGGATGGATCGTACGAGAGAGTCAAAGGAATTAGTGCAATCAGCAAAACCTGATGACTATATATACGTATTATTTCATTGTGTATAAATTTCTAAGACATATGTACAAAAATAATTTGTTGATTATCTTTTCTTTTTTTACGTTGAACAAATTACAGTTTGCTGAGTTAGCCAACCTCTGGTATCTTTCATTGCTTGTCGTTAAGAGATTAAAACTTGAAGAAAGAAAAAAGTTAAAATTTTAAGAAAATACGATATTCTAATTATTGTTCAACACTGCTAGGCAATTGTAAATTTGTTTGCAGTTCATTAGTAATTGAGAAACTAATTAGTAACAAATAAGTTTTATTCATTTTTGTGGTGAGTTTTGAATATGTTCTCCAAGTGAATCAAATTTTAAACTGACTGTCGAAAAAAAATCTATACCTTCTACTTAATTAGAATTCTTGATTGACACCAAAAAAAGAAATTAATTGAGTGGAAAACAATGCAATTAAGAGGAATAGATACCAAAGGAATTTTAGTTATTCAGCTTCAAAATTGAGTTAATAGTTTGGTTAGAAAATTGTAATGTTTTTCACTATATTTAGAGGACATAATTTTGAAGAAGAGATAATATTTGTGGTTTTATTATTTCTTTTTTGTTTGTTTGTTTGTTATTTTCGCTGCTTTGGTATTCCAAATCTTAGGCTTTTGAATTTTACACATAATCAAGTTTCTTCTACATAAGTCGTATTGAATGAATAATTTACATGAGTCATAATTTGTATGATGCATATTTCGTTGTATTTTTGCGAGTGTGTGTGTGTGTGTGATATAAATATAATAAGCATTCAACCGCACAAATATATATACATATGTGTAGAGATAGAAAAACAGGAACACATGTAAATAGTGATTGAGTAAGAATCGGTAAAAGTCAATATTAGCGATACTGGTCTCTTAACTCTGAGTGTGCTAATTTATATATGGAGATAAAGTGTGTATACATGTATATAAAGTTATATATATATATATATATATATATAGAGAGAGAGAGAGAGAGAGAATTATATTTGTGTGTGTATATACATATTTACATATATATAGATAGTAACGTGTTTATGAGCATGTGTGTATGTATATATATAAATATATATAGTAAGGTGTTTATGAGTGTGTATGTATATATATATATAGTAAGGTGTTTATGAGTGTGTGTGTGTGTATATATATATATATATATATATATATATATTTATTGTAACGTGTTTATGAGTGTGTGTGTGTGTATATATATATATATATATATATATATATATATATAGTAACAAGTTTATGGGGGGTTGTATATATATATATATATATATAGTAACAAGTTTATGGGGGGTTATATATATATATATATATATATATAGGGAGAGAGAGAGAGGTGTGTGTGTATATATATATATATATATATATATATATATATATAGAGAGAGAGAGAGAGAGATACATAGAGAAATATAGAAGTGTGTGAGTATTTATTTATTCTCTCTTACACACACTCACATACATATATGTGTGCGCATATATATTCATATATAGATGTGTATATATGTATGTATATAGATAGGTAGATACCTGGGATGTGTATTTGGATATAGATGTCTGTGTTTATAGAGAGACGGGGGTGTATAAAATTGTTCATATTCAATAGGACCATCCGCAAAAAAAATTCCAAAGAAATTAACAAAGAATGTAATTATGATCGCACAATAAATGTGATTTCTCAAAACTCTTGATGGCCTGGTTGGCTGGGACTTCAGAATACACTGACTGCATCTCTACAGAGAAGTAAGGCTACCCCAATGAGTTTCCTAGATATGACACTAAACAATCTGATGGTGAGGCTCCAGTAATATTGGAGCTTTGGGGATTGTGGAGAACCCTTTTTTGCCATCACTCCCAGGTCCACTGTGGCCTAGAGTGGTTGCACCTGATAGGGTCCTATCTATGGGTTAAATAGAACTAAAGTATATACTTATGCTAAACTGAATTGTTTGAAATAAAACTTTTTTTTACATTTAAACTATGTACTTATGCTAAACTGAATTGTTTAAAATAGAACTGTTTATATGCATAAAAATGGATTTAGCATTAAATAACCTACAATAGTTGGTGTGCCATAAAACCAAACCTAACTTCCAAATCTTACCACAAGACATGGAAAAACCCTAGACTGGTTGACGTGTCATTAAAATCTACTAATCAACCTGGTATCACTTAAACTGTAGTGATGCCATTATCCAGGAGTTTTGGAAAGCATTTTGTCTGGTACCAGAAGAAAGATGATGGCTACTTAGAATAAAGAAGAAAAGGTTTGCTTTTATGGCATATCAACACTTGTGGGTTATTGAACGTCAAATATTTTTGGTATACATACATAGGAATTACTAGAGAATAGCTTCTAGGCAACTTTATTTTTAAGTGAGTTAAAACTCATTTCTTTGCACACAGTCAAATGGTCTCAAGTATAGCCATCCTAGCACAACTGACCCTTGGCCACCACCTTCAAGCACCTTTAAGATAAAATAGGGAAGGACTTTTATTTGTTACAAGTTTACAATCATATATGTGCAAGGATTTGATATGATTAGCCAATCGGTTAGATCAGGTCAGTCTGATTGGCCACAGCCAACAGGTACCCTAGTTGAGGGAGTCTTACCTTTCTGCAAAGGTGCAGTCCACATATTCTACAACACCAGGCAACAGAGTGGGGAGAGGAAAAGGTCTAAGACAGAAGTAGGAAAAGCCAGAAGAGACGAAAAAGAAAAATAAGAGTACGAGGAAGAAATAAGACATAGGACGGAAGACCAAAAGAAGTAACTGTGAAGAAAAGAGTGAATTCAGATATATAAAAGAACGTGAGAGAAAAGAAGAAAAAAAGAACATCAAGAAATGTTACTGTCATTGAATGAAATGTTTGACAACAGAAAAAATGAAAGAATGTTTTGTTTTTTTTAATGAAATTAAAGAGGAAGAAAAATCTTCATCCAGAATAAACTATCCCTACTTTCCAACCCCTGGACTTATGTGAGACAAAAAGAATCATTCCTTTTCTGAAGTTGTGGTTATCTGATAAAATATTTGAACTGATGTCCTCATTATTGTTGCTTTGGCTGAAGGGTTTTCATCCTTTCAGTCAATTCATGTTTCATTTAGTAATCTTTAAGGTTTAATGCTTTTTTTCTTCTTTGTCTCCATTACCGCGTTGATCAATTCACCATGATTTCTGCATGTAGAGGAAGATATTAGTTTGAATAATTCATCAAATAAACATGTCAGGTTGACTTGGAAGAAATAAATGTGAGTCACTGTAAATATCATTGTGCAACAATCATCTCAACACATGATCAATAAGTGTGTATATGGATAATGCTTTAGTGTGTGTGTGTGTATGTATATATAGAGAGGGATATGTGTGTGTATATATATATATATATATATATATACACACACACATGTCCTTGTGTGTGAGTGAGTGAGTGTGTGTATGTGTGCATGCATATGTCTATGCATGTGTAAGTATTTCTGTATGCATGTTGGAAACATATATATATATATATATATATATATATATATATGTGCACATATATGTATGTGTATAAGTATTTCTCCATATGTATGGATAATTTGTATGCGTATGTGTGCGTATATATATATATATATATATATATATGTGTGTGTGTGTGTTTGTGTGCACATGTGTATGCATTTATAAGTATTTCTGTGAGCTTACAGGTAATGTGTGTGTGTATATATATATATATATATATATATGTATGTATGTATTTGTGTGTGCACATGTTTATGTATTTTTCTGTGTGTGTGGGTTATATATATGTGTGTGCATAGAAATATATGTGTGTGCGTGCGCACACATGCATACATGTGTATGGGTAATGTATTTGTTAGTGCACTTGTATATGTGTATATAAGTAATGTATGTATATGTGTATAATATATACATGTGTGTGTGTGTGTGTGTTTGGGCACATGCATATGCATGTATACGTATTTGTGTGCATGTGTGGCAATATAAGGGTAGATTGTGAATAAATAATCTGACACATTAGCTAAATATTAATCTGAAAAATTTTACACTGATATTGAATCTAAATATTTACAATTTGCCACTGAATTAATTACATTGACAAAAAAATAGATGTGATTTAAAATATATTTCATTATGAGGCTACGTATTAATTGAGATGTATATAAGGGGGCACTTGCCATTTAACAGATGTCTCTCTTGTGATTGGATTTGACTGCTTAAGTTCAAAACTTAAGCAATGCTGTTAGCATTTCACATAGCTCTTAATACGCTTTTGAAAAGTATGAATCTATTTATTCTTCTTCTAGCTATGGGTAAATAGTAGGGCAGACTGTGTTCTTTAACCTTGCTATATCAACTGCTCTAGGAGAAGGACAACTCTAAATTCAAGCCAGACGGATGGGCTCTACCTAGTTATTTATTCCCCAGCACCCTGTATGAATAGTGCCCCCTACAAATATATAAGGTTTAGGGCTAAATCTTAAGTTATATGTATGTATATATAATTGAATTCATACAAATGCATATTTTTTGATTTTTTAATTTTTTTAATGAAAGAATGCTTTCTTCCTGACTCAGATAAAACTATACAGAATGGAAGATTTAAGAATCAATATATTTACTATATGGATAGAAGTTCTATTTCATTGATTATTCATAATTAACTCATAAAAGTCATATTCAATATTATTCAGTCCTATATCTAAACTATTTGCTAAGACTTCATTAACTTTAACCAGTTGTCATCACCCTCATCAGATTCTGTCAAATTCCAACAAGGATCTTAGCCCGCTTCTTTTTTTGCTCTGGTTTTCAATTTGGAATTATCTGGGTTTTCAGTCCTCTCACCAAAATTTAACTTGAGTAAATGTCTGCTCTTTGGCTGGGTCAGTCTATTAAATAAATGACATTGAACAGAAACTATTTTTTCACCAATTCTGATTTGTATTTTTTTCTTGTCTTGTTGGAAGGTCGACTTATATTCTAGTCTAGATTGTTGGCAGATTGAGGTTAGAATGGTGTCCTTTGAGGTAAATGTTTATCCCTTTTTCACCAAACAAAAGCAATGTCTCTCTACCTAAGAAACCCATTTAGCTAAAGAATTGATGGCCAAAAGCTTAAATCTTTGTCAAGATGATGGCGAAGTTTGGATGAGCTGTTATTAAACTTAACTGGAACATTAGAATCTTTCTTGCTCATAAGGGATGAAGCCCAGGTTTATAGAAAGTGTGATGGAAACTCTGTTGAAATATTTTGATGCCAGCCATTCAAACTGATCAAAACATCCGTGGTGGTGGTTGTGCTTTTTGGATTCTTCTTGACATTTTCTCATGCAAAATGATACTTTGTTTTCTTTCATTTTGGAAGTTTATTTCCCCACATTTGAATTTCTTTAATGATGGTGTGTTTAGTGTCATAGGAGTTAGAAGTTGAAACCTAAATTCAAATCTTGGACAAGACTGTATTTCAAAGCATGAATCAATCACTTCTCTCCTCACCTCTTATTAAATAGCAGGGCAAATTGAGTTTTTAGCCTTGCGTAGGCAATCAGTTTTCTGGAAGAAAAACTCAAAACTCAACCCAACTTTACATTGTTTAAAAATTGTTAGTGAACCGTAATCCACCTGTGCTGGAAAGAGTTGGATAAAAAAATAATTACCGATCAATTCTATCAACAATGATTCTTTTACCTCTCTCTAGTCATCCATCTCTATTGGTTATTGCTCTTGATAGGTCTTCTAGACGGCATCCAGTGTCTGCACAGAACTGGTGAAAGTGAGTTTATGTTGGTCTGCTAATGTCTGTGAGGTAGATAAAGGAAAGTTTATCAAATAACAGATATAATAGGCAACTTAAGACCTATGTACAGATATATATATATATATATATATATATATATATATATATATATATTGTCATCCACAGACAGACTGTTTCATTCTATCAGAACTCTTCAGTGTGGCTAGACACGTAGGACATTCGAAGCCAGGATCAAAACCCATCCAACTTTACATTAGACTAAGTCTTAGACCGCTCGGCCAACAAGCATACCACGTTGGCAAAGGGAATTTTTTAGGTACTTATGTAGCAACAGCAACATCAGCAGTGTCCGTTTGTTTACATTTTTATACCCTGTTGGCTACCAGAGTGCTCAATTCTTTTGAAGAGCAAATATATATATATATATACATACAATTTTCTCAGCTATGACTTTGGTAATGGTTGTTGTTATAAAAGCTATATAAATTTGTTTATAAAGGAATAGAAATGTATTCTGTGTTAACAATTTGACCTTGGATCCATGAGTATGATGTTTACTTATAATATTCATGTAAGTGTTTACAGTGCACATAGGAAACCATGTTACACTTACCATAATTAAGCACAAACAATTTGTGTGTATTTGGAGCTTGACAGATTTATGAATTGTTCAAAATAAATCACCAAGGCTATTCTTGGTTTCTATGTTTTCATTTAAGATTCCATTTTATATATATATATATATATATATATATATATATAGAGAGAGAGAGAGAGAGACATCACTTTCACATTTTAAATGGGGTAATTTTTGTTTGTGCAATATATTCAACAGAGTTGTTTGAACCAAGACGTTCGGATAAATGAATGTTTCAATATTGGAGATGGTATTGGGAAAATCACATAACCTGGTTACCAACCCAGTTGGACGTGACTTTAGAATATACTGACTGCACCTTTGCAGAGGAATTAGATGTCCCAACACGAGTCCTGGATATGAGACTAAACTATCTGATGGTGAGGTTCCAGTGATGCTGGAACTTTGGGGAATGCAGAGCACCCCTTCATTGCCATTGCTCCCAGATCCACACTGGCCCGGAATGGTGGCACCTGATAGGGCCCTCTCTATGGGTTAAATAGAACTAAATGCATACTCATGCTTAACTAAATTGTTTGAATTAGAACTGTTTGACTAAACTGAATAGCTTGAAATAGAAATGTTTTTGACAATTAAACTGTACTTACATTTAAACTGTGTGCTTATGTTAAGCTGAATTGTTTGAAATGGAATTGTTTTTGACATTGAAACTGTACTTAGACTAAACTGAATCGTTATATATAGAACTGTTTTGACATTTAACTGTGTGTAAACAAAATCTGTACTTACACTAAACTGAATTAGCTGAATTAGAACTATTTGAATAAACTGAATAGCTTGAAATAGAAATGTTTTTGACAATTAAAGTGTGTACTTTTGCTAAACTGAATTATTTGAAATAGAACTAATTACACTGGTCAACAACAAATTTGTTGTCTGTTTTCTTCAGCTGATTTAGGACGAATCTGATGCGCTGAATCCAAAAATCATATTGTTTTTGCTCAATCAGGTCAAGTTTTTGAGCTATGGTTACATGTGGGTTTTTACATTTTGTTCACATGTACGCATATGCGGAGCATTTTAGAAGTTGGTGGGGGTAAAATGCCATGTCGAATAATTGTTTCGATTGGAAATTTTTATTTTAATGACTAGAAGTATTCAGGTCCGATAGTTCTGGGGGATTATGTCAAAGAGGGATCAGCTTGAAGTCATAAAAACCATGTTTTCTGTGCATGTGGAATATTAGGGACCATGCTCAGCATTACGTGAAGAAGGACTGGCCTTTGCAGGAGGAATTAGTGCCTTGCAAAGAAAAGAACGACATCAACGACCTTCTGGTGGACATAGACAGAATACTCTTCCCACCGCTGCACATCAAACTCGGCTTAATCAAGCAGTTCACCAAGGCTCTGGACAAGGATTGTGACTGCTTCACTTACTTGTGCTAGGCTTTTCCATGATTGACCATGGAGAAGTTGAAAGCTTGCATCTTTGACAGTCCTCAGATTCAGCAGCTCATCAGAGATCCAGAGTTCGAAAACTCAATGAACGAAGTAGAACTGGAAGCGTGGAAGGCATTTGTTCAGGTAATGAAGAACTTTCTTGGCAACAATAAGGCCAAAAAATATGCAGAACTTGTCAACAACAAGCTGACTGCTTTCAGAAACCTGGGCTGCAAAATGAGAGTCAAGATGCACTACCTATTTTCAGATATGGACCGGTTTCCTAAGAACCTGGGTTCAATGTGTGACGAGCATGGGGAGAGATTCCATCAGGACCTGAAAGAGATGGAAACCAGGTATCAAGGTCGCTGGGATGCAGTCATGATGACTGACTACAGTTGGAATCTGAAGAGAGACCTGAGCATTCAAGGAGTTCGAAGAAAAGGAAGTTCAAGCCGTGAAGTTTGAACAATGGTGAAGCAACATGCAATTTATGTATACTTATCTTTATCAATGCCCACCATTCACTTTACAGTAATTGATGTTTCTATCAGGTAATCAAGATATGTTGTTGGCAAAACATTTTTCCCTTGAAAACATATTTAGGATGATATGAGTTGACAAAAATCAGCTGATAATGCCACAAAAATGTAATCAATTTTGTCAAAAGATCAGATTTTTTTTCAAATCAACCTCACAAAAAAAACTGACCTGATGGAGAGACATGGATGTCATTTCCTAATTCAGCTGTGCAAAAATACCCTAAATCAGTTGTAGAAATCTAGACAACATTCAAAAAGTAAAAAATTGTTGCCCAGTGTTATTTGTTTAAAATTGGATTTGGCATTAAATAACTTACAAAGGTTGATATGCCATAAAACCCAACCAACCAACCAACCAACTTATTTTAAAGGAAGTAAGGGACTCATATATGTGAGTGAAAACTCCAACCCCTTCTTGTATCTTTCATTTCCGTTCTGTAATTTATGTGTTTAAAAAATTTTGAATTTGCGTTATCTGATCAAATTGCATATAATGCCTTCAGGAAGTAGTTTATACCTCATTTGTTTAGTCCTAATAGCAGGGCTTAGAATACTCTGTCTGTATCCCCTGCAAAGACATAAGACACCCCTCACCAAAAAAAAAAAAAAGAAATAGAGGAGTGTTTTCATATGACATTAAACTGTATCTGATTTTGAGAATACAGTTCTTTGGAGGGTGGAGTGTCCCTTCATTACCATTTCAACAATGTCCACCCTGACCCACATGGGTGGTACCTGTTGGTATACCATCCATGTGTTAAATAAAAAATAAGTTAGCGAATGTAGTCGAGGGTGATCCGAAAGCTCCCTTTTCAGTAGCTACTACACCGAGGTGTAGGGGAGGGTGCTACTCCTTTCCCTGGATTGCTCCACTTTACCCTTGATACGTACTTTATAATGCTAAGTGTAAAGCAAGCAGGTATCAAGTACTATTTTTTAAGTCTTTGGTATGACTCAAGCTGGGATTGAACCCCGGTCTCCTGATGAACACTCTATCCACTAGACCAATGAGACGGTTTATATGTTAAATAGATCTGTCTAAAATTTTATATTTACTGGGACTGTGTATTAAAAAAAGAATTATATAAAAAAGTCTGAATATAAATGCAGTTTTTCAACATCTATGCATAAAATAACCCTGGAAGGTTTGGCATGGCATGAAAATTATTCGGTCTCATTTGTGGTTTCGTTTACTTAACTATGCTTTGTTTTTCTTTCCCAACTCCCTATGTAAACAATTTCTTGAAAGAAAATATTTTTAAGATTTTTCAAGAGTTCGAATAAATTTTGGTATAACTCTACATTCAACGATGCGCATGGATAAAAACAGGAATCATTAAAATCGGCAAAGGAAGTTCTTGATAACTTTTCTCTTGATGATAATAATTTTAGAAATAAAGATTAAGATAATGTTCTGAAAAGTTGACTAAAAAGTCGCCCTTCACGTACATGTGAACATATACAGGTGTGTGTAAGTCATATCAGTTGTGAGAATTATTTAGCTTAGAGGTGTCTAAAACTGGGTAGATACATGTGTATATTGGTATTCACACACATATATATATATGTGTGTATGTGTGTGAATGTTCATTCTCACATCTCACAGTCATGCAAAAAATGGGCCTCGCAAAGGTATAATTTTACACAAGCGTCCATTAAATTTAATTATATTTGGTTGTATAGAAGATAATGGCCAATTTTACATTTAAATGTGTAATAAAATTAGTCATTAACTTAAAAGAAACTCGTGTGTGTGTATATATATATATATATATATATATATATATATAAAAGAAAGAAACATTAAATAGAATTATGCAGATGTGTGTTTGTGTGTGTATATATATATATACATATATGTATATATAAAATCAGTATTGTAAGTCTATGGTTCATGCATTTTTATATCATAGGACACATTGATTCTAATTAAATTGCTAATTTTTTATCAAAAAAATCTAATGATTGCACATTGAAATACAAATAAGTTCAAGGTTGCAGTTTTTAATTCATATCTAAAAAAATATTAATATTTATTTTATTCATCAGTTACATAATATAAAAATGTATGTGTTATAGAGAGAGAGAGAGAGAGAGAGAGAAACATTTTATACACACAAAAATGTACGTATATTGTATTATATATATATATATATATATATATACACACACACATACATGGACTGATTTTATACGTATGTACACACAAATATATGTATATTGTGTGTGTGTGTGTATATATATATATATATATATATATATATATATATACACACACACATAAATACATGTATTCCTTATCTAATAGATATATTTATACATCATTGTATGCAGTATATACAGAGAGATGAAAAAGCAATTCCTAATTGAAAAACTCTTAACCATTTGATTTCTTGTCAAAATTATAATTAAGAAATAAATAGTAAGAATTTTAAAATAGGGAATTTTCAAACAGCCTATATATATATATATATATATATATATATATATATAAACACAAATTCACTGTGGAATATCCATGCTTTATACATGAACACATTATTATAAGTCAGTCCCAATAGACAACATACTGGATTGCGACATCACAGTGAGCAAGTTCAAATTATAGTTGCATTATATTCACTTTCAGCTTCATACTGTAAGGAAAGGTGTAAACCCCTTATCCACCCAGATATGGGTTAAGTAGTTCCACTGCAACACTTCTACAAGGTTGGTTTTGGCATTACATAACCCACACATTTTGACATACCATTAAACAAAAGAACCGGATCAAACATCTGTTGTCCTAGTCGGCTGGGGCTGCAAAATCCATGGAATGTATCTCTGCAGAGGGGTAAGACTCCCCCAACAAGTGTCCTAGGTTTGACCCTAAACTATCTGGTGATGAGGCTCCTGTAATGTTGGAGACTTGGGGAATGTGGAGTACCCCTTTATTGCCATTGCTCTCAGGTCCACTCTGACCCAGAATAGTTGCACCTGATAGGGTCCTATTTATGGATCAAATAGGACTAAACAGTGTATTTATGCTAAACTGAATTGTGTGAAATAGAACTGTTCTTACACTTAGCTGTGTGTAAACAAAAAGCTGTTCCTATGCTGAAATGAATTGTTTGTAATAGAACTGTTTATTGTATAAAAATGAATTTAGCATTAAATAACATACAAAAGTTGACATGCCATAAAACCAAACCAAACCTCTGCATAAAGTTCACATATAAAAAATACAGATAGGCGTTTGTATTATATAATAAACATTTATACATATGTATGCTTTTAGTGTAATGGTTGTCTTTGTGGGGAATGGTCATGGAGACCTGACTTCAAGTCCCTGACAATTCTTTTGGCATTTCACATAGTGCTCAAACCTTTGCAAAAAGTATGCATTCAATTATTCTTTCTCCAGGAATGGGTAAATAGTAGAGCAGACTGAGATCTTTAACCTTTATATGGTAACCAGTCTAGGAGAAGGAAAACCATGACTTCAAACCTGTTAAACTCCTCATAAGAAAGAAACTTAGGTCAAATCCTGCTTATAAAGAGGGCTCAGTAAATACACATATATACATGGATGCATCATATATATATATATATATATATATATATATATACACACTCCCGGAATTAAATCATTGTAAATTTCTCCACAGAGGCCAATGGTTGGTATTCAATCTTAAGTAAAAAAAGAAAAAAAAATACACAAAATTCAATTTCTGATTTCAAGGCTGACAAACCAGCCAGATGAGCTCAACAGGATCTCTCTGTACTTCCTCTAACCACTAGCACCTACCCATTCAACCCTGTTTTTGACTAATCTAACCTTAATAAATCTTTATTTCATTTATATATATATATATATATATATATATATATGTATGAGTGTGCATGTTTGTGAATGCCCATATGTAATATTCTCTGATTCTTGTTCCGGCCATTATGATCATTGGTGAATGAGTCAGAAGTAGTTGCTATGGTGATAAATAAAAAGCCAGTTCAAATAATGAAGGCCAGTTGGGTCTTTTGTTAGAAACAGAGTTGTGCCTGGCTTGGGACTTTTCCATGCCATTGCATTTGTTAGTGATTCTCAATGCATCTGTGGTGTTTATAGGTCCATCTGCTCACTTAGCCTCATGCCAATTTATATGAAGAGGAGGAAGTGTGTATGCTTAACTCTTTTATGGCAGATTGCCTAGAACCATTTTGTCAGAACACAGGAAGTTCCACTCTTGTCTGAGTCATACGATTTCATTACTCTCACAGTAAAAATGTTATGTGAAGAATGGTCTCTTGTTGCTTACAAACAAAAACCTTCAGGATTCCCATGATTTTGCATCTCAAATTTAGTACTTAGTTTCTTTTTCTTTTTTTTTTCTTTTTTTTAAATATATTTGTTTCGTTATCATTCTTTTTTCTTTGTTTTAATCTTCTGTTGTTTTTCATTTATTTTTGTTTTTTTTTTTTTTGGTTGGTGGGGTTCCTGCGTATCAAAGAAAGGATAAAACTAATTCAAGAATTTCTGAAATACCATAGAATTTCGTAAAATAGCTTAAAGATTCATGGAACTAATTGAAGTTATGTTAACTCTATCAGGGAAGTGCATCTGTTGTTGATTTCCTCGTGCCATGTTGTGGGAACAGTCAAAATTCATACAAAGTTTCACTTGGAAGATGTGACATATCAAACAGTAATCGAGAGAATAAAATTGGGAAAAGGGTGGTTGGTTGGGTTTTATGGCATATCAACCTTTGTAGGTTATTTAATGCCAAATCCATTTTTATGCAAATAGTCAGTTCTATTTCAAAAAATTCAGTTTAGCATGAGTACACAGTTTAATTGTCAAAAATATTTCTATTTCAAGCAATTCAGTTTAGTCAAACAGTTCTATTTAGCATGAGTATACAGTTTAATTGTCCAAAACATTTCTATTTCACGCAATTCAGTTTAGTCAAACAGTTCTATTTAGCATGAGTATACAGTTTAATTGTCAAAAACATTTCTATTTCAAGCAATTCAGTTTATTCAAATAGTTCTAATTCAGCTAATTCAGTTTAGTATATGTATAGATTTTATTTATACTCAGTTAAATATAAAAACAGTTCTATATTAAAAAATTCAGTTTAGCATAAGTAGTTTTAATGTCAAAAAACAGTCCCATTTCAAACAATTCAGCTTAGCATAAGCACGCAGTTTAAATGTAAGTATGGTTTAATAGTTAAAAATATTTCTATTTCAAGCTGTTCTGCTTAGTCAAACAATTCAGTTAAGCATAAGCATACCATTAGTTCTACATAACCCATTTCTATTTCAAGCCATTCAGTTTAGTCAAACGGTTCTAATTCAAGCAATTTAGTATAGTGTAAGTGTGCAGTTAGTTCTATTTAACCCATAGATAGGGCCCTTATCAGTTGCTACTATTCCAGGCTAGAGTGGACCTGGGAGCAATGGCAATGAAGGGGTGCTCTACATTCCCCAAAGTTCCAGCATCACTGGAACCTCACCATCAGATAGTTTAGTGTCATATCCAGGATACTCATTGAGGGAGTCTTACCCCTCTGCAGAGGTGTAGCCGATGTATTCTACAGCCCAAGCCAACTGAACAATACACAGAGTCAATATCAAAACAGTTTTATTAAAGATAATTCAGTTTAGCATTAAGTACATATTTTAGATGTCAAAACAGTTCTGTTTCAAGCAATTCAGCTTAGCATACGTACGCAGTTTAAATCTCAAAACAGTTCTATTTTAGACAATTTAATTTAGCATGAATACGCAGTTTAAATGCAAAAAACAGTAAACTCAAGAAACCACGGTTTCGTTGTATTTAACCCATTGATAGGACTCTTATCAGGTGCTACCACTCCGGGCCAAAGTGGACCTGGGATTAGTAGCAATGAAGGGGTACACTACATTCCCCAAAACTCCAGCATTACTGGAACCTTACCATCAGATTTTTTAGTGTCATATCTAGGACACTTGTTGGGAAGGAGGGTCTTATCCCTCTGCAGAAAAGCAACCAGCGTATTCTACAGTCTCAGCAGACTGGGCAAATGTTCTACCAACTGATCCAATAATTTGCTGAAGAAAAAATCAAATCTTTTACTTCTCTCTTAAATTATTTCACAATCTCTTTAAACATGATATTGTCATTCCTTGGAATCCATAACACTAGATGTTAGATTTCTTTGTTTTAATGGCATATAAACCTTCTTAGGTCATTTAAGACCAATGCTATCTTTGTTGAAGAGCAGTTGTGTTACTATTTAACCTGAGAGTTTTAATGAAAACTGACTTGTTTTGGGTATGGCATTAAACTACATCTGATGGTAAGGCTCCAGTCTTGGAGTTTGAGAAATGTGGAGTACCAATTCATTTCCATTACTCCCAGGTCCACTCTGATCCACTGTAGTAGTACCTGTTCGGGTCCCATCTTTGGGTTAAATTGGACTGTTAAATCTTAATCCTGGTATTATTATTATTATTATTAGTGATTTGTGTTTATACAGCTGTGTGCTAGGTGTTTGTATTTGATAAGAATACTTGATAAATAGTTATTTATTTGTTAAATACCTGAAAGCATTTTATCAAGTGCAAATGATTGATAAATATTCAATAAAATTATGAGCATAAGATAGCAATTCTTGAAACCATTTATCTGCAAGTAAATAAATGATTAATATTAAATTAGATATGAATATTTGATAAATAGAATTACATGAAATTTATTTTTACTGTGCGCAAACAAATGATCTCGGGCTCATCTAAAATGATGTAACCTAATCACTTAGAAGTCCTATATATATAAACAAGATTTGGCATCAAATAACCATCAAGGGTTCATATGCCATTAAACCAAATATTGAGAAATCAAACTAAAAGTAAAAGGAAAGAAAATAGCATTTATCAATTAATTTTTAAGATTGTTTCATTTGAAAATAAAGAAAAAAATTGTAATGGGTCATGAATTTTTTTTAAATCAATCCACCAGTGCATCGCTTTCATTTAACCATTAGAGATTGAGTTAATTTCTTTTTATCAAATGATAAAAGAATTTTTTTTTAGTTTGGTTTGGTTTCTTCGTTTTAATGGCATATGAGCCTTTGTAGGTTATTTAATGCTAAAGCCATTCTCCTAGAAGAACAGTAGTTCGGTTCGGTTTCTTTGTTTAATGGTATATCAACTCTTTTTAGGTTATTTAATGCCAAAGCCATTCTCCTAGAAGAAGAGTAGTGGTACTATTTTACCTATAGCTGGGAGGATAAGGGGGTTCATACCTTTCCCAAGGGTATTTGCCCGAAAGTGAACGTAATAGCGCGACTGGAGTATGAACTCACATACTACGATTTCGCAGTCCATCACTTTAACCATTACACCACGAGGACACCCCCAAGAACAGTAGTGGTACTATTTAACCCATAGCTGGGAGGATAAGTGGGTTCATACCTTTTCCAAGGGTATTTACCTGAAAGTGAACATAATAGCATGACTGGAGTACAAACTCGCTTACCACGATTCCGCAGTCTATCGCTTTAACCATTACACCACAAGGACACCGTTTCAAAAAATTTTTAAATTAAAGAGGTAATTTTTAATTGAAGGCTTAATGAGAATTTTTTTTCTTCAATGACTGAGTTGTTTTTATCTTTTTAACCAATGTGTTAACATGCATATTTGCTAGCTTATCTTTGTAAGTAAATGTTAGTCTTAGTTCGGTGGCAGGGATATTATAGATGGAAGGCATTGACAGTTTCTGTCTGTGTAGTAAAGGAATACAAATGAATCAGATATTCTTATGCTCTTTTCCAGTTTCCAGCTACGTGGGGAAAGAGTATTCTCTTGCTGATGTCTATTATTGGAAATTTTTTATGGAGTCATTTTTTACATGCCCCATGATTGGCTGAAAAATAACCAATCAGCACTTTTACCATACCACTACATGTGCGTGCATTGTTAAAACTAGCATTCCTTTTTTCCTTTTGACACCAACGATGTAACATGGAATCTTGACTGCTGATGAAACAGTCTATGAGTCCATGTGGCACTACATACAGGGATATTCTATGCCCATGGGGACCCTGAATTCTCCTTCTTTAAGCCTTTGAATCAGTTAGGACCAGCCACCAAAACTACATGGAACTGTAAGAACTGCTACCTAGACGAATGCTATAGTTAAGTCTGCAGAAAACACCTCTTTTTGCAATGATTCTTCTTTTTCTTTATCTTTCTCTAAATATAAACCCATTTTACAACAGAATTGTAGCCTTGTTCCTTTTTCCTTGGCACGTCTCATGCTACAGTAAGCCTTATTTTTCCTTACACTGCAGATGTGGATTTTTATCTTATTCTCAACATCTAAAATCCCAACACTATGCATGTATGATAGTTGTGAGAGAGTGCTTTTTTTTTGTCTACAATCAATCTGCAAAATAGCAAACTGGAAGAAATAGATTCAGGCCTTTGAGAAGATTTTTAATACAAAGTGAACTGGAACTGCCTCAGTTTGAATTTGAACTTGGTTCATCAGTTTCTTTTTTCATGACTCTAACTCCCATTCCACTTGGCATCTTCATAGCAGCTATTGGTAAGTTGAAAATGTCTTATAGACCAAGAACTATTTTTTAGGTCTTTGAATTGCCATGGCTTCAATGGCATGCATCAGCACTATGAGAAGGTTACTTGGTGTTGCCAATCTTCTCTTCAAGTAATATATGACAGGTTGTACTAAGTTACATGGTATCAAGTTGTAAAGAATGATCCTTGATCTGACTCAATGCAGTAAATTACACTGCCACATGAAATATTGAATGGAAGTTTGTATTCAATTTTCCTTCTCCAAGATTGATTTACCTACCTACGAAGTTACAGTGCCCAACCTGAAAGGATTGCAGTTCTAATGATCATTAATCAACTATTCAATAACAAAGTGAATTCAGTTGCACTTCCTTTATAACCCTCTCACTTTCTCTAGATTACTCTCTCTCACACAGCCCAGGGACCTATCTATGGGTCAAATTGAGCTGTTTGACATTTAAGCTGTATGTAACAGGACACCTAGCATAAACGGTTATAGGCGTTGGTTCTCTAAGCTTCTAAGGAGGCAGTCATCTGGAGGTGGCCAGTTCAATCCTGACAGCAAGCAAATAACAATACAGGAATACTTAAGACTTCTACCCGTTTATGGCAAACAGAACCAGAACAGGCAACCCCCATGGATTCAATAAGGGACATAGTTTGAAGTTCTGTGTAAGTGCCCGAGTTCAACAAACACCTGAAGAAGGCTAGAGGACATATAAGCTGAACTATTGTGGAAATAACAATAAAGATGAGGGCAATAGTCCAAAAACCCTTAATGCTAAATTTAATTGTTAAAAATAGAATTGTTTGATCATTTTATTGTGTATAAACAAATGACTGATGTTTAATTGAATTTTTAGTGGTATATAGCAATACTTATCATCATCATGTCGTGCCACAAGTAGGGATATCTCTGACCCTCTCTCGCCACTTCTCCCTATCATTCATTGCATTTAGTAGGTCTTCAGGGCTACATCCAGTATCCTCATATAGCTGCTGTATGTATGTTCGAGCTGGTCGTCCTGCTTTTGCTCGGCCATATGCAGGGGTCCATAGGAGTACATCACTTATGAGCTCGTCTCTCCTTCTCCAGCAGTGTCCTGCATGTCTGGTTCATCTAACTTGTATAGTTTTCGTGATGGGAGGCAGGTGGTCGTATAGTTGGTGCCTTGTGGGGTGTTGCTGCCAGGACTTGTTCAGTATTGCTCGCAACATTCTTGTGTAATTGCCATCTACTTTTTACACAAGAATGTTGCAAGCAATATTGAACAAGTCCTGGCGGGTTGATTTAGGCTAAATCGTATTGTTAGAACTGTTTGATCATTTGATTGTGTGTAAACAAATGACTGATGCTTAATTGAACTGTTAGTGATGCACAGCAATACTTGGACTTCTGCTAAATTGAATTGTTTGAAATAGAACTGTTTGATAATTTAACTGTGTGTAACTAAAAGAAAATGTGTTTACAAATCATATATTTGATATGTATGAAAAAACAGGATTTGGTATTTAATAATTAACAATGGTTGATATGCTTTAAAATGAAACCCAACCATTTCTCATACACGCTTTCTTTCTCTTTTGCATCATTTTTTTTTCTCTCTCTTGCCATCACTTTTTTCTCTCTTGCTATCTCTCTCTATCTCTTTCTATGTCTTTCTTGCTTTCTATTACTATAATTTTTCTCTCTGTCTCTCTCACTGGCAATCCCTTTCTTTCCCTCTCTCCCATAATAGCAAGAATGAGAATTGGAGAATATTACATACAGGCATACAGTAAACAAGCAAACACGCACGCACACACACACACACACACATACATAGCTATAAATGAGTGATTCATAAGTTGAGATTAGTCCAGAACAAGATTGAATGGGGAGGCAGTGAGTGAAGAAAGGGAATTCAGTTGTTCTTCATTTATATCTCTCTCACTCTCTCTCTCTCTCTCTCTACCCATTTGCAATTATTTCTTCATCCGGAACCAAAGGAGATTAATGAATGAGGTAAATGCACTTGTTATTGCATAACGTAATACTAATTGGGTTATTAATATCATTTGCTTTTGATACAGTGGTTAGCACACTCTGAAAGTGAAGCCAATAATGTTCATCCTCAAATGCTGAGAACTCTATAAACATTCAAGTCTAACACAGAAGGACACTGATGTACAAGACTCATTTAAAAAGAACACTATAGAGAAAAAGAGTTAACTAAATCTGAGTCATTTAACTTTGATAGGTAAAGCTAGCTGGGTAATATTGTTGCTTCATTTTCATAAAGAAACTTTGAAATAAATGTCATGAAAAAATATAATTAAGCTTAGCTGATGATAAATATAATTTTAGCTATTTGTGAATGTTTTTGAGGCTCAACTTTTGGAGCTCTTGAGAGTGTGGAATACTTCTTCATTATCATTACTCCCAGATCCACTCAGATCTGGAGGAATAATATCTATTAGGGGCCAATCTATGGATAAAAAAGACCCATTTAAAAATCATTCTTATGAAAAAAAAAACTTCAAGAAATACCTATACAAATAAACATAGAAAATAAACATGATTCACTCACCTATAGGTATGAAATAACCCAAGACATGTTGACATGCCTTTAAAATCAATAAAACTAGACATGATAGTTTAAGAAAATCACACGACTGTGTTAAGATCTTGTTTGAAAGATATTAACATGGGAATACAAGAGTTTGGAAGAACTTTGTCAATTTTTATTAAAAAATTAGCCTTTGTCATGGGAGATGTAAACAAATAATGCTGGACTCAACATTACCGAATTTTGAAGTTCAAGGGCTTCAAAGAGAAATATGCCATTTTCCTCATGAGTTTGGAGGAAAAGCCGAGTCGAGACAACCATTCTCAGCCTCAACTCAGCGCTAAACCTATTTCCATAACCAAAAATCAAGTGAATGGGTGTGTCATAGTGGATTTTATTCTGTAGTAAATCAGAATTTATTTTTAAGCATTTCTAATGTACTAGCAAAATACAAAATTACCAACATCGACTTTCCTTGGCTCCTTTCATTCAATCTACAAGTTTAAGGAGGCTCATTTAGAATAATAGTTATCATTAAAAGGTTCAAAGAAAGACTTGACAATTTCTTCATAGGTTTGGAAGGAAGACAAGGTCAAGACGACCCTTCTCAGGCTTGACATGAAACTAATTGTAATAAGATTGCTTAGAAAATGGGGATAAAGTCAAGGTGCCTGTGAATGGGTGTGTCATGAAATTATAAATGCTTCAATGTAAAGTCGTATGGATAATCAAAAATGTGCTGTGTAGACAAGGTAGACACAATCTACAGTGAATAGAATTTTAAAATAAATAAGTATGAAAAAAATGGCTGGGGTATAATGGATATCATTTTAAGAATGAACACAGAAACCCAAGTTCAGATCCTGGATGAAGCTGTCTGCATTTTAGGTAGCTCTAATACTCTTGGGAAAGGTATGAATCCAACCATTCTCCCTTTAGCAATGGGTAAAATAGTAGGGTAGATTGAGCTCTTTAGCCTGGGTATATCAACCTGTTTTATAAGAAAGAAAACTCTGAATTAAAACCTGTTCAATTTCATATAAAAAACCTTGACCTTGTGTAGAGGGGCTGGCAGATATATACAAAAAAAGAGAATGAGTTACAGCTGATTATAGATTTCTTACATAATGCAAAAAACTCAATCAAAAAATTGGAGTAGACCCCATAGTATAGAGGCTAAGGTGCTGGTCTGTGACATCATAGTAAGTTCAAGCTCCAGTGTTGCTATTAAATTCATTTTTTGAATTATTATCTTTGGAAAAGGTATGACCCCCACCAAATCCTGCCAGTTATGGGTTGAATGGTGGTGCCAATTTTCATCTACAAGAATGGCTTTGGCATTAAAAAAAAACTCACAAAGGTTGGTATGTCATTAAACAAAGAAACCAACACAAACCTACCCTGGTAGTGAATTGGATTGTGATTCAAAATGGTTTGTAGATGGTGATGAAGGAAATAAAATCAAAGACTATTCTGGAGTGGTTGACAAGATATTTTACAAATAATATTACAAATATTCCAATCACAATTGGAATTGCAATAAAGATAAAAAAAATTAAGACAAACTGCTTTTTTTAAAATTTGATTCCAATAATTTGCCCTCGGTTATATAGTTTCAAATATTCCTATCTAATACAAGTAATATGCCCACAGTTTTATAGTTTCAAGTATTCCGAATACAAATAGAAGGTTGATATATCATTAAACCAAAAAACCTTAAATAGTACCACTACTTTTCTTCTGCAAGGATGGCTTTGGCATTAAATAACCCATGAAAGTTAATATGCCAAACTAAACCAATCAATTACGAAATAAATCTTGTCCTGGTTATGATATTAAACTGTATTTGATGGTGCGGCCCTGGTACTGTAGCAGTAGGAATAATGAATTTACCCCTTCATTGCCATTACTCCTGAGTCTATTCTGGACCAAAGTAGTAATACATGTTAGGTTCCCGACTGTCAGAGATGATTTTTAGAATGATTCTGAACTACGTAGATACATTGACTCTTAAAACATTGATATTCTGATTAAATTTGAAGTGTTTAAAACAATTGTGAACTACATTTAATTGCTTGCCACTTATTTGTATAAGATATGAATACTTGAAACCATACAACTTGCCAGAAATTACTTGTATTAAGAAGGGTTACTTGAAACCATGAATGGATATTTTCATTTTTGACTGGCATAATTCTTCTGTGCCTTTCAACCTCATATATATATATATATATAATTACAGTGTATGGTTGTTACTGTCTCACTTGGTGGGTTTGTGGCAGACCAAATGTAGTATAATTTGGAGAGTGCTCAATATCAGTGATAGAGCTATTATATAATAATAAATAAATATTAGTTTTTTTATATATATTTGATAGCATGGATGCTTATCTGTGACTCAGGGTATTATGCTGTCTTATTACAACAATCATCAGAGATGATGATGCCTGATTATTGTCATTATAAGACAGCATGAAATTGATGGTCGCAGATAAGCATCCATGCGATTAAATATATATAAAAACTAATATATATCTATTCATTATTATATATATATATATATATATATATAACTGGGCCATTGGCCTAATGAGTAGAGTGCTCTTCAGTGGTCTGGGAGACTGGTGTTCAATTCCAGATGGAGTCATACCAAAGACTCGAAAAATGGTACTTGATGCTGCTTTGCTTTATACTCATCATTATAAGGTAAGGATCAAGGGTAAGGTGGAGCAATCCAGGGAATAGAGTAGTGCTCTCCCCTACACTTCAGTGTAGTCCTATTTACCCAACCCCTCCGCTCGGGCAGGATATGACACAAGGTCAATTTTTAAGCAGAGTTTAACAGGTTTTAATTCAGAGTTTTCCTTCTCCTAGACTAGTTGCCTCACCAAGGCTGAAGAACCTAGTCTGCCCTACTATTTTCCCATAGCTGGAGGGAGAGTAATTGGATTTATACCTTTCCCAAGGGTATTAGTGCTATGTGAAATGCAATAAATCTCGTCCAGGATTTGAACTCGTGTCGCCGTGTTCATTTCCTGTGACGATAACCATTACACCACGGGCACCTTCAGTGTAGTAGCTATTGAAAAGGGAGTCCTAGGGTCACCCTTGACTATGGTCGCTAACTTTACTTTATACACACTATAATACATATAATGTTTACAACCTTTTAGTGGGCTGACTGTATACCCTGCAGAGGGTAAGACACCCCACCACTAAAAAGGGTGTCTTTGGTATGACATTAAACTGTATCTAGTGGTGAGATTCCAGTCTGGAGCTCTGGCAAGTTTGGAGTACCCCTTCATTGCAGTTACTCTAAGGTCCACTATGATATGGAGTGGTAGTGCCTAGCAAAATCCTCTTTATGGGTCAAATAGATCCACTAGAAAATTCTTAGAATTTGATAGGAATATACGAAAACATTTAGCGGTGGGAAAACAAATTATTATTGATAAGAATTATCAATGTTGGCTTGGAATACTAGAACATTATAACTGTATGCACATAATTCACTTTATGAATAGTTACTTGAAGCTATAATTCTTTACTAAGGATTATTATAAGTTGCTGGAAATTACTTAATTGCAAATTATTTGTGTTATATGGTTTCAAGTATTGCTGTCTAACTATGTGCAAATAAATGAAACAGAATTATTAATGTTTCATAGGAATACTAGAAGACTTTTAACTGTATTGAAATTGCTTGGATCCAATGAAAATGGTTGATATCATTGAACAGGGTGCAACCAAATGATAAACACTGGTCAACACAATTTTTGGTGCCAAGAAACAAGACACTTTCCTAGTTAGCTAGCATTTTCACCGTTCTGTAATTGTTCATTTTTGGAAAAAAGATAGCAAAATTTAGTTAATAAAGGTCATAAAGATCCTTCAGTTTTCAGGTAGGCAGAACAATTGATGTCATCCACCAGAAATAAAAAGGAAAAATGTTCTTAAGTGAAAAAATTTAAGATAGGAGTAACAAATTTTTCTGGCAGAGCCAATCCTCCTCCAGATCTACACTTGGTTTGAATTCAGAGTTTTCTTTCTAGACTGATTCCATACCAAAATTACATAGCCCAGTATGCTTAATATTTATCCATAGCTGGTGGGTGAATTGTTGAATTCATACCTTCCCAACAGTATTAGCTCTGTATGAAATATGAACAGCCTAGTTCAAGATTTGAACTCATTTAGCTGAGTTTACTTCCAACAAGATAAACTAGTTTCTCACACTTGATATTTTTTAACAATCGATGCAAAATTTCACACGATATTAGTAAAATAATGCAAGTGTATTGGAAGTTTTTTCAGTTGACTTTAACTGCATTAACAACTTTTCAGATTAAAAATTCTCAAGTGTTTTTTTTTTCATTTGTTTAAAGCAAATCATTTTATATTTCTTTAATCATTATTCTTATAAATAACTCAATTTAATACAAGGAAATTTAAACTGTTATAAGTAAGGACATTTTTAACAACAGGTGTTTTTTTTTCTTTTTTATTTCTTTTAATTTAGATCTTTTTTTAAGGAAGTCTGTGGGGAGGCTATAATACTTTTGTGAAGTGCATAAATGGAACAATTCACAGAGGAAGAGGGAGCACTTGGATTTATTTTCACTACTGACATATATATGAATGTGTGTGCACACATATACATATGCCATATTTTGTGGTCTATGAAAGGCACTGGCATATGCAACACACATTAAATTTAGGAGGAAATATCTTGGAAAAAAATTAAGGAAAGGTTTTCTTGAGTCTGCCAATTGGATAAGATTGGTAGATTCCATGTCTGACCTTGTAGAAGAAAGTCTGATATTGAGGGTCAGATTTTGAAGAAAAATGTCTCAGATGTCTAAAATGTGCTATATTAATTATCTTTGTCATTTTTATTGTATTTCCTCACTCCTCCCTCAAAACTACCAGATTTCTTTTTTTCATTTCATTTTCTTACAGACTGCTTTTATCTCTCTCTCTCTCTCTCATACTTTTCTCAAGTTTACTTTTCTCTTTTCCATGTCTGTCTTTTGCTTTTTTATTTTCTCAATCATATTTCCTTTTTCTTTTTTCAAAGATGAAGTATTTTCTTTTCACTATGTGTTCTTTGACTCTTCTTTTTCTTTCCATTTATTCTTCCTTTCTTTGTCTTTTTCCTTTCTCCTAATACCTTTTATTCTATCACTTTTTTGAGGGGTGGGAGCATCTTTTCTTCTTTCCCCCTATTTTATTACCTCTTTTTCGAATTTGCTTTTTTCTTATTTTCCTCTTTCATTTTTTTATTTCTTCATCTTTTTCCTTTGTCTTCTGAATCTTTCTTTCTTTCTTTCTTTCTCATTTTAACTGTTCCCCTCCTTTTCCTTTAATTTTTTTATATCCCCTTTCCTTTTTTTCCTCTCTCTTTTTTCATTTTCTTTTATCCTTTTCTCCTTTTTCCTTCCTTTTTTTCCCCTTTCTCTTTTTTCCTTATCTTTTTTCCTTTTTCTATTTTCCTTTCCCCTTTTTCTTTTTTTTTCCTCTCCCCTTTTTCTTTCTCTTTTTCCTCTCCCCTTTTTCTTTCTCTTTTTTCCTCTCTCCTTTTTCTTTATCCTTTTTCCTTTTCCCTTTTTTTCTCTCACATTTTTCTTTCTCTTTTTTTCCTTTTTTTCTTTTTCTTCTCTTTTGTACCTTTATGATTTTTCTTTTATTTTCTCCTTTCATCTTTTTCACCACTCCCTATCACTGCTTCTCATTTTCCTTCCTCATCAATGTTTTTTTTTCTATTCCAAGCTCAGGTTAATTTGCTTTCCTTCTTTCTTTCCTTCTTTCTTTTCTTTATTATTCAATCTTTTCTCTTTAAGTTCCAACTGAAATCAACACTCCAGCCTGTCCTTCTTCTTCTTCATCCTTGCATTCACAATTGGACCATAAATCACCATTTCTTTTAATAGAAAGATTTACAATCCTTCTTCTCTCCCCTCAGAAGTCTATGCTTTCTATGACCAAGTCTGACTTCACAACTGTAAAATGAAGCCTCATTTGAAATGCCTTCTTGCCTCAATCATTCAGCTCATAAACTAAACTGCCAAGACAATGTAAGCCAGTTCCCATAAAGAAACACGACAATTGGTTTCGGTTTGAATACAATTGGAAAAAAAGCCAAAAAACACAGGACATGAGTAAAAACTCAAATTGAAGAATTGATCTGTGATTCTGGTCATTTAAACAAGTGCTCTAAGGTTGGAGTTTGAATCAGTAGAAGTTTTTAATGAAATTAGGATATTTTTACAAATTTCATCTTGATTATGAAAACTAGAGTTCAAATTAGTAGTACATATTTGGATCCCATTTCTATTAATGGGACCCTAATATGTACTACCAATCAAAGAAATTTGTTTGAAAATTAATTTTCTTTAATAGGACCCTGTGTAAAAAAATCCTTAGAAAATAACTTCACAAAAAATGTTAACATAAAGTAGACGGAAATTACACAAGAATGTTGAGAGCAATATTGAATAAGTCCTGGCGGCAACACCCCCTCAAAGCACCAACTATACGGCCACCTGCCTCCCATCACGAAAACTATCCAAGTTAGATGAACCAGACAGGCAGGACACTGCTGGAAAAGCAGGGACGAGCTAATAAGTGATGTACTCCAATGGACCCCTGCATATGGCCGAGCAAAAGCAGGACAACCAGCTCGAAAATGCATACAGCAGCTATGTGAGGATTCGGGATGTAGCCCTGAAGACCTGCCAGAGGCGATGAATGACAGGGAGAAGTGGCGAGAGAGGGTCAAGGATATCCGTGCTAGCGGTACAACATGATGATGAGGATGATATCTTTAATTACTTTAATTCAAATAATTTGTATGTTGAGTTTCAAGGTTTGTTTTGCAGTCTTTGTTTAAAAGCATATCAGCCTTCATGAATAATTTACTGCCAAAGCCATTCTTGTATAAAAACCTTAATGGTATTATTCTACCCATGACTGTGGATAAAAGGGTTCATGCCTTTTCTAAGGGTATTTGTCCAAAAGTGAATGTGATAGCGCAGCAGGAATTCAACCTATGGAGTTCCTACTATGATGTTGCAGTCAAACATGTTAACCACTACACCACAGTGACTGCCCTTATATGGTTTCAAGTATTCCTATCAAATAAAACAGTTCAGTGTCATACTCAGAATAATCTTATGGGAGGAATCTTCACCTCTCTGTAGTGGATCCCCTTATTATTGTCTAGGTTTGGTTTGGTTTGGTTTGGTTTGGTTATGTTTTATGGCATGTCAACCCATGTGGTCATTTAATGCCAAATCGTGTTTATACATATAAACACATGATGATGATGAAATGTATTTGCGAACCTCAAGGCATAAAATAGCCCCAGAAGTATCAATATATTAAAATCAATTCATCTTGTATTTGTAACATTTAGTATACAAAGTACATATGCAAATTAAAGAAGAGGACGGACATTGTGTATATTAGTATGAACATAATCTGAATTAGCTTGAAGAAATTATCAGAAAGTCAGGTCACCCAGTCAGCTGGGGCTGTGGAATACTCTAATTGCATCTCTGCAAAATGGTACCACTTCCCAATGAGTGTCCTGGATATGACACTAAACTACTGATGATAAGGTTCCGGCAATGATGGAGTTTTGGAGAATGCAGAGTACCACTTCATTGCCATTACTCCCAGGTCCTCTCTGGCCAGGAGAAGTAGTACCTGAGAAGGTTCTATCTATGGGTCAAATAGAACTAAACTGCGTGCTTATGCTAAACTGAACTGCTTGAAATAGAATTGTTTTTGACAAAAACTATACTTAAACTAAACTGAATTGTTTGAACTAGAAATGATTTTGACAGACTGTGTACTGAGGCTAAACTGAATCGTTTGAGGTAGAACTGTTTATTTGTATAAAAATGGATTTGGCATTAAATAACCTATAATGATTGATATGCCATAAACCCAAACAAACAAACAAACAGAAAGTCAGGATTAAAACAAATATTTCTATATTGAAAACGTTTGTGGTTAAGAAATAGGACTAAAAAGTGAATATTGAGTTGATTGAATTAAATGTTTTGTCAATTCTATGTTGTGAAATTCTTTTTTAAAATGATCAAAGGAATTATTGACATAAATCCTCAGGAAAACAGAAGTGAATAGCAATTACTTGGGAGATTTTAAATAGAGTTATGAAAGAAATAGAAAAATATAATGAAATTTATGTTTTATTAAAAATGTCATTTATTTCCAAAATCAAAATGTTAAGGTTGCAATGTATCTCTCTGCTCAAGGGAGTAGCATGACAAAAAGGATTTGTGAGATATACATACATATATGCACTTGTGAATTGGGTCTTGAGTCAGGTAGTGTCATAAGCTTACAAAAGGTTACTAAATAAGAAATAACCGAAACGTGGAGGTTGGAAATGAAATAGAAATCTTTATAACATTAACAAAATACAGTACTTGCATGCAGCATGAAGAGGGTGACCACTGCTTGTGATGACTACTTAGTATATTTTCACCCCCTCACAATAGTGTCCAATGTATTTTTGAAAAATGGGATATACAAGTAGGTATTAATGCTCTTAGATAGGGTGTGTATGTATATATATATATATATATATATAACATGATGCCCGTGGTGTAATTGTTATCGTCGTAGGAAATGGACACGGCGATATGAGTTCAAATCATGGATGAGACTGATTGCATTTCCCATAGCACTAATACCCTTGCGAAAGGTATGAATCCAATTATTCTCCCACCAGCTATGGATAAATAGTAGGACAGACTTGCTTCTTCAGCCTTCGTGAGGCAACTAGTCTAAGAGAAGGAAAAGTCTGAATTCAAACCTGTTAAACTCTGGTTTAAAAATGACCTTGTGTCATATCCTGCCTGAGGGTAGGGGTTGGTAAATATATATATATATATATATATATAAAACAGGCAGTTTGTCTCAAAGAAATTGTGAGGATTCCAACAGTCTAAGACAGACCAGAAACCATCTTTAGAGCATGCTGATTGTATCCCTAGCAGAGAGGTAAGACCGCCTCCAAAAGAGATGTATTGAGTATGAGATTTTGATGTATCTGATGGTTAGGCTCAAGTTCGGAAGGGCTTGGGAATGGGGAATACCAGGTCCACTCTGACTTGGAGTGGTTGTACCTCTTAGGGTCTAATCTCTGCATCAAACAGATCTGTTTGAAATTCATTTGTATTTTATATGAATATTTGGTGCAATATCATCATCATCATGTCATGCCGCTAGCACGGATATCTCTGACCCTCTCTCGCCACTTTTCACTATCGTTCATCGTCTCAGGCAGGTCTTGAGGGTTACATCCCGTATCCTCACATAGCTGCTGTATGTATGTTCTAGCTGGTCATCCTGCTTTTACTCGGCCATATGTGGGGGTCCATAGGAGTCCATCACTTATGAGCTTGTCTCTGCTTCTCCAGCAGTGTCCTGTGTGTCTGGTTAGTCTAACTTGGATAGTTTTCGTGATGGGAGGCAAGTGGGCGTATAGTTGGTGCTTTGAGGGGGTGTTGCCACCAGGACTTATTCAATCTCAACATTCTTGTGTAATTGCCGTCTAGCTACTTCTCCAGCCGTTTGGTTAGCATCCAAGTGGTGCATCCATACAGCAGTATCGACATGACCACTGCCTGGAAGAAACTGCATTTCATTTTATCGGTCAGGTTTGATTTCTATATGATTGATAGCTTATCGATAGCCGTCCATGCCTTCATTAGGCGCGTGTCAATGTCTTTTTTGGTTGATGAGACACTGCTTTCCAAGTAGGTGAATTTGTCTACCAGTTTCAGAGAGGTTCCCTCTTGTATGGAAATGTCGCCTGTTTGATTAAAGCACATATATTCAGTTTTGTGTTACTTGAAGCTGTAATTGTTTTTAAGGATTATTATCAGTTACTCGAAACCATATAACTTTGTGGAAAAAAAATAGGATTATTAAATAGAAATAATTGCTTGAAATCATATGATTATTAGAATTAGATGAAAATACAGTCCGCCCTACTATTTACCCATAGCTGGAGGGAGAATAATTGGATTCGTACCTTTCCCAAGGGCATTTGCGCTATGTGAAATGCAATCAGTCTCGTTGAGGATTTGAACTCGTGTCGCCGTGTTCATTTCCTACGACGATAACCATTACACCCTGGGCACCTCCACTTTACCCTCTATATGTACCTTATATTGCTGTGTGTTAAGCAAGGAGGTATCAAGTATCATTTTTAAAGTCTTTGGTGTCAGGCGAACTGAGATTGAACTCAGGTCTTCCAGAATATTGGCGAGGAGAGCGTAAGTCTTATGTGACCAATATGCCATTGGAATGTAGTGAGTAGTTCCTTTCTGGATTTTCTAAAAGTTGGTATCCATTCTCCTGGCATGGGTTTAATAAATGTAGAAAAAAAGCTAATTTCATGTTAAAGACCAAAACTCAAGGCAATGCAGTGTCAGAATTTTATCAAAGTTTTAATATCATTAATTCATAGGTGGGCAGTAAGATAAGTTATCTGCAATTAAACTAATCCTCAAGACCTTTAAGACTGCCCCCTAATGAGTGCCATGGATATGACACTAAACAATCTGATGGTAAGGTTCCAAATAATGCTGGGGCTTTGGGGAATGCGGAGCACCCCTTCATTGCCATCACTCCAAGGTCCACTCTGGCCCAGAATGGTAGCACCTGATAGGGTCCTATCTGTGGCTTAAATAGAACTAAACTGCATACTTAATTGTTTAAATAAGTTCTGTTTGACTAAACTGAATAGCTTAAATAGAAATGTTTTTGATGATTAATCTGTGTACCTATGTTAAACAAAATTGTTTGAAATAGAACTGTTTATTTATATAAAAATGGATTTGGCATTAAATAATCAACAAAGGTTGATATACCATAAAACCCAAACAAACAAACACATGTCTACCTGTTGGGGTTTTACCCCATTGCAGAGGACACAGTATATTCTAAGCCTTATCAACTGAGCAAATTTGTTTTTTGATACAAGTCATGACCTTGTACCCTGTGTAGAGTACTACTTCAACTAGTTTATAAACTTATTAAAATTAGGGAAATGCTTTTGCCTGTGATAGTAATTATCTTTCCAACCTTCTTTGCTACTCCACACACCAAGTCAGGACAAATCAGAAAAGACAAGATCTACCCCTCTCACTCTACCCCATGAGAATGGCAGGGGTGGTAACAGCAGCAGCAGCATCCTAAGCAGGGAGATATTAACAGACAACAAAGAGTTAGATGTAATTATAAAATATAACAATCAAAAGAAAAGACCAGCTGTTAAGTGTTGACCTCTGTCATTACACCCACACTCCAAACCCCACCAATACTCATCGGCTCCCAAGGGAGCTTTCAGGAATTCCAGATCCTCTCTAAATATTGCTGGTATTCATTGTTTAAGGATAGTTTGTTTTTTTTTAAGATTTGTATGAAAATGTCTGTCTTCCCCATTGTTCCCTGAAGAATATCTCTTAAGTGTTGTTCCTCTCTTCGACAAAATAAATTTGGGTTTTGGTATGAATGAGCCTTAAAAATGCTAACCATTCCCAGTTGCTAATATTATTTCCTATCAAATGAATTAAGTTTCTGGTCCCTTAATAATATCAGGGTTGGATTTATCAAACAATTACACATAAAAATAGTTGAGATACCCCTTCATTGCCATTACTTCCAGATCCAGTCAAAATCAGAATGATATTTCAAGTTATAGAATTTTTGACAATAGATCAAATAGATCCATTTGAAAATTTTATTAGATAAGAATACTTGATATGATATATCGTAGTTGAGGGCGACCAGAAGGCTCCCTTTTCAATAGCTACTACACCAAGGTGTAGGGGACAGCGCTACTCCTTTCCCTGGATTGCTCCACTTTACTCATGATACGTACCTTATATTGCTGAGTGTTAAGCAAGAAGGAATCAAGTACCTTTTTAAAGTCTTTGGTTTGACGAGACCTGGGATTGAACCTAGGTCTACTGGACCATTGGCGAACACTCTACCCACTTGACCAATTTGACAGGTTATCAAAGTTATATATGCAAAAAGTCATGAGGCAATATTACTGTTCATATCCTTAGCCAAAGCATTTGAATATTAGTAGCTAATGGTCTCTCCAACGAAACAGTTACTGCTATAATAATTATGAGCATATATAAACATAGCAAATAAAACTTTTATTTACTCCAATTTGCCCAGTTGGCTAGGGCTATAGAATACACTAACTGCTTCTCTGCAGACTGGTAAGATCCACCCCAACGAGTGTCCAGGATATGACACTAAACAACTTGATGGTGAGGTTCCAGTAATGCCGGAGCACTAGGGAATGTGGAGTACCCCTTCATTGGCATTGCTCCCAGGTCCTCTCTGGTTGTACCTGATAAGGGTCCTATCTGTGGGTCAAATAGAACTAAACCATGGTTTTGAGAGTTTACTGGTTTTTGCATTTAAACTGCGTATTTATGCTAAAATGAATTGTTTGAAATTGAACTGTTTTTGACATGGAAACTGTACTTATGGTAAACTGAATTGCTTGAATTTGAACTGTTTGACTAAACGGAATAGCTTGAAATAGCGATGTTTTTTACTATTAAACTGTGTACTCATACTAAACTGAATCGTTTGAAATAGAACTGATTATTTGTATAAAATGGATTTGGCATTAAATAACCTACAAAGTTTGATATGCCATAAAACACAAACAACCAATTTACTCCAATGAATATATGTAGATTAGAAAGAAAATTATTTGTATAAGATAGAAATACTTGATGCCATATAATTGTGTTCAAATTATTAGTATTAAGAATATTTACTTGAAGCTATAATTGTTTACAAAGGAATATTATTATTTGTTACTTGAAACCATGAGCACAGAAAAGGGGTGATTATTAAATTGGAATTGTTACTTTAAAACATATGATAGTGTATAAAATTGAAACATACTGATTTCAATTTGCGGATAATATAGGTGTTTCCATACAGTTCATACCCCCATTATTTTGGAGCCTATAGATGTACTGACCGATGTATATGATCATTTACTGTAATGCTGCTATATCATTTGCATCTCTCGTCTTGAGTAAATAGAAGGATATTCAGAGTATTGTCATTTTATTTTACAAGATGAATAGATTCCTTTGGATAAATCCAGCAGTATAAAATAACAAAACCTTGAAGAAAGTTCATTTGACAGGGCATCCCTTATCAAAAGCAGTGTTTCAAAGGTGCGAATGGAAAACTTGCTGGTGTTTCTCTTAAGGAGACTATTTTGAAGAAAATTAAGGTTTCATCTGTTGTTCATTTCTGTCTCAATAAATTCATATAGCTTCAATATTAGTAAAGTTGGCGACTGTAGTCAAGGGCGACCTAAAAGCTCCCTTTTCAATAGCAACTACACCGAGGTGTAGCAAAGGGCGTTACTCTATTCTTTAGATTGCTCCGTTTTACCCTTGATGCATACCTTATAATGCTGAGTATGAAGCAAGGAGGCATCAAGTAAAATTTTTTGAGTCTTTAGTATGACTCGACCAGGAATTGAACCCGGTCCCCCGCGCCTTTGGCATGATGTATGTGTGTCTGGTAGTATATAGGTATTTGTGTGTCTGTACTAGGTTGATCAATGCCTCTATAGAAAAATGTCTACTGGTGAAGAGTATCAACACAACTCAGCTAATTGCATTTGCCTTGGTTCAATTTTTTTTTTGAATTGCTAAAAATGTTTTAAGTAATTTATCAAGAGATAGTAGGAAAATTTACTAAAATATAAAACGTGAAATGACTTTATGCACCTCTGATTATGTGTATATGTCTATATTTGTCTCTAATTATTGTATCGTTGGTTCAATAAAGGTATTCCACAGGTACAAGCCGAAGAGTTGGCAAGTCTATCAGAGAGCAATTAACGCTTTTTTCCTGAACTAGTCAGGCACCATCCATTTATATCTTTACCGGTGTCATACTAAAAAGAGTCACTGAGTGTATAGTTCCAGTATAAAACTAATATAAAGCATAGGAAAGATTAACATCTATACACATGCATAGTTTTATTGATACATCCCTTATTTTGGAACCTGTGTATGTATTGTCCAGTGAGCTGGAGCTGTAGATTACACAGACAGCATCTTGGCAGAGGAGTAAGACACCCTACCAACAAGTGTCCTGGATATGACATTGAACAATCTGATGGTGAGATTCCAGTAATGCTGGAGCTTCAGGGAATGTGGAGTACACCTTCATTGCCATGGCTCCCAGGTGCACTCTGGCTCAGAGTGGCAGCACCTGATAGGGTCAAATAGAACTAAACTGCATACTTATGCTAAACTGAATAGCTTGAAATAGAACTGTTTTAACATTTAAACTGTGTACTTATGCTAAACTGAATTGTTTGAAAAAGAACATTTTTTGACATTGGAAATGTACTTACGCAAAACTGAATTGCTTGAAAGAGAACTGTTTTAACATTTAAACTGTGTACTTATGCTGAAATGAAACCGTTTTTATAAGCTAAACTGAATTATTTGAAATAGAACTGTTTTTGACATTGAAAATGTTCTTACGCTAAACTGTGAATTTGAAATAGAACTGTTTATTTGTATAAAAATGGATTTGGCATCAAATAACCAACAAAGGTTGATATGCCATAAAACCCAAACAAACCATTCTTGGAGAAGAACAGTAGTGGTGCTATTTAACCTACAGCTGGGGATAAGGGGGTTCATACCTTTGCCAAGGGCATTAGGTCAAAAGTGAATGTTAAAACATGACTGGAGTTTGAACTCACTTACTTCAAGACTGCCGTTCTGCTCAGTAGGCCATTAGAAAATAAGGCTATTTTTTAGAATATTTTCAAAATTAGCAATACATTTTCTTTTATGAGTAAATGGTGTTTGTTACTCATTTTTTGTTTGTTTTTTCTTTTTTCACTTCGTTTTCCTGAATCAAATGTGAATAATAAAGATTGTGTGAATAACTATTCTTTCTCAATGGAGAAACAAGATATTCCTAGATATATTTCAAGCTCTATTGTGTTGAGCTGGGCCAAATACCAAAACTGTAAAGATGAAAATTTCAATAGAAATGCTGACAAATAGCATTATTTACTTAGCTCTATTAATAAAATTCAAATAAAGATTCTCTAGTGTACTGTCAATGTATGTGGTGATAATTTGGGGAGTGTGCTGATATTAAAACATCGATAGTGTGTTTTATTGTGAATGATTGGGTGCTATGAATGTGTTGCTGAGTGTCACACTTGGTTTAATAAAAATGAATCAAAATTGATCCATGGTAAGAGAAATTTTTAATCTACTTTTTTTTTTAAAGATAAAACCGACAAAAACTTGGTATATTTTTAAGATTATAAACAAAAAGAAAAACTAGTTAAAAAAAAGAAATTATTATATGGGGAAACTATGGTGGGATATGAAAACAATGTCAAACATTGGGTTGTAGTAAAAATGAAAAAAGTCAGGTATAATATATCCTACCACTTCCCATGACAAAGTGACTCTAGTTTCAAGCTCTGTGACTGACCAGAAAAGGTCAATAATCAGAAGTCAGGCAGTGGCTGCTGGACATGGTCACACATGTGATTTTGGGACTTTTGCAAAAGAGCTGTTAGTTACCAGCCGAGCAACAAATTATGACCTAAATTTTAAGGTGAGCCGAACCCTACCACCATCTTTCATAGTGGAGTCTTATATTTAGTCAAAGAACAGATATTTTCTTGATCAACATGAACAAACCTTTTTCACGTGTATCTGTTTTTGAGACTGATCTAGAGGGAAGTTGTAAGATCAAGAATAAAGTGAATGGAATTTTTCTTTGACGATGTGTCTCACTTTTCCTTTTCAACCCAATCGCACTGTTATCATTATTTTTGCCTTTGTCTCAGATGTCTAAAAGGAGAATTATTTTTATCAAAAATTTTGTGTATCATAAAGTTATGAATGAGTAAAATATTGTTTTCGTGGGTTGATTTTACAGTATTTGATCATTCGTGGTGTTATATAACGCCAAAGACAATTTCATTAAGGGGAGTTGTAATATAGTTTCAAATGAATAATGATAATTTGTAAACAATTATTGCATCATATAATTATCTTTAGTGGACATAATCTATACTTAACTAATTATTCCTGTTTAATAATGATAATAATCGGCCCTGTTGGCTAGGGCCATAGAATACACCGACTGCATCTCTGCAGAAGTGTAAGACCATCCCAAACAAGTGTCCTGGATATGACACAAAATAATCTGATGGTGAGTTTCTGGTAATGCCAGAGCTCGGGTATGTAGAGTACTCCTTCATTGCCATTGCTCCCAGTTCCACTATGGCCTGGAGTGGTAGCACCTGATATGGTCCTATCTATGAGTCAAATAGAACTAAACTGTGTACTTATGCTAAAGTGAATTATTTGAAATAGAACTGTTTTGACATTTAAACTGTGTACTTATGTTAAACTGAATTGGTTGAAATAGAACTGCTTTTGTATAAAAATGGATTTGGTATCAAATAACCTAATATGGTTAATATACCATAAAACCAAACCAAACCAATATTAATTTGTTGGTTTTCGATAGCGCCTACACCAAAGTGTAGGGGAGGGCGCTACTCCTTTCCCTGGATTTCTCCACTTTACCCTTGATCCGTACCTTATAATGCCGAGTGTTAAGCAAGGAGGCATCAAGTACCATTCTTTGAGTCTTTGGTATGACTCAACCTGGAGATTGAGCCCAGGTCTCCCGGGCCATTGGCAAACACTCTAATCATTACGCCAATGTCCGGTAATTGAATTCACCGGAGAATAAATGTATTGCTCCTTAATGACTGTCCATTTATGCAGATAAAGTTCAAAATTCGGACCTTAAATAAATGACATATTTTGAAGATGGCTTTCAGCATGAAACTTGATTTACTATACTAGGTTATTGCTTGTATTTATCCAAAGCAACAGCTGTATGACCACTTAGCTCCCATCTCTAAAACCATTCAAGTAAGATAAACAAGACATGAAGAACTGTGCTGGAGAAGTAAGGACAAACTCATAAGTGACGTTCTCCTAGGACTCCTACACATGGACATACCAATGTTGGGCGACCAGCAAGAACTTACCTACAACAGCTCTACACAAAAGAACGCAGTTAGGAAGACTTGCTGGGAGTGATGGATGATAGGCACAGATGGAGGGAGAATCAGGGAATTCATGCTAGCAGTGTGACTTGATGAATATTATTCATTTGTGTTTGTGTATATATATATATATATATATATATGTTATGGAGGCATTTGTGGTGTAAAGGAAATGGACACAGTGATACAAGTTCAAATCCTGGATGAGACGGTTTGCATTTAAAATAAGGAATTGGGGAAGATATGCATTCAACTATTCTCTCTCCAGCTATGGGCAAATAATAGGGCAGACTGAACTCTTCAATCTAGCTATGGCAACCAAAAGAATGATCAAAAGCACTTAGGCAGAAGATAGGAAACAATTCCTTTACCACTAGGATCCCAACACAAGAAAAATCATAAGACTTGTAAAAATCAAATTAAGAACAATAAAGTGTTTCATCGTCTTTATCAAAATTTGCTTGAAAATATATATATATATATATATACACACACACACACATAAATATATATATACAAATTCTTATTTTCTTGTTTGGTCGGTACAAAGAAAATATTCATAAACATGCATGATTTTGATTATCTCCATCCTTGTTAGTGGGGCTTAGGATATTCTGATTGTTTTTCTTGCAAAGGGAAAAGACTCCCTAAAAAAAGGGTGTCCTAGGTATAACAATAAACAGCAACTGATGGTAAGGCTACAGTTCTAAAAAGGTGCAGAGTATTTCTTCATTGCTATTCCTTCTAGGCCGACTCTGATCCAGAGTAGAAGGACTTGTTTGGCTTCAATCTATGGGTCAAATAGATCTGTTACAAAATAATTTATATGAGATAGGAATTACTGGTATAAATTATTTTTATTAACAATAGTTACTTGAAGATATTTGTTTGGTAAGTAGTATATATTTTGTAAATAATTATATTTTGTATGTTGATTATTATACACGTATATATATACACACACACACATACACGCACATATATATGTCAATATACTCATCCATACACTCATGTATCTATGCTGACATGTGTGTGTATAGATAAATGTCAGTGAACATTTTGTTTATATTCAAGTGTGTGTGTACATATTACTAATAGATTTGTATACATGCATATCTATATAGAAATGAAAATATATTGTGTGAGTGTATATATATATATATACACACACAGACGCACAAACACTCATCTGGTTGTGTTATTATTATATACTTAGATTCACACAGATTTGTATACATGTGAGGAAATTGTCTGCATCTGCACATACATACACACGTTTATATATATATATATATATATATAGTCATCTGCAGACAGATCTGTTTCGTTCTATCAGAACTCATCAGTGTGGCTTGACATACTATCTTCCCATAGCTGGGATCGAAACCTGGTTGACTCAAATGCCAATCAAAGACTCTACCCGTCAGCCACGAGGAACCAGCAGCAGTGAAGTAAATTTTAAGTGCTTATGAACCACAATTACTATTGTTTACAACGGCTACCGAGAGATCAATTCATATATGAAGAGCCTTGCAATAAACGCTAATGGCAACGCGATTACTTCATTCGCTAGAGAACTCAACCCTACAGGGGTTAGGGGAGTATATATATATATATATATATATATATATATATATATATATATATATATACATATATATATAAATATACTACTCATCAATATATCCACACACACAGATATGTAACTAAATTGATGCATATGTACATAAACATTTTCTCTGCATCTACACCCATTTAAATGTTTGTGTCTGGTTGTATAGGTTTGTATACATTGATACCTATATAAAAATGGAAAGTAGTTACTTTAAAACCTTTAACTGTGTACAAACAAGGATTATTAAATTAAAGTGATCACTTTAAATTACATAACCATGCATAGATTGTTTGTATTTCATATGAATATTTGAAACCATATCACTGAGTGCAAATTATTTGTATTAAATAGGAATACTTGATATCATATAACTGTGTAAAAAAAAAAAAATGTTTTTAAAAGCACGTAAAGAACTACACAAAAAATGTAAATCTAAATCCACAATGTTTATGATTCCCTAACCTCTAAGCATAAAATAGCCCTATGAGGGTTGACATAAAATCAATCAGTTATAACTCTGAAAAGGTACAAACATTTTAGGGATCCTGCATATTGAAGGAAAATCGGTGTATATACAAGAAAATAAATAAATGAAAATAAAAAAAAATTTGAAAAAAGATACAAGATAAGAAGGAAAAAAAGGGTGGCAGAAGAATAAGACTTTTCTAAGGGAAAGAGAAAATCATCATCATCATCATATCGTGCTGGCAGCACGGATATCCCTGACCCTCTTTCGCCACTCCTCCCTATCGTTCATCGCCCTAGGTAGGTCTTCAGGACAACAACCTGTATCCTCACATAGCTGCTGAATGTACGTTCGTGCTGGTCGTCCTGCTTTTGCGCGGCCGTGTGTGGGGATCCATAAGAGTACATCTCTTATGAGTTCATCTCTGCTTCTCCAGCAATGTCCTGCATGTCTGGTTCGCCTAACTTGAATAGTTTTCGTGATAGGGGGCAGGTGGCCGTACAGTTGGTGTCTTGTTGGGTGTTGCCGCCAGGACTTGTTGAGGATTGCACGCAGCATTCTTGTGTAATTGCCATCTAGTTTCTTCTCCAGCCGTTTTGTTAGCGTCCATGTAGTGCATCCATATAGCAGTATCGATGTGACCGCTGCCTGGAAGAAACTGCGTTTCATTTTATCGGTTAGGTCTGATTTCCATATAGTCGATAGCCTATTGATAGCTGTCCATGCTTTCGTTAACCTCGTTTCGATGTCCTTGGACAAATCAAGAGGGTAAAAAGGATTTATGGGAGATTAGGAAGAAAAGCAAATGAATGGAAAAAGAATAAAAAGTTGGAAGAGAGTAGGACAACAGCAGAAAAAAGATGGAGGAGAGGAAGAATTAAATACTAACAGGACAAAGGTCTGAATAGAGTAGGAAAAAAGAGAAAAAATGAGAAAAGGGGAGATAACTGATAAGAGAAACTCAGGCAAACAGATGAACAGTAAAAGTAAACAGCTGATTTCAGATTAAAAGGAAAAGTTAAAAGCCAGACTGGAACAAAACAAGAAACAGGCAGAAAAGGGTGCAAAAGAAAACTCCATACAGGAAAAAGGAAAGAACGTCTAGAGATTAATAAAAAAAAAAAAAAATTCCAAAAAAAAAGAGAAAAAAAAAGAAAGTAGAAGAGAAAGAATTAAAAATAAAAAAAAAGTTAAAAAAGGAAAATAGAGAGAAAATGGTTCTGCCAGCTCTGGTGAATTGGGGCCTTTCGACAGAAACATGAATATGTATTTAAAATGTTGGTGTTTGGAAAAGGCTCTGATCGTTTCCCTGAGGAGTTGGCAGCCCTTGAAGAGGATTCAGTACCGCAGAATAACAAGCAACCATGACTCATGGCAAAATATCATCTAAGAAATGAGTTCCTTCTGGATTTGAAAAAACTATTCTGGGTTCTCTCATATTATGAATTTTAGATCTCCAAGAGTTACACTCTAGGGGGCCAGGAGAATCTCTTTTTATTTATTTATTTATTTATATATATATAGTGCGTCTGTATGTGTGATAAATTTATTTACATTGACAGATGTGTAAGCATGGAGGTATTATTTAATGTGCTTGGAAGAAAACTGTGTATAGATTATATATGAGCTGCAAATGTGAGCATTTTGTATGTGTGTGCGGATATATATATATATATATATATATATGATTGCTGATATTGTTGTCTCAGAGTGTGTGAGCTTGATATCGATACAGAAATGGAAATATATTTTGTATGTTGATTTTTATACACATATATATGTACACACACACACACACACACATATATATATGTCAATATACTCATTCATACACTCATGTATCTATGCTGACATGTGTGTGTATAGATAAATGTCGGTGAACATTTTGTTTATATTCAAGTGTGTGTGTACATATTACTAATAGATATTTATACATGCATATCTGTATAGAAATGGAAATATCTTTGTGAGTGTATATGTGTGTATATATATATATAAATATACACAGACACACAAACACTCATCTGGTTGCATTATTATTATATACTTATATATATATATATCTGTGTATACACATGTATACACAGATGTTTATACATGTGAGGAAATTGTCTGCATCTGCACATACATACACACGTTTATACATACATATATATATATATATATATATATACACACACTTACACACACTACTCGTTGATATATATACACACACAGATATGTAACTAAATTGATGCATATGTATATGAACATTTTCTCTGACTCTACACCCATTTAAATGTGTGTGTCTGGTTGATAGGCTTGCATACATTGATACCAATATAAAAGTGGAAATAAATTTTTTGTTTATACACATACACACACACACTCTTCTCACTATATTCACAAGCAATGATAAATATCAATATTGATGTTTGTATGTGCATATATATATATATATGTATATATATACACACACACACACACACACACACACACACACACACACATTATTCTCACTATATACATAGACACTGATATGAATATATAATAATATATATATATATATATATGAATGTGTGTATAAATATGTATAAACATTTTGCCTGCGTCAACACACATGAATATATATAAATTACAGTGAGTACTTCATGCATTTCTAGACTTTTGGTATTGGCCTAATAAGTAGAGTGTTGACCAATGGTCCAGGAGACCTGTGTTCAATCCCAAGTCGAGTCATACCAAAGACTCAAAAAAATGGTACTTGATCCCGCCTTACTTAACACTCAGCATTATGAGGTAAGGATCAAGGGTAGTGGAGCAATCCAGGGAATGGAGTAGCACTCTCCTGTACACATCAGTGTAATAGCTATTGAAAAGGGAGCCTTCAGGTCACCCTTGACTAAGGTCGCCAACTTTACTTACACAGTTTACACACCAAAGTATCAAGAATGCACATAAAATCTACTGACCATATAGACATCTGTTTTATTGGCAAAAGTTGGAGGGGTAATAAAATGTCCTTTTTCTATGATCTTTTTAATCTATTCATTAGCTCGGGATGGTACAAGTTGAATTTAATATTACATTGCCCTATTACTTTGAAAATCAGCTTTAGAAACTGTTGAAATATAATCACCAAACCTGTCAGTTGAAGAAATACATACAGTTACCTTATCCACCAAATAGATCACAGTGTGTGTTGAAAGGATTTAACTCAATATAGTTGTAATAACCATTGTTCTATGGTGAAATAGTTTGATATTTACTAATCTTATTTACTAATCTCTGGGAGCCCTAATAGTGTCATGGCTAATGAGCAGGACTGTAATTTAGTAGTAGTAAAAAGTTCAAACTCACTGTTGGGTAAATACCCATGGGTAAGTTATGAACTGCCTTATCCCCAACCAAGGGTATAAATAGTACCATTACTGTTTTTCTACAAGGATCGCTATTAAATAACCTCTAAAGCATAGTATAGTGTAATATAATGGCCAAGGGATTTCATTTTATGCTTTTGGGTTTAGTTAGGCAGAGAACCTTTCAGCTCAGTGCATGGGTTACTTAGGTGCAACATTAACACAGGTGTTCACGTGTGCACACAGAGCAGACATGTCACTCAGAGATGTCACAATAGCCCAGATTGGAAACGGGGCTAGCAAGTGCGAATGACGTCATGAACTGGGAGCGTGGGGAGGATTTGGGTATTTTGAAAAAGTCAGTTAGTAGAGTTGAGAACTGGACACTGAACGAGAAGTGTTGACTTTCACTTGCTCACAGAGGCCTTGGGCAGGTGTTGCACAAGATAGGGGGCAGATAAAAAAGCCAGAATAGAAAGAATGTGTATCTCTCTCCTTATGTCGAAGAACCGTTAAACTAAAAAGGTAATAAAAAGTTTCGTACCTGAACTGAGAAGTCGTAATGTGTTTTTTGAATTTCGAGATTCCTATGTTCTATATATATATATGAACATTATATGTCCATTTTGCATATCTGTATCTGGTTATGGTACAATAGTACAAGACAACAGGTATGTGTTAGGAATGCAGAATCTCTATGAAAAAAAAACCAAACAGCTCTTGTAACTACCTAAATTTATCATCAAAATAACGGTAACATAATAATAATATGTACACTGACCAAGAAAACAATCAGTAAAATAAAGGATCCAATGCATAAGAAATTTTGCAAATTTATGATAATTGGTGATAAAAAAAATAAGTGCAGTCAATGGGCTAAGGATATGGTGATTGATTTCCAGCCGAGAGTTTAGGGACTTTTCCAGAGAGAAGTGTCTGAGTTATTCATTTGGAAGTCAGAGTCTATTTCTGGAGCTTTGTGACATACCCATTCATTGCCATTACTCTGGTCTACTTTGATTCGGAGTGGTAGTACCTATTATGGTCCCATTTACGGGTCAAATAGATCTTTTCCAAAATTATTAGCATTGGTTGGTTGAGTTTTATGGCATATCAACTTTTGTAGGTTATTTAACACCAAATCCATTTTTATGCAAATCGTCAGTTCTGTTTCAAACAATTCAGTTTAGCATGGGTACACAGTTAAATTGTCAAAAACATTTCTATTTCAAGCTATTCAGTTTAGTCAAACAGTTCAAATTCAGCTTATTCAGTTTAGTTTAAGAACAGGTTTTGTTTACACACAGTTAAATGTCAAAACAGTTCTATGTTAAACATTTCAGTTTAGTGAAGTAGAGTTTCAATGTCAAAAACAGTTCCATTTCAAACAATTCCGTTTAGCATAAGCATGCAATTTAAATGTAAGTACAGTTTAACTGTCAAAAACATTTCTATTTAAAGCTATTCAGTTTAGTCAAACAGTTGTATTTTGAGCAATTCAGTTTAGCATAAGTACACAGTTTTAATGTCAAAACAGTTCTAATTTAAACAATTCAGTTTAGCATAAATACGCAGTTTAAATGCAAAAAAAAGTAAACTTAAACAACAGCTTAGTTCTATTTAACCCATAGATAGGATCCTTATCAGGTACTACCACTCCAGGCCAGAGTGGACCGGGGAGCGATGGCAATGAAGGGGTACTCCGCATTCCCCAAGGCTTCAGTATTACTTGAACCTCACCATCAAATTATTTAGTGTCATATCCAGGACACTTGCTGGGGGCATCTTACACCTCTGCAGAGAAGCAATTGATGTATTCAACAGCCCCAGCCGACTGGGCATATTAGCATTGGATAAGTATTCATGTAAACCATATGACTGTGTGCAAACAAATGAATATCATCATTAAACAGAATTATTAATGCTAGGATGAGTTGAAACCTAAAGATTATTATTATTATTAGTTACTTGAAGCCATATAATTGCCAGAGTACTCATTTGGGGCTGTGGAATACACCAACTGCATATCTGCAAAGCGATAAGAGCCTCACTTCAATGAATGTCCGGGATATGACATTAAACCATCTGATGGTAAGGCTCCAGCCTTGAAGATTTGGGGTATGTAAAGTACCCCTTCATTGCTATTGACTCCAAGTCCACTCTGACACGGAGTGGTAACACCTGATCATCCTATTTCAGATTCAAATTGAACAAACTGTGTGCAAACAAATGACTGATGTTAAATTGTGACAGTCATATCGCAATACCTGAAACCATTTAATTGTGTGCAAAAAAGAGCTTAGGCAATTTGCCCGAAAGTGAACATAATAATGCGATTGGAGTATGAACTCGCTTACTATGATTCCACAGTCCATCGCTTTAACCATTACACCATGAGGATACCCCCACACTCAAGTGGGGAATCATTCCTTCACTGCTTTTACTCCAAGGTTAATTCTGACCCTGAGTGATCCTACTTGTTAGGGTCTCATCTATGGGTCAAACAAATCTTTTCTAAAATCCTTAGTATTAGATCTGTAGCAGCCACAGATCTATTTCCTTTCGCAAAGCAATGCCTCCGCCAAGAGAGTCAGTCACTCACTGACCAATCAACTGGCAGAGTGCATTAATTTCTTTTTTCTCTCAAGAACTATTTTTTCTAGTCCTTTCTTTTTGTGTATCGATGGTCAGAGAGCCATGAGCCTGCAGCACGAACAGATCTCTCTCACGTGACTGCTACTGATTCCACTTGGAACCCATTGCTGAAGAAAACGCTGCTGCTAGCTTCGTACATGCTTCCTACAAACCAAGGACCAACATACTGACCAGCAATACCAAAGGGATACTTGCTCACTCTCAATCCATTACGCCTGCTACTATAGATCAAAAGACTTGGAACTATGTAATTGTACTGAAAATCATTTGATAGTATTTTAAATTTATACACAATTATGTGCTTAAAATATCAGTATCAGATTTGAATACATGATATCATAACAGTCTGTAAGCAACTTTTGGAATTAAATAACCCCTAAGGAATTGATATTCCATTAAACTAATTTCCCAAACCAAGCAGTTAAATTGTTTGAAGTATTCTTATTTAATACCTATGGTTTTCATAGAGATCAGTTTGATCCATAGATGTGACCCTTACTGGGGCTACCAAGGTATGCAGTTGACATATTCATAGAGATCACTTTGATCCACAGATGTGAACCTTACTGGGGCAACCAAGGTATGCAGGTGATATATTTATAGAGATCAATTTGATCCATAAATGTGACCCTTACTGGGGCTACCAAGGTATGCAGGTGAAATATTTATAGAGATCACTTTGATCCCTAGATGTGAACTTTACTGGGGCAACCAAGGCATGCAGCTGACATATTCATAGAGATCACTTTGATCCATAGATGTGACCCTTACTGGGGCAACCAAGGTATGCAGGTGAAATATTTATCGAGATCACTTTGATCCTTAGATGTGACCCTTAGTGGGGCAACCAAGGTATGCAGGTGAAATATTCATAGAGATCACTTTGATCCATAGATGTGACCCTTACTGGGGCAACCAAGGTATGCAGGTGAAATATTTATCGAGATCACTTTGATCCTTAGATGTGACCCTTAGTGGGGCAACCAAGGTATGCAGGTGAAATATTCATAGAGATCACTTTGATCCATAGATGTGACCCTTACTGGGGCAACCAAGGTATGCAGGTGAAATATTTATAGAGATCACTTTGATCCTTAGATGTGACCCTTAGTGGGGCAACCAAGGTATGCAGGTAAAATATTCATAGAGATCACTTTGAATTAACCTTGGAGTAAAAGGTATGCAGTTGACATATTCACAGAGATCTATTTGATCCATAGATGTGACCCTTATTGGGGTTACCAAGGCATGCAGTTGACATATTCATAGAGATCAATTTGATTCATAGATGTGGAACCTTACTGCAGTTACCAAAGTGTGAGATTGATATACTCAAAGTCCGACTGACAGAGGGATATGTATTTGCTTGAAATACTTTTGACTGTATAGATGTGTGTAAATTATTTATATAAGATGGGAATACATGTAAGCAAATAATTTCTATAGGGAATCATCAATTGAATCAAGAATTATTTACAAATGATTATTATCATTAGTTTTTTGTGTTGACAGTACTGATTCCTTTGACTCTCTCACTCTATTTATCCCTATTGGCCATTGATCTTGGTAGATCCTCTGAACAAGATCCAGTGTCTGCAAAGAACTAGTAATTGCATGATTTTACTAGTTGGTCAACATTGGTATGTCCATAATTTGGAGAACATTCCTTAGAAGTTTGGGTGATTGGAATTAATGTCTGTACCTCTTTCAGCATTTGTTCAAAACAGCTTGTAGCATTCTTGTGTTTTTCCGTCTGACTTTTTCTCCAAGCTTTTTGTTAAAGTCCAAACAGTACAAACATACAGGATTGATCTACTAAGTCCATAGTTTTGCTATTTAATGAGTAGTTGAAACTATATAATGTCTTTAATTTAGTATTAAATAACCCAGCATGAGTTGATATGCCGTACAACTAAATAACCAATCTGATTTCTTGCAAAATTCAATCTGTAACCGGCAAATAGTTCTCAAGATATTCTCAATGCCGGAATACATTCCAGACATAGCTCAAATTTCACTTACTGCTTTTATTTTATATATGAAGAGCTACTCAAAATTTTTGAGGACTTAAGAAATAAGATGACTTTCATGAAGAAAGTGAAAATTGACAGAAAAAATGCTATTTCCAAGTAGTATGATTTCAAGATATTACTTAAGTGCCTGGTAAGAGATTGAAAATGTTGAATAATGAACAAATTGATCAGCCTCTTTAGATTCTCTGAAATTTTGCGTAGCATCACTTATTGATATATTTATATTAGTGTATTGAGATTACTGCTAGCTGTTTTAATATTCTATAAAATTGCAAATAAGATTTATAAAAAAAAAAAGAACTTATATTCCTTCTATTTCTTCCAGTATTACAGCAAATTTTTACAGTGTAGATAAAATCAATAATCATAGTTATAATTTAATACTGACTTCATTTAAACTGATGTATATACGTAATATTTCAGCAACTGCTAATGTTGCCCATCAACTTTGCCAAGACTCTGCATCTCTCTAGTTTAGTCCCCATCATTTTCTCAGTTATAAACTAAATAGTTTTGATGGTGAGAAAAAATTTGATTAAGCACCAAATTATGGAATTTTCCTGGAAAACTTGTGGACAAAAGTTTTCCTTCAGTAATGAATCTGATTGAGAAAAACCATAGAAATTCATTCACCATAATGAATGAAATGGATTGTTAGTCATCATTATCATGTCGTGCCGCCAGCATGGATATCCCTGACCCTCTCTCGCCACATCTCCCTATTATTCCTCGCCTCTGGCAGGTCTTCAGGGTTACATCCTGTGTCCTCACATAGCTGCTGTATGTAAGTTCAAGCTGGTCGTCCTGCTTTTGCTTGGCCATATTTGGGGGTCCATAGGAGTACATCACTTATGAGCTCGTCCTTGCTTCTCCAGCAGTGTCCTGCATGTCTGGTTCATCTAACTTGCTCTTGATCATATGGAAATCAGACCTGACCGATAAAATGAAACGCAGTTTCTTCCAGGCAGCGGTTGTATCGATACTGCTATACGGATGCACTATATGGACGCTAACTAAATGGCTGGAGAAGAAACTAGATGGCAATTACACAAGAATGTTGAGAGCAATATTGAACAAGTCCAGGCGACAACACCCCACAAGACACCAACTATACGGCCAACTGCCTCCCATCACAAAAACTATACAAGTTAGACTCGGATTGTTAGTAGTCAGGATTTAAAACTAGCATTACTGCTAGAATAGACTTATGTTAATGCATTACCCTATTTACCAACCCCTCCGCTCGGGCAGGATATGACACAAGGTCAATTTTTTAGCAGAGTTTAACAGGTTTTAATTCAGAGTTTTCCTTCTCCTAGACTAGTTGCCTAACCAAGGCTGATGAACCTAGTCTGTTCTACTATTTACCCATAGCTGGATGGAGAATAATTGGATTCATACCTTTCCCAAGGGTATTAGTGCTATGTGAAATGCAATCAGTCTCGTCCAGGATTTGAACTTGTGTCGCCGTGTTCATTTCTTACGACGATAACAATTACACCACGGACATTTCCTATGTTAATGCATTACTAAGGATTTTCTGGAGAAATCTATTTAGAATTAATATCAAACTGGTTTAAGGTATCAGTTTATCTATGATATACCAGACATTGGTATAATGTTTAGAGTATTTGCTAATGGCCTGGGAGACCCGGGTTCGATCCCAGGTCGGGTCAGAGCAAAGACAAAAAAAATTGTACTTGATGGCTCCTTGCTTAACACTCAACATTATAAGGTAAAGATCAAGGGTAAAGTGGAGCAATCCAGGGAAAAGAGTAGCGCATCTCCTAGACCTTGGTGTGGTAGCTATCAAAAAGCGAACCTTCGAGTCACCCTCAACTATGGTCGCCAACTTTAATTACTTACTTTTATCAATGGTATTTTATTTATCACCTGAGCAAGATGTATGCAAAGACAAGAACAGTGCATAGATATGTAAGAAATGAATTCAAAAATATTTTATGCAAACATTACTCACAAGTAGACAAATATTAAATACGAAAATATCCCTGACGACAAAATCAAACACTTTTCCATTACTAATAATTGCAATGTGTAAGTCAACCATTTAAGCCTAAAATATCTCTACAAGTCTTTGTCCAGTTGGTTGTGAGGGGGCTGTAGAATACACCGACTGCTTATTTGCATAGGGGAAAGACCCCCTCCCAACGTGTCCTGTCACCCAGTCGATAGGGGCTGTAAAATACACTGACTGCTTATCTGCAGAGGGGCAAGACCCTCCACCCAGTGAGTATCCTGTCGCCCAGTCGGCCGGGGCTGTAGAATACACCAACTGCTTATCTGCTGAGGGGTAAGACCCCCAACAAACGAGTGTCCTGGATATAACACTGAACAATCTGATGGTGAGACTCCAGTAATGCTGGAGCTTTGAGGAATGCAGAGTACCCATTTAATACCATCACTCCCAGGTCCACTGTGGCCCAGAGTGGTAGCACCTGATAGGGTTCTATCTATTGGTCAAATGGAACTAAACTGTACTCAGGCTAAACTAAATCATTTGAAATGAAACTGCTTTTCTATGCTAAACTGAATTGTTTGAAATAGAACCATTTTGACATTTAATTGAGTGTAAAAAAAGCTATACTTATACAAAACTGAATCGTTTGAAATATAGCTGTATATGTATAAAAATGGACTTGGCATTAAATAACCTACAAGGGTTAATATGCCATAGAACCAAACCAAACCAAATCTTCAAATCCTGAGGTTAACTTAATGAGCAGAGCTGAAATCCAAGTCTTTGACCACTCTGTTGTAATCAGTGGTAAAGCTTTGAATTTTAACCCTGCAATATAAACTGACCCTTAGTTTTGCAGAGATATTTTCAAGCTAAAAAGATTGACTTGTATGTCACAGTTGACCGTATGTTGAGTTATATGCTATAATTCTTCAAGAAAATTTGTTTGAGCAAGTTTTCATTCCATAATTAATCTAATATAGAGAATTATAGAAATTTGTTGGCAATAAAAAGTCAGACATAGGTTTAACGAAACAAGCATTGTCTGAAAAGGGACAAAGAAAAAATCTTATTCCTATGATTCTTAGGTCGATAAGGAATTTTCTTGAATGTTCTTGCTGTTCTTTTTGGGAACCCAGTGATGATATCTTTGTCAAAGACGAGACAGCAACTAACTTGACAGTTCCCAATGGTGCAATCACTTGATCACAGCAGGCTTACTGTGAGATGCCTTAATTCTTTGCCAATGGGAGATGATCATCGAATTGTCGGGAGACAAAATATAATTAAAAAATTAACAAGCATTGAGATAATCAGTGGTCAAGCACAGATGCAAAAACTACTGTCATTCTAAGACTCTAATGGTAATGTTACGAGTTATTTAAAAAGTTACATTCATCACGGTAATAAAGAAAAAGTACTTTGAGGGAAGTAACCAATACACCTAAAAATGGTCTTCTAAAATGTTAAACCCCCAAACACCTGTCCACTCAGTAGTACTTAAGAAATCCAACTGCTTTAACTGAAAATGTAACTTTCTTATTCCTTGCTTTAATTCAAATAGCTTCAAACACCTCTTGGTATGAAAGGGGGATATTGCGTAACGTTAGATCTAAAACATAAAGGAAATATTGATGAGTAGTAAGATGAAAATACATTAATTTGGTTTCCTTGTTTAATGGCATGTTGATCTTCATGGGTTATTTAATGCCATAACCATCCCTGTAGAATAATAGTTGTGGAATAACTTGACCCAAATCAGGGGGTTCTTAGATTATTGTGAGGATATTCATCTAAAAGTGAATGTAAAAGCATGGCTGGTTTTTGAAAAAGCTAACTGCGATGTTATAATTTGGCTTATTAGCTAATATGCCACTAGAACTCCACTAAAATGCATTAAAATGTTTTAATTACATAAATACATTAAAAATAGAAAATGTATTGTCAGTGGTCAGGCATTAAGATTATTTGATGTATAATTTTGTGAGGTTGTTGAATGACTCTTCACTAGGGGAAACAAAATCTTTGCAATGTTTTTGACTAGCTTATTTTCTATTTTGCATAAACAAATTTGTGTGAGATTATTGTTCGAAAGATACAAACAAATCTGTTGTAATAAAAATACTTATTTTATTTTGAATAAAGAAAGCAATTCTTTAGGATTCAGTACTCCTTTTCAGAGGAAGTCTCTGTGTGAAAATGGAAACAAATAGAATACTGATAATGTGGCTCACTCTAAGAGGCCTGTAGTGCTGTAAGGGTTAGTGAGTTCAATTCTCACTGAAGGCTCACATATTTCTGGCCTTGTGCCAAGCCAAGTTGAGTAAATAAGGACAACATAACTTTGAGAGTACACCTTACCACTGAATGATGGACAGTGTCTTCAGGATTTCATAGTCACTTGTAGTGATTGCTTTGGTTCTATTGTTTATAAAGAAATAAGGAGCTCAGAGCTACTTAAGTAGATATTTTGCCCAGTCAGCTGGGGCTGTAGAATACACTGACTGCTTCTCTGCGGAGGGGTAAGACCACCCCCTAATGAGTGTCCTGGATATGACACTGAACAATCTGATGGTGAGGTTCCAGCAGTGCTGGAGCTTTGGAGAATGCGGAGTACCCCTTCAATGCCATCACTCCCAGGTCCACTCTGGTACCGGAGTGGTTGCACCTGATAGGGTCCTATCTATGGGTTAAATAGAACTAACAGCATACTTATGCTAAAATGAACAGTTTGAGTAAACTGAATAGCTTGAAATAGATATGTTTTTGGCAATTAAACCGTACTTACATTTAAACTGCGTGCTTATGCTTAATTAAATTATTTGAAATAGAACCGTTTTTCGACATTAAAAGTGTATTTACACTTAACTGAATTGTTACATTTAACTGCTTGAATAGTTTGAAATGGAAATGTTTTTGAAAATTAAACTGTGTATTTATGCTAAACTGAATTGTTTTAAATAGAACAGATTATTTACATAAAAATGGATTTGGCATTAAAATAACCTACAAAGGTTGATATGCCATAAAACCAACCAAACCAAACCAAACTTAAGTAGATATTGTAAGCCCAATATTTCCAGTGGAGCACTATTTCATTACACAGAGAAAGCTTCATATCTAAGGATAGATGTTATTCTATAACATATTGTGAGCCAAGTATTTCACTTTCGTTGATGATTAACATTTATCTATATGACTTTGTAAAAGTCATGAAAAAAACAAGATAGCTAAACAATATCATCAATCTATTCAGAATTTCCAAGTTCATATGCCTCTTCTCTGATGATTTTGTGCCTGGTTCGCAAGGCTTAGAATACAATGACTGTATTCCCTGCAAAAGGGTAATAATACTGCTCCTCCCTTCAAATAGTTTTCTTGGGTATGACACTAAATTGCATCTGATGGTGAGGCTCCTGCTCTGAAGACCTCGAGAGGTTCAGTCTAACATGGCTTGCTAGTACCTGTTAGGGTCTCATTCATGGCTCAAATAGATCAGTTTAAAATTATTTGTATTTGATAAGAATACTAGATGCCATATAAATGTACATTATTTGTATTAAGAATAGTTATTTGAAGATAAAATTGTTTATTAATGATTATTATTTGTTACTTGAAACCAATACATCTGAGTGCAAATAAATGATTATCACTATCATCATGTCACACTGCCAGCACGGGTCTCCTTGACCCTCTCTCACTACCTGTCTCTATCATCCATTGCTCCCAGGTGGTCTTCAAGGCTATATCTTGAATCGGTACAGAGCTATTGTATATAGGTTCTAGCTTATTGTCCTGCCAAGAGTACATCACTTATGAGCTCGACCCTACTTCTCAAGCAATGTCCCGTATGTCTGGTTCATCTAATTTTGATAGTTTTCATGATGGGTGGTTGGTGGCAGTACAGCTGCTGTTTTGTGGGGTGTTGCCTCCAGGACTTGTTCAATATTGCTCGCAGCATTCTTGTATAATTGCTGTCTACCTTTTTCTCTATATGTTTAGTTAGCATTCATGTAGTAGTATTGGCATGACCGCTGCTAGGAAAAAACTGTTTTTTTATCAGTCAGGCCTGACTTTCATATGACTGATAGCCTATCAATAGCTGTTCATACCTTTGCTAGTCATGTACTGATGACTTTCTCAGTTGATGAGACTCTGCTTCCTAGGTAGGTGAACTTGTCCGCTAGTTTCAAAGGCCCACACTTAAGTGTGGAGATGTCACCTCTTTGATTAAAGCTCATGTATTCAGTCTTCTCTATGTTGACATGGAGGTCTATGCCACCAGCTGCTCATTCTAGATTATTTATACATATAACTTAGTTTTGGTCATCCCATCTTGAATTTGGTAGGGCATGTGCCAAGAAAAAAATAATTATGTAGTTCTTTTGTATAATACCCTAAACTTTAGGGTTGAAAAATAGTATCTTATACATGAATAATTACAGCAGTTCAGTCTTTGCAAAATGTCCTTTGTTTTAAGAATAGATGACAAATACATATTGAAATATTTTTGAATTTTTTTCTTTTTTTGCTTTTATTTTTCCAAGAAATTTTTTCTTTTTTTACATTTTTGTTTGTACTATTATGATTACTTTATTTTTTTGTCCAAAATACTCAGTTTAAACATTAGCACAGTCTTACTCAGACAGATGTATTTTCTGTTTAAAAATTATAAACTAATCACTTTCTCTCTGATCAATTCTCAAACGGCTTTAAGATTATTTTTCTCAAGCTGGAGAAAAGTTTAAAAGTAAAAAAAAATATCTTTGGTAGTGGGGAATTATTTAAAAAAGGCAAAAAGCAAAAAACAAAACAAAAAAAATCAAACCAAATAGATAACAGACCCTATATATTATGTTTTCTTTTTGACACAAAGGGAATGGTAAGCACTTTTATCTTGTGAAGTTGAGGAGGGAGGTATGGGTGAGAGAAGAGAAGCACCCAGATACATGAGACTTCCATAATATCTGTTCAAAAAATAAAGGTTGGGAGGTCTGTCTCCTGACAGAATATGCAAGGCACTTTATATTCATGTAAGCATATACATACACATCTGACTCTCTATCTTTTGGACTAACGTCAAGAGGAATACAGTAGACAATTTTAGTCTTATAAGCGAGTGCACAGTTGGATCAAGCTCTTATGAAGACATAGGCTGTTTGATTAGGAACACTGTCTTCATCATTACCATCAATGTTGACTAAAGTCAATGAATGTTCTTTTACTTACGTATGTGGAAAAAAAAACAGCCTATATTTTACGATTTTTATTTGGTGGTACAACTACACTCTCTGGGATTTAAAAAAAGCAATCAAGCCTCTTAGGAGTACCCTGATAGCCATCAAACACAAAAAGCCATTGCTTTTACTTGGAGATGGCTAAGTAAACAAATATCTTGGCTTATAAGATTCTTCCGTAAGATAATGCTACTTAAAAATGAAAAAGCACTAAAATATTTGGTGGACAGAATAAATCTTTACCATCTAGCAACAGATCTTTTACATGGATTGGTTCATGTTCAAATTTGTATATAGCTTATAAAAATTAGATCTACCCAGATATTATTCTATAATCCTCTAAAAAGCCTGCATACACATATATTGGTAAGTATATAATCATGTGTTTCATATCTCCATGCCTTATTTGTCATTAAGACTAATTCAATTTAAAAATAGAAAAATAATTAAAGCATTACAATATTTGTGGCACAAAATAAATCTTCATTAATCAGAAACAGATTTATGATATTCATTGATGTACATTTGAATGTGTATATGTAATTGAAAAAAAAACTTTACCCAGATAATATTTTATAATCCTCCTGAGACACATATATATGTGTGCGTGTTTCATAACACCCTAATGAACAATATACATCCCCTGTTAATAGAAATAAAAAAATATTTTTTTGGTGCATTGCAGATGTAAATAGTCTACCCATTTGACACACTGTCAGCCATTCTCTTTATAAAGAGTTAATTTTTCGAACATTGTACAATCAAAACAAATTTACCTGATATTATTTTATAATCCCCCAAAGACATATATATATATATATATATTGTACAATCAAAACAAATTTACCAGATATCCTTTTATAATCCCCCAAAAGTATATTGTACAATCAAGACAAATTTACCAGATATTTTATAATTCCCCAAAGACATATATATTGTACAATCAAAACAAATTTTACATATTCTTTGTTAGAAAAAAATTTTTAGTTCTGAAATCTAAAATGAGAGGACCTATTCATTTTAAAGGGTATGGTTTCTTTATTTAATTGCATATCAATCTTTTTATGTTTAATTGCATATCAATCTTTATGGATCATAGGAGGTGCCCGTGGTGTAATGGTTATCGTCGCAGGATATGGACACGGCGACACGAGTTCAAATCCTGGACCTGACTGATTGCATTTCACATAGCACTAATACCCTTTGGAAAGGTATGAATCCAATTATTCTCCCTCCAGCTATTGGTAAATAGTAGGACAGACTAGGTTCTTCAGCCTTGGTGAGGCAACTAGTCTAGGAGAAGGAAAACTCTGAATTCAAACCTGTTTAACTCCGCTTAAAAATTGACCTTGTGTCATATCCTGCCCGAGCGGAGGGTTTGTGTAAATAGGATCTTTATGGGTCGTTTAATGTAAAGCTATCCTTGGAGAACATCGTAGCTGGGGTGGAGGGGATAAGAAGTTCATACCTTTCCCAAGGGTATTAGTCCAAAAGTGAATGCAACGGCATGACTGGAGTTCTAACTTTGTTATTCTCATGCTGCTGTCCAGCAAGTAAGCCATATCTCCACATGGACTGCTCCTCATATTTTTGGGTACAGTTTTTTTTATTGCAGTAGAGTTTGGTGATAAATAATATTATCATTAACCCTCTCCTATCATTTTTCGATGTTGATCAAAATCACCTCTTTGCCCAGTTAGCTGGGGCTGTAAATACGCCAGTTGTATCTCTGTAGATGGGTAAGACACCCTAGTGGCTGTCATGGATATGACACTAAACCATCAGATGGTGAGGGTCCAGTATTAAAGCTTTGGGGAATTTAGAATAGCCCTTCATTGCCATTACACACAGGTCCACTCTGGCCCATATTGGTAGCACTTGATAGGATCTTATAGAACTGTGAGATATTTGATCTGTGTGCAAACAAATGTCATGCTAAACTGAATTGATAGAAATAGAACTACTTGATCATTTAATAATGTGTGAAACCCTTTAACTGGGGAAAAAATGAGCTCTGGCTTGTCAGTCATTTTGCTGTTTTAATAATGGAGATATTTCTACCCATGAAGAATGAATACTAACAAGCTTATATACCTTTATGCACATCATTTTATTTCTTCAATTTACATCTGGAAAAATATGTACACCATTATTCATGAGTGCAGTTTGGCACCACAAAACCAACTAAGTAAATGTTACTTTTATTTTCCAAGTGCTGAGAGGTCATATACCCTTCATTTAATCAGAGCTGCAGCTTCAAATTACCCCAGGGATCACCATACATCACTCAAACAGAGTGACATTCTAACTGTATTTGAAAACAGTTTCTAATTCAAACTTTACACTTCAGGACAATGAAACATTTTGCCAATCTATTATGTAACAGTATTTGTTTTGATCGTATAATTTTCCACTAGAAATAATAAAATTCTTGCATTTTTTGTTTTGAAGAAAATTAACTTTTATTTAAAAATATTAGAGCTGTACATAGTTAATGCCTAGTAGGCAGAGTGTTTACCAATGGCTCAGAAGATCAGGGTTCAATCTCAGGTCAAGTCATACCAAAGACTCAAAAAATGGAACTTGATGCTTCCTTGCTTACCACTCAGTATTATGAGGTTCAGATCAAGTATAAAGTGGAGCAATCCAGGGAAAGAAGTAACACTCTCCCGACACCTCATTGTAGGAGCTAAATGAAAAGAGAGCCTTCAGGTCGCCAACTTTATTTACTTACATACATACTTAGGGTCAATATTCCTGAAATCATCATCAAGGCATGCCAACAATATGGATTCTCTTAACTCTATCTCACCATAACTTCCCTTTGGCCATCCCTCTTGGTAAGTCCTCTAGACAGGATCCAGTGTCCACACAGTTGATGAACGGCAGTTTATACTGGTTAGCCAACACTGATGTGTCCATGTGTAGTGTTGCATATTGACCTCCGACCCCACCAAACATGCCATTCCAAAGACGGCAGAAGTGCATATTCCATTGGCGTGGGTGAGCTTGGCTGACAATATGGGATAGGGTTAAAATACCACAATACAGTCACAAACTGATGCACCGGAAGAGAGTGACTTGTGAATTGCATGACAGTTATTTCCGCTCAATGACGATCAAACTTGCTATTCCAAAGACAGCGGAAGTGCATATTCCGATGCCCAGTTATGGGAGGAGATTGAGTCGGTGGTGAACTATAATATAACTGAGTGCACAGAAAATTCAATCAGTTTGGAGATAAGATGTGGTAGAGAAAGCCAGCACCCAGCAGAGAGCTGGGCCCCAGGGCTTCCGGTTGAGCAGCCCTGGAAAACGGGAAAGAAACGCTGATGGCCATAAAAGTGGGGGTCAATATGTTGTGGTTCTGTTCGGTCTCCAACTCCCTCTCACACACAACCCTTTAAATAAAGTGAGAGGTATATTTTTCTAAAGAACTGTGTCGCTCGCCGTTATTGTATTGAGTATACAACAGTAGTAGTCCATAGGAAATCATTGCTTATAAGATCATTCTCACTTCTCTCATAGTGCTCTGCATGTCTTGCTCTTTTTATTTTGTTGGCTTGCAAGATGGAAGGTAAGTCACTGTACAGTTGCTGTTTTGAGGGGTGCTGTTTCCAGGATTTGTTCGAAACATCTTGCTGCAGTATCCTTGCATAGTCCTCATCTAATTTTTCTCCTGGTGTTTCTTTAAAACTGTATAAATATAAAATACTTTTTGGAAGAAACAGGCTGGAATGAACTAAAATAAAAAGTGATAACTTATTGGCAGTGATGATTATTATTATCGTTATTAATCTGCTATTATAGATATTAAGTGCTTTGCATGATGCAAACCAGAAGTAAGAAAAGTAAAGAAGTATATATATATATATATATATATATATACACACACACATGCAAGTATTTAACTACCGTTGGATTAATCTCCATTTTCCTGAGATATACTATATATATATATATATATATATACATACTATTAGGGGAATCATATGTGATTTGGGAGAACAAAAAAGTAATAAAAAATAAAAATGATATAAGGGGCCCTTTCGTCCAGTTCTTTTCAAACACCAACACCGGAGAAACGATGTATGAAAAGAACCAGACGAAAGGGCCCTTATATCATTTTTATTTTTTTAAATTTTTTTGTTCTCCCAAATCACATATGATTCCCCTAATAGTACGTTTATATAATTTATCAAATTTTGTTCATATATATTGTCATCTACAGACAGATCTGTTTCGTTCTATCAGAACTCATCAGTGTAGCTAGACATACTAGATTCCCGTAGCTGGGATCGAAACCCGGTTGACTCAAACGCCAATCCAAGACTCTACCCCTCAGCCATGAGGAAACCAGCAGCAGCAAAGTAAATTTTAAACGGTTATGAATCACAATTACAATTATTTACATACATCCACTTAACGGCTACCGAGAGCTCAATTCATATATGAAGAGCCTTGCATATACGCTAATGGCAACACAATTACTTCATTCGCTAGAGAACTCAACCCTACAGGGGTAGGGGAGCATATACATATTGTCATCCACAGACAGATCTGTTACGTTCTATCATATATATGTATATATATATATATATATATATATATATTTATTTGTTTAAATGTTTTTTGTTACCGCTGAGTTCACACTGTACTTCACCTTAATAATTATGTGATGCATGATTGTTCATATATGTGTGTACTAAAAGGTGTACTATTCATATATACACATACACACAGAGATTTGATTGCATTTAATTGGTCTATTGATTATAAGCATCAGCTACACAAGAGAACCAATTTTGGAAGAATTCAAGTGTATGTAATCATTGCAAATTTTCTTTGTTTAATATAACTAATCAGGATCAGTCTGCAGTGCAACTGAATTAAGAATTTTTGAAAGAAATTCACAAAGAATTACTCAAAATACATTAGCTCTCTGTTCTATAGTTGCTTGTACCACATGACTTCCGATATCGCAGAAGTATAAAAGATGCTGTGTCTCTTAAGCATAGCAGAAGCAGAAAGAGAGACAGCTCTGAAAGGATGCCGGCCAGTAGTAAGACCAACTTCAGATGTAACACCAACAGTGCAAGACTTATGATACTAGTCAAACTGTACCACTTGAGTTAATAAACAATTAACATTATTTTCATTGTGTATCTTTTCCCTAGCACGATACAACAGTCTCAAAAAGAAAATCCCTGTCAACTAAATATTTTCTGACTTAAGTGAGATGAAATAAAAGAACTCTTAAGAATGTAGTGTCATTCAATTTGACTGAGTTAACTCCCTGACTTTGAATAAGTTATCGTTCACTGTCATCTTATATAAAACTATTTATTTTGCTTTGTAAATTAAACCAAGTGATCTCTGGTCTCAATGCTGGCTTATTAATGACTGTATATTTCAAATAGAACATATATAACACAGAAATTCAAACCACTAGTTGAGATTAATTGTTTCTTGTTTTCATGATCATCTAGTGATAATACATTCTGAAGAATGAGAGAAGTACATGTGAAATATAGAATATAATCAGACGTAGACTCGGGAAGATCCAAGTTGTCGACTGAAAAAAATGCCAAACACAAATACCACTGAAAAATTTTTCAGTTTTGGTTATAATATACTTAAAAGTTGGCTCATTTGGCAACCCTTAAAGGTTATTTAATGCCAAATCCTATTCATATATAAACACAAACATGGATATATCTTAAGTATTTGATTTTGAACATTAAACATAATTTTTAAGTAAGCTAGAGCTCATTTGTTTGCATACAGTTAATTGGTTTCAAGTGCTGCTATTTAACGTTAGTAATTCTGTTTATCAAGTATTCCTATCTAATTTTAAACTAATCACTTGTTTGCACACAGTTAAATGGTTTCAAGTATAGTAAATGATCAAGTAGTTCTATTTGATCAATAGATGGGCTCCAAACAAGTACGTCCAGTTTCAGTCAGAGTGGACCTGAGAGTAATGGCAATGATGGGGAACTCTAATAAACCTCCTGGACTGGTGCCTCTCCAGATGATATCTAGTGCTATACCCAGGATACTCAGCGGAGGTGGGAATCTTACACCTCTGCAGAGGTACAGTTAGCATATTTTACAGCCCAAGCTGAGTGGGCAAGAAAAAATTTGGAATCAGTTAGATTTATTTATAGGTTAATTTTATCTATCTATATATATGCATATATACACACATATTTTTTTTTGTCTGCTACAAATTGATATTTCTTGTTACAGCAATTCAATGCAGCAACATTTTGTGATGAAAGATAGCTCAAAACATCCATTTTGATAAACAATATCTCACAATATCGATTTTGATGAATGATATCTCACAATATCCATTTTGATGAATGATATCTCACAATATCCATTTTGATGAATGATATCTCACAATATCCATTTTGATATTGCTCTAGAAATCTTAAAATCTTAGGATGACTTTTATGAAAAATAATCTATTTATACCTGATAGGAAAATATATATTTAAAAAAAAAAATGATTCCAAAACCGAATCTAAAAACTGATGTTACCTTTAGTAATTTATCTGTTGGTTTTTTAAATCCATTTTTGAAGTTATTTTTTATCAGATGAGCAGATCTAACTTTTATATAAACCACTGCGATTGGAAAGTGACTGCAAAGGGAACCTTTGTTGTCATATTTTATACTTTTTAGTATTCATTACACATATACATATAATACACACTCTAATGAACCAAATCCAGTCCAATGTGGCTGTAAAATATGCTGATTGTACCTCTGCAGAGGGGTAAGACCCTATCCCATGAGTCTTGGATTGGACACTTAACAATCTCATGGTGAGGCTCTAGTAATGCTGGAGCTTTGGGGAATAAAGAGTACCCCCGTCATTACCATCACTGACAGGACCTTATCTATACATCAAATAGAACTGTTGGACATTTAAACTGAGTGCAAACAGATGACTTATGCTAAATTGAATTGTTAGATATACAACTGTTTGATTATTTAACTATATGAACTAATAATTGATGTTCAATTGAATTGTTAGTGATACATAGCAATACTTGGAACTATTTAACTGGGTGGTTGGCTTAGGCTAAATTGAACTGTTAGAAATAGAACTGTTTGATCATTTAACTGCATGTATCTACAAAATGTGTTGACAAATCATATATTTAATATATATGCAAAAACAGGATTTGTCATTGAATAACCAACAGTGGTTGATGAGCCATACAACCAAACTAAATTGTGAATTGAATTACCATGACCAGAAAATCCGGTAAACACTTACACATGACACGTGGAAACACTGGACAGCTGTTCCGACATTATTAGGCCTCATCAACTGTGTATACTGTTATCTCCACCACTGGAGATTGAACCAGTGACCACAAATTGTAGAGCTGAAACTCTACAACTGAGTCACGAGTTCATATCACACACAAGTGATACCAAATTAACTAGTCATGGTAACTGTGTGGCCAATTAACCTGAATGTGTCCAGCAAGTTGCATTTATACTCTCCACAGAGGACACGGTTTCCTTCAGGTCTACGTCTTCCCAAGAGGATTAGAAATATGCATCTGCATAATTATTATGACCTCAAGGGCAAGAATATAGATCTACCTTTCTTTTTTAAGTAGAGGAATTATATTGTGAATTGAATTACCAAACTCAACTTCTAATGTCTTAATAATCTATATGTTTCCATAGATGCTAAACAATCTGATGCTGGATCTTAGGGGAATGTGGAGTAACCCTTCATTACCATCACTTCCAGGTTCACTCTGATCTGGAGTGGTAGCACCTGAGAGGGTCTTATCAATGGGTAAAATAGAACTAAACTGTCCACTTATACTAAACTGAATTGTTTGAAATAGAACTATTTTTGACATTGAAACTGTACTTATGCTAAAGTAAATGATTTGAAATAGAACTGCTTTGACATTTAACTAAGAGTAAACAAAAACTATACTAAACTGAATTGTTTGAATTAGAAGTGTTTGACTAAACTGAATAGCTTGAAATAGAAATGTTTTCGACAATTAACCTGTGTACTTATGTGAGGATACGGGATGTTGTCCAGAAGACCTGCCAGAGGCGATGAACGATAGGGAAAAGTGGCGAGAGAGGGTCAGGGATATCCATGCTACCAGCACGACATGATGATGATGATGATGACTTATACTGAAATAAATTGCTTGAAATATAACTGTTAATATGTTTAAAATTAGATTTGGCATTAAAAAAACCTACAAAGGTTGATATGCCATAAAAACCAACCAAACAAACATGATTCAGCTTAACCATCCTCCAAATCATTAAAAATGTCTACATAAAATTCTGTGGAATTTTCTGGAAATCAATCACAAGAGAAAATATAAAATATAACAGGTAGATCTAGTTTCTTTTTGTTGCATTGGTTTTGTTTTTTGCTTAATTGCATATCAACCTTCATGGGTTATTTAATACCAATGCTATCCTTGAAGAAGAACAGTAGTGGTACAAATTAACTTATAGCTAGAGTTGGGACAAGGAGGTTCGAACCTTTTTTCAATGGTATTGATCCAAAAGTGAATGCAGTAGCATGACTGGATTTCGAACACACTTACTATGAAGTTGCAATCCTGCACTTAAACCATTATACCACAGGGATTCTTCTTACCATTACTTTTTCTAATGTCATATCAACCTTCGGGGATTATTTAATGCAAAATTTATCCTCATAGATAATTAGAAGTGGTGATATTTAACCCATAGTTGAGGCAGATAAAGGCATTCATATCTTTCCCAAGGGTATTGGTCCTAAAGGGTACGTAATAGCGTGACTGCAGTATGAACTTGTTTACTGCGATTACATTGAACTACATGATAGCTGGTATGCATACGCTCAACTCATTCTTGTGTTGTGTCATCCTAATCTTTCTCTCTTGTTCTATCTGCCGACATCTTTATTCTTGTTTGTGTCACCTTGGGTTACTCTGGCTCTTTGTTGTTATAACCCTAACATCCTTAATTCTTCAGTACTGGAATGACAAACAACCCAGACACTATTTATGTGCATATATTTGACTTCTTAGGACACTTCATGACCCATTGCGACCTTATGGGGAATTGGTGAGTATAGGTGGAACAACCAACCACTCCATTTGAGCGCTTATTGCCAACTGACTGACTTATTTCTGTTCTTCTAGTGTCTCTGACCACATCACTCTTCATCCAATCCAAACCGTGATCTCAAACAATCCCTTGGTCATCATTCGTTAATCAAACTGGGTAACCTTAGTTTAATTTAGAATTTATTCAAACTAACCAGCACTTCGTGTCACAAATTGATTTTGCTAATCTATCACATAACAAGTAGCTCTTTTGTTAGCATCTTCTTGGCGGCACAATGTGTTATCAAAGGTTGGTGTTTCTTTTCTTTCCTTGCTCTACTACTGGAAGGTACTCACTGCAACTGACAATGAGCACCTCACAAACCATGATATTTCAAAAACACTTAGATATTCTTTTCTACCAATGAAAATTTAGTCTTCATCAAAGTCATTGAATCTTTTCTCTTGCTCCTCAGTGCAACAATTATCAGTCCATATCATCCTTAACCTGTTGTGCAAAACTTTTGTTAAAACCCTAGCTGTTATCTTTTTTGTTTTTACACGTTTTAGGTCCTCAGAATATTGATGTGATGTGTTAAAAAATATAAGGACTGAAGTTGTATTTACAAACGCATATTTCAGTTAATTTCATTTCTTAAAACATATTGTTATATAATGACTGTTGACATGGATTTGGGGTTCGTTCCTGATGACCCCGCGTGCTTTGACAAGCTGTCACGTTGTGATTAGTAAACAGTGGGGTAGCAGTGCGTCAGGGTAGGCCAGTCGAGCAGGTGTGTAACCGGAAGGGGACCACGTGATATGAGAACCACGTGGTCAGATTTAGAGTGCATTCAGAATCGAGAGTCGAGCCAGGGATACGCTGCCGATCAGAGGCGTCAAGTCGTCTATGACGTTACGGCTTGCAAGTGTTGGCACCCCCTGGCTCCAGGAAGAAGATATGGAGTAAGAATAAGTCCCTTCTCTGAGTATATGTCTCTGCATCTCTCAAACTTACAACAAACTGTGTGCCCCATTCGAGAATAAAATGAGAGAGAGAGAGAGAGAAATTTTTATAAAGAAGTGTTTCGTTCATTCATTGAAGTTCGTAAAATAAATACAATACATATTTATCAACCCCTTCGCTCGGGTAGGATATAACACAAGGTCATTTTTTAAAGCGAAGTTTAACTGGTTTGAATTCATAGTTTTCCTTCTCCTATACTAGTTGCCTCACCAAGGCTGAAGGACCTAGTCTGCCCTACTATTTTACCCATAGCTGGAGGGAGAATAATTGGATTCATACCTTTCCCAAGGGTATTAGTGCTATGTGAAATGCAATCCGTCTCGTCCAAGATTTGAACTCGTGTCACCGTGACCATTTCCTATGACGATAACCATTACACCAAAACAATAAATATAATAAAACAATCTTAATAGATGATTTTTATATTGTAGTATGTTTCCCACATCATCCAATTTTGTGTTGGTTTGTCTTTTACTCTAACTCCTAGATCTTCTAACTTAGACTTACTCCTCGTGGCAAAGCGAGAACGCATATTAAAACTTAGTGGTGGACTCGACAGAAACCAAAATGAAATATGTCCGCCCTAGCACCTCAATTTAAGATAAAATGTGGTCTCGAGAAGAGTATGCAAATTTTTCAACGTGAATGTACCGGCTAAGCATAAAACACCACGTTCGTGAGAAACGAGATTTTTTTTTTTTTTGCGAATGAGCTTACTGAGTAAAGGAAGGTTGTTTGGAGAGCGAACGCTCAGATCATTTTCTCATCTCTAGTTGGTCTACGTGTCTATCTTTCATCGTTAACCACCATCTTTGTTTTTGTTGTCATCGTCTTGTGTGGCGTTTCCGTGACTTCTCTGATAGTTTTGTTCATTGCGACAATAGCAACTAACTTTGTTCTTTACTAGGATAACAACGGCAACAACACAACAACGACGACGAATTAATTTTAATGGAAGTATCTTTAATTTACGACCACAATTTAACCGTGCGACCTTTAGTTGTGAGAGAGCAGGTAAAACACCAATGTTCCGTCCGAACGTTCATATACAACTGACTAATGTATTCCTAACTACTGGCCCAGTCGGTTGGGGCTGTAAAATACACCGATTGCATCTCTGCAGAGGGGCTAAGACCGTCCCCCCAAACGAGTGTCCTGTATATGACACTAAACAATCTCATGGTGAGGCTCTAGTAATGCTGGAGCTTTGGGGAATACGGAGTACCCCTTCACTGCCATCGCTCCCAGGTCCACTCTGGCACCGGAGTGGTAGCACCTGATGAGGTCCTATCTAACAAATAGAACTGAACTGTGTACTTATGCTAAACTGAATTGCTCGAAATAGAACTGTTTTTGGCAGTGAAACAGCGTACTTAAACTAAACTGAACTGTTTGAAATAGAACTAAACTGTGTACTTATGCAAAACTGAATTATTTGAAATAGAACCGTTTTGACATTTAACTGTTTGTAAACAAAAGCTATAGTTATACTTAACTGAATTATTTGAAATTCAACTTAGCTTTAAATGACCCCAAAAAGGGTAGATATGCTGTAAAACAAACAAACCAACCAAGATGCAGATTTGTCAATCATTTTTAATGAGCCAGTCAGATGGGGTTGCACAATAGACTGACTACATATCTGCAAAGAGGTAAGGCTCCCCCGACCAGTGTCCTGGATATGACGCTAAACAATCTGGTAGTGGGGCTCCAGTTCCGATGGTAACAATTACGCCACGGCTACCAATTCTCTATTGTTGTTTGGAATAAGTTTTAGCAAAAATAATTGTTTTTTTTTTCCCACAAAGATATTTTAGGCCATTCCAAATGGTGGCGAATCAAACAGATTGTTCTGGTCTTAAACATAGATAGGTCATCAATCTTTTGTTGGCTGAGAAGTGCAATCCATGTGAAAGAATGTGAGATGTGTATGGAGAAGCATGTTTTAGTCAGAATAATGTTCGCTAATGGGTTCTACACGATTTAGGCACTATGAGCCAGAGTTAAAAAGAGAGTCCATGAAGTGGAAGCACACTCTCTTGTAAAGAAAAGGTTCAGGGTGCAGCAATCAGAAAAGAAGTTCATGCTGATAGTGTTCTGGGACATGAAAGAAGCCATCACCATTGATTTCCTTGAAGAAAATGCAACCGAAAACGGTGTTTCCTAATGTCAACACCTAAGACAAAATTTACCTTTTTTATTGAATGACGTTCGTGAGTGTATGTATAAGTGATATATATATATATATATATATATATATATATATATAGTGAACTCATATTAAATGCATTCTTGTTTACAAAGAAGTATCTGCTTCGTAAGATCAATTATGCAAGAACATGATCAAACATTTAATATTTGATCCTTTTTATACAAATCCATTTAATAGAACATCCATTAGAGGGATCAGATTTTTTGGTTTGAGTACATTTCACTTAAGCAGAATTCACTATTGAATTATTCATGTTACTTAGTAAGGCATAAGGCTATTGCTTTGAGAATTAATTAGCCAGATTTGAACAGTTAAATGCATGTGACGACATTATCACAGAGTATTCTTTTTCTAACTTTCTTTGAGGAGTAGTTAGCCGTGCATCATGTCTAATGTGGTTGACTGCAACACCGTTGTGAGTGTTGCTCAGTCGGCTGGGGCTGTAGAATACCTCAACTGCACCTTTGCAGAGGGATAAGACCCGCTCCCAAACGAGTGTCCTTGATATGACTCTAAACAATCTGATGGTGAGGTTCCAGTGATGCTGGAACTTTGGGAAATGCGGAGCACCCATTTATTGCCATTGCTTCCAGGTCCACTCAATCCCAGAATGGAATCACCTGATAGGGCCCTATCTATGGGTTAAAAAGAACTAAATGCATACTTATGCTAAATTGAATTGTTTGAATTAGAACTGCTTGATTAAGCTGAATAGCTTGAAATTGAACTGCTTTTGGCAATTAAACTGTGTACTTATGCTCAACTGAATTGCTTTACATGAAACTGTTTTTCATACTGAAACTGTACTTCCGCTAAACTGAATTGTTTTATCTAGAACTGTTTTGACATTTAACTGTGAGTAAACAAAATCTACACTTATATTAAACTGGTTTGATTGAATAAACTGAATTGCTTGAAACAGAAAGGTTTTTTTGACAAATAAACTGTGTAATCATGCTAAACTGAATTGTTTGAAATAGAACAGATTATTTGTATAAAAATGGATTTGGCGTTAAATAACCAACAAAGGTTGATATGCCATAAAACCCAACATACCAACCAACCGTAGTGAGTGGGTTCAAACTCCAGTCACTCTCTTCACTTTGGGACTTGTCCTTTTTGGAGCGGTATGGGCCATTTATCTCCTCAGCAATGAATTCAGTTGTACCATTATTCTTCAACTGGTTGGGCTTTGGCATTAGATCAACTGCAAAAGTTGATATGCCATTAAGACAAAGAAACCAAACTAACTTGGCATGTTTTCACTGGTACTAACTTCCAGCGATATATATATATGTATGTATATATATATATATATATATATATATATATATATATATATATATATACACACACACACAGAGGATGTCTCAATATACATGGGACCTATATGACTGCTAATAACTCTACTACTAATAATGTTAAGTCCTTTTTATTTCGGATTTGAAAAAAACTTTACAAGAACAACAATTAATCATCGAACACAATGCCTTCGATAAGAAAGGAAAACTATTTTGTGTCATTACTTATTTGCAGAAAAAAAACTCATTGAAAAACTGTATCAAAATAGATGCAACACATTCATATGATAATGATTTATTACTGAGACAAAAAACTAAAAAACAGATTACAGGTCCTGGAAGCTGATATAATAACAATTAAAAAGAATAATAACTTAGTGATTCGAGCTCAAAAGATGCATTTTTTCCAGGACGTGTTCCAAATGACCGCCATTGCGTTTGTCTCAGTAATAGATCATTATCATATTAATGGGTAGCATATATTTTGAGACACATTGTATATATATTAGATAGACCATTCTATTGATCTCGGTATACGTTGGCCTAGCAGTTTAGTTAAAAATGTGACATGTTGGACCAGCGAAACAGGGGATTTGTTTATAGTTGTGAAGGCTTGTATCGAACCAGCCACATGAGAGTCTCTATAAAAGATAATTACTTGACATGGCAATTCGACATTCTAAAAAGAGCAATGAGGGAGAATTGAATTTGTTTAATTTTGGTAGATTGCCGAAGAGAGCCTCTCTGAGCATTGCTTTAAAGAAGGCCCCCTAGAATGATAGACTTTAGTAGATATTTTAAATGCTTTTTATCATTAGCAGTGCCCATTTTTAATAAAATGTTCTACCAAGACCCTTTTGAGATATTTACGAAGTGTTGCTTTTTCTGGCACAAAATCACCATTTTGAAGTACTTAAAATTGAGCTGCAGAAACTATCAATAGTCTGTAAGAATATCTGTCTATAGATGTCACCATCACCACAATTATTATTGAATTTAACACCTTTCCCCAGGCAACACAAGCATTATTATCTTTATTTTACTCCTTTGAGAGTTTTTCACACCAGAGTTAGTTGATGGTCTTCCATTAGAGTTGGAGTGATAGCAAATCTCCTGGACTCTTCTCAGTTAACTGGCCGTAGTTGTAATGGTGTAGTTTGGATGGTCTCCACTCGTCCTTTTTTTTCCAAGCTTTCCAGTCCTTTTACCAACCCTTTCGTGACTCTACCGAGCGCACCAATTACAATAGGTATCGCCATCAACTTTACGTAACATAGTTTTTTTGTTCTGTAGCAAGGTCTTGGTACTTATCTCTTTTTTTACATTCTTTCAAAGTCCACTATTATTATTATTATTATATGCGAGTTTTTTTACAGCGTTTTTAACTAAAACCAGAGTAACTGTAAGTCTTCTCGAGTTTCACGACTCTTTAATATCCAAGCATGGAGGTGCCCGTGGTGTAATAGTAATTGTCGTATGAAATGGACACAGCGACACGAGTTCAAATCCTGGACGATACTGATTGGATTTCACATTGCACTAATACCCTTGGGAAAGGTATGAATCCAATTATTCTCCTTCCAGCTATGAGTAAAATAGTAGGACTGACTAGTTGCCTTGGTGAGGCAACTAGTCTAGGAGAAGGAAAACTCTGAATTCAAACCTGTTCTACTCCGCTTAAAAATTGACCTTGTGTCATATCCTGCCAGAGCGGAGGGGTTAGTAAACATAAATATCCAAGCCGATTTTAATAGTGCTGTGCTCCAGATGTTCCCGATTCTTACTCTGATCTCCAGTTCTCTCTCTCTCTTTTCCAACTGAGACGGTTACAAGGGCACCAACTATACTTGCTATCACCATCACCTTCATGTCCCACAGTTTGTTTAGCTATCTGAAGAGATCCAGGTTTTTGCTTTCTGGTACAACTTAGAATTGAACTATCAAGAACAGTATTAGTCTCTGTGTGGAAAACTATTTTGAATATTTACTAAGTGTAGCTTTGTCTGGCACAAGGTCAACTTTTATGGTGCACATACTTAGAACATGTTATATTGGCTGTCATCTGGAGGACTAACTCATTAACTATTACTCTAGAGGCAGCAACTAATATCAGCAAGATCTATGTCAGAAGATGTTTTATTGCTTGAATTTTTCGGTCGTTGATATTGTTGTGATGCTGGCAAAAGAAAGACACGGGGAACACAAAAATGTAGATAGAAAAACATGTATATCCAAGTAACAGAAACAAGATACAAGTGAACTGGTTTAGACAGTAGTTAGCTGAGAGTCCAGTCGGGTAGCGACTATTGTCCACGTGATTGTGTCACGTGGGTCTGGTGAACTGTATTTATCCTACGTCCCACCAACGTACGAATATGGCACAAGGCCGTTTTTAAGGTGGGTCCTGTCGCAGGGCCGAAGCCCAACACGAGAGGCAGTTCCAAAAATGCCTCGGACCCCGTCGGCATTCCCCTTTTCGGGGCGCCTCAGGCGCCGGGCGATAAACCCAACCCCTCCGAAGAGGGTTAAAGCCTGGGGGGACGGCCCCTGAGGCCAGAGGTGATGTATCCAGTGGTGGAACACACCCGAACAGACTGTGCAGCTCGCAACCACAGTCGGTCGAGAGTGCCCCACCACAGGACACAAAGCAGCATCGTCCAAAAAAAAACGAGCCAAACGTGGGTCTGGTGAACTCCGGTCAACACTCCGTTGACGTGTATTTATGGAGGAGGGTGAGTCCATTATGTAGGGTGTACAACAGTTACGGTTTGGTTTCTTTGTTTAATGGCATATCAACCTTCGTAAGTTATTTAATGCCAAAGTTACTCTCCTAGAACAGTAGTGATGCTATTTAACCCATAGCTGGGAGGATAAGGGGGTTCATACATTTCCCAAGGGTATTTGCCTGAAAGTGAACGTAATAGCGCGACTGGAGTTCGAACTCGCTCATTACGATTCCGCAGTCCATTGCTTTAACCATTACACCACGAGGACACCTCCACAACAGTTATGTTGCAATGAGGTGTTGAAGAGAAAATATTAAAGGGTGGAAAATGTCATTGAAATGCTTCTCATTAAACAGAACAGAAAATCCTGATTTCCTTGCTGTTTTAAGGGGACAACTATTCCATTTATAGCACTCTGTTATATCACCACAAATGCAACAAGCCTCGGGCTATAATCACCATAACCAGAAATCACTGCCACTACTACCTCAGAATTAAGTCCTCTCTACTTCGTCACTTTCTATCAAATGCAACAGTAACACTATTATTATTATTATTAAACCACTTTTTCTTTCAGGGCACGTTACCTCAAACTCTCCACACATCTATTTTTCCTTACCATTTCCGGTCTTCTAATGTTATCTTTTTCCTCTTCGAAATTCCTCTCTCTTACTCCTCTGCTATTTAGATTCTTAAGTTCCTTGATTTCACATTGCTCCAAAAGTGTTCGCTGATTTTGACTTCCCAACATTATTTTCTTATTTTGGCATCTCGATTTCTACTCCCTCCCTATTTTTCTTTTAATTTCCTCAACATCATTTATAGCATTTTCATTCCATTCTCCTCTAACCCTCTTCTTTTTTTTTCTCCTATCCATTTCTTTTATTCTCTCTTTCTCTTTCTCGCACTGTTTTTTGCCTCCCTCATTACTTTTTCTCCGCTTCATTCTGCTTTTTCTTTTCTTCCTCTCACTCAGCTTTTTTTTTTTCTCTGCCTCACTCAGCCTTTTCTTTTTTCCCTCTTTTTCTTTTAACTCTCCCTCAACTATTTCTCTTCTCTCTCTTACTCAGCACTTTCTCACTTCCTATTTTATCTTTTTTCCTCCCTTCTACTGTCCCTCTTCCTTCCCTCTCTATTAACTTGTCTTTCTACCCTCCCACTCATCACTTTCATTTCTCCAACTCCCAGCTTTAACACCCAGTCGGCTAGGGCTGTAGAATACACCGACTGTACCTCTACAGAAGGGTAAAACTCTCCACGCGAGAGTCTGGGATATAACACGAAACAATCTCATGGTGAGGTTCCACTGATGCGGGAATGGGGAGTTACTCTTCATTGATATCGCTCTCAAGTCCAACTTGGCCCGAAGTGGTAGTACTTGATAGGGTCCCATCAGTGGGTCAAAAAGCCTTGTCTGTCAAAGGACTTATGCTTGATTAGATTGTTAGAAATAAATTATTTAACTGTGTGTAAACAAATCATTGATGTTTAATTGTGATGTTAGAAATATATGGCAATATTTGGAACCATTTAACTGTTTGATAACAAATGATTAAGAGTGAATAGAATTATCCGTGTTAGAAATATTTGAAACCATTTGTAGTCAGTAAAGTTGGCGACTGTAGTCGAGGGCGATCAGAAGGCCCCCTTTTCAATAGCTACTACACCGAGATGTAGGGGAGGGCGCTACTCCCTTTCCTGGATTGCTCCACTTTACCCGCGATACGTACCTTGTATTGCTGAGTGTTAAGCAAGGATGTATCGAGTAAAATTTTTAAAGTCTTTGGTATGACGCGACCTGGGATTGAACCCATTTCTCCCGGACCATTGTCGAACACTTTGTTATCAACAAAATGTGTTTCCAAATCATATTTGATATATATGTATAAAAAAGATTTAGCATTAAATAACCAACAATAGTTGATATACCATAAAACCCAACCAAACCAAATTATAGATATTTAATATATGTGTATAAAGAGGATTTGGCATAAGATAACCTACAATGGTTGATATGCCATAAAACCCAACCAAACCAAATCCTATATATTTAATATATATATATAGAGAGAGAGTATTTTGCATTAAATAACCTACAGTGGTTGCTATGCCATATATATATATATGAATAAAGAGTATTTTGCATTAGATAACCTACGGTGGTTGATATGCCATCAAACTAAACCAACCAAATCATACATATTTGGTATATATGTATAAAGAGGTTTTGGCATTAAATAACCTACAATGGTTGATATGCCATCAAACCAAACCCAGCTTTAAATATTTATCGTCTGTCTTATCTCTCTTGGTCCTTTTAACTGCTGCACTTGTTGCTTCTTTATGTAGCTCCTCAATATTGATTTCCATCTTGGCACTTTTATCTTACTCTCTCCGTCTACCTCAACATTTCACCTCTCCACTTCAAGTATCTCTGACCCCTCCAATCGAAATGATATATTTAAATCTCTGTTTAGCTTCACAGGGAATGTTTACCATAAAACAATAAGTAATATAAAGAGATTTAAAACTAAAAGAAGGTTTAGCTCAGAATGGAATATGATTCGCGTGTTTACTCAACCCCTTTGCAACGTGCAGAATGTGACACAAGGTCAATTTTTAAGTGGAAGCACATTTGGTTTAAATAAAGAGTTTTTCTTCTCCTAGACTGGTTACCTTTCGAAAACTAAAGAACCTAATCTGCCTTACTATTTACCAAAGTTTGGAGGAATAATATGCTTTCGTGTCTTTCCCAAGAGCATTAGCGTCAAGCATGAACCCTCGTAACTCACCGGCTATGGGTTAAATGGCATCACTGCTGTTCTTCAGTTTCTGCATTAAATAACCCACAGAGGTTGATATGCCATTAAACAAAGAAACCAAACCAAACCAAATATGTATCTCGAGAATAAAGCAGATAAGTGTTACATAACTATTTTTTCTCTTAATTTTAGAGTCAGTCCCCCCACTTTTTTTTTTTTTTTTATAGAAAATGAATTTTCTTCTAAACTTTGATTATAGTGGAATATTATACAATCAAAGTGAATATTATTTGGTATTATGTATTACCAAACTCCACTTTCTTTATGGTAAAGGAAAACTGAGTGTTCCATTCTGGAAGAAAGTCTGCGTATGAAAATAGGAATTAATTTTGTGCCGCAAGGACAATCTCAGTGTCGTAGAGTCTAAAATGCTTGACTCCATCATCGAAGTGAGTGAGTGAGTTCGAAACCCAGTCGAACTATTACGTTTATTCCCTGACAAATACCCTTGGGAAAGGTATCAATCCTTTTCGCAGCTATAGGTGAAATAGTACTACGACTGTTCTTCTACAAAGATAGCTTTGGCTTTAAATAACCCGAGAAATTTGATATACCGTTTAACAAACACTCTAAACCAAACCAATTTTATGCAGAAATATTGGTTATCCTAAAGTTAAGAGTAAAATATTCTTTTTCTCAAGTTTCACTTAGTTGTTTAATAACCTATTTTTGTAGTACTGGGATATTTAGCATCTCTTAGTTTAATATTTTAGTCTACTATAAAAACGTTAACTGTAATTGTTGCAATATTGAAATCTGTATAATTTTGAAGGAAAGAAAGACGAAGAAAAATGCAGATAGCGATGCAGAAATGCTAAGTATCTCACTATATATAATCTTATAGAATAAACAAAATGGAATGAATTAAAATTTTTAGATAAAAGGAAGAATAAATAAAGCTCTGTCTCCCGAGTCAAATCTACGAATAAGTTAATTACGCAGAAGATAGTCTTATCCAAGCTCCACATTTGAACAAACAGTTTCAAGCGTTATTAGAAGTATATGTGGAAATTTTACTTTTCCTAAGTTTTCTTTTTCTTTTGTAGATGCGTAAATTTACAAATGTTTATATTATGTAAATATATCGGTTTATTATGTTAAAGAATTTCATGATAATCTGGCCAACAACGAACGGAAGTTATTGAAAGAGAAAAAACGGATTTAAATAAATTGTATTATTAATTTAAAAAAATACAATTTTCTTTTCGTCATATTTTATCGTGAGAAAATTACAAAAAGAGAAGGGGAAGTTCCCATAGCGTAATAGCTAAAGTGCTGAACTGTAGTCTCGAAGTAAGAGGGTTCAAACTCCAGACGCGCTATTACGTTCACTTTCAGACGACTATTCTTGAGGGAGGTATGAATCTCTTTATCCCTTCCAGGTATGGGTTAAATAGTATGGCTACTGTTCTTCTACAGGGATGGCTTTGGTATTAAATTACCCGTTAAGGCTGATACACCTTTAAACAAATAAACCAAACCAAAACCAATCAGTTAGATATCTCTGACCCGGAATGATGAAGGTTGATATGCTATCAAACAATAAGAATAAAAAGAGACGTTTTTGAACCATTAGAAAAGAAGCAGAAGGTACCCCGCAAAAACAATTACCGACGCCGACTACGCCGATGACATAGCGATACTGGCAAATACACCCAACCAAACCGAAACACAACTGCATAGTTTGGAACGAGCTGCCGCAGGCATTGGCCTCCATGTCAACGCACACAAAACGGAATATATGTGCTATAATCAAACAGGCGACATCTCCACACTAGACGGAACCTCTCTGAAACTGGTAGACAACTTCTCCTACCTAAGAAGCAATGTCTCATCAACCGAAAAAGATATCGACACACGGCTAACGAAGGCATGGACAGCTATCGATAGGCTATCAATCATAAGGAAATCAGACCTGAGCAATAAAAGGATACACAGTTTCTTCCAGGCAGCGGTCGTATCGATACTGCTGTATGGATGCACTATATGGATGGAGAACAGGCTAGACGGCAATTACACAAGAATGTTGCGAGCAATCTTGAACAAGTCAAGGCGGCAACACCCCACAAGGCACCAACTATACAGCCACCTGCCTCCTATCACGAAAACTATCCAAGTCAGACGAACCAGACATGCAGGACACTGCTGGAGAAGCAGGGACGAGCTCATAAGTGATGTACTCCTATGGACCCCCACATATGGCCGGGTAAAAGCAGGACGACCAGCTCGAACATACATACAGCAGCTATGTGAGGATATGGGATGTAGCCCTGAAGGCCTGCCAGAGGCGATGAACGATAGGGAGAAGTGACGAGAGAGGGTCAGGGATATCCGTGCCTGTGGCACTACATGATGATGATGATGATAAAGCTTGCGATAAATTGCGACGTGGAAAGTGATTTTTAAGGCTGAAAAACAAAAGGGTCAACTTATGCAACATTTAACAACAAAGTGGTCAACTTGTGGAATAGCGCTCCAAATCATCGCTCTTCACCTCTTACCATAATTTTAGCTGATTTCCACAAACAAAAAAATTTAAACGTAAGCATATGTGGCGTCACAACAACGTTGACCGCCTCCATAAAACAGGAGACAAATATCGCGGCGTGATTGAGAGGCGACAGATCAGAGTTTGATCACGGCTGGATCAATCATAGAGTAAAAATTATGTTGTCGCTTGTTGAATGGTTATGGAAAGTGATTTTAAAATTCTACTGATTACAGATTTGTGGCAGTGTTTTTTTTTAATTTTATAATGTTTAAAAGTTGTGTAAATACAGTCAGAAATATTTATTTTAGCTTCTGAAATACGTTGTTTCAATATGATAAGAGTATCATAAAACTGCGCCTTACGTCATTTGGATTTAGGTCACATTCGTCTTTGCGCCACTTTTCCAGAACTAAATTTCAGTTCAGTGAACGTCATTAGTCCGACAGAAAGATCACCAACGTCATAAAGAAAGGACGACAAATGTTTCCTTAAAAACATAGAAATAAATGTTTCCTAAAAACATATTAGAAATAGATGATATACATAAAAAATAAAAGAAACTAAAAAGAATACAAAATATCATTTTAGAATATTCTCAGTATTTAAAATATGTACAGATTAAAATATTCTTAAACAATATACAAATTAAAAATAAAACAAAGTATTTAGATAAAAAAATTGTTGACAAAATTTCTTTAAAAAATAACACTAAATGTGTTAAAAACAAATTTAACGAGTTCGTTAAGGTTTAGCGATCATAATTTTTTTGCATGTTATTTTTTGTTCGTTTTACAGCATTTGTTTTCATTTTAAGGCATTACGTTCAGTTTACGTCAAAAACAGAGTAACATCACGACTTTTGAAACCAACTAATGACGTAAGGCGAGCTATGACTGTATGATATTGTCAAATATATTTTTTTAAGAATAATTGTTTCAGCCACCTAACGCAACAAAAGAACTAGTACTAAAGGTTCTAAAGTTATCTAAAAATGAACATGGTCAGTTACTTTTTGTTATATTCTATGCAATAAAGATAAATAATTTTCGTGAAAGAGTATAAAGACGAAAAATGCCATCGAAAAAAAACCTTCAAATATTATCGAAATTATTTTCCTCTGAGTCCCATGATGTACTTTTTTTTTATTGATTAGTATTTTAAGAAGAGCTCAAATCGCTTCGATTGATTTCGACAGATACATTTTTTCCACTAACGAATCAATGAGCAATAATGGATTCTTGATAATGGTTATTATCTGCTCAATAGTAGATATAACTAACAAATTCGTAGCTCAAATGTTTCTAAATAAAGTTAATTGGTAGTAATTTGGGCTACCACCTGCCGACCCCCAGTCAAAGATTTCAGTTGCATGACTGTCAGGCTTTTACTTGGTATCGAATTTTTGGTTCTGCGTCTTCTGTAGGCCCATTTTCATCTCGACATTTAAAGACCACAGTTGATCATCAGACAAATGATATCCTCTTCCAATTTCCTCCAGGTTGAACTAGCCCGCTATTGACTCGGAAACCCCCCTTCCCAGCAGCTCAAATATCAATATAACTAACACCATTTGCCGTTGATTAGCTCCATCTATTTTTGCCCAATTCTCTACCTAGGCCCCTCTACGCTTTGCTCACAGCCTCGCCTCACACTCTTTAACCGAAGAGTCTCCTCGTAGATCCACTTAATATAGATAATATATTTCTTCTCTGCGACGTCGAAATGTGTCGGGGAATAAGCTGTATTGATGGCTTCGGAACTCCGTCTTCATCCTGTGCGGAGGAAGAATGACACATTTACCCTCCTCAACCTACCCTACACACCATTTTTACCCAACAACCCTCAACATCTTTTTCACAATTCGACTGCTGTCTACTGTCAGGATTAACCACCCTCACCTCCGGCTTCATCCCGGCCCGGCCCGTCCAATAAACCTAATTCCCATCTATCTCCATCTTTTCGCCCCAGACACCCGTCATTCTGCCCAATGCCAGACGTGTATTCGCTAATTTCTTGACAAGAGGTCCTCCTGGGATGCTACAAGTCGGCTGTGCCATTTTCGAAGCTGTTAGCATATTTCTAAGTGCTGATTGCAAAAGTTTCATTGTGGATGGTGTTTTTCCCCGTTGTCACTTGCAGTGTACTGTGAGTCAACATGAAAGAAGGTGTCGGTTGGAACGTTCCATTGGCTGATGATGCTACTGCGCATGCTCATTTCTTTGATTTCTGTTTTGTCTTTTGTTTTTTCTTCCATGCCACAAGTTTGGCATAATTTACTCCTTTCTTTTTTTTATTTATATCTTTTTAGCTGTATGATTGATTTTTTTTATTTAATTTTATCCACTTATTTTGGCTTTTGCCATCATTTTTCTTTTTGTAGCGTCGTTTTGCTTTCTCCCTTTTATTATCTTTCCCTCTTGTTTTCTTCTCTCTCTTTCTCTCTCCCTTGTTTGATTCTTTCTCCACTTTATTTTCTAATTCTTTCAATTTCATACTTTACGCTCTGTTTTTACCATTTTATTTTCCATTGTTTATTTCTCTCTCTCTCTCTTATTTTTTATTTATTTTTCCTTGCATCTTTCTCTTTTTTCTTTCCTCTTTTTATTTCGTTTATTTCTTTCGTTTTCCCATCGATTTTTTTCTTACCTTTCGCTTTCATTTTCCACATTTTTCCCTTTTGCTTCTTTCCGTCCTTTTTTTTTTTTTCATTTTCTCATTTTTTTCTCTATCTGCCACTCAATTACTCCGGATCTCTCTCTCTCTCTCTCTCTCTCTCTACTCTTAACTGTTTTCCCTTTTCTTCCTTTCTCTCTCTCTCTCGTCTTGTTTTCCCTTTCTCTCTTCCTTGTTCTGTTTTTCTTGTCCCCCGTTCAGCTTCCCTTTCTCTCCACCTTTCAATTTCTTTCTTCCAGTTTCTTTTCCTCTTCACTTTCATTCAATACTTCTTCTTTCTCTCTCTCTCTCTCTCTCTATCTCTCTCTCCACTTTCATTCAATGCTTTACCTTTCTCTATTTATTCTCTCTCTCTCTCTCATTCTCTCACTTTACTTCTTTCTTTCAGTCTTTATTTTTCAAGTTCTGATGCATTTCACTTTCTTGTATAACTTCCGTCTTTATTCAGTTTTTTTTAACTCATTAAAATTCTTTCTTACTCCAAAGAATTCCTTCTTTCTTTTTCTTTTCTTTTTTTTTTTTTTTTTACATTTCATTTATTTTTCTTTTCTTTTAAAGCATTCTTCTTTCCCTTTGTTTTTTTTTACTTTTTCCCAATACTCTTACTTGCCCACCATCATTTAAAATGACCTCATCTCCTCCTCTCTTCATCAAAACCAGTCTCCACTTTTTCTCAATCAACTAGGAATCTTTTCTTCTCATTATTTTTCCGTTTTATTCTGAAAGGCTCAGAAGACAAGAACGATTCTTTTTAATCATTGCAAAATCAATAAAATGTATCTTAGAAAAATAAATTTAAGAACTAAATATCTTCCTTAATTAAAAAGGTAAATTATACTTCATAATATCCATCACAACTAAAAAAAATGCTTTCGTTACTGGATCATTTCATTATTTGTTATGATTCTTGCATTGATTAGCAATTTGTTGCATATAATAAAAAATAGCAAGGTAACTTGCTGCTATCCAGGACAAATGTTCGTGGCTCTCATACTACGTGCCCGTGGTGTAATGGTTAGCGTCTCAGGATATGGACACGGTGACACGAGTTCAAATCCTGGACCTGAATGATTGCATTTCACATAGCACTAATACCCTTGGGAAAGGTATGAATCCAAAATATTCTCCCTCCAGCTATGGGTAAATAGTAGGGCAGACTAGGTTTTTCAGCCTTGGTGAGGCAACTAGTCTAGGAGAAAGAAATCTCTAAATTCAAACCTGTTAAACTCCGCTTAAAAATTGACCTTGTTTCATATCCTGCCCGAGCGGAGGGGTTGGTAAATATGATCATACTACGATATTTGTAGACTAACGGTCGTAAGAAATGGAATTGGTGACCCGAATTCAAATCGGTGACAAAGTTGATATCTCTCCATGCAACTTTAATGGGTCACTAAGATGAACTTGCGGAATAGTTAAGTCGTGATTTTCGGCATATAAGGCGCACCGACATATAGGACAGTTAGGACTCACCGTATAGGACGTAAGGTTAATTTGAGTGTCAGATTTCGAAAAAGAAAATGTACAAATATATATGATATCACTTCAGGCTTATGCCCTTGAGAAAGGCATCAATCCATCTGCCAACCTCCCAGATCTGAGTAAATTGTAACTAGCAACTAATATTTGAGAAGGAAAACGCTGAATTCAAAACGCTAAAAAATTGATCTTGTGTGGCATCTTGTGTTTGATAAATATATACGACAATATTTTTCATTTCCACGATAGATTAAGTTATTACAAACATTTCATAAACGGGTCAATCCAAAGTTCATGGCATTTACTGATTCCTTGGAAATTATTAAATAACAAGCTAATGATGACGGGTAGGATGTCTGGACTTTGTGAAATATTTGTATGCATATATTTCTGTGTCAAATACTCCAGAAATACCCGGATAGATTATGCGTCTTAAAGGATCGAACTAGGGTATTTAATTAATCCAAAGAAATATTCGTAAAAAATTTGTAATAATTGACAATAATAATTATTTTTTATGATTAACTGATCAATGTTTTTTTCTTTTTCTTTGTTCCAGGTAAGTGATTGGAAATGTCTTATTGGTGATTTGGATGCGATAGTTGATACTTAATGATACCTTTTTCTAAAAACTACACAAAAAAATTTCAGGTAAGAATTATTATTTTCTTTTTTCAGGATTGAATTGATACATACGAAGACGATTGTCTATTTGATGTTCGCCGAGGGAAATATTTCTTGAAGTCAAAAGCAAAGCCACCATACACTACTGTATTAATGAAATTATTATACGAGCTGAAGAATCAGCGCTTAGATGCGAGATTTTTAAAAAAAATCTATTCTATTTCATAGTAAAGAAAGTTAAATTCTATATACTCTGTAGTCGGAATTCAGAATACATTGGTACTGTGCAACCCAGCAAAGACGTCATATCATATGGACTTGTTTTGTGGATTTTTTATGAAGCCCGCGAATTATTGTTATAAAAGTTGTACAACTCGTTTCGAGACGCTGCAAACGGATTTATAATCCAGTGAGTTTACAAGATCCGAAAAGACAATTATTTTAGTCTCCAAAAGTGGAATTGTATGTTATTCATTTTCTGTTTCATTTTCGCATTAATTTGTTTTAATTCTATTCAATCAATATATCAATCCTTACAAAATACTTGGCCTGTCGGCTGGGGCTGTAGAATACACCGACTGCTTTTCTGCAGAGGAGTAAGACCTCCTCAACGAGTGTCCTGGATATGACATTAAACAATCTGATAGTGAGTTTGAAGTAATGCGGAGTACCTCTTCATTGCCATCGCTCTACGGTTCACAGTAGCCTAAAGTGGTAGCATCTGATAGGTTCAAATAGAACTAAACTGTGTACTTATGCTAAACTGGATTGCTTGAAAAAGAAGTTTTGACATTTAAACTTTCTACATACTTATGCTGAACTAAAGTTTTTGAAAAAAAAGCTTTTTTATGTGCTAAACTGAATTGTTTGAAATGGAATTGTTTTTAACATTGAAACTGTACTTACGCTAAACTGAAATGTTTGAAATAAAACTATTTTGACATTTAACTGTGTGTAAACAAAAACTATACTTATACTAAACTGAATTGTTTGAAATGGAACTGTTTTTAACATTGAAACTGTACTTACGCTAAACTGAAATGTTTGAAATAAAACTGTTTTGAAATTTAACTGTGTGTAAAAAAGACTATACTTATACTAAGCTGAATTGTTTGAAATGGAACTGTTTTTAACATTGAAACCGTACTTACGCTAAACTGAAATATTTGAAATAAAACTGTTTTGACATTTAACTGTGTGTAAACAAAAACTATACTTATACTAAACTGAATTGTTTGAATTAGAACCGTTTACCTAAACTGAATAAGCTGGAAATAGAAATAGTTTTGACAATTAAAGTTTGTACTTTTGCTAAATTGAATTGTTTGAAACAGAACTGATTATTTGTTTAAAAATGGATTTAAAGGTTAATATGCCATTGTTGTATAGCCATGAACAACTATACATACACATATGTATGCATAATTATATCGACGACGCAATAACGACGAGCGACACAGTTCTTTAGAAAAATATACCTCTCACTTTATTGAAAGGGTTGTGTGTGAGAGGGAGTTAGAGACCGAACAGAGACTGCAACATATTGACCTCCCCAGCTCTCCCGGACATAACAGTGTGTCTTTCTCGTTCTCCTAGGCTGCTCAACCGGGGGTCTGGGGCTCAGCTCTCAGCTGAGAGCTTGTTCTCACTGCTCGATCTCGAACACTGCTTCAAGCTCTGAACTGCAACTGCTCAATCGGAGGTCTCGAGAGCCCCCTCTGCTGGGTGCTGTTCTCTCTACAGCATCCTATCTCCAACTGATTGAACTTCCTGTGCACCGAGTTATATAATAGTTCGACCCACAACTTCTTCTTGTGGGCGTCACAAATCGCACTCATTCAACCCGTCCATGGTCAAGGTTATATTCTGATGTTCCTCGACCGGATGCACCTGTTATTTAAACAGGAGCATTTCCTATTTTGACAGCCCGGCCGGATCGGAGTTCAATATACAACACCATAAAACCCAACCAGCCAACCAACCTTACAATATTCATTTAAAAATCTCTGAGCGAATAAAACAATTTAGAGTTGAATGGTAATTTTGTGAAGTTAGCATTAACGCTGAATGGTATTTTTTTTTATTATCCAAATTCTTGATAAAACATAGATAGCGACAAACTGCTCATTATAATCCTTTCTTCCGTCCTAAATAGAAGCAGTAGTATCATCATGGACTACTATAATTACGGAAATTCAACGAGTGCACACGTCATTTATTTATTTTTTGAATAAAGTTTCGAATATTCTAGAAAAATTACTGTCGATCTCCATCATAACCAACATTTTAGGTATTTTTTATATTGAAATATCCTTATTTTTTTATTTCTTATTTTTCAATTTTTTAAAAATAAGCTATTTAATGGTGTAAAGTGTAGAAAAGACATTAGCATCTTTTCTTGAGTAATGGACCGCCTAAGATTTAACTCATTTATAAATCGAATCACACTACGATAAGAAAAATAAAAATAAAAGTTCAAATCATGCTAAAATAAAACTAATTTAATCTTTTAGCTACCAAGGACTGTGTGTAAAAATAAATAAAATTAAATAAAAATTTTAAAAATTCTTAAGTAACAAATACATAAAAAATGTAAATATGAACCTGCAACGAATGTTATTCGCTAATATCTAGGTATAGAATAACCCTAGACGGGTCGACATACCGTAAAAATCAATCAATCTTACCTCCCAGTGACAGATTAACGCGCTTTCGTGCACTAGAAAAATCCATAGCAAAGAGGTTTGCTGTTCCCATCTTTACTGAAAATGGGGTGTTATTGGACAATGGTTATATGTAATTTGCATTTGAAGGAATGAAATTAGCATATAGTCATACAATTAAGGTAAAGAAGCGTTTATGAAAAATAGGGGGCACATCACCTGGGACAATGTTTATCAAGATAGATTACCAAACAGTTAGCAGTGAATTTGATTCCAACGTGGTGCCCCTCTAGTCTTGTGCAAGATCTAAGCTCAGTTTTGTAAACTGCTCGTCATCTCACTTGGTGTAATGGTTGGTAAGTTCTATTAGTAGACCATTGTTAGTGAGTTTGATTCTGAGCTCACCATATTTCAGGCCTTGTGTCACATCTTGGTTAAGCTTTATAAATAACAACAAAAAAGAGGGTATGCCTCATGTAGTGTAATAGTTAGCAAGCTCGATTACCAGACCATTGTAGATGAGTTCGATTCTCACTGGGTGTCCTATACTTCCAGCTTTGTGCCACAACTAATCTAAGCTTAGTAAATAACTATAAAAAAGAAGACATTGAATTATAGACTTGAAATGGAAAAATCTTTGTTAAATAATAGTTTTATCATCTGTCATTTGAAATATCACTTTTCTTACAGTCTACATTGTTGAGCTAATAACATTGAAAAAGTAGGAAACCCCTCATTCCCGACCCATTAGTTACGTCGTACCTCTACTTTTCTTCTACAAAGATGGCTTAGATATGACCTATAATGTTTGGTATGCCATTAAACAAAGAAACCAAATCAAAACCCAACCGCCAGATGTTTCTGATGCTGAGTGAGAATGCCTGTTGGGGTCCTATCTATGAGTTTAATATATGTTTAAAAATTATTCATATTTGATGCAGCCCGTATGCAAAAAAAAAAAAAATACCTAAAAAAACAACAACGGAAAATTCTAAATATGAACGTACAATGAGCGTAATTTTCTAACCTCAACACATAAAGTGACCCTACACAGTTCGGTATGCCATAAAAGAGAGCATGAACTGTTCCATGTCTGAGAACTTTTTTACTTTTGAAAATTTCCCTCATCTTATTAATTTTCCTTGTCATCAACACGTAATTTGAAGATGATTCCGACAAGTTCACCACTCGAAATGAACCTAGACAGTTCGGTATGCCGTTAAAATCAATCAATCTAATCGTGGTACATTTGACAACCGTTTAACCGGCGGCTAAGAACTGAAAGAAAATTCGTATCCATATTTACCAACCCCTCCGCTCGGGCAGGATATGACACAAGGTCAATTTTTAAGCGAAGTTTAACAGGTTTGAATTCAGAGATTTCCTTCTCCTATACTAGTTGCCTCACCAAGGCTGAAGAACCTTGTCTGTCCAACTATTTACCCATAGCTGTAGGGAGAATAACTGGATTCATACCTTTCCCAAGGGTATTATGTGAAATGCAATCAGTCTCGGCTAGGATTTGAACTCGTGTCGTCGTGTCCATTTCCTACGACGCTAACCATTACACCACGGTCAAAAATGTATAGATGCTTGTATCCGTGACTTATTTTTTTAAAAAATGGTTCAGTTCGTGTCACCGTGTTCATTTCCTACGACGGGCACCTCCTATTTACACACAAATTCGTATCAACCGAACCTCAATCGAGAGAATTCTCGAGATAATAAAAAAAATGAAAGAAACAGTTTTTGATAAAAAAAAAATAAAAAAAATTCTGGTATAATCATGAAAACAGGTACCCTGTAGAGAAAGCCATAAAAGAGGGCATGAACTGCCCCATGTCTGTGAACTTTTATACTTTTGAAGATTTCCCTCATCTTATTAATTTTCCCAGTTGTCATCAACACGTAATAAGAAGATGATTCCGACAAGTTCATCTCTCGAAATACTCGTAAATATTCAGTGCAAGATGGAAATGCACAAAAAAAAACTCTTTTAGAAGCCCACTTGAGCTTAAATTGGCCTTATATCATAAGTGGCAGTAAACACCATTACCTATTCTATATAATCATTTAAAGACAGCAAATGTTTTAATTCTCTGTCTCCCACAATTAGCTTCTCTTAGAAATTGCCAGATTTTAGTTTTTTTTCTTTTTAGTTAATAGACATATATAAATAATCTTTATATGCTATAGGGTAAATAATAATTGTTTACAATAACCTGACGCAGTCATGGCTGATATTGTTTTTCTTCTTCGTATATTATAGAAAAAATATTGAGATATAATGAAAAGGCTTAAATCCTTGCCAAGAAAACTTAGCGATGTGACAAATTTTCAGAAAAGGTCACGCGTAGCAAGATCGAAGAGTAGTGCTCTTAAACAATTATTTATTTCGCTAAAATTATTCCAGTGGGTATCCTCGTGGTTTAATTGTTAAATCGCTTGACTACTGAATCGTAGTTAGTGAGTTCGAATTCCAGTCAGGCTATTACGTTCACTTTTGGACAAATACCGTTGCGAAAGGTAGGAACCCCCTTATCCTCCTTGCTATGGGTTAAATAGTACCACTGCTGTTCTGGACTGGTGGCTGTGGCATTAAATAACCTACGAAGGTTGATATGCCATTAAACAAAGAAACAAAACCTAACCAAAACTTGCCTCGTCAGCTTGGGCTATAGAATACACCGACTGCTTCTCTGCAGAGGGGCAAGACCCCAACAACAATGCGGGGTACCCCTTCATCACCATTGCTCCCTCGTCCACTTTGCCTCGGAATGGAAGCACCAGATAGGGCCCTATCTATGAGTTAAATAGAAATAAACTGCTTATTTATGCTAAACTGATTTTTTAAAAATTAGAACTGTTTGACTAAACTGAATAGCTTAAATATAAATGTTTTTGACAATTGAACCGTGTACTTACATTTAAACTGTGTACTTATGCTAAACTGAATTTTTTGAAATGGAACTGTTTTTGACATTGAAACTATACTTACGCTAAACTGAATTATTTAATAGAGAACTGTTTTGACATTTAACTGTGTAAAGAAAATCTATACTTATACTAAACTGAATTAGCTGAATTAGAACTGTTAGACTAAACTGAATTGCTTGAAATAGATATGTCTTTGACAATTAAACTTTTTACTCATGCTAAACTGAATTGTTTGAAATAGAACTGATTATTTCTATAAAAATGGATTTGGCATTAAATAACTTATAAAGGTTCATATGTAATAAAAACCAACCAACCAAACCAAACCAAAAACATTCCTTCAAAAAGTATCGAGATTAATTTCATAATATTTTTGTAATTGGCACTGACTTCATTTAAACAACATTATTTTTTAATTTGCTCAAGTGTACGTAAAACTTTGTTTACATTTTAGATTATATAGTTTAAAAGATCTAAAGATTCGGTCGCAATATTTTTTATCAAACTATCTCCAAAGCATTCTGTTGCACTATTTTCAACAATTAAGATTTCATCCTCCCATATCTTTTAATCGTTTTTGTCAAAGAACTGTTCACGATGACCTTATCAGGCTTCCCGGGAATTGAACTTTACTCATGAAGGGAATCTTCTAAAGAACCAAATAAATGGGAATCTGAAAGTGCAGTATCTGGTGAATATGGCAGAAAATTCATATCCAATCTGGAATTAGTTTCAGTCTGCTTAACAGAGGATATTATGGTCAAACGTTATCATGATGATACATTAGACGAGGGAGGGGAGTCTCCTCTGTGTTGTAGTTAACATACTGGTCTGCGATGTCGTTGTAAGCAAGTTCAAACTCCACTAAATAGTACAACGACTGTTTTTTACAGGTATGGCTTTGTCATTAGATAACCCACAAAAATGATATGCCATTAAAAACAAAAAAGTGAATTCAACTATTAGACTATTTCTCTTTATTACTCAGTTAATTTAAAAGGATTCTAGTCTATCCATGCTCCTGTGTTCTCGTTTTCACATCAACTAGATGTCACCAGTTCATCTTGACGTCTACATATCTTAATGTCTATAGATCCTGTAGATTTCTACCCATCATCTAGACGTCTACACATCGTCTAGATGTCACCAGTGCATCTTGACGTCTACATATCTTAATGTCTATAAATCCTCTAGATTTCTACCCATCATCTAGACGTCTACACATCGTCTAGATGTCAACAGATCATCTAGACGTCTACACATCGTCTAGTTGTCACCAGTTCATCTTGACGTCTACATATCTTAATGTCTATAGATCCTCTAGATTTCTACCCATCATCTAGACGTCTACAGATCATCTAGATGTCAACAGATTATCTAGACGTCTACACATCTTAATGTCTATAGATCCTCTAGATTTCTACCCATCATCTAGACGTCTACACATCGTCTAGATGTCAACAGATCATTAGTTTAACATGATTATCAATTGCTGAACTCTATGTACGTTTTCGTTTAAATTACTACTTTTTTAATTGTACTTTCCGGCTTTATACTTTTTATTCATTCCTCATATAAAAAGATATAGGGAATCGAAAAAAGTTATTTACTAAGGTTAGCTTAGATATGGCACAAGTCCAGAAGTATGAGGCACATTGCAAGATACTAACTCCCTAACCAGCTTGTTAACCATTACACCACGAGAAGAGGAAGTTGAAAGTATTATTGTTAGCTCCCGTATTTTTTTACGGTAACAGAACTGATGCTCACATTTTAAATCCAGAGACAAGTAGAATAACTGATGTTAAATCCAGAGACAAGTAGAATAAATGATTTTAAATCCAGAGAAAAGTAGAATAACTGATGTTAAATCCAGAGACAAGTAGAATAACTGATGTTAAATCCAGAGACAAGTAGAATAAATGATTTTAAATCTAGAGAAAAGTAGAATAACTGATGTTAAATCCAGAGACAAGTAGAATAAATGATTTTAAATCCAGTGACAAGTAGAATAATTGATTTTAAATCCAGAGACAAGAAGAATTACTGATTTATATGTAAATAATTCTCTCATTGATGATGAGAACGAAACTAATAAATATATATACTGGACAATATGAAAGTTTAAAAAATGTCCGGTATATAAAAAGAAATTTCAAATATCCTTTAAAACAATAATAATGCAGCAATGAGCTATTTTACTTCTAGTATCATTGACGACGGAAAAAAGAATTGGAAGTGAAAAAAATTCCAGTTTATATTTTATTAAATAATAGTCTATACTCATTATAATTCAGAATCAGTACTGTCCACTTGCATGTCTAAACATTAATTTCTGCTGTCTCCGTTGATAACCATAAAGGAATGACTCTTTGTAAAAATATAACTTTCTTTATTCTTCTTGGAGTCAAAATTTCTGTGGTATGAAAAATAGACAGACGGACGGACGGAGCCGAATACAGACTACTATATGGACCCATAACTTCTTCTCTTAACCATACCACGCTGTGTTATCTTCGAGGCGTCACTTGGCACTTCATCTGCTTCTCGGCCGGGAGGTACTCAACCAGAGGCCCGCAATAAGCTGCTCTATGTTATCTTCAAAGGGCTTCCGTCTTCTCTTCCGACCAGACGTACCCAACTAGCCTTCACCAGGGACCAAGGTTCTCTATCTGCCGACTCGACACCGCAGTAAGATATCTCTGACTCAAGACTCACACTCACTGCGGCCCTCACATGGGCATCTGCATATATCGTTTCATCACGCCTTCTATTTCCGATGAAACACATAACTGCGTCCGCTTATTTTCGCAGGTGCGTCCTGTTTAGAGATTCTCTGATTGACGGCTCGGTCAAGGGTCAATATGTAAATTTTTTTAAAGAAAAAAAAATACCATCCTTAAACCGAAAAAAAATTTTTACTTGCTCTTACAAAAACAATGCATTATTTTATTGAAGTATTTAAAGGAAAATGGCGGAGTCTTCGTGGCGTAGTGTTTAACCTACAGGACTGTGACGTTGTAGTATTCAAGTTCACTCACCATTCGTACTAATATGTTCTATTTTGGACTAATACCCTTTAGTAAAGGTATAAACTTCCTCACTCCTCTCAACAATGGGTTAAGTAGTTCCGCTAATGTTTTTCACGAAGGATAACTTTGGTATTAAATAACCCTCAAAGATTTATATGCCATTAAACAAAGAAACCAAAACGAAGAAAAATATATTAAAAGTAAGTATAAGATAAAGTTAGCGAAGATAGAAATCTGAATCCATGATAACGCAGAAAATAGGATCGATCTCTTTCTCTCTCCCAAAGAATAAATGTATACAAATAAGACAATGGGACTATATTATTTGTCATGTAAGAAAAAAGAATCAAGAGAAAGGTCTCAAAATTTTGCAAGATAAAGATATCTAAATATACAGACATTTTCTCTTGATTTATTTGGGGGTGGGGTTAATGCACGATAAGTGTGCAAAAAAAAAATCCCGATAAAAGTCAAAAAACTTTGCAAGATAGAGATATCGAAATATACGGACTTTTGTCGTGCGCAAAAAAAAAAAAGAAAAAATCAAGAGAAAAGTCACAAAATTTTGCAAGATAGAGATATCGAAATATACAAACATTTGTCGTGCGCCCCCACCAAAAAAAAAAAAAAAAAGTCAAGAGAAAAGTTACAAAATTTTGTAAGATAGAAATATCGAAATATACAGACATCATTCGTGAACCAAAAAAAAAAATCAAGATAAAAGTCACAAAATTTTGCAAGATAGAGATATCGAAATATACAAACATTAGTTGTGCACAAAAAAAAAAATCAGGTTAAAAGTCACAAAACTTTCTAAGATAGAAATATCGAAATATACAGACATTAGTTGTGCACCAAAAAAAAAAAAAAAATCAAGATAAAAGTCACAAAATTTTGCAAGATAGAGATATCGAAATATACAGACATTAGTTGTGCACCAAAAAAATAAAATGAAGATAAAAGTCACAAAATTTTGCAAGATAGAAATATCGAAATATACAGACATTAGCCGTACACACAAAAAAAATCAGGATAAAAGTCACAAAATTATCTAAGATAGAGATATCAAAATATACAGACGTTAGTTGTGCACCAAAAAAAAAAATCAAGATAAAAGTCACAAAATTTTGCAAGATAGAGATATCGAAATATACAGACATTAGTCGTGCACCAAAAAAAATCCATATAGAAGTCACAAAATTTTGCAAGATAGAGATATCGAAATATACAGACATTAGTCGTGCACCAAAAAAAATCCATATAGAAGTCACAAAACTTTGCAAGATAGAGATATTGATATATACAGATATTTTTCATCTTCTCTAGTTGGCTGTCTCATCATAGGAAGATGATCATTGAGCCAAGGGCACCAAAATTCATTTTATTATTTCGTGAAATTGCGTTAATCTTGTGTTAGCTTAAAATTGACTGTTGGTATCAATCGTAATCAAAATCAACATTTGAAAAAAAACAAAAAATATTTGGCTGTTTTAATCCCTCTTCCGGCACGTGATGCCCAAATCCCAGCACGTGATGATTTGTGAGATGGGAGGTAAGTGGCCGTTCAGCTGCTTGTTTTCTGGAAGCAAGCTGTTACAACACTGGCAACCTTAAGAGGATCCCATTTAGACTAAAAGCAATTATCGCCGGGAAATGTTTTACGTCTTGTAAAATCTGCGATAATTATTATTTTCTGGATGCTTGTGTTATCAATTAACCAAGCACGTGTCTTTCAAATGCGCACCTCCCCCTCTTCACCACAAAATGGCAATGTTCCGGTCAACTCGACGGCTATTAAAGCTCTTGAAATGCTTTTGTCTGCCATCCCAGCCAGTGAAGGATGGGGGAGGGGGTGATAAAACCTGAAGCCCCTGACCACATCTTGACACAGAAAATGTTCAAACAGTAATTATGCAAATGTGACTGCAACGAAGAAACATCACCAATAAATCCCAAAAGTAATGGAAGGAAAAACAAGAAAATAAAAACGAAATCAAGAAAATGTTTTTCTTTTCTTTTTTTTTTCTCCTTTACGTATTTTGGGATGTTAGTTCAAAAAAAAAAAAGCTGGCATACAAAAAGGAAACGTAGTATGTATAGCTCTAGCTGAAGTACAAAGTTTAAGCTAGGTAAAGGTTAACCCTTAGATTGATTACAAGATTGGCTCTAACATATATATATAAGAAAGTATATCTCCTTTACAAAATTTTCTTTTTTGACATTGTCGCTTGAGTCTTTCAAAAAGTTACCATTTCTGCCTCCAACGTGCATAGATTACGTTCTACGATGCGACATCAATTGAGCTAATGAAAGAAAAAGGCTGCACACAAAGAAAAAAAAGAAAAGGAGGAGATACTCCTAGGAAATCTATTACTTCTGCAAACTGAGTGTATAATCTCGCACTTGCGGCAAATTCACCTACTCAAACCGAAAAATCTACTGAATAGCCGAGAGCAAACAGCAAGAGGCAATGGTTGCTACGTAAATTGAGTTTTACCTGAGTTCATGTATTTTGATAAAAGAAGGTGGCATCTTCTCATTAAATAGCAAGCTGTTGAAATTAGACCATCTCATATACCTCGGTAGCGACATCTCATCTACTAAAAGCGATGTTAACATGCTCATAGCTAAAGCATGGACTGCTGTTGACAGGTTATATCAACCTTACAGAAATCTGATCTCTCAAATGAAATTGGAATTTTCCAAACTGTAGCCGTATCAATAGTACTATATGACTGCACCATTTGGACTATAACGAAACGCTTGGAGAAGCTAGACGATAATTGCACAAGGATGCCGCATGCTGTTTTAAAGAAATCCTTGGATCAGCACCCTTTTAAACAGCTGTTGTATGGCCACTTACCTCTCATCTCAAAACCTAAAAAGAGCAAGTTTTGCTGGGCACTGCAAGAGTGGTCAAGACGAAATAATTAGCGATGTTCTTCTAAAGACACACATAGACACTAAACTGTTGGCCAACTAGCAAAAATTTATATTCATCATCTCGCTGCGGATACTTGATGCCGTTTAGAGGACTTGATAGGGACGGAATCCCTGTTGTCAGCTTGCCTTGATGAGAATGAAAAGTTTACGGCTTTTTTGTGACGTGAAACAATGAAATGGAAGAGATGAAAGAGTCCTTCTACTAAGGATGGGTACTGAATATGTGCCGAGATCAGGATACAGTAATTTCGCGGAGAATAAGATCAAAGTCAAAGAGTTTTTAACATGGTAAAAGATGTGTTCAAGGGAAAGACAGACAAGACTCTTCGTGCGAATCTCTTCTGTTGCAACGAGTTGCCTGTGATGTTTTATGCAAGCGAAACATTGGCTACTACAAAGACGGAAGAACAGAAACTGTTGACGAAAAAGTGGACTATGAAAAGATCCCTATTGGGATTAACATTGTGTGAGCACATCCGAAACTTTATTTTGGAGTGGAGTGAAGGACGTGAACGCAGAGTACTGAAAGAAGTTCTGCCGGGTCGGACGTGTCGCAAGTTCACAAACAACTAACGGACCCGTTTAGTTGTTGAGTGGAGTTGAGACCTTAAATAATTACTCAACATATCTCTTTGACAATGGGAAGGTAAAATTGTCCAGCAATTGGGTCCAAGATAAAGAAGGAAATGGAAGTGCATTGTGACAAGCCACGTGGAAAAGATTACATGGCCGAATCAATAAGAAAAAATGTTTATTCTAAAATTTTAGATCTCAAAAAATATTTTACACCAAACGCTGAAAGAGAATAATTCCGTTACCTGGAATGACCGTGGGGGCGGTACTCGTGTAACCTGTCTTGGGCAGAAACAACTAGATGGAGCTCATTCCTCTCAAAGTGTGGTTTGAATTCAGAGTTTTCCTGGTCTTAGAACCGTTGCCATACTTAGATGAAAGACCCCAGTCTTCCCTACTATTTACCCATAGCTGGAGGAAGAAAAGCTGGATTCATATCTTTATTAGCACTCAAAGGTATAAGTGCTATGTGAAATGAGTCAATTTTTTTCTCTGAAAAAAAAATGTCTCTGAATTTTGAGGATAAATATCTTTAGAGTGAATTAGTAATTTAAGTATTTTCGTTCGGATTGTAAGTTCTACGTGCCTAACTTGAAGAACTACCGATAAATGAATGTTTCATTAATAGTGAATAAGGAGTTTTAACTTGTGAAGTTTACAAATTTATACTCCGTACAAAAATCTGAGAATTAGTTTTTATTTATTGCGGACTTTTTGTTCTCATCTTGGTAGTTTTTGTGTTGCTTCTTCTTTCACTACGTTTCAGCCAAATTTCACCTCTGGCCTTCTTAATGTGATTTACCGCGACCTCGGATAGGAATGATGAGTCTTGTAACCGTATCCCCAGTAATTTCTGCCTTCCATAGTTGTTGTCTATGGCACCACGTTTTTGACCAAGTAAACCTCTGGCCGGCTTGGGTAGGATTTGAAACCGCTATCTTCTGACAATGCTCACCTGGAACCGTAGAGACGCAACGCCTCTATCCGGTGCACCGCTGCGCCACAACACAAAAACTACCAAGATGAGGACAAAAAGTCCGCAATAAATAAAAATTAATTCTCAGATTAAGAAGCCTCATCTCAAAAATGATTCCAATTAAAGACTGTACAAAAAGTCACGTCTAAGAGCAATACAGCTTCATGCCGGGCGGTTGTATTTGCAAAACCATGACATTTTGGCTTCAAGGAGGCTCTTCACCCAGATCTTTGCCTGCTTACAAGATTAGGGTTATTGCTTGATCCTATTTACCCAACCCCCTCCGCTCGGACTGGATATGACACAAGGTCAATTTTTAAGCGAAGTTTAACAGGTTTGAATTCAGAGTTTTCCTTCTCCTAGACTAGTTGCCTAACCAAGGCTGAAGAACCTAGTCTGTCCTACTATTTACCCATAGCTGGAGGGAGAATAATTGGATTCATACCTTTCCAAAGGGTATTAGTGCTATGTGAAATGCAATCAGTCAGGTCCAGGATTTGAACTCGTGTCGCCGTGTCCATATCCTGCGACGATAACCATTACACCACGGGCACCTCCTCCTAGGGTTATTGCTAGATGCGTCGGACCCCCCTCCCAACCGAAAAAAAACGGTAATGCCGTAAGGTTCAAGAATTTTTTTCACCTGCTGCAGACAAGTCTTGATGTGTGCGTGGTCCCCACCATTAAACGGCTTTGTGCCATGTTCTGACACGGTGGGATGTCAGATAAATCGCAGCTTAGGGCTGATAATTTATTATTAGAAACCTTCTCGATGAGATACTCTCAGGAGAATCAAAGCGCATTTTACATTAAAATAAACACACGAGTACAATAAGTATCTATACCAAAGTTGAAAGTAATACGTTAAGACGTCAGGGGAGTCATAGACAGCGATAAAATCTTTAATTATTATTTTTAATTTGCTGGGTTTAGTCTGGTTTGGCCTGTCTTGGTTTTATGTTGCCCAGTCGGCTGGGGCTGTAGAATACACCGACTGCTCTGCAGAGGGGTAAGACCCCCCCCCAACGAGTTTCCTGGATATGACACTAAACAATCTGATAGTGAGGTTCCAGCAATGCTGGAGCTTTGGGGAATGCGGAGTACTCCTTCATTGCCATTGCTCCCAGGTCCACTCTAGCCCGGAGTAGTAGCACCTGATAAGGGTCCTATCTATGGATTGAATAGAATTAACAGCATACTTATGCTAAAATGAATTGTTTGAGTAAAACTGAATAGTTTGAAATAGAAATGACTTTTACAATTAAACCGTACTTACATTTAAACTGCGTGCTTATGCTTAACTGAAATATTTGAAATAGAACTGTTTTTCGACATTAAAATTGTATTTACACTTAACCGAATTGTTACATACAACTGCTTGAATAGTTAGAAAGGGAAATGTTTTTGACCATTAAACTGTATACTTATGCTAAACTGAATTGTTTTAAATAGAACAGATTATTTACATAAAAATGGATTTGGCTTTAAATAACCTACAAAGTTTGATATGCCATAAACCCAACAAACCAAAACAAACCTTGGTTTTATGGCATATCAGTGATTGTAGGTTATCTAATGCTAAATTCTTTTTATACATATATATCAGATATATGATTTCTAAACACATTTTGTAGATAATATTTTTAAATGGGCCTGAGCTCATTTTTTTACACACAGTTAAATGATTTCTCTTATTGCTAACACGAATAATACTATTTACTATTAATCATTTATTTGCACGCTGTTAAATGTTTTCAAGTATTCCTATGTATCAGTAACAACTGAATTAAACATCGGTCATTAGTATACACACAGTTAAATAATCAAACAGTTGAGCATAACAACAAAGTTAAATGGTTCCAAGTATTGCGATGTATCATTAACAACTCAATTAAACATCAGTCATTAGATGACACAAAACTGAATTGCTTGAAATAGAACATTCTAATCATTTAGATTAAAAATGTCAAGCGATTGGGTCCAAGATAAAGAAGGAAATGTCAAACAATTCTATTTGACCCATAGATAGAATCCTATCGGGTGCTCCCACTCCGGGGCAGAGTGGTCCTGGGAGCGATGGCAATGAAGGGGTACTCTGCATCCCCCAAAGCACCAGTATTACTGTAGCCTCACAATCAGATTGTTCAGTGTCATATCCAAGATACCCTTTCGGGGAGTATTACCCCTCTGCAGAGATGCAGTCGGTGTATTCTGCAGCCCCAGCTGACTGGGCGACTGGACACGTGTTAGGGAGAAGTCATACCCCTCTGCATAGATGCAGTCGGTGTATTCATTTACTGGGTTTTCCAAAATTATTTCCTTGATTCGTTTTATTTTTTTATGTTAACTTCACTGAACAACATACGATGTGTGTGTGTGTTTTATCAAGACTGAAGCTGTATTTACCAAACCACGATTGAACAATGAACTAAAAGTGAATTTTCTTCTTCGTCTCTGCATTCAGTACTTACTCCACCAAGTTTATCATTAGTCGACACACCTCTGAAACTCCGTATCGAGTAGAGGTGAGTATCATGAGTGTTACACTTGCGCAATCCTGAAAAGCATTTCTTTTTAAAAGTATCGAGACTGGTCTCTCTTTTTTCAAGTTTGCACTGAGTTGGTCGCTACACACGTCTTCATTTAAATTTTGAATAAGATTTTAAAAATCTAAATATTTTATGTAATCTTTTTATTATACTTCCACCTTAGTTATTTTGTTCCATCTTCGGTAGTCTTTGAAATAAGATTGAAATTCCATCCTCCCATATCTTTTAATCGTTCTGGACAAAGGACCATTCTAAAAGTCCTTTTCAGACTTCTAGAGAATTGGATTTTTCTCATAAAGAGAATCCTTTAAAGAACAGAAAAGATCAAAATCTGAAAGAGCAATATCTGGTGAAAATCCATAGCCAATCCGGAAATAGTTTCTGCCTGGTCAAAAAAGATACAGTCAGGCATAATCCTGATGAAAAAAAAATTTTTCAGTATTATTTCTCTATCATACTTTATTTTACTAGTGTAACAGAAATCCATTGTGGACCTTTTCTATTGGCATTTCCTTTTTACTGGCTAATGTATGGATTGCTTTGAAGCTTGATCTGAATATTCCATCGATGATGCTTGAAATTATTTTTGGTCAGATTTCTTTGTTTATAACAGCATATCACCCTTCGTGGATTATTAAATGCCAAAGCCATTTCCCCAGGAGAACATTAGTACTACAATTTAGCCCATAAGGAGGTTCATATCTTTCTCAATGGTATTAGTCCGGAACGTGACTGAAGTTCGAACTCGCTCACTATGTCGTCCCAATCTTGCACATTAGCTACTCCCTCCCTTTGGAGGTGCCCGTGGAGTTATGGTTATCGTCGTAGGAAATGGACCCGGCGATACGAGTTCAAATCCTGGACGAGACTGATTGCATTTCACATAGCACTAATACCCCTTGGGAAAGGTATGAATCCAATTATTCTCCCTCCAGCTATGGGTAAATAGTAGGACAGACAAGGTTCTTCAGCCTTGGTGAGGCAACTAGTCTAGGAGAAGGAAAACTCTGAATTAAAACCTGTTAAACTCCGCTTAAAAAATCGATCTTGTGTCATATCCTGCCCGAGCAGAGGGGTTGGGTAAATAGGATAATTTAAGATCCTTTCAAGTTTTCTGATAAGTGTCTTATTTTAAGGTTGTAATTGGTAGATGAATTTCCCAAAATTGTCCTGAGCACTTTCGGACCCTTCATAGGCCATCATCAGGAGTTTCTTCCTTGTGTAAGGTGTTTGTTTTTTAAAAAGTCACTGAATAGTGCTTGACTATGTTTTATTTTCTTTTTCTGATCTTTAATTCACAATAATTGATCTTTTTATTTTTTTGTTTGAATGTTGTTCAATTTTCAACTTCCTTCTTCTTTACATAACGTTGATTGCATAATTGCTGCATGTTCCTTTTTTTCCTTAGATAAATTTGTATGAACCTTTATGAAATATTTTGCCCCCTTTTCCCTAAATAAATTCTGGCTTGACACTTTTAGTCGATTACTACCTTAAATTGGGATCAGTACTTGTCTGAATTAACTATTTGGTTGCTCGAAGTACCGTAACTGAAGTACTAGTTGATTGCTCAAGCACCCATGAAAGGTGAATATCGGTAAGCCTGAGCTATTTTTGAATCCGTTTTTAACCCCCGTCCCAGCTAAGAGGGTTGGTTCTATTGGGGCTATTGGGACATTAAACTGACTTTGATCTATATGTTGTGTCAACCGGGGAAGATGGATAAATACCTATCAATGTATACTTTTACTGCACTGGGCAAGAGGAAAACTGGGTTACGATATTAATTCTTAACCTGTCAGGTGTCTGTGTGACGACTTCGGCGAAACAGTATTCTCGACCAACAGCTCTCTCCTTCATAGTCTCTTACTGACATACTAAAGCTGTATTAACAAAGACTTAGTTTCAAATCCATAAGATCTAACCCGGTTTAAAAGGCAAATGTGCTTACATCACGATATTTCCGTGACCTGATACCACACCTTAAAGATGGTAGAATACAACAACATTGTGTGAATTTGAACATTGATTAACAAGTCAACATTTTCTGCTTGAATTTTAGAAATCACACAGACACACACAAAAAGTTCTTAGTCTTAGCCAGGTTTTAGATTTATCCCGCGCACCTCTCAGCTTTGTATTGCCCAGTCGGCTATGGAGTGGGGGCTGAAGAATACACCGACTGCACCTCTGCAGAGAGGTAAGACCCCCCTCCCGGCAACGAATGTCCTAGATATAACACTAAACAATCTAATGATGAGGCTACAGAAATTCTTGAGCTTTGGAAAATGAGGAGTACCCCTTAATTGCCATCACTCTCAGGTCCACTCTGGCTCGGAGTGATAGCACAAGATAGGGCTTTATCTACGGGTCAAATAGAATTAATCTGCATACTTATGTTAAACTAAATTACTTGAAATAGAACTGTTTTGACATTTAAACTGCGAACTTAAGCTAAACAGAAATGTTTGAAATAAAACTGTTGTTGATATAGAAACTGTTCTTACGCTAAACTGAATTGTTTGAATAAGAACTGTTTGACTAAATTGAATTGCTTGAAATAGAAATTTTTTCGACAATTAAACTGTTTCCTTATGTTTAATTGAATTATTTCAAACAGAACTGATTATTTATATAAAAATGGATTTGGCATTAAATAACCTGCAATGGTTGATATGCCATAAAACCCATACAACTAACCAACTAATATCCTTTTTACGAGCGTCGCCTGTGCTGCCACAACCAAATTGTTCAGCTACGGCTCGGTGAGGCTTGAAACTTTTATAATTATTTTTGTGTGTATATATATATATATATATATATATATATATATACACACACACACAGTGTGTCTCAAAATAGATGCGACCTGTTGATATGATAATCATTTATTACTGAGACAAGAGCAATGGGGATCATTTGGAACATGCCTTGTTGTAACATATTGACCTTCGACCGAGCCGTCAATCAAGAAACAGGTGCATCTGGTCGAAGATATCGGAATATCACCTTGACCTGTGGACGGGTTGAATTCGGTGCAGATGCGGCGCCCACAAGAAGCAGGTGGATGTCAAACAATTATATAACCGGGTACCACAGACGGCTTCTTTAAGAACTTGGCAATTTTAAAACTTCCTAATTTATTTTTTCTTCCGGGGGTGGGGGACCTAAGGTCGAAACAATTTGAGAACAATTAAAACAAGAAATATTCCGATCATACCACTATTGTCAACTTATATATATATATATATATATATATATATATATACAGACAAAATTACGCATATTCAATAAGTACACACAGACACACACACATATTTCAAAATGAAAAGGTGCACTATGATACTTATACTTTTTAAGAATGATTTATTTAATTTTGATTTTATATTTAGAATATAAATCTATTCATTTTGGAATATTTACATTGATCTGTCTTTGAACCCACAAGAAAAAGGAAAAAATTATATATATATATATAACACTGAAAATTCAATATTCTTCATACATAATATCTAGTGATAGAGAAATTTGATTTGGCTCTTTTTTGCAGTTGCCTGATATTTTTCAGTTAGTCTTTAGTTTTCTTTATTGATTTTTTCAGATTAAAGTAATCTGGATTTTCTTAGAATAAACAGATGTAAGAATTAGCGAATAAGACTGACCATTAGTTTACTGTTAACTTCATTCTCCTCAACCCACACTAAATCCTCTCTCTGGCTCGAAAACAAATTGCCAGCACTGCCACTATATGATACAGTACAAGTCGTATGAGAGAGAGAGTGAGTATAAAAGAAAGTTTTGGAAACTCTATACTCTCTCCCATACACCATTCTTTGATTCTTCGTCTGCTATGTAAGACACATCACTGGGAACAATTCATCAGATCTGAGAGAAAGAGTTTGGTAGGTGAGTTGGAAGGAACAGTTTGAATTAAGATTCATGAGAGTGAGTAAGTGAAGGGGAGGAGCATAAGACAGGGTAATGGTGGCGAGAGAAGATTGACTCTGTCCATAACTACAGTTAAGCCTGGAGACCCACCTATCCATCTATCCACACTGCATCAAGATTCATTAAAACCAGCCAATGTGGGCAGGGGGGTTTGTAAGGATTTTGTCAGAAGGTTCCAACGATCGATGCATTTGCATGCCAAGAAATGAATTATTGAAACAAAGGAATCGTTTGGGTTATGCAAATGGCGGCTGGTCTTTCCCGTCTTTCCAGGGGCCATCTGCTGAATTTTGATGTCCTCGAAACTTCGCGGACACACGGTAGTGATATGTCAACGGCGGCAGCCGAAGCCGAAACATGACGACAAGGACAACTTTGTAAAATAAATAAATAAAACACAATGCTGAGACATTGCGCATGCTCTGATTCTGTCAAGGACAGTGGCGGAAAAACATGGAGTTTGTACAGGATGAGGTATTGGAAGTATGGTGGGGTATGGGAATCTAGTATATGATATTTTTTTATTTGCAAAAGTTTCTAATCAAAATATAAAATCGCTAAGGAAAGTAGATATTTCACTGCATCCCTCAGATTTGTGATTTTTTTTTGTATTTATTTGTAATCCGACCATTAATTGTCTTGCATCTCCATTATTTACTCTGAGTTTTTTTTTTTTTTTTTGGTGGGGGTTGCTCTTCGTCTCCCCAAACGGAGCATTTTTGCTGGATATCTTTTTTTAAAGTTTTGGTTGGTCGCAATTTTGTTTCTTTTTGTCTCATTTTTCTTCACAGAGGGGCTCAACTTACTCGGTTTTTTTTCTCTTCATTTATAAATTAGACATGTTTTTCATTTTGCCACTAACCCTCTCTTTTTTTTTTCTTCGTCTCTTTTCGGTTTTCTTTGGTTCCTTCTCTTATTCTCATACTTTTCACCTTTTTCTTTTGATTTTCTATTTATTGCTCTTCACTCTGATTTTTCATCGTCTTTTTTTATTTTTTTATTCTTCGTCTTTCTTTCTTTATTATTTCTTTTATTTCTTTTTGCTTGTGTGTATTTTCTTTCGTTATCTTTTCTCAGTGGAGTTTCTCTTTATCACATTTCTTTCTGTTTTCTCTTTTTCTCGACGCTCCTGTTTTTTCTTTGTCTCTTTCTCTCTCTCTCTCTCTCTCTCTCTCAATCTGCTCCGAACGCTTTCGTCGCCTGTTTCTATTTTTTCCTCCCCACATTGTTATTTCTTTTCACCGCTACTCTCTTAAAGAGTTGCCTTTTAACTCTCTCTCTCTCTCTCTACTTCGCCGATTTGATCTTTTTCATTACTCTGATTTTTCTTTCCATTTATTTATTCAATCTCTTTGTTTTCTTTCTTCTACGCCTCTGTCTTACGTGTTTCCTCTTAACTCACCAATTTTCCCCCGTTTTCGCCACTTTCACTCTATTTCTCTCTCTCTCCCTCTCTATCTTCTTCTTAACCAATTTTCTCCGTTTTCTTTGAATAATAGACACATTGCCGAAAGAGACACATGTCTCATTTGACTCTATAAGCAAGCAGCTTCGTTTGGGATCCTTTTGTTTAAAAAATCTGTTCGTAAAAAAAAACGATTTCATTTGATTGGTGCGAGTCGTTGTCATGACGACGGGGCTTTCAGTTTAACAATTTCCAAAACGATAAAAAACATCGTTTTTATTTGAATTCTAATAAACGTCGCGAACCAGCTGCCACTAGTTGAACAACTATGGCATCACCAAAAGGCCGAAGTATACACGGCCGAAACGTCGAAGGTAAAAAAGACGAGGTAAATAGGAGATAGGATCTTAAGATACTTGAAATTTAAAAAAAAAATTAAGATGTATACACGACTGAGCAACTTAGACGAAGTGATGATGTCTAGATATGAGTCAGTGACGATTTGAAAAAAAGTAGGAAACATTTTTTTTTTTTTTTTGCGAAACACAGGATTGGGCTAGTGCAGCACACTCCTTTTTTAGTACATTTAGTTAAGTGAGATTTTTTCTTGTTTCCTAAATTCATCTCAAGAATGGGACGAGAAGAATATGAAAAGAAATATAACGGCGCATCTTAGCGACATAGAAAAACAACCCAGTCGGGTGGGGCTGTAGAATAACCCGACTGCATTTCTGAAAAAGAGCAAGACTCCCTCCCGAAAGTGTCCTGGATATGACAATAAACTATCTGATCGCGAGGCTCCAGCTCTGGAGTTTTGGTGAATGTGGAGTACATCTTCATTGCCATTGCTCCCAGGTCCACTCTGATCCAGAGAGGTAGGGTCCTATCAAGGGGTCAAATTGAACTGTTTGGCATTTTAAACCTGGTGCAAACAGTTGACTGGCGTCAAATCAAATTGTTAGAAATAGAGTAAACAGCTGATTGACGTTTAATTGAATAGTTAGTGATGCAAAGCAATACGTGAAACTATTTGACTATGTGCATACAAAGGATTTATATAGAATAGAATTATTAGTATTAGATAGCAATAATTGAAACCATTTAACTGTGTAGAAACAATAGCAATACAAGTATGCAAAAAGATTAGTTCTAATCCATTTAAAAATGAAATTACCTACAAACAGTGTGTAAACAAATGACTGATACTAAATTGTGACTATTATATAGGAATACTTGAAAACATTTAACTGTGTGCAAACAAATGATTAAAAGTAAATAGAAATACCTGAAACCATTTAACTGTGTGCAAAAAAAATGAGCTCAGGCTTGTTTAAGAATATTATCAACAAAATGTGTTTAGAAATCATATATAATATGTATGCATAATATAGATTTGTTATTAACTAGCCAACAATGGTTGATATGCCATAACACCCAACTAACCAATGACAAAGAGTTCCTGGGGTGCTTCGACTAAGGGAAATCTACTGGAAGCAGTATATTGAGAGGCAAATGGAATATTACCAAGAAATGTTTAATTCATAGAATATTTTTGTCTAAATTTCTGAATTGAAGCTTGATAATTCCAATTATTGATCTCATCGTTATTGCTAAACAATATTTCGGCCGATATGTCCTTCGACCTTATTCAGGTATTTTACGTCGAACTTGGGAGTCTACACATAATCTCGAACCGAACCTTTTTAGTTGATCCACAGGAGTAGACTGTTTCGATTCTGTCAACAATGAGCGGGTACAAGTGATAAATTTCAGTAAGTATTCCTTATTCTTACGTGTGGTTGGAATTGAACCTGCAACTATCAGATGATTTCACTCAGAAGCACTTTCCAACCAAACGCCTTATCCACTGCGCCATGAGTGCCTACCTGAATTGTCTGATTTGGCGTTCCAGTTTGGTTTGATAGTATATCAACCAGTGTAGGTTATTTAAAACCAAATCCAGTTTTTACATCTATATATAAAATAGATATTATTTGTTAACAGATTTTGTCGATAACATTCTTAAACGAGTCTGAGCTCTTTTTGTATACAGTTGAATGGTTTCAAATATTGTTATATAGCAGTCACAATTTAACATCAGTGATTTATTTGCACACATAGTTTACTTCTATTTAACCCATAGATAGGGCCCTATCAGGTGCTACTACTCCGGTTCAGAGTGGATCTGGAAGCAGTGGCACTGAAGGAGTACTCAAGATTCTCCAAATCTCCAAGGGGGTGTCCTCGTGTTAAAGCGATGGACTGTAGAATCGTAGTAGGCTAGTTCGTACCCCAATCGCGCTATTACGTTCACTTTCGGGCAAATACCCTTGGGAAAGGTATGAACCCCCTTATCCTCCCAGCTATGGGTTAAATAGCACTACTACTGTTCTTCTAGGAGAATAGCTTTGGCATTAAATAACCTACAAAGGTTGATATGCCATTAAACAAAGAAACCAAACCAAACCAAATCTCCAAGGCTAGAGCCTCGCTATCAGATGGCTTAATGTCATATCAGGACATTCGTTGGGGGAGTCTTACCCCTCTGCAGAGATGCAGTCAATGTATTCTACAGCCCCAGCTGACTAGGCTATCCGAACCAGTTTCATTTGTGCTGAACTGCAGTCTCGAAATAAGCGAGTTCGATCTAAAGTCACACTATTATGTTCACTTTCAGACTAATACCCTTAGGAAAGATATGAACCCCCCCCCCCACTCCAGCTATGGCTTAAATAGTATCACTGCTGTTCTTCTGCAAGGATAGCTCTAATATAATACTATATTATCTTCTAATATAAATTTCTAATATAATATTATATTATAAATTATATTAATATTATATTATAAATTTCTAATATGATATTATATTATCTTCTGCAAGGATAGCTCTAATATTATATATGATATTATATATAAACTACTATAAGGGATAAGCTATCCGTAAGATTCGAAATTACGTTTACTTTTCGTTTGGTGACGTGAGTTCGAATCTCATATTCAGTTTCTAACACTATTTTTTTCGCTGTTATAAAGATAACGATTTGAATACAAAAAAAAAACGCAACAAAAATAAATGTGAAAAAGGTACCAGTTAAAACGAATAATACTGATTGACAATCTATGCCAAAAAAATTAATAAGCTCAGCTTAATTAGGCAAAAGGTCAGAGATATAGGGCACTTGGTAAGAAGTGAACTCACTAGCAGTAGCAGGCTAAACCAGCTCTCTAAGCATTACAATAGGATACGTGCACAAGTATTAATTTGAAAGAATAGACAAAATCATTTATATATATATATATATATATATGTGTGTGTGTGTTTGTGTGTGTGTAGTTTTTTAAATCAAGGTTCGCCTTGATGTGGCCCAAAGTCCAGTATAGAGTACCTTGTGAATATGGAACTCACAAACAGTAGTCTACAAGGCAAGCTCTCTCACCATTACACCACAGGAGGCGCCCAATGAGTGCATTCTCTTAATTAATTTAAAAGTATAGCTAAAATTGTGTCCATATTATTATTAGCGTCCAATATTTCGGGAGTTCATCTTATGTAGACAACTTGCCCTGTTGGCAGGGTTTGTAGAATACACCGACTGCTTCTCTGCAGAGGAGTAAGACCCCCTCTAACAAATTAGCGTTCTGGATATGACAGTAAACAATCTGATGGTGAGGTTCCAGTAATGCTGGATCTTTGGGGAATGAGGAGTACCACTTTATTGTCATCACTCCCAGATCCACTCAGGCTCGGAGTGGTAGCACCTGATAGGGTCCTATCTATGGGTCAAATAGAACTAAACTGAAATTTGTTAAACTGAAATGCTTGAAATGGAACTGTTTTGACATTGAAACTGCGTACTTATGCTAAACTGAAGTGTTTGAAATAGAACTGTTTTTAAATAGAACTGAAATGTGTACTTATGCTAAACTGAATTGTTTGAAATCGAACTGTTTTGACATTTAACTGTTTGTAAGCAAAAAACTATTCTTATACTAAACTGAATTGTTTAAAATTCAATTCGGCATTAAATGATCCCCAAAAGGGCTGATACGCCGTCAAACAAAGCAAATAACCTTACGTAGACGACACATCAGCTAGTTTAGTCACGACTTAAACTAGTTTTTTTTTTTACTTTTTTGCATGGGGGTGGGTTGTTTTCAATTCCGATTCCGCACTGTTTATTTTATCAGTCTTTAGTGTTATCATCCATGGACATAAAGATAAAAGCAAAAAATAAAGCGAGGACAATTATCTAAAAATCAATTAAGAAAACACTTAATCTCGGAACTCAGACAACTGAAAACGATTGATTGATTTGTTTTCAACAATTAGTATTCGTATGTGTTGTGTTTTTGACAAATTTAAAAATGGATTGTAGTAATTTGGTTGTTGATTTTTTTTTCTTTTATGAAACCGGAAGTACTAGCTCTGCTAGTGTGTAAGTGAAACGGAAGTACCTGTTGGGCCATTGTTGTTTCTCCATAAAAAAAGTGGTGGGACGCTTTCTCTCTCGGTTGCTAAAATCAGTCTTGTGTTAAATCTAATACAGTTACCTTCTCGAACATTGTTTTATAGATGATATGGTGTCTCCAATATAGCGAATAAAAGCAGGGAAGCCGATAAGTTTTGGCAGCTCGGTCGGTTGGGACTTTAGAATACGCTATTTGTATCTCTGCAGGATGGTAAAACCACCACCGCAACGAGTATCCTGGATATAACACTAAACCATCCAAGAACTCTAGGGAATTTAGAGTACCACTGCATTGACTTTACTCTCGAGTCCACTCTGACCCGGAGTGGTAGTAATAGTTAGGGCCCATCACATGGGTCAAATATAATTGTTTGATCATTTACTATACAGAGTGCGGAAACAAAATTTGGAATATTCTAGTATAATAATAAACGACTCTATTATGAAACAAGATTGATTTTAATTATAATAAAAATCAACAAAATAAGAAGATAGACACAAAGCAGTAAATTTGCTCGGTATCGGCATCATTTTCGAACAATTATTGTATTTATAGCGATGGGGATATCATTATTATTATTGGGTTTTTGGTTTAAGGTTGGTTTTTACATTGGTTGTTGGTATTTCGTTGGTTGCGTTGGTATTTCGTTGGAAGCGTTGGTATTTCGTTGATTGTTATTCCCTCGCTAAATGTTGATGGAAAATAAAGGTGGTTGAAGAAGAACGAAGGCGTCGTTTGGTTTTAAATGAAGGTTTTAATGGCAGCATGAAGTAAGGGGTTTACGCTGGTATGCTGCGAGGCTCGTAGGAAGGAAAGAAGGTAGGGAGTTGTTAGAGTGTTTTAACTAGGATCCCTTGGTCTAGAAAAATAGACGCAAGGGGGTCCATAAACTAGATGGCTCTCCTCATAGTGTATGATGCTGCTACTACTATTCAGGAGCAGACGAATAGACGTCCGTTCCCATTGAGGATTTCTGAGGGAGAGAAAGTTTCGCAGGCTTTCTTCAATTTTTGGTGCTGCTAGGAAATATGGTTCAGGTTGAATAGGACAGGTCATCCTGATTGGGTGAAAATGTTCGGCGACTCTAACGGTCAAATTAAATTACGCGCCAAACAAAAAATACAAGTTTCTTTCTGCTATATATCAACACACCATCGAAACGATTTCCATGCTTTGAAAATAAATTCTTCATACATTATATTCCATTCCTTCTCAACAGAAGTCTTGAGCGAACCAATATTTCTATGGGAAGGTGCATTTATTTTGTTTTCTAAAACGCCCCATATAGCATGAGGGTTAGGATCTTGGCTTGATAGGGGCCATAAAGAAACTCAATTATTTCGGAAAAGTTTTTGACTTGGTTTTGGCTTTAAGCAAATCATAGTTTGCTCACTCATATTGGACTGAATTTTAATGAAAAAGTGCTTGAATAATCCTATTTACCAACCCCTCCGCTCGGGCAGGATATGACGCAATGTCAATTTTTAAGAGGAGTTTAACAGGCTTGTATTCAGAGTTTTCCTTCTCCTAGACTAGTTGCCTTACCAAGGCTGAAAAACCCAGTCTGTCCTACTATCTATCCATAGCTGGATGGAGAATAATTGGATTTATACGTTTCCCAAGGGTATTAGTGCTATGTGAAATGCAATCAGTCTCGTCCAGGATTTGAACTTGTGTCGCCGTGCTTGAATAATAGAGCTAATCATAAGAATTTAGGTTTATTGCGTTATTTTTTACATTAACCAAAAAAACGTTTTAAATATTATTCCATATTTTGTTTCCGCACCCGGAACTTGAAACGCTTTAACTGTGTACAAACAAATGGATGTTAAATTGAATTATAAGTATTAGAAAACTATTAGTGTCATAACGTATTTAAACATTTGCAAATAAAAGTATTAGTGTTAGGTCCCAATAGTTAAATTGAATGCGATCAAATGAGCCCTGGGTCGTTTAAAAAGAGTTACTTACCAACTATTCGTTTACACATTTTAAGTAGGATTTAGCAATGAATAACCCAGAAAGTGTTGATGTGCCACAAAAAACCAACCAACCAACTTTTAAAATAAGCCACTTTAAAACCAATACTATAATATCAGCCAGTAGGTGTAGCACTATTCAATAGATTTAAGTATTTTGAAGCCATTACGATTTTCTCTTTTTTTTTTTTTTTTTTTTTTTTTTTTTTTTTTTTTTTTTTTTGAACTGAGAGGGAAATACTTGTCGAAGCAATTATAGTTCAACTTATCCTTTGATATTTTGATAATAATGAACCTTTCCTCTAGATATAGCTCATCTATTTGCTGGAGTTCAGTGTTAAATGACTAACTGATTTTTATGATGTATCAATTTGTCTAGGGTTATTTCATGACTAGAGATTAGGAAATTGCGTTTATTGTACGTTCATATTGATAATTTTGGAGGGCACACAGACCAATCGAATATGATTAATTTTAACAGATCTATTTAACCCATACGTGGGACCGTTATACTTAGTACCACTGTAGGTCAAAGTGGAGCTGGAAGTAATGGCTATGGAGGATTATCCAAACTCCTGATCTTGAGAACTGGATCCTTATCCTCAGATCAAGTTGAGAGTTGTACCCAAACACATCTTTTTTTTTCGGGGTGGGTTCCAATCCTCTAAATTCTTTGCCTTGCTGATAAAATGCCGCAAAATTAGAGAAAAAAGTGATAATTACAACGCAAAAAATGAACGTTTTAGAATAGCTTTAAGTACAGTATACATCATAAGATCTTAAAAAAAAGGACATTTTTTGGTCATGTCTCATTAAAGAACACCGTGACAAAGACAAGCAATATGAAGGAATGATGACGTCAGATAAAGAGAAGAAAACTCTCTTTTTCTTTGTTTTTTTTTTTCTTTTCTGTTATCAACTACTATCATTATTTCCCTTGTATTGCGCGCTTTTGTCACGGTATTGTCTGACGAGACGTGATCGAAAAAGAAGGATTTTTTAAAGGATTTATGTTGTATACTCTTAAAGCTATTCTAAAATTTTGTATGTACCACAGAATATTCCCTAAACGTTTTTAGAAATGATCTAAACTCGAAATATGGGATCAGGTAAAGAAATAAAACGACTAATGAATAATTAGGTCATGCCAACGAGATATTGACTTATTTGACGACTGGCCTCTTTAAACTCACGAGACATGTTTGCTTCTATTAACATCGAAGAGTGAAAGAGAGGAGGAAAATTATTCACGACAAATGATAATCATATCCTTTGAGACGAACAAACATTATTTATAAAATACTCACAATCAGTTATCACTAGTAAACCAGAAGGTCCTGGAACTGTTTTTAAGATTTTTTGTTCACTTTTTTTTTCTCTGCAAAAGAAAAGAAATAAAGATCTGACTTGGAGATTATCTAAATTTATGACAGTATTTTCCCCCTGATCAAGTGATTCTTGGTTAGGGGAAATTGCTTCGACTTCGGAATAAAATCAAATTGATAATAACCTTCATTAAATATCAACTATTTACAAATCAATGGTGACTGAACGTCTGTCTCGATGGTGATAACGCTTATCAGTAAGTGAGCACTAACAGGTTGATATCGAAAAAGTTAATGAGAATTAGATAATTGTTAAATCGGAATCTATGGCCGGGAATGGCCTAAAACAGAACTACATGCACAATATAATAAATTATTCTCAAATGCAGTCACAACAGACTGCTGACTGCAGACTGCGCAGTACTAAAAAAAAATAGCGCTGCAAAGGCGAGGCTGTAAGGCAGACAGGGCTTTTTTTTAGCTTTGATACAGCTACTGGTACATAATGCATTTCGATTGGTGATCGATTATATGAAAGTTTTATCTATTCGATAAATTAAAACTGGATTTCTTCAAAGCAGTGGCTGTATCAATACTACCGTATGGATGCACTACAAAGATCCTAAAAAACGCATAGAGAAAAAGATAGATGAAATTTACACAAGAATGCTATGAGCTACTTTGAACAAATTCTGGGAGGAACACCCCACGAAACAAGAGCTGTATAGCCACTGACTTCAATCTCTAAAACCATCGAATTAAGACGAACAAGACACATGGGACACTGCCGGAGAAGCAATGACAAACTCAGGAGTACCGTTCTTCTATGGACCACTACATATGGCTACGCCAGCAAGAACTTATTTACATCAACTCTGTACGGACGGATGTAGTTTGGAGGACCCGCCGGGAGCGATGGATGACAGGGACGGATGAAGAGAAAGAGTCAAGGAAATCCGTGCTGTTTGCGCAACTTGATGATGATAGCTACTAGTCTAGGAGAAAGGAAAATTAATCCCAGCCACTTGGGCTCCCCTTAAAAATTGACCTTATCGTACATCGTGTTTGTTGTGAAGCGATTGGGTGAATATATGCTTCCTGATATGATCAAAAATAGACGAGGGTCAATCAATAAATAAAGTGCATTTTGCCTCATAATTTTGCAATAGGAAGCACTTTTAAGAGTTCCACATCTTTTTAAGGCAATCAGTAATAATGGGTCCTTTCATATTCGAGAGCATAAAACTTTGAGCTTGACCTCTTTTATAGACTACTAACTGCAGAACTTTTTTTTACCGGAGAGTCAATGTTTTTCCTCTCCATAGACTATCTTCAACTCTGGCACGCTGGGGCTAACTCTTGTTAATCCTATTTGTAAATATTCAGACTAAAACAATCTTCTGCCCAGTCGGCTGGTGCTAAAGAATACACCGACTGGATCCCTGCAGAAGGGTAAAACCTCTTAACGATTGTCCTGGATATGATACTAAACGACATCTGACAGTGAGGTGCCAGTCTTGGATTTCTGGGAAGTATGGAGTAGGCTTTCATTGCCATTACTCCCCAATCCTCTCTGATTCAAAGGGATATAACTTGTTAGGGTCATATCTATGGGTCAAATAGAACCGTTTGACATTTAAACTGTGTGCAAACAAATGACTTAGGTTAAATTGAATTCTTAGAAATGGAACTGTTTGACATTTAACTAGGTGTAAACAGATGACTGATGTTTAACTGAATTGTTCTTGATACTTAGCAATATCAAGGAACAATTTAACTGTGTGCAAATAAACTATTATTGAGGAATTGCCTGCCGAAAAATTCCCTCACTAATGATATTTTTAACCATTCAACTGTGTGCAAATGATATTAGATTATAAGTGTTTCTTAGCAGTATTTGAAATCATTTAACTGTGATCAAACAAATAATTCATTTTAAGTAGAATTATTAGTGTTAAAAATGACGGAAACCTTTTAACTGTCTACAAAATAATGAGTTCGGGCGTGTTTGGAAATCTTATCTAGAAAATGTGTTTGGAAATCCTCTATATCCAATATATATTTATAAAGAGGATTTGGCATTAAATAACCTAAACTGGTTGATATGCCATAAAACCCAACCAAACTAAATCATATATATTTGATATATATGAGTAAAGAGAATTTGGCATTAAATAACCTGCAATGGTTGATATGATATAAAACCCAACCAAATTGTCATCATATTCTGTTTAATGTCATAGTCAGGGCAACCTTTTTATTTTAGAGGGAGGAGGAAGCAGAGTCATACTCCTATGCAGGGGATACCGTCAGATTATTATACACCCCGACGACAGAACTGCCTTGATAAAGAAAGAAGAGTTTCTCGAGATATATCAACTATTTCCACCTGGTTAAACAAAAACGTGTGACTCGTTCCTACGTCAGAAATGACATTGTCTTTACGAAAGCAATCTGGTCGTTAGCTGATTATTCGTCGGTTACATGTAATTTATCAATGAGAGCTCACTCAAGCAAGAGACTGAAAATAAATAAATACATAAAGACCGTTCTCTTATATCATCAAAGTTTAGCTTAGCAAAAAGTTTAAATTGGTGAATGTACGTAACCAGTCCCTCCACCCATGAGTAAGTCACTACACCAAGTACATTCTAAGGGGAGTGCAATGGTTTGAATTGAGTCATCCTTCTCATAGACCAGTTTCACTGGCAAGTCTAGAGGAACTAAAATTGCTCAACTATTTTTCCCAGAGCTGGATGGGAGAGAAAGAAGATGGAATCATGCCTTTCTTTATGTTGTGCGTCTGGCGTAAATGTTACCCTCACAAAAAATAAATTCTACCAATCGAGTTCAAACCCTGGATGGGACTGTTGGCCTTCATTTAGCTCTTTTTTCCCAAGTGTCAATTTTACTATATGAAAGCACCTCATGGACGCTGACTAAGCATATAGAGAAAAAGCGAGACTGGAATTACACAAGAATGGTACAAGCTATATTGAACAAATCCTGAAAGCATCATCCCACAAAACAGCAGCTGTACCGCCACCAACTAACCATCTCTAAAATTACCCAAAAAAGACGGACAAGACACGTGGGACACTGTTAGAGATGTAAAGACGAAATAAGAAGCGACGTTCTCTGATGGACCCCTTTACATGGACGGGCTGTTATTGGGAGACCAACTGGAACTTACCTATAATAGCTCTGCATGGACACAGGATGTAGTCTAGAAGACCAGCCGGAAAGGATGGATGATAGAGACGAATGGCGAGAGAGAGAGAGAGAGAGAGAGAGGGAGAGAGAAATCCATTTTAGCATCATGACAAGATGATATATATATATATATATATACTCAACCCTTTCGAAATTAATAGGATGTGAAATATTAATTTTTAAGTAGAGTATAACTGGTTTGAATTTAGAGTTTTCCTTCTTCTAGACTTGTTACCATACCAAGGTTTAAAGAGCTCAGCCTACCCCCTAGCATGGGGTTGAATAGTTGGATTCATACCTTCCCGAAGCTATTAGCGATTAGGAAAATGCAAAAGTTCTTGTCCCGGATTTGAACTCTAATTTCCTACGACAATATCCGTTACACCATGAATGCCCCCCCCCAATTTTGAGTCGGAGGATTGTGTCAAGTAGAGGAAACCTGACTGAAATATCCATTTTGGAAATCCTGTTTTTTTTTTTTAGATCTGAGTTTTAACACGGATTTATCGATGATTAAGATTTGAGGGTCTAACCCAGTACACATGCAATCGCGTACTCTTTTGAATATTTGAAAATTCAACTCAAACTTAAAATTTAAAACAAGAGATGAAAATAACGCCTTTTGATTGTTTGTAAACTACACTGAAAAATAAGAACAGTATACCATTTACACAGCCCTGTTGGCTGAGGCTGTTTAATAGGCCGACTGCACCTCTGCAGACTAGTAAGAAACCACTCCAGCTAGCGTCCTTGGTATGAAACTAAACTGCATCTGATGGAGCTTTGGGAAATTTAGAGTACCCCTTCATTGCCATTACTCCCAGGTTCACTCTGACCCACAGTGGTAGCACCTCTTAGCGTCCCATCTATGGGTCAAATAGAATTATTTGACCATTTTACTGTGTGCAAACAAATGATGAATACTAAATTGAATTATTAGTGCTTGATTGGAATTTTTGGAACCATTTAACTGCATACAAACAAATTAGCTTTAACTCATTTAAAAAGAAGATTACCAACAAATTATTCACTGTGTGCAAATAGCAATATTTGAAACCAAATGATGTTTATTCCTTTCTCCTTGAGAAAACTACCGCAAAATCCCGCGTCTTTGAACGCCTAAATACATTAGTTTTTATTGAGATTTGTTTACAAAGTGTGACCGAGATCTGAAACAAGGTCACAGGTATAAGGTACCAAGAGATATCGAAAGTGCTATTCAATCGAAACTCATAAACGATAGCTGTGGATTAACCATTGCACGAAGACGAAGTACCATTATTTAATTAATTGTTCCGGGGAGTCCACATAAGAATAATGTGCTGGACTGTGACATTGTGATAACGGAGTTCGAACTCCAGTCACGCAATTCCTTTTCGGACTAATACTCTTTTGAAAAGTGTGAACTTCCTTATCTTCTCCAGCTATGGGTTAAATGTTACTTCAGCTATTTTTCTGCTTGGTATTATATACCCGCGAATGTTGATATGTCATTGAACAAAAAAGCAAAAGAAAAACAAACCCACCTTATCTTTTAATTATTTTATTATCAGCTGTTAAAAATGCTAAGGATAGTGAGCATTCTGTAAAAGACGGAAAGCTGGGTTCAGTTTTTAAAAGGTGGTATAATGTTTCCCGGTGTCATTGAGCGCATATATATATATATATATATATATATATATATATATATATATATATATATATAATTGTGGTTATGACGCTGACAAAATCTACTAAAATCTTTTGACTAACTAAATTCATAAAATTTTTATTCACTTATTTGTGTTGTACAATAAAACCATGTTCTTTATTTTTAAATTACTCAGTGGGATTTACGCTACCGATAGAATAAAAGTAAAAATACAATTTCTCAATCGTTAGACATTTGAATTGTGAAGTTAACTTATCAGTAAAATTGGTGACCTGAGTCAAGAGTGACCCGAAGGCTCCGTTTTCAATAACTACCACACCGATGTGTAGGTGAGGGCACTACTTCCTTCCCTGTTAACTTATAAAAGGTGAATATATAAAAACAAAGTACCAATCTAAGTGACTTATATCTGTTTGACTCTAGCTGGGGCCGGGAGTCTACAACCATGTTCTTGAACTTGATATCTAACGAGTAAAATATCCAGACCATATACTTACTTTGGGCAGTTTGATGAGTGAAGCCATGTACTCAGTCTTAATCCATCCGAAGGAGCGGAACCATGTAGCTACTACGGTTTACTAGTAAAGCTTTAAATCAATTTGAAGCTCAGTTCCCAAGAGACATGACCATATTTCTACACGGAGGCCGTAGCACCCCTGCAGAGGGATAACACCTTTCGACTTGCTGGTTATGACACTAAACTGCATCTGCTGGTGCGGCTCTAGACCTGGAACTTGGAGGAATGTGGAGTACCCATTCATTGTCATTACTCCCAGGTCTATTCTGATCCCGATTTGGGAGTATCTGTTAGTGTCTACCTATAGATCAAACAGCAGTATTCAATCATTTACTAAGGATTACAGAATTACTAATGTTAAATAGTGCGTGAAACAATTTAACAGTGTGCAAAGAAATGAGTATTGCCCAGTTGGCAGGGGCTGTAAAATACACCGACTGCTTCTCTGCAGAGGAGTAAAACTCCCCCAACGAGTGTTCTGGATATGACACAAAACAATCTGATGATGAGGCTTCAGTATTGCTGGAGCTTTGAAGAATGTGGAGTACCTCTTCATTGCCATCGCTCCCAGGTCCACTCTTACCTAGAGTGGAGGCACCTGATAGGGTCCTATCTATGGGTCAAATTGAAGTAAACTATCTACTTTGGCTAGACTGAATTGCTTAGAATAGGACTGTTTTTATATTTAACTGTAAGTAAACAAAAAACTTATATTAAACAGAATTGTTTGAAATAGAACTTTTTATGAGTATAAAAATAGATTTGATCTGAGAATTAATTTTTATTGCGGACTTTTTCCCCTCATCTTGCTAGTTTTTGTGTTGTTTCTTCTTTCACTACGTTTCGGCCAAATTTCACCTCTGGCCTTCTTCAGGTGATTTACCACGACCTCGGATAGGAATGCTGAGTCTTGTAACCGTATCCCCAGTAATTACTGCCTTCCATAGTTGTTGTCTCTCGCACCACGTTTTTGACCAAGTAAACCTCTGGCCGGCTTGGGTAGGATTTGAAACCGCTATCTTCTGACAATGCTCACTTGGAACCGTAGAGACTCAACGCCTCTATCCGCTGCGCCACAGGCCCCGAAAAAAAGGCCGCAATAAAAATAAAAATTAATTCTCAGATTTAAAAAAAAAGCCTCATCTCAAAATGATTCCAATTAAAGACAAGTACAAAATAGATTTGGAATTAATGGCCTAAAACCAAACCAAATGAACCCAAACAAATGAGTATTATTAAACAAAATTATTGATGTTAGATAGGAATACTTGAAAGCATTTTACTGTGTACAAACAAGTGATTAATATTTAATATATTTATTAGATTTTGATAGGAATATTTGAAACCATTTAACTGGAAATAAATTTACCTCCCAACTATTCATTTATAAATATAAAAACAAAATTAGGTATAAATAACCCACAAGAGTTGATATCTCGTAAAACACTAACCAACCCTTTAGTCACTCTAAAATGAATAATCTATAAAATGATTAATGAATTATTTGCATTAGTGGGTCACTCGGTAGAGGCCAACTCTTACAGAGATAAACTCCTATTTGAATTCAACGTGGGGTTGACGGAAATTCTAACGGTTGCCGGCACTGAACCTTCGACAGACGTCTTCATGATCTTTGTCGTGTATTGCGGCCCAATTGACATCATCTGAATTTATTCACTACCGTGTTATACTCCAGCTGAATACAATTGTCGAAAAGGGTGGGTTTCAGCAAGCAATAAAAAGACACAAGCATGAAAGCTCTTTCAGTCGCGTTCAGATTTTGTTGAACGATTTCCATGACAAAGACCTCAATTTGATTACAGAAGGTTGCGGCAAGTGATCGGTAGGGTATTCATTGCGGGCGACAGGGGTCGGTCGAGGACGCTGGAAGATAGACAAAGACTGGCTGGCACAAGGCGTGCAGAAAAAATTTATTGAAAGAATGTGATAGATAAAGAGGATCGGCTTTATGAGTGAGGCAATAAAACATTATGGAATAGTGAATAAAGTTTGGCTGAAGAAGTACAAAAAAAAAAAAATTGGGAAGAAGGGGAGAAAACAACACTGAATTGTGGGTTAAGAAGGGAGAGAGGGAATCAAAAGATGAGCGGGGGTAATAGTACGGGACAATGGAGGGGAAAACTGAGTCAGCGGAGAAAGAAGTTTGGGAGAAGAGGGAGGTGTTTGAATGAAGGTGTGGAAGAGGAGGAGATGGAAGGAAGTAAAAAGAGCATTGAAATAAATAAATAAATAAATAAATAAATAAATAAATAAAATGGAATCAAAAACAGCAGTGTGTAAGGAGGAAAAAGTTATTGAAGATATAAGAAAAATGAAAAATCAGAAAAGGAGAAAGTAAAACAGGAAGTAAAAAAAAAAAAAATGGGTTTGATAAAAGGAAACGGACAGAAAGCTAAAACGAAAAGCCATTTCAAACTGGATCAGAGTGAGGGAGCAACAGACAGAAGAATTTGAAAGAAGAAAGTACGTTTGAACAAGGAAGAAAAAGGAAATACAAGGGTTAAAAGAGAAAACAATAGTGTTTAGTGAGAGAGAGAGAGAGAGAGAAAAAGAGAGAGAGAGAGAGAAAGGAAGCAAACAAGCAGAGGGAAGAATTTAAAGAGAAAAAATTGGCAGGGAGAAAAGGCTTGCTAAAGAGAAGCATGGTTGGTTGGTTGTTTGGGTTTTATGGCATATCAACCTTTGTAGGTTATTTAATGCCAAATACTTTTTTATACAAAGAATCAGTTCTATTTCAAACAATTCAGTTCAGCATGAGTGCCCAGTTCAATTGTCAAAAACATTTCTATTTCAAACAATTCACTTTAGTCAAACAGTTCTTATTCAAAGAATTCAGTATAGCTGTCCACATTTCAAAACAGTTCAATTTCAAGTAGTTCAGTTGATCCTAAAGTTTAGTTGTATTCGATCCATAGATATGATCCTATCGAGTGCTACCACTCCAGACCAGAGTGAACCAGGGAGTGACGGCAATAAAGGGGTACTCCTTATTTCCCGAATCTCCAGCATTACTGGAACCTCAACATCAGATTGTTTAGCGTCATATCTTGGATACTCGTTGTAGTCTTACCCCTCTGCAGATATGCAGTCGGTGTATTCTTTAGCTCCAGCTGACTGGGTACTTAGGAGAAGGAAGAAAAAAAAGTTTGAAGAGAAAGTAATAAAGAAAGGAGAGAATGTGATTGGGTGGTTCATTTTAACGGCATGTCAGTTCATCCAGGATTATTTTATGTCTCGATATTTTTTGTGCAGTTGTTTCAGAGTTTTTTTTAAAAATCTTTTATACTAGATCGTGTACGAAAAATTTTAAATCAAATCTATTTGACCCAGAGACGGGACTCTTATAAACTAGTGAGAATTTCGGGAATAAAGATAATTGTCTTATTTTTTGTTTAAACTTGATTGATTTATTAATGTCCGCAATATAATGCACGTGGAAACGTCTCCATGGTTGTGGTTAAAGTGCTGGACAGCGGCCTCGAAGTAAGCGAGTTCAAACTCAAGTTGCGCTATTACGTTCACTTTCGGGCTATGACCCTTGGAAAAGGTACTGAACCCCCTTTTCCCTACAGTCTGGCACGTTAGCCAACACTTGTCTTTCTGTACAAGAATGTCGCTTATGAGTTTCTCCCTACTTCCCCAACAGTGCCCTGCTAGTTTTGTCTTAGACGTTTTGCGTGATGAGTAGTAAATGGCCGTACAATTGGTATGGTTTAAATAGTATAACTGCTTTTCTTCTACAAGGATGGCTTTGGCTTTAAATTACCCACGAAGGTTTATATGCTATTTAATAAAGAAAGTAAATCAATACTTTGCATAGTCATACTCGAATCACAAGTGTCCTGGATTTGATACTAAAATTCATCGGGTGGTGAGGCTTCAGTTCCGGAGATCTGGGGAATGTAGAGTACCTCCAGGTCTACTCTAATCTAGACTGGTAGTACATCTTTGAGTGCTATAGATGGGTCTTTTTGATAAATATTTGTATTCGAAAGGAATATTTTATCCTATTCTGGTATTCCATATGACTGAATTATTTGCATTAGGGACTGTTAGTTGAAGTTATAGTTGCTTACTGAGTATTGTTATTACTTAGTGAAACCATATAACTAGGTGCAAACAAATGACTATTATTGAATAGAAACAGTTACGACTCTGCAGCGATGCATTCGGTGTATTCTACAGCCCCAGAAGACTGAACGAGAATACTTGCCCAGTCGGCTGGGGCTATAGAATACACTGACTGCACCTCTGCAGAGTGGTGAGACCCCCCACAACGAGTGTCCTGGATATGACACAAAACAGTCTGATGGTGAGGTCCCAGTAATGCTGGGGCCTTGGGGAATACGGAGCACCCCTTCATTGCCATTGCTCCCAGGTCCACTCTGTCCCGGCGTGGTAGCAACTGATAGGGTCTTATCTATGGGTTAAATAGAACTAACGGCATACTTATGCTAAACTGAATATCTTGAAAAAGAAATATTTTTTGACAATTGAACCGTGCTTACATTTGAACTGCGTGCTTGTGCGAAACTGAATTATTTCAAATAGAACTGTTTTTTGACATTGAAACTGTATTTACACGAAACTAAATTCAACATAGAACTGTTCTGACATGTAACTGTGTGTAAACAAAATCTGTACTTTTAGTAAACTGAATTAGCTGAAGTAGAATTGCTTGACTAAACTGAATAGAAATGTTTTTTACAATTAAACTGTACTTACATTTAAACTGCGTGCTTTTTCTAAACTGAATTGTTTTAAATTGAACTATTTTTGACATTGAAACTGTACTTACACTAAACTGAATTGTTATATATAACTGCTTGAATAGTTTGAAATAGAAATGTTTTTGACAATTAAACTGTGTACTCATGCTAAACTGAATTGTTTTAAATAGAACTGATTATTTATATAAAAATGGATTTGGTGTTAAATAATCAACAAAGGTTGATATGCCATAAAACTCAACAAAACAAACCAAACCTGGACAAGAATACAGTATTTAATATCAAATAGTAATACTTGTAATTACTTGCCTGTGTCAAACAAATGATTAATATTATATGGAATTATTAGAGATAGCTATGATTGAAACCTTTTAGTCGTATAGAACCAATAGCAATTGTGTTCAAGCAAATTAGTCCCAACTCATTTAAAAATGAAATAAGCGAAAAACTATTCACTCAAAAATCTTATATGTATATCCATTTAAATATGTGCAAGAAATGTCTGATATCAAATTGTTACTGTTAGATAGAAATATTTGAAACTATTTGTGTACAAACAAATGATTAATTATAAATAGAAATATTTGTATTAGTAATACTTTAAACCATTTAACAGTGAGGCAAAAAAGAGCATAGGCTCGTTGAAAAATATTATCAATAAAATGTGTTTACAAAACATTTATAGTTGATGTATATGTATCATCAGCATTTGGTATGAAATAACCTACACTGGTTGATATGACATTAAACCCAACCATACTTAACCAATAGATATTTTTACAATGAACAAAAGACAGAGGAATACATCTATAAACTGGCATGGTGTTATATGCAGAATTTGGATAAATCATCCCTATATGACATTCAGTGTATATGATTTAGATTCCCCAGTAAATTAATTGCATTGACAAAAAAGGAGATTATACTGAAAAAATGAATAATCACACATTATACACACCCGTGTAAGCTTCCCCCCACTCACTTCAGTTTTCGTTCGTTTACTTCTACCCTTACTTCCATTTTGATTTTTTTCTCGCGCTTTTCTCTTTGATTTTTCTTTTCTTATTATCCTCCCCAATACGCAGTTTATTAAGCTTGGTCTCGTCTCCAGCACGACAGTGACTCGGTGAGGAGTAATCTCAATACAAACCCCTGCTTACTTTCAACTGTTGCCTATCTTTTTATTCTCTAACTTTCTAACATTCTTTCTTACTTTTGCAAACCATTTCCTTTCCGTTTTATGTAAGTAAGTAAGTAAAGTTGGCGATCGTAGTCGAAGGCAACCAGAAGGCTCTCTTTTTAATAGCTACTATACCGAGGTGTAGGGGAGGGCGTTACTCCTTTCCCTGGATTGATCCACTTTACCCTTGATACGTACCTTATATTGCTGAGTGTTAAGCAAAGAGGTATCAAGTACCATTTTTTTAAAGTCTTTGGTATGACGCGACCTGGGATTGAACCCAGGTCTCCCGAACCATTGGCGAACACTCTACTCACTAGGTCAATGAACCGTAGTCTTGCTCTATTTATTAGGTGTAGAGTTCCCGTAGCGTAATGGCTTAGGTGCTGGAGTGAGTTCGAACTCCATTTGGGCTATTATATTTTCTTTCGAATTAATACCCTAGTTATAATACAACTTATCTCACCAGCTAAGGGTTCACTTGTATCACTTCTGATCTTCTGCATGCATGGATTTGGCATTAAATAACTAATGAAGGTTGATATGCCATTAAAACAAAGGAAACTTCCTTCATTTCTTTCCTACAACTTCCATTTCATTCAATCGCAATAATTATCCTCTTCTGTCTATTCTCTTCCGTCCTTCCTTCCTTTTCTTCCTTCTCCCATTAAACTCTTAAAAACTCTTAATTTCTTTTCTTGCTTTCTCTTTTCAAACTCGTTCTTTCTCTAACGCTGACTAGATACGGTTTCACTTTTGGAAATCTGATTAGGCTAGACAGCCAACACTTGTCAGTCCAAGCTAGAACGTCGCCTATGCGTTTATCACTGCTTGCCCCACAGTACCCAACATGTCTTGCTCCTCTTCTCTTAGACGTTTTGCGAGATGGGAGGTGTGTGGAGGTGCAAATTGTGTTTTGTACAGTCTTGCATACAGGATTTGTACAAAACAGCGTGTAGTATCCTTATATAGTTCTCATCTGGCTTTTCTTGGAGAAAAAGATTGATAGGAATAGTATCGACAAACAAATGTAATATGGTATTAAAGTGCCTTTATAAAATTTTGCATTTTCAGCAAATCAGATCTAACCGATAAAATGAAACGCAGTTTATTCCAAGCAGCTGTCGTATCGTTACTACTATATGGATGCACTACTTGGACGCTAACTAAACGGCTGGAGAAGAAGCTAGACGGCAATTGCACAAGAATATTGCTAGCAATATTGAACAAGTCCTGGCGGCAACACCCTACCAGGCACCAACTATACGGCCACCTGCCTCCCATCACGAAAACTATACAAGTTAAACGAACCAGACACGCAGAACACTGCTGGAGAAGCAAGGACGAGCTCATAAGTGACGTACTCCTATGGACCCCGGTATATGGCCAAGCAAAAGCAGGACGACCAGCTCGAAAATACATACAGCAGCTATGTGAGGATATGAGATGTAGCCCTGAAGAGCTGCCAGAGGCGATGAACGATAGGGAGAAGTGGCGAGAGAGGATCAGGGATATCCGTGCCAGGGACACGTCATGATGATGATCTACAAAATGCGTTTACAAATCATATATTTAACATATTTGTGAAAACAGGATTTGGCATTAAATAACTCTGGAGAGTTCATATGCCATCAAACCAAACCAAACCTGAAATAGCACTCAATCAGGTACAACCGTTCTAAATCAGAGTGGACTTGGGGATAATGGCACTAATCTATTTGATATTAATTAGCACACAGTTAATGATATTAATCATGTATTTGTACAGTGTTGAATGGGTTCAAGTATAACTATTTAATATTTATCATTTGTTTGGACACAATTAAATGGTTTCAAGTATCGTGAATGATTGAATAGAAATAATTTTCAAATAAAATTATTTGACCCCAAGATGGGACTTTAACAGGTGCTAATACTTCGGATCAGAGTGTTCTAGGGAGTACTGACAATGAAGCAGTATTCCACACTATCCAAATCTCTAAAAGTTGATCCTCACTATCGGATACAGTTCAGTTTCATATCAAGATCCCTTTGCGGGGGGAGTCTTACTCCTCAGCGGTGAATCCAGTCAGCGTATTCCGAGTCTCACCAACAGAGCAGGAGGCTAGACTGCTGCAAACGAAGAAAGTAAATGATAGGAAGAAGGAGACATAGTAATACAATTTAGGATGGTAATTAATTACATTAGTTAATCGTTTTTTGTGGTAAATTATGAGTTAAAATCTTTGAGTTTGACTTCTCCGTTGCAAAGTCGCATTGAAAGGTCAAAGCGTGCATATGCCACAGCCGGATGTCAGTTCCTGTCATAATAAAGATTTCTTTTGAAATCGGCTGGGACGGCAAATTAAAGATAAACATTGGGTTATATGTCGGCTGATTTAGTGGTGGCGTATTTATGGAAAGATTTTAAGTAATTACGTAACTAGTGAGGGAGAGAAATATTAGAAGAAATATGAATTAGGAAAATTTGGGAGCGAATTCAGCAGTCAGAATCGGAGTGGGTGGGAGTCAGATGGTGAATTTGCGTCGGACAGTTTCGAGTCGAGGGTTCTTGTGGCTCCTTTGCAAGCAGTGCTTGGTCAGCGTGTGGAAAATGAAGTCTATGGTTTTCGTTCGTCGCTCACAAATGAAAGTATCTGCGTTTCTAGTGACATGACTCATTCTTTCAATCTATTTTCCTCGGGTTCGTTGACGACTACTGTGAAATGTTGCAGTCAGAAAAAAAGTTCGTATTTGAAGCAACTGGATCAGTCTTGTACTTTGTGAAGTGTTATACCTATTCAACGTCGGTTCCTGATTGCAACACCTCTATCCTTCATGTATATTTGGTGCCGTAGCGTAACAACATTAACTAAGTTTATCTCAAGGCCAGAAGAGAGGGAGCTTCAAATAAGAATAGAAATTACTAAAATTGATGTTTGCTTAGCTCACTTACTGTTATACCACGACAGTAGCCAACGATAAAGGAGAGTGTAGAAACGAGCGTAAAGAAATAAGGAATAAAATGTATTTACAAGAACTTTTTTGAATTCACCGCCTTTTGATATCTTCAATTCCTCTACTATCTCACGCAACTTCAATTTACGGTCGGCCAAAACGAGTTTTTGGAGTTCTGTTTTTTTTCCAGGACAACTACCGAATTTGGGCGACCTGAGCGTTCAGCATCATATGTGTCTGTACGACTGCGTTTAACCGTTGTTTCCGACGAAGCAGAGGCCAAATAACACTTATCAAGCCATTGCTTTGCTTGAACAGTATTTTTCCCATCAGAAAGCAATGATTTATCCACGCACGAAATTCAGATTTTTCCCTTGTTTAAACTAATAATCCAATTGGACTCAAATTTTGACACGTGCCATTTGAAGGTTAGTACTTTATAAAAAAATCATATGGATTTTTTTATTTGGGGCGTCATCTATATGTCAGGCTCAGGACTTATTGAGGGATGTGTTACAAATATACAGCAGTTTTCAAAAGAATTACCCACTCCTCATCCTCTTTTTTAATCTCTTCTTCTTTTTACTCATTTTCATCATCATCAATTCTCTCTCATATGTTTTCATCCTTTTCGTCCTTCTCTTTCTCATACTTTTCATCGTTCTCTCTCAACTCATCTTTTCATACTTCTCCTCCTACACCTCCTCCTTCTTGTTTATCCTCGCCCATTCATGACCCGTCTGCTAGGGCTGTAAAGTATGCTAACTGAACCTCAGCAGAGGATTAAGACCCCTATCACAACGAGCATCCTGGATATGACACTAAACTACATCTGATGGCGAGCTTCAGTCTTGGAGAGTACCCCTTCATTGATATTACTCCCAAATCCACTCTGACCAGATGTGATCGTACCGGTTAGTTTCCTATCAATGGGTCAATTAAATGTTTAATCATTTAAATGAATAAAAAGAAATGACTGATGCTAAAATGTTAGTATTAGATAGCAATACTTGAAACCATTAAACTGTATGCAAACAAATAATTTATACTAAATAGAATTATTCTTATTAAGTCGGAATGCTTGAAATTATTTCCCTGTGTGCGAACAAATATTTAAAATGTTACCTACAAAATATTCGTTTACAAATCATATATATTTGATAAATATATATAGGCATTAAATAACCTACATGGATTGATATGCCATAAAAACCAACCAACCAACCTACCAAACCTTTCATTCTCTATTAATTCTCCTCTCTCCTATTATTCTTTTTCATCATTATCCCTCCCCTCGTCTTTTTTCTTCTCATTCTTCATCACTCTCTCTTTTTCATCTTTTTCTCCTTCCTCGTCTTTTTCCTCCTACTACTCATTCTTTTTCAACTTTGTCCCTCCCCCTCCTTCTTTTAATCTTTCTCCTCCTCATCCCACTCTCCATTATTTTTTATCGTCATTCTTCCTTGTCTCCTCATTTTTTTTTAAATCCTCTTCCTTTACCCATTTTACCACTCTTGAAGTTCCTCTTCGATAAATCTTCAAAAGTAAAATAAAACTCGACAAACTGAAAGCATTATTAGTGGTGGAGAATAAAATAAAATAAAATATAAAATGGAATAAAGAAAAAAAAGGAACATGTCGTTTGAGGTTAAAAAAAAAAAAAAAAAAGAATAAAATAAAATAAAAAAAAATAATCTGAAAACTTCATTAGGAGGTGAAGAGTTTTGGTCATTTTTCTGCACCCTCACCCCCCACACTAACGGTTGATTCAACGCCAACCGCCCGGACGAATTTTATTGCTACTGGAAAATATTGGGCTGTACATAGTCATGAGATGAAGAGACGTGAGGCCAAGTTTGGCATGTCTGGGCTCTGTTCTCAAAGATTTCCTATTTCTCTTATTCATTAGAGACGCTGTTGAATGGGTGGAAGCACTCAAGTGAAAACATGTCTTGTTCCACAGTTTTACCCAATATCATTTAATTTAACTTTTCTTCATTTCGAATTTCTCTCTCTCTCTCTCCTTTATATAAAAGACTCGGTCAAGATGGCTGACTGTTCTCACCCTTTAGTAAGAGACCCAAATGGTCGTTTTTTATAATAATATAAATTCCCAACAAAACATTTTCAATCAGCCAGTTAACTTAATTGTAAATGAGTCAACCAGCAACTTCATGAATAGGGTCTCCTTGCCCTAAGCAGAGAATTAAGAAATTTGTTTGTTTAAAAAAACAACGCAGAACCATTAGTTTCTCTATGGACAAAAACAGTAAAAACTTAATGTTTTCGTTTAATTTTTTTATTGAATTACCACTAATACTCGAAGATAAGTCGATTCTTGATCTATGGTCACAGGTCGGTATTTTAAATTTTACTAAAATAAGTCAAAAAGAAGCAATACGGAATAAATATTTAATATCTTAACGTTTTAGTCCGTTGGTCTGTTCTCTGTTTAATGCTATTTGATAACTTCGAGACCGAGAAGATTTTTGTGAAATCCTCACTCATCAAAGACCAATATTACCACTTGTATATCCGTGATACTCTTATACGGAAAGAAAGTCAAGACAATCTCATTTACACATACAGAAACATTTAATAAAGCACAATTGGAAGTATTCTTTGGAATGCACAAACGTGTTCCAATAGGTAAAATAGGCAAATATTTCTATAAATAAGGACTATGAAAAAGGAGGTTCAAAAACGGAAAAAGTATTACTTGAGATTGTTAGACAGTAAAATGGTTACAGCCATTTCATCTTTACGTTCCAATGGTGAGACGATTTATGTACTGTCCAAATAACAGCACAAAAAAAAAAAACAGAATGTTTGGTTCAGATTGCCATAACATTCTCACAAGGTCCCACAAACGGACACGCCCATTCTTCAAGATAGACAACTATTTATTGACTTTCTACAATGTCAGCAAAATATACTTCTGTGTGAGTCGATCTTTGGAATAGGTCTACCTTTGATTTATATGCACGTAATCATTAATTATGCGGTGCTGGTAGCGTAACGGTTACTGTTGTAGAATATGCCCTAAGCTACTCGAGTTCAAATCCTGAACGAGGCAGTTTGCTTTTCTTATATCACTAATACTCGTGGGAAGTGTATAAATCCATTCGGTTAAGTAAGAACAATTGGGTTTCTTAAAGGTAGGAAAGATATTAAGTATAGTCTCCATTCACGAAGGACCAATATCAGTATCAGTAAAGTCATTTACTCATACCGAAACATTAAATATTTACATAATATGCATATATTGAAAACAGTACCCACAGGTGTCTCAGCAGATAGAATATGCACAAGTCGTTCTATGAACAAGTAGAATGTGAAAGGGTTACAAAAACTGGAAAAATGCTTACTTGATGATGGAGGACAGGAAAATGGACATATCCATTTTCAATTAACTGTTCAATGATAGAGTAAGAGGCAATGTCTCTATTATTCAAATAACAGATAAAAGTGATTGAGAAAGGCTTTCAGAACACCTATTCGATACGCCCATTCTGCATGACAAAAATTGTCTTCCTACTCTATAAAATGATCCATTTTCTCATAGCTTCTTTTATTACCTTTCTACTTTTTTCAAGAATCAGTTTGGGCTTCAACTAAATCTTTCTGTGAGGATGTTTGATTCAGAAATGAAACAAATATTCCTGTCAAAAACATCTTTTGGACGAGACTTACTTATTTACTTACTGCCCAGATCATATCTATTCGCGTATTCGAAAATCAAGTTTAGTATAGAGAAGAGTATGTCTTCAAAATCCCACAAATAACCCTGTTGAGAGGGCTTAGAATACGCTGACTCAATCGCTTAAAGCAGGGTAAGACCCCCACCTAAAAAATAAGCAGTGTCCTTTATGTGAAAGTAAAATTCATCTGATGATGAAGCTCCATTTCTGAAGATCTTACAAGTATACAGAGCTTCTTCATCACCATTACTTCCAGTTAGTAACTGTTAGCGTTCTATTAACGGGTCAATGAATTCTCTTTGAAATTTATTCGAATTGAATAGGACCGAGCACAAATAAAAAATTAAATGAATAATCTCTCTTAAGAAATAGTAAGTAAAGTTGGCGACCGTAGTCGAGGATGACCCGAAGGCTCCCTTTTCGATAGCTACTACACGAAGGTTTGGGGGATGGCGCTACTCCTTTCCCTAGATTGCTCCAATTTACCCTTGATCCTTACCTTATAATGCTGAGTGAGAAGCAAAGTAGCATCAAGTACCATTTTTTTTAGTCTTTGGTATGACTCGACCTGGGATTGAACCAATGTCTCCCTGATCATGTGCGAACACTCTAACCATTGTGCCAATGTCCGGTAACTGTACAAAAAATATGAATATAACCATAAATAAACACGATTTCTTAACTTTTTGGAATAAGATTATTATAGTTTAAAGTTATTTTATTGATATACTATTCAAATCAATTAATGGACAATTATCTTCTTCCACTCTTTTAGATTTGTTTGACCTATAGATGAGACCCTAACAGGTTCTACTCTTTCGGTGGAACTGGGAGTAATGGCAACTCTCCTGAACTCCATGACTGGAACCTCACCACTCAGCATAGTTCAGTACCATATCCAGTTAAATCTTTATCTTGTTCTTGCATCTACCACCGAAGATTTTTAGTAAGCAGGGTAATTTTTTTTGCAAACCTACTTAAATCTATAGTGCCGTTATCATATATCTTGTTACTACAACGTTAACTGACTTGGAGTTGTTCGTCTTTACTTATAAAATCAGCATAAAGAAGCCTGGTCAATCTTTTACTTAATTTATGAGCAAACCCAACCCAGCCATTATATCAGTTGTTTATGTGGTAACGCAATTACCACTAAACTACAACAGATACTTTCAGAGAGTTTTTTTTTTTTTTTCAGTCAGAGATATTTATTAATCTTATTCGAAACTCTCTCTATCCCTTTCTCTCGTCCTTTCAGGACGTGGGCGATCAGAGCACTCAACGATTCCTTTATCTATAAACTGTGCATTACTATTATTGTTATTGGAAGTAATAGTGAAGCGGTTTTCTCCAGTTTTTGTCGTATTTTATCTAGACGGTATCTCAAGTTTGCTAGCTGTTGACTCTTCGAGATCATTCTCGCTACAATTGGCTCAATATGTTATTTCTTTTGGGTTGCTAGCCATCTAACTAATCCAACCCCTGAAGTAAAATGATGTTGCTGGTTTAGTTTTCAGCTATCAGACATCTTTTGTTGGATTACTTTTTATCATTTTTTCTAAATTGTGGTATTAATTTTTTTTTTTCATAAAACATCGTCTTCATCGGTGCGTGTCTACAGAGTATGACCCAAAACTGCATCCGGTTGTGAGGCTCCAGTTTGGTAGTTTTCGAGAGTTGAAGTTACCTAAAAATTGCAACCGCTCAGTTGGTGGGACAAGGAGTACGCTCACTGTATTCACTGGGAGGGCTAAGACACCCTCCTGCAAGATTTGTCAGGTTGCGTAGGGCAATTAGTTGCGATAGCCGAGAGTAATTAATTGCGTTAGCAAAAAGCGATCAGTCGTAAAGACAGGAAACTCCATTCCCGATTGAGGAACGGGAACTATTTATGGTACCTTGGGGCATCCCATTGTGCATAAATGGACCATTGCATAGATCGTAATTGGCTGCTTGTAAGTAAGTGAAAGTATTTTATTATATAAACCAGCTTCAGTTTAGCATTGTAAGGAGGACGGCACTGAGCTTTATTTTATTCTGCCAGCTGGACGCTTTACGGAGGTGTGTTATTGTTATTCTACACCTCCAAAAAAATGATGTCTTGGGTATGATATTGAACTGCATCTGTTGGCAAGGCTCAAATTCTAAAGATCTAGAGTACCCTTTCGTTAACATTACTTCAACATCCATTCTAACCAGGAGTGATAGAAACTGTTCAGGTTCAATAGATATATTTAAAAATTATTTGTATTAGATTAATGCTATATAGCAGTGAATTATTTGTATCAAGAATAGTTACTTGAAGCTATAATTATTTACTAAGGATAGTTAGTAGATACTTAAAACCATATAACAGTACAAACAAATGACTATTAATAAAAAGAATCATTTACTGTGTTATAAAATAGCCGAGGGATTTCGGTTCATGCCTTTGAGTTTAGTTAGGCTGAGAACCTTTCGGCTCAGCACATAGGTTAGTTAGGTACAACATTGAAGCAGTTTAAACTGTGAGCTAACGACAGATAATTAAAATTAGGAATATTTGCTTTAAATCAGAATTGTACATAAATTGTTAGTATAAGTTCAGTTTCTTTGTTGAAAGGCATATCAATCTTCGTGGGTGATTCAACGCCAAAGACACCCCTGTAGAATAACAGTAGTGGTATTGCTTAATTCATAGCTGCAGGAATAAGGGATTTAGACCTTTCTTAAGGGGATTAGTCTGAAAGTGAAAGCAGTCGTGTGAGTGGAATTTAAACTCGTTTATAACCATGTCACAGTCCAGGACTTTAGCCAGTACGCCCCGTATTAAATAGGATTACTGTAAACTATGGAACTCTGAACTGCGTGTAAGCAAATGATTGTTATTTAACAGAAAGGATTATTTGAAGATGTATGTTAAGAATTATATAGGAATACTTGAAACCATACAACTGTGCAAAATATTAGTATTGGATAAGAATACTTCAAATCATATAACTGTGTGCAAAGAAATGATAACGAACATCGTTTGCTTTTAATGGCATATGTACCTTCTAGGGTTATTCAAATCCATCCTCTGTGAAGAACAGTAGTAGTAGTATTTAACCCGTTGCTGAGAGGATAAGGGGGTTCATACCTTTCCCAAGGGTATTTGTCCGAAAGTGAACGTAATAGCGCGACTGGAGTTCGGATTCGCTTACTATGATTCCGCAGTAGAGCGCTTTAACCATTTCACCACGAGGACACCCACCCCGTCAACATTAAAAATATAGTTATAACATTTAAACATTTACAAACGAATCAAATTTCGCCTTTGAATTATTCATAAGGAGTATATATGTCGTTAAAAAAACAATAACCATAATTGGGTCGGCCAGTCAGCTAGGGCTGTAGAATACACCGACTGCACTTCTGCAGGGGGTAAGACCTCCCTCTCCAGTGAGAGTACTGGATATGACACTAAACAATTTGATGGTGAGGTTCCAGTGATGCTGGATCTTTGAGGAATTCGGAGTACCCCTTCATTGCCATTACTCCCAGGTCCGCTCTAGTCCAGAGTGGTAGCACCTTATTAGGGCCCTATCGATGAGTAAAATAGTACTAAATGAATACTTATGCTAAACTGAATTGTTTGAAGTAGAACTGTTTGACTAAACTGAGTAGCTTGAAATAGAAATATTTCTGACAAATAAACTGTGTGCTTATGCTGGACCGAATTGTTTGAAATGGAACTGTTTTTGACATTGAAACTGTACTTACACTAAACTGAATTCTTTTATATAGAACTGTTTTATCATTTAGCGGCACGGATTAGTAGTACCTGATAGGGTCCTAAGGGTCAAATAGAGCTAAACTCTGTATTTATGCTAAACTGAATTTTTTTTAAATAGAACGGTTTTTACATTTAACTGTATAAACAAAAAACTGTACTTAAGCTAAACTGAAGTGTTTGAAATTAAATTAAACCATTTAACTGTGTACAAAAGAAATGAGCCCAGGCGTGTTTTAAAATGTTATCTACAATATGTGTTTCAAAATCAGATATTTAATATGTGTATTAAAAGGATTTGGCATTAAATGAACCTACGATGTTTGATATGCCATAAAATCCACTCCAACCCTGCCAAACCTTTTCAGATGATCGCATAGGCGAGAAACTGACATTCAAAACTGTTGACTCTGTGTCTGTGCTATTCTAACAGAGATTTCTACATGCTTTATCACCAGTATTGAACATTCTATATTCATAAACATAGCAAACTGTGTTATTAATATTACATATAGAGAGGGAGATAATAATGAACACCAAATTACTCTAATAAACTTCAAATTACTCTAGCATAATATTTATGACCCTAAATACCACGACAAGTTGTTGACATTCAAACGCTAATCCTTGATAGTTTTTTGTTTGGTTTTGTTTTTAAGGAAAATGACCACGGGGTCTGCGGCATCTATCATCGAGTTTAGGATAATGTTCTTTTAACAGGTTGGCTTTTTTGCTTTCCTGTGACAGGTTTAAGGTAGGGGAAGGTTTGAAGATTCCCGGGATACGAAGGAGTGGCACCAACTAAAGATCTGACATTTCCGTATGACAGGACAGGTCTGAAGAATTAGGGGAAAATATACAATCCTGACATTTTAGGCAGGCCATCCCCTTATATAAGCCCATTCATGAATGAATACATGAAATCGTCATGTTATTCATCCCACTTGACTGTTGCAGATTTACTAGATGCAGGAATGGTTGTGTTCATAACAGTAGAAAGAAATTTTCATGAGCAAAACTTTGCTAACTTCCTGGCGATAGAGATTTTTTTCTTTTTTCTAATGCTTGAGTGAGTCGATAGTTTTGCTTGTCCAGTCGGCTGGGGCTGTAGAATAGACTGACTGCCCCTCTGCAGTTGGGTAAGACCCCCCCGCCACGAGTGCCCTGAATATGACACTAAACAATCTGATTGTGAGGTTCTAGTGATGCTCGGGCTTTGGGGAATGCGAAACACCCTTTCATTGCCATTACTCCCAGATCCACTCGGGCCCGGAATGGTAGCACCTGAGAGGGCCCTATCTATGGGTTAAATAGTATTAAACTGCATGCTTATGCTAAACTGAATTGTTTGAATTAGAACTGTTTAACTAAACTGAATAGCTTGAAATAGGAAAGTTTTTGACAATTAAAATGTGTACGTATGCTAAACTGTATTGTTTAACTGTGTGTAAACAAAATCTATACTTTCACTAAACTGAATATAGTAGCTATTGAAAAGGGAGCCATTGGATCGCCAACTTCTCTTTCAGTTTTTATTGTGATAATATTTAACCTATAGCATGGTGAGGTTGAGAGAGGCTTCATACCGTTCCCAATGGTATTAGTGCAAAAGTTAACTTTATAGCTCAACTGGAGTTTGGACTCGCTTATTACGATGTTGCAGTCCATCAAGTTAACCATTATACCACGGAGACTTCCCTCCCCTAGATGGATTTGCCTTTATGGGTTCGAGCACAGCCTCGGTATTCACTGTTTTAGACCTACTTAAACTTGTCTGATGATTGAGGTTCTTGGAACTCGAACAAAATTTCTTGGGCCTTTGTTGACTATTCTGAGATCAAGTGCGCCTTTATCTTTTGCATAACAAACGTTTCTGGTTGCTTCTGTGCCCAGTTCTAACACGTAATGTGCCTGAATTAGACCACGCTGCACATTTATCAGTGCGATTTTCAGATCACACACAAATAATGAAGCCATGCGCAACGTGTCAGCGTACCAATTACCACTGTACTACCAATCACAGTACAACTGAATTACTGAAATAGAACTGCTTTGATATTTAAACTGTGTACTTACACTAAACTGAACTGCTCGAAATAGAACTATTTTGATTTGTAAACTTTTACTTTGGCTAGACTGAATTGCTTGAAATATAACTATTTGCATGAAAATTGATTTGACGTTAAATGACCTACAAAAGTTGATATTCCATAAAAACCAATTTTTATGATGATACTCTTGTATCAATACCAAAGCGTAGTATTTGCTCTCAACAGCTTAATAAGATTGAAAGTGATTTGCATTACAATCACGAATTTCGAAAGACCACACACTGGTAATCAGTTTTGTTCAACTTCAGTATATAGAAGTGTGATTTTCGGTCCATGGATTGTTTTGCAAACAGATATTATGTCATGGAACATATACAAATTTGCCTGTTTATTTTTCTTCATAGAAAATAGGTTAATATTTAAATTTCGATATTCAGGGGAGCAGTTGGTTGGATTTTATGCTATATCAACCCTTATAGGTTACTTAATACCAAATATTCTTCATACATATATAAATATATATGATTTTTTTAACGTATATTTTGTAGATAACATTTCAAAACGAGTCAAGCTCATTTGTTTACACACAGTTAAATGGTTTCAAGTATTGCTTTGTAATATAACATTACAACACTAAATAGAAGCTTTTAACACTCTGATGTTCAAATGGACATTTGTATCATTACTACAACACCACATAGTCACTTACTCCACGATATCTAGCGGGTCTATGAGTGTCGTACCACCCACTTAAGTGTCAGTCGGACCCCAGTTTTAACCTCCACCGTGATGAAAAGAAGCAGTGAAGAATTCACCAGAAAACTGTCTTGGTTCGCTCATACGAAAGTTTATTCGCTACTACCCCTTTTAATAGTCGTCGTTAAGAAAAAAAAACAGCATGTGAAAAATGAGTCGACCGCTGTACATAGAAAAAAAGAAATAGAACATCGTGAGGAGAGAAAGAGAGAGAACCCAGACCTTGGATTATCTTTCTCGTGTTTTGTTATACTTCTTATTCTCTTTCTCGTTTTTATTGTAGTTCTCACACATGCTTGCTCACTGTTTTCCTCTTCACGGCTTCGCAGTGGGTTTAAGACTCCTCTTCGGAATTGCCCAGTCAGCTGGGGCTGTAGAATACACTGACTGCACCTCTGCAGAGGGGTAAGACCCCCCCCAACGAGTGTCCTGGATATGACACTAAACAATCTGATGGTGAGGTTCCAGCAGTACTGGAGCTTTGGGGAATGCAGAGTACCCCTTCATTGCCATAGCTCCCAGGTCCACTCTGGCCCGGAGTGGTAGCACCTGATAGGGTCCTATCTATGGGTTAAATAGAACTAACAGCATACTTATGCTAAAATGAATTGAGTAAACTGAATAGCTTGAAATAGAAACGTTTTTGACAATTAAACCGTACTTACACTTTAACTGTGTGCTGATGTTTAACTGAATTATTTCAAATAGAACTGTTTTTCGACATTAAAACTGTATTTACACTTAACTGAATTATTACATATAACTGCTTAAATAGTTTGAAATGGAAATGTTTTTGACAATTAAACTGTGTACTCATGCTAAACTGAACTGTTTTCAATAGAACAGATTATTTACATAAAAATGGATTTGGCGTTAAATAACCTACAAAGGTTGATATGCCATAAAACCCAACAAACCAAACCAAACCATCCTCTTCGGAAGTCGCCCAAAATGGGCGCCACAATTTTAGGCCGTCTTTACATCGTCGTGTTTGGTGTCCAACTGACTCTTTTCTTCTTTCCTATCATGCGCCCACTCCCCTAACGATTTTTTTCGTTTGAGTTTCTTACACCCACTCAGAACCTGTCGCCGATTTGCTTCCGATAGGTTTCTATTATTAACCTGAGCGTCCACAGCTATCACGGTCTAAACTTTCCCATTCGTTTCTCCCTTACAGCTTTCTCGGCTTGCTTCGATTCTCTTTCTCATATATGTTCCTTTCTTTTCCACTGTCCTGTGGTCAATAATTAAAAAAATTAACCGGAGTCCCTTATCATTTCAAAGTAAAATTATTTAATTTTACGTCAGTCATTTGCTTGCACACAGTTAAACTGATGTACTTATTATTTGGAAGTATAAGTTTGTAGGTAGTTTCATTTTTTAAAAAGTTGAAGCTACTTTATTTGCACACTATTAAATGGTTGCTAGCATAGATATTTAACATAAATAAATGCTTAATATTAATCATTTGTTTGCACCTACTGAGGTTGTAACAAGTTTTGCTGATACAAACACTAATAATTCTATTCAATACTATTTAATTGCACACAGTCTACTAGATTCCAAGTATTGCAATGTGTAATACCAGTAATTCAGTTTTTGCACACAGTTAAATGGATTTAACAAGTCCACACTAATAATTTTATTTGCACACAGTTAAATTGTTCAAAATATTGTAATGTAATACCAATAAGTCAATTTAGGCTCACAGTGAAAGGGTTTCAAGTGCTGATATGTAACACTGACAATTCAATTTAATATGTCATTTATTTGCATGTTGTTAAATGGTCAAATAGAACTATTTGACCCATTGGTGGGGCCCTAACAGATTACTAACACTTTGATTCAGTGTAGACCTGGGTGTGATGGCAATGAAGGGGTACTTTACATTCCCCAAAGCCCCAGGACTGGAGCCTTACCATCAGATACTTAAATGTCGTATCAAGGATACTCATTGGTGAGGGGGTCTTATGTCTCGGCATAGATGCTATCGGAGTATTCTAATGCTCCAGACGACTGAGCTGGCGTTATTCAGGCCATTTAATTAATTAATACTTTTCAAACATACGCTCTTAAACAATAACTTACACTACCCGGGAGAAAAATGTGTTACATAATGTTTTTAGAGCAATTGTATTGTGGTAATAAAATCAAAAAATTGTACTTTAGATTTTCACTAATTATTTTTTGGAAAAGGGCAATTGCAATTGGAAGTAGTCGAAATCTATGCATTTAAGAATATTATGATCTTAGAAATAGATTCAGCCAGCCAAGTTTAAATCCTAGAAAATACCATTTGCATTTTTCTTTGAACTAATACCTTCGGTAATGACATAAATCCACCTACTCTCCCACAGCAATCAGTAGGTAATAGGGCAGGCTGAGTTTTTTAGCTTAGGTGATGGTAAATTCTAAGATCAAATCAGCTAAAAAATTGACCTTCATCAAACTCATGGTGCAAAGGTTGGGTTATTTTGATCCTATAATTAGACATTAAATAACAGGATCCTATAATAAATATGAGTTGACCTTGTCCACTATCATTTATAAAACTTGCCAAAAAGCCCTCTGCTAAACATACAAACACCCCCCACACACACATATATATATAAAAGTAAGTAAAGTTAGCGACCATAGTCGAGGGTGGCCCGAAGGCTCCCTTTTCGATAGCTACTACACCAAGGTGTAGGGGAGGGCGCTACTCCAGTGGGTAGAGTGTTTGCCAATGGTCTGGGAGACCAGGGTTCAATCCCAGGTCGAGTCATACCAAAAACTCAAAAAATAGTACTTGAAACCTCCTTGCTTAACACTCAGCAATATAAGGTAAGGATCAAGGGTAAAGTGGAGCAATCCAGGGAAATGAGTAGCGCCCTCCCCTGCACCTCGGTGTAGTAGCTATCGAAAAGGGAGCCTTCTGGTCGCCCTCGACTACGGTTGCCAACTTTACTTTATATATATATATATATATATATATATATGCAAACCGTAGTCAAGGGCGACCAGAAGGCTCCCTTTTCAATAGCTATTACACCGAGGTGTAGGGGAGGGCGCTACTTCTTTCCCTGAATTGCTCCACTTTACCCTCGATACCAACCATATTACTGAGTGTTAAGCAAGGAGGTATCAAGTACGATTTTTAAAGTCTTATATATATATATATATATATAAGAATAATTTCTGCACCGGTTTTCGAATCTTATGCCAACATCAAAACGGTATACGTCATATTAAATCCCTAATACTTATATATACTTAAAAAAAACATTTATAACACTCATGGGATATCTAATTTGCACAATAATTTTAAAAGGTAGGTTTTAATAAATAAAGGGTCTGCGTATTGTTTTAATCTCATTTACATATTTAAAGAGACCATATCGGTCAACATTGATCAACTCGGCATGAGTCACCATTATAATTGAGTCGTAGATATAACATCTTCGACATCTGATTTTACAAATGTAATTAAAATCTTGAAAATTCGTTTTAAAGTTAAAAGTTATTTCACTAAAGATATAAAAACAATTTGTAAATTTAAGCGATTTTTCACTCATTATACACAGTATAAGTGGACTCTATCAAAGTAAACGTTTATATTAAGGCTTCTCAAACTTTTTACATGATTTGCACTTCTTGTAACCAAATTCAATTTTAATTTACCCACAAATAAATCAATTGAATGATGCCGACATTTTTTCTTAGTCTCAGTGAATGTCATGATCAGTGACTGATTTTATTAAAATGTCTTCAGTTTCAAGATTTGAATTTTGATTGATTTTAACAGCGTGTCAACTCTTTAGGTTTACTTTATGCCTAGATATAAGGAAATGACGTTAACTATACATTCATATTTACATTTTTTGGGTAGTTGTTTAAGAGGTTTTTTTTTAACACAGGCCTTTCGAAAATAGATCCATTTGGCCTATAGATGAGACCCTAACAAGTTCTACCACTCCGGGTCTGAGTGGACCTCGGAGTTTTGGCAAAGAAGGAGTATTTCCCATTACTACCTCTTGTAATGGTTAATCTTTTCTTTTTTTTTTTGCAGAAGCTAAAGCCATAGATCTAGCACTTAACGTTATAACACAAACAGAATACTCCAAATTCCTCGTTTTTTCTTACTCTTTATCAGTCCTAACATCCATAAAAAAAAACCTGGATAATCCCCTAACCATGCAACTATTGAATAGACTAGAAATCAAATCAAAAACCAAAGAGATAGCGCTATGCTGGATCCCAAGCCACATTGGAATCAAAGGGAATGACCAAGCTGATTCAGCAGCCAAGACAGCCTGGAAGATGCCCATAGACAAAAGCTTTAAGATTCCATAATCTGACTTAAAAATAGAAATAAGAACTTTACCCTAAACAAATGGCGATTAAGATAGTAGCAACACCCCACACAACAAACTCCAGACTATAAAAGCCGAAATAGAAGAATGGAAGGAAGCATACAGAAAATCCTGCAATGAAGAGATTATCCTATCTCTTCTACATATGGGACACACAGACATCACCCACTCATATCTACTCAAACAAGAACAACCACCATGGTGTGTGAGATGTCACATTTCATATTCAGTAAAACACCTATTGATAGATTGCATCGACCTAACACCCAAAAGACAATATTTCCACATTGTAAACAATATGAAAGAACTATTTGAACAGGTCAAAGTAGACAAAATACTAGCATTTCTAAAAGCAGTTGGTCTATATAAAAGAATCTAAACCTTCAGAATTCCATTTATATACATGATGCAAACCCGAGACAACCAAATCAACAGAAATTGGCATTAAATAACCTGAAAAAGGGTTGGTATTCCATAAAACAAATCAATCAACATATTTTTTTTTTTACAAAGTACAGAAAAGTTATAATGAAAGGAATACTGAATCCTCATCACACTCCCAATAACAAAGGGCACCTCGGGTAGTGTAATGGTTTGCAAGCTTGACTAGCAAACTTGCAAGAATGAGTTCGAGTCTCATTGGGTGCCCCATTCATTCGGCCTTGTGCCGCATCGAAGCAAAGAGCTTCGTAAATTACACACTCCCAATAACAAATTCCTGTCAATATCGAAATTAACTGAACAAGTGAAAATCCGTCTCTTCAGTCAAACGCTGGATTTTTCATTAATCCTAATTTTGTTTTATTCATTAAACGTCTGTAACGTATAAGAATTAAACTTCCGGCTACCGTACTTGTACTTTTTCATTATTTTTCTTTCTATTGTAAATCTTTGTTTTTATTCTTCTAATTAGATTATACTCTTTTTGAAGTCATTTCAAAGCCTACTTTATTTTTAAAAAGGAAGTATAAAGAATGTTAAGAGCAATATTGAACAAGTCCTGGCAGCAACACCCAACAAGGCACCAACTATACGGTCACCTACCACCTATCACGAAAACTATCCAAGCTAGATGAACCAGACATGCCGGACACTGCTGGAGAAGCAAGGACGAGCTCGTAAATGATGTACTCCTGTGGACCCCCGCATATGGCCAATCAAAAGAAGGACGACCAGCTCGAACATACATACAGCAGCTTTGTGATGATACGGGATGTAACCCTGAAGACCTGCCAGAGGCGATGAATAATAGGGAGACGTGGAGAGAGAGGGTCAGGGATATCCGTGCTAGCCGCACGACATGAGGATGATGATGATGATGATATCAGAATTCAGAATTTTGATAAAATAATTTGTTTAAAACATAATTGTTTTTAAAATACCAAGTAAGACCGCTTAAAAGTTTATATTTCGAGTAAATGTTTACTTCGGTTGTTTTACTAGACTTGGCGAGTTAGTATTAAACTAAATCGCTTTAAAAATTGGGGTTTCTTAACCTTTCTGTTGCTTCCATTTGTTACACAAAAGCCTAGGAGGAGAGAATAGCCATTTCCTTTTCATTAAGATTACCAAGAGAATGGGTTACTGACGTTGGACGTGAGACAGATTCTCATTTACTGTGAGCTGAACAGTTAGATATAGAGTAATAGAAAGATTACATTTAGAAACCAATTTAAAATCTTCTCAGGCATTTCTCTTACAGTTTCTGAAAATTTGCTTGAAATCTGTCTTTTTGCTTGGTTGGTGCAAGAAATAGCATTTAGTCGAGTCCCACTCAACAAAGTCTAATATCAACATTAGTATATCCATGAAAAGCTAATACTTAATAGACAGAGGCGCTCATGACATAATGGTTATCGTCAAAAGAAAATAAATTAAATTATGGACGAGGCTGTTTACAATTTCAAATAGAACTGATATTATCAGAAAAAGTATGAATCCAACTATTCTCTCTCCACCTATGTGTAAATAGTAGGGCAAACAGAACTCTTCAATCTAGGTATAGTAACGGGTCTAAGATAAGAAAAGCTCTTAATTCAACACGGTTAAACTACGTTTTAAAATTGACTTTGTATCTTATTCTGCTCTTTCGAAGGGGTTGGGTAAATACAAACATTGAATAAACGGAAGGAAAGACTAGATAAGTTCATTTATGTATATATGAGCATTTGATAAATACATTATATACATACAAGAAGTATTGAAAAGCATTCACAAACGCGACCTCACAGATAAGATATGCACGTATTATCCTACGAACAAGCAGAATATGAAAGGGGTAGAAAAACGGTAAAAGACTTATTTAAGTTTGATGGTCCTAGCCATGTAGGTTTTACGTTTCGACGATTAGACAAGAGGCAATCTCCATCGTTGGGTGAAACAGGGGAATGGTATATCTTCACAGTTCAAAGAACAGACCAAGATGGATACAGGGATTCTCATGTGACAATGAGGTGTTCGAAGGAAAGACACACTTTTCGAGGGGAGACAATAGATGTCTCTCTAAAGGATCCGAAACGTCGGTGTCTTAACTGGACGGACGGACGGAAAGACGAATAGATATTTAGTGAATTATAAGATATTTATCTGTTTACATATCAGACTTCCTTGATAACTTCTCTGCTCTTAACAATAAACCCTGTATCGTTTTATAATTATATTTACCCAACCCCTCCGCTCGTGCAGGATATGACACAAGGTCAATGATTTTAAGCGGAGTTTAGCAGGTTTGAATTCAGAGTTTTCTGTCTCCTAGACTAGTTGCCTCGCCAAGGCTGAAGAACCTAGTCTGTCCTACTATTTTCCCAAGCGTATTAGTGCTATGTGAAATGCAATCAGTCTCATCCAGGATTTGAACTCGTGTCGCCGTGTCCATTCCACTACGACGATAACCATTACACCACGGGCACCTCCTATCGTTTTATAATCGCTTTATAGTACACCAGACAAAGATCAGTATTAGCTAATTCCATATCAAATTATACACTGTCTGAGTTCCTTAGTTAGAGCGTTTTTATGGCTATTTCAAGGCGAGCTTTTATTTCATCTCATTTTTATTGTTTTCCTTTGCAACGTTGATAGCAATACAATCTACAAGCATCATCGTAAACAGCATAAATAAAAATAGACATATCATTGAGGGTCAATTTGACATAGACAAAGTGTTATCATATCATATTTACCAACCACTCCGCTCGGGCAGGATATGACACAAGGTCAATTTTTAAGCGGAGTTTAGCAGGTTTGCATTCAGAGTTTTCCTTCTCCTAGACTAGTTGCCTCACCAAGGCTGAAGAACCTAGTCCGCCCTACTATTTACCCATAGCTAGAGGGAGAATACTTGGTCTCATACCTTTCTCAAGGGTATTAGTGCTATGTGAAATGCAATCAGTCCGGTCGAGGATTTGAAGTCGTATCGCCGTGTCCATATCCCGCGACGATAACCATTACACCACGGGCACCAAGGCACCAAGTGTTATCGATATAGCCACGGGGTTATATCAACCAGCAAAATTCAGTTTTACTTATCCAATGATATTTTCCATTGTCTCATTTCAGTTGCTTTGTATTGGTTGGTTGGTCGTTTGGGTTTTATGGCATATCAACCTTTGTAGGTTATTTAAAGCCAGATCCATTTTTATGTAAATAGCTCTATTTTAAAAAATTCAGTTTAGCATGAGTGAACAGTTTAATTGTCAAAAACGTTTCCATTTCAAGCTATTCAGTTTAGTCAAACAGTTCTAATTTAGCTAATTTAGTTGAGTATAAGTACAGATTTTGTTTATATACAGTTAAATGTCAAAACAGTTCTATATTAAACAATTCAATTTAGTGTAAGTAGAACAAATACGCTGTTTAAATGTCTAAACAGTTCTATTTAGCATAAATACGCAGTTTAAATGCAAAAAACAAAGTAAAAAAAACACGGTTTAGTTCTATTTTTACGCAGAGATAGGCCTCTTATCAGGTCCTACCACTCCAGGCCAGAGTGAACCCGGGAGCGATGGCAATAAAGGGGTACTCCGCATTCCCCAAAGCTCCAGCATTACTGTAACCTCACTATCAGATTGTTTACTGTCATGTCCAGGACATTCGTTGGGGAGGGTCTTACCCCCTCTGCCGAGAAACAGTCGGTGTATTCTACAGCCCCAGCCGTCTGGGCAATACTTTGTATTGTTTGTTTACAAATTATAACAGGATATAGAGGATTCTTTAAAAAAAGATGCAATTATCTTTTTGGAATCTTGTAATTAAGCTCCCAAAACGATTTTTTGATATTGAGAAAATCAGTGGCTCTCTGGCTTCCCATTTTTCTGCAATCAGCTCATCCAAAATTTATAATTGGTTCTGCGGAATCTTTCATTACTATAAAGAGAATTACACGTGGTGTTCATTCGCTAAGTTTCAGCAGTTTCTTTTACCTTTCGAAAGATAAATCATGAGAAATTTCAAGAAATTAAATTATTCTCCTTTTGGTTTGGCCATGAACTTTTAACACATCGCAAACCTGAGAAGTGTTGTTCAAATAAACTATGGCATATCATTATATCTTTTTTCAGGTTTCAGCACGTTGCAAAAACGTTACTGGCTCTATCATGGTGGTGGGGATAAACAAATCATCTGTGTAGGTACCCCATTCGTTCATATCTAAAATAATAGGTACTCAAATATCGTATGTGAAAGGAGAGCTACTCAGTGAACGGAATTTAAATTATGAATTTACAATCTTCTCCCCACCCCTCAAAAAACTATTAATCCTGTCGAAGATCTGCACAAAATTTTGTTTTTTGGTGAGACTTTTATAGAATTTTCTTTGGAGAAAAACATATTTGGCACAACATTAAGGGTATGAAATAACTTAAAAAAAGAAGATAATTTGATAAGAAGAATGAAAAAAATAGATTTTAAAAAGAAAGAAAAACATTAGTAAATTATTGTGATATCCTATGACAGTGAGAAATGCCAGTTTTTAAATACATATACATCGATCATGCGTATTATAGGGGCTTTGAATAAGCAATATCCTCATCAGACGGGTAAGACACTCTCACTCTAAAAATGGTTGTCCTGAGTATGGCACTGAACTGCATTTGTTGGTGAGATTCCAGCTCTGGGAAATGTAGAATAACCCTTCTAAACCTGTTCATTGGCCAAGTGGGTAGAGTGTTCGCTAATGATCAGGGAGACCTGGGTTCAATCCCAGGTCGCGTCATACCAAAGACTTTAAAAATGGTACTTGATACCTCCTTGCTTAACACTCAGCAATATAAGGAACGTATCAAGGGTAAAGTGGAGCAATCCATGGAAAGGGGTAGCGCCCTCGCATACACCTCAGTCTAGTAGCTCTCGAAAAGGGAGCCTTCTGGTCACCCTCGACTAAAGGTCGCTATTACCTCCAGATTCACTCTGACCTGGTGTGGTAGGATGCCATCTATGACAGCCCAATGGTATGGGGCTGTAGAATACACTGACTGCATCTCTCACCAACAAGTGTTCTGAATATGACATTAAACCCTCGGATGGCGAGGCTTCAGCCTTAGAGATTTGTGGAATGTGAAGTACCTTTTCATTGCCATTGTTCTTAAGTGTACTGTGGCCTGGAATAGTAGCACCTGATTGAGTCCTAACTATGGATCACTTAGAACAAACTGTATGCAAACAACTGATGTTAAATTTTGACTGTGATATAGCAATACTTGAAACCATTTAACTGTGTGCAAAAAAGAGCTCAGGCTCGTTTTAAAATGTTATCTACAAAATGTGCTTACAAATCGTCTATACATTTAATGTACAAACAGAATTTGGCATTAAATAACCAACAATGGTTTATATGCCATATAGCCCAACTAAATCAAACCCATCTATGAATTAAATAGACCTGTTTAAAAATGGTTTATATTTGACTGAACTGGTTGGTTTGTTGAGTTTTATGGCATATCAACCCTTGTAGGTTATTTAACGCCAAATCCATTCTTACGCAAATAATCAGTTCTATTTCAAACACTTCAGTTTAGCATGGGTACACAGTTTAATTGTCAAAAACATTTCTATTTCAAACTATTCAATTTATCCAAACAGTTCTAATTCAGCTAAGTATAAGCACATATTTTGTTTACACACAGTTAAATGTCAAAACAGTTCTATATATATAACAATTCAGTTTCAATTCTGTTCAAAAACAATTCCATTTCAAACAATTCAGTTCAGCATAAGCACGCAGTTTAAATGTAAGTACAGTTTGTCAAAAATATTTCTATTTCAAGCTATTCGGTTTAGTCAAATCGTTCCAATTGAACCAATTCAGTTTAGCACAAGTATGCTGTTAGTTTTTTTTTTTTTAACCCATAGATAGGGCCCTATCAGGTGCTACCATTCCGGACCAGAGTGAACCTGGGAGCAATGGCAATGAAGCGGTGTTCCGCATTCCCCAAAGCTCCAGCATTACTGGAACCTCACCATCAGAGTGTTTAGTGTCATATCCAGGGCACTCATTGTGGGGGGTCTTACTCATCTGCAGAGGTGCAGTCGATGTATTTATTCTACAGCCGACTGGGCAAGACTGTGTGAGAAAATTATGCAGAAAAATATAGATACATTAACAATCAATGCGATTCTCTAACATCTAGGTTTAAATAAGCCTAGATGGATTGACATGCCAATGAAATCAATTATTATCTGTCGACTCTGAATGCAGTATTATTGTGGCATTTAATTAACTTTCTCTTAAATCATAACCTTCTAGTGATTAAAAGACACAGTCTCCACAACTACTTACTCATAGCTGGAGGGAAGATAGTCGGCTACATACCTTTCTTAAGGATATCAGTTCTATTCTAAAATGTAAACAGCCTCGTTCAGGATTTAAACTTAAGTCGTAGTGTCCATTTTCTACGCCGACAACTACTACTCTATAATCGTTTCTTTTTATCACAGCATTTAGGTCGATTCTACTGAGAGCGGATGTCTAGTAAACCGCAAGGTTTGGGAAATAAAGACATTCTCGAAAGAACTAAATTGCCCTGAAAATCTATCTTTATAAAAACAAGAGATTTTCTTATATGATGGATTAAAGATGAGTCATAAGTTGGAAACTGTTGATTGAAACCACAGATTATTTGCAAATGAAACGCTGAACATGTTTACATTCACAATAAGGCTGTTCAAATATTTCTTTAATTCTCAATAAACTTTTCACAATCTCTGCTGCCAAACAGATGTGACGAAATATTCTAAGATTAAATAAATTTTTGCACTTCACACAAAGATGTGTATGCGAGTGAACAGACGTATAAAGGTCTGTTCATGTATATAATTAAGATTTTACATATATATATATATATATATACACACACACTCACATACACATATAATATGATGAGGGCAATATCTAGCAAAGAAGAACAAATTCTGTCCATCTGCCAGTAAAATATATCCTTGGATGTAAATATATTTTTTAAATAACAAATAACAAATTTGATTATAAAAGGAGAAATGAAATTTTGAAAAGTGGAAGTTTTTCTGTTTTTCGGGTTTTTTTTAATGGTTCTTTAAAACATGGCATTTATTCTCTATATGTAAGCATTATATTTATTCTCTATATGTAAGCACAATATTTATTCTCTATATGTAAGCACAATATTTATTCTCTATATGTTAGCACTATATTTATTCTCTATATGTTAGCACTATATTTATTCTAATATGTTAGAACTATTGGACATAAGAATAAAATTCTACACAGTGTTAAATGTATCTCTGCTAATTAAACAATCGAAATCCCTGTTCTCAAAATAAAAATATTTCACCCTAAAGTGAGTCAAATTTTTGCACTATTTTGGTAACGTCAGGCACGTTTCGAGAGCTCCCGATGTTTTTGTCAATGATCGTGAATATAACGAACCACATTGGACAATGAGAAGCTGAGTTCGCCTGATTCTCTCCTACTGCTACTTGCTAGTTTTGCCTCAATAGCTTGAACCACGGTCTCGGAATCTATGCTTTTACGCCTACTTGACTAAGTATGACCATCAGAGCTCTTGCAACTAAAACGAAAATTTTTTTTCACTGTCTGATTATTGTACTGCCCCTTCGCTTTCCCGCAACAAATGTGTTGGGTTGCTTCCGTGGCGTTTTGGCCCATTTCGAATCAGTAAAGCACAAGTATGTGTAATAGATAACTGTTATACCGGAACTATACACTCACTGACTCTTTTTAATATGACACCGGTAAAGATATAAATGGACGGTGTCTGACTACTTCAGGGAAAAAGCGTTAATCGCTCTCTGATAGACTTGCCAACTCTTCGGCTTGTACCTGTGGAATACCTTTATTGAACCAACAATACAACAATAAAATTACATATTCATCTGTATCGCTTTTAAATCACACATGAGTGAAGTAATGCACAAGTGTCAGTGCACCCACTACCGCGACACCACCACCCACTGCGAGTACCTTTCACGGCTTGAATAGTTTCATACCAAAATATTGCAAAACGTTTGACTCACCCTAATTATTTACTTTATAAATATATTTTAAATTTGCAAATAATCTATTTTTTATATAACTGTGTTCAAATTAATTCTATTAGCAATAATTGATTGTATATAACTCAGTGAAAACAAATTATTCTTATCCTTATCATTCCTTGCGAGTTTTTCCCACCAGCATTAGTTGATGGTCTTTCACTGAAGTCTGAGTGACAACACGTCTACTCAGGTCTCCAGGACTCTTCTCAGTATTCTAGCCGACCTCAACAATGCTCTAAGTTTGGATAATCTCGGCTCGTCCACTGATTTCTAACTAATCCAGCTCCCTTACCAAGCCTTTGGGGATCGTTCCGAGCGCACCAGTTAAAACTGGTACCTAGTCACCGTCATTTCCATAGCATCTTTTAGTTCACAGGCAAATTCCTAGGGTTTTTCTCTCATTTCACTTTCTTTGATTTTCACTATGTGGCCCGCCGAGACGGCAAAGGCCACTTTTCGGCGGGTGGTCCTTCTCTTTTATTTTTTTTTTTTTTTAACTATCACTAAGTCTGGTCTTCTGGCCACGATCAGATGATCCCTTTGTATCTTGAAATTCCGAAGAATTTTGTGCATCTCATTCTTCAGGACGGATTCTGGTTTGTGCCTATACCATTTGGTAGAATGGTCAAATCGTGATTTCTTGTACGATTCCAAGTGGATCAACTTTCCTACCCATTCGAGGTCTAGTCTTGTATTTTTTTTTTCGCGCAAAACGGCAGCATTCGCTTATGTGATTAATCGTTTCGTCTATATCACTTGCTATTTTGTTACATCTTATCTATTTTCTCTTTAACATAGTTGGTCCTTATGGAATTTTTTTGTGCTGCATGTAAAAATGATTCACTTTCTCTCTTAAAGTTTCCTGTTAGGAATATCCAGGTCTTCTCGTGTAAGATTTCGTCAGTTTGTAAGGCGTTATGCATCATCATTAGTTTTCTTGTCCATTGGTTCATTTATATGAGTTCTTCCCTCGTCCAGTTCAAGAATTGTCCCAAGAATCTTACAAGGGGATAGCCCAGGTGTTTATCCCTTTAATGAGATTCTTGCTGCAGAGCTTGGTTTCAAGTCGTCTCGTTCGTCTGAGATACTCGTTTGTTTGTTTTGTTTTTTGTTGTTTTTTTTTTGTTTGATCTCCACTTGTTTGACAGTGTCCGCCTCCAATATTCTCAGGTACTTGAGGATTGCCTTTTCTCCACGCATTCTAATTCTTTCCTGATTTGGCAGTTCTATTCCTTCCATTATGTTTTTTCCCTTTCTCTTATTAGAATGGCTCATTTTTCTATGCCAAATTCCATTCCTATTTCCCGACTGTATATTCTTATTGTTTGTATTAGAGTCTACAGTTCTTATTCCTTTTTTTGGTAACGGTTTGATGTCGTCCATGCACATTAAAATAAAGATAATAACTATCATCATTATTAAACACGACATCAGATGCCTAGAAATCCTTTTTTAAACATAGGAAGTGAAACCTTTCCACAGTCTTATTAGTGGGACAGAATTTGTCGACTGCATTTCCTGCAGTGATGTAATAGCCCAATAAAAAGAATTGTCCTGGATTTGACACTAAACTGCATGGGGTGCTGAAGCTCCTGTTCTGGAGATTCTGTAAGAGTGGAGTACACTTTCATTGCCATTACTCCCTGGTTCACTGTGACTTGGAGCTGGAGTACCTTCAGGTTCTTTGGTATGAGTCAAATTAATCTGTTTGAAAATGACGAGTATTTGATAGGAATACTTGAAACCATATCACTGTATTTAAATTATTTGTATTTAATATGAATACTTGATACCGTGCGCTAAAAAAAGATTACTATTCATGAAAAAAATTGTATCTTGAAACCATTTAACTCTGCATATATCATTATTATTCGATAAAATGCTTGAAACTGTACAATATTGTAAAAATTATTAGCAATAAATAAGAATACCTTATACCATATAAATGCATGAAAACAAATTATTATTAATAACGAATAGTTACTTGGAACCGGGGCATTGGTCTATTGTATCATCATCATCATCTTGTCGAGCCACCAGCACGGATATCCCTGACCCTCTCACGCCACTCCTCCCTCTCGTTAATCGCTTCTGGCAGGTCCTCAGAGTTACATCTCGTATCCTCACAGAGCTGCTGTATGTAGGTTCGAGCTGATCGCTCTGCTTTTGCTCGGCCATGGGAGGGGGTCCATAGGAAAACATCACTTATGAGCCCGTCCCTGTTTCTCCAGCAGTGTCCTCCATATCTGGTTGGTCTAATTTTGATAGTTTTCGTGAGGGGAGGTAGGTGGCCGTACAGCTGCCGCTTTGTGGGGTGTTGCCTCCAGGACTTGTTCAGTATTGCTCGCAGCATTATTGTGTAGTTGCCGTCAAGCTTTTCTTTTTTAGGGTTCAATCCCAGGTCAAATCATACCAAAGACTCAAAAACGGTACTTGGTGCTGCCTTGCTTAACACTCAGCATTAGAAGTTACGGATCAAGTGTAAAGTAGAGAAATCCTGGGAATGGAGTAGTGCCCTCCCCTATACCTCGGTGTAGTAGCTATTGGAAAGGCGGCCTATGGGTCACCCTCGACTAAGGTCACCAACTTACTTAGAACCATATGGTTATTTGCAAAAAAAAAATTAATCTTGGCATTAAAACCGAAAAACGATTGACATACAATAAAACAAATCTTACCTTCCAAACAGATGAAGTTAGACTCCAAGAAACTATCTTTCAAGGATACAAAGTTTGTTCTCTAGAAACTCTTTAACAAGAATATAAAAGGAAATCATTAGAATCTCTATGTCAATCATACAAAGTTAGACCTTGCAAATCTCTTTCTAACACATGAAATAAAATCCCTCAAAGTTTCTTTTTCAAACATATGAAGTCAGATTTCTTGAAACTCTCTTTCAAGCATAAAAGTTAGATACCAAGAAGTTATCCTTCAAACAAAGAATGTTAAGCCTCGAGAAGCTCTTTCAAACATGAAATCAAACCCCCTTTCAAACAGAAGAAATCACACGCTCGGAATCCATCTATCTATCTATCAAAAATAGGAAGTTAAATTGTTCAAACTCTCTTTCAGATAAACGACGTTAGAGCTCTAAAAGCTGTTTTTCAAACATAGGCAGATGCCCAAGAAGCTCTCTTTCAAGATTTAAAAAAAATAGATACATAGAAGCTCTTAACATGCAAAGAAAACTTCGCCGAGGAGCTTTCTTTCAAACGAAATCAAATACCAAGTATCTCTCAATTAAATATATGAAGTAAGAGCTCTTTTTCAAAACGCTGACCTCAGACTCTTAGAAATTCTCTTTCATTGCTAGATACAACAAAAAATTCAAACATATCAAATGCATGAGCGCACTCTTTTGGTTACTGAGGTACATTTGCTATTCTGTAAATAAAATCCCCAACAAACCTTAAAATATGATTAAGCAATAACTGAAATATTTCTTGTAAGTTATTTCCTAATCTGTTTCTGATATTCTTTTTGCTAAGAAATTTTTCTTTTGTTATTCTTTCATTATATTTGTTCAAGTACTGTGTGTGTGTATTTACACTTATAAAGTTCCCCGTTAACTTGATTTTTCTTTGAAGCTCACTTAGAATATACATAGGCGCCTCTATGTGGATGTGTGTGTCAACAAGTGACACGTGGAATTTGTGCGCATATGGAAGGAATGTGTACATGCTTGTTTAAGCAGTGTTGTTAAACGTCTCTGAATCCATCGAAGGTAGCCATGTAGAAGTGTACGCAAATATATACCAATAAAGTTTACATTTTCATTATGACTTTCTGTTTCTGACGTTCGTATGTTTTCATTAGTGTTTCTTCTTTTATTTATTTATCTTATTTTGTGTAAAAAGAAGATCTCCTCCTGCCTCTCCGCCCTCAATTCATTTTTTTTTTCTTGTTTGAGAATGAAGTGTGGCATGCAGCCTTGTTGAACAATACAAAACTTGATGTATATTCAAAAGAAGTAACTCATACTAAAGTTAATGAGGAAAGTTGCAATTCGTTGACCAGTGACGGAAATTTCATCAATTAAGTCATTGGACACGATGTTTTACTGTATATTTTGATAAGATGTGTTTTCAGCACCAATAGATGTCGTCATTGAAACATAAATTTATTTAATTGTTGTTTTATGAACTCACAGTTCTCTCGGTCGGTCTTGTCTTAATACATGGTCATTTACAAAAACATTGAAAATCAGAAAGAAAGGTATTTTTAAATACAATCTTTTATAATGAGTTTACATTATATGAGGGCCGTTCTAAAAGTTTTAAGCACAATATGAAAATTATGGTATTTCCAGGTGAGAATCGAACTCAATGCTAATGTGCTGATAATCTAGCTTGCAAACCATTTAAATCATGGAACAGCTAATTTACAGAATATATATATATATATATATATATATATATATATATATATGTCTGTGTGTGTGTCTGTGGGTGATTATATATATATATATATATAAGCCTTATTCTGTTTGTAATGCTTGCATAAATTCCAAGCCAAAACTTTGTTCCTGATTTTAAATGCCTTTTTATAGTACAATCATTAATGTTACATTCATTTTATTCATATAACAGTCCTATTCTGTTTTTAATGAGTGCATTGATTCCTGACGACTGACAATGTCTTTCTTCTTGAATTTCCGTGTATCTATAGAGTGAAATCCTTTACGATGGATTTTTATGGCAAAAAGATTTTGCAGTGCATTCAGATTAAGGATTTATTCTATCAGAAAATAGAGCAAAATTGCCACGTCCTCTCCAAAGTTTTGGCTGGGGCTGTAGAATGCAGCGACTGCTTCTCTGCAGAGGGGTAAGACCACACCCCTAACGAGTGTCCTGGATATGACATTAAACAATCTGATGGTGAGGTTCCAGCAATGGTGGAGCTTTGGGGAATACGGAGTACCCCTTCATTACCATCGCTCCTAGGTCCACTCTGGACCGGAGTGGTAGCACCTGATATGGCCCTATCTATGGGTTAAATAGAACTAACAGCATTCTTATGATAAACTGAATTGTTTGAGTAAACTGAATAGCTTGAAATAGAAATGTTTTTGACAATTAAACTGTACTTACATTTAAACTGCGTGCTTATGCTTAACTGAATTATTTTCGACATTAAAACTGTATTTACACTTAATTGAATTGTTACATATAACTGCTTGAATAGTTTGAAATAGAAATGTTTTTGACAATTAAACTGTGTACTTATGCTAAACTGAATTGTTTTAAATAGAACAGATTATTTACATAAAAACGGATTTGGCGTTAAATAACCTACAAAGTTTGATATGCCATAAAACCAACAAAGTCAGTTTTTTTCTCCTATCGTAGTATTTACTCATAGCTGTTGGGATGGAATGATTAGTTGATTCTCTTGGCAAAGAATCTGAGCTGGAATTGAAATGTTCCTTGAAAATTTTATTTTCTGTGCCAATAACCATTAAACTATCAGCACTTTCATCATTTCAGTCACAATTGTATTATTTCCCAACAACTTAGAATCATTTATTTCTGAATTTGAATGCGTTTCTATTGTAAAATTATTTACTGTATATCTATATAGAAAATTTCTATCAATGCATTTAAATAATAGACTTATATTATTTAGACAATAAACTTATATCAAGTGATGCTGATAGCACAGAGATCTCTGACCCTCTCTCACCATCCGTCCCTATCATCTATCACTCTTTACAGGTATTCTAGACTGCATATAGTGTCCACACAGAGCTGATGTAAGTGAGTCCTTTGCTGGTCAGTTAATACAAGTACGTTTATTAGAATGTCGCTTACAAGTCTGAGATGATTTTGAATTATAGGCTTCTTATATCACTGGAATTAATTCAGTTGAGTTTGAATTAGTTATCTTCATTGAAAATTTAACTGTAGAAATGCTGTTTGAATTACATTATACAAAGACTTAAGTCAATAGTCAGACAGCGATTAACTGAATTTTGTGCGGAAATCTTCACTGTATATCTTTTGATAGTTTGTATTGGTTTATTTTAGTCTAATGAGTAATGTTCGTCAAGGGTTTCAATCCCTGGTCGAGTCTCACTAAAGACTCACAAATGGTACATGATGCCGTCTTGCTTAATACTCAGCATTATAAGGTAAGGATCAAGGTTAAAATGGAGCAATTCAGGGAAAGGAGCTGTGCCCTCGCTTACACCTCGGTGTAGTAGCTACTGAAAAGGGAGCATTCGAGTCACCCTCGATTAGGGTCGACAACTTTACATTTTTTATTTGTTTAACGGCATATTAACTCATTTAGGTCTACCTAATGCAAAAATTTGATTATATTTTTTTGTAATCATCAATATATACTCAAGGTTCCTCTGTATTTTCTAACTGAACTTTTATTTGCCGAAAAGCATTTGTTTACACACACGATATCAAGTAGTTTTATCAAATGCAAATAATTTGCATACATTTGTTTCGTTTCAAGTATTCCTATCTACTACTTATAATTCATTCACAATCATATAGTCCAAGTAACTATTTCTATTTATCAAGAAATTTTTATTTTCATGCAGCTATGTGGTTCCAAATTTTCCTATCTAACACGAATAATTAACAAGAAATTTTTATTTGCATGCAATTATATGGTTCCTAGTATTCCTATCTAACACAAAAAATTAACAAGGAATTATTTAGTTCCAAATTACAAATAATGATAATCCTTTGTAATGTTTACAGTTTTAAATTACTATTCTGAATACAAAAAAAATTCACCAAGTTAAATAGTATTAACTATTCCTCCCTCATATGAAAAATATCCAAACAGATCTTTTTGGCTCATCAATGGGACCCAATAAAGATTCTACCACTCCTAGTTACAGTGAAGCTGGGAGTAATAGAAATTAGGGAGTACTTCACAGTCGTTGGAGCCCAAGGACTAGAGCCTCACCATCGGATGCAGTTCAGTATCTTATCCATGATGCATAATCGATAAGAAGTTTTCGGTTACGTGCATAGACAAGTAAAGATATTGAAAAGTATAGAAATTTGCTTAAAATAAAGGGTTTTTAATTTTCAAACTTGGTATCCTAGGTCATTTATTAACACTAACTTATTAAAAGGAGCTGTTGCATCCAGTGTCACCCTTGATATACTGCCAGTAGTATTTATATATAGACAGTACATTTTTTAAAGATTATTGCTGGTTTTGCTTTTAGAATCACATTTATTTAAACATCTTGCTTTTATTTTCTACATGTGTGTACATATATACATGATCATATTAGCATGCCCGAATACTGAAATCGGAATTTCAAAGGAGCAATTTCTTCTTGAAAAGTAGAGTATTGATCTTGGAATCAGAATTTGTTTGAGTAGCGACAGCTTTATGACTGTCTTCTGGTGCCAGTAAAATTGTTTATTCATTTTGATTCTCCTAGAAAAAGATTATAACACTTGATACGAATTCCATATCTGAAAAATCATGTACTTTCTTGGCTCCTCTAAGAGTGTGTGTGTATATATAAATCCCTGTGAGTGTGGGACATTATGTGTGTGTGCGTATATATATATATATATATATATATATATATATACTTTCACACACTCACAGTGATTTTCATTCATGTATACATACATATCAATGAATGTCTATCCGTGTGAACACATCTGATGAATGTATAAAGCATGAAACCTGAGGTCACAGATATCACCATGTAATATATATATATATATATATATAGAGAGAGAGAGAGAGAGAGAAAGGCAAATAGAGACATATAGACATTCATTTACACTTACATATGCTTGTACTTGTGTGTTTGAGTGGATATGCACATATCTAAGACACATGCGTTTGTATATATATATATATATAATGATATGCACATCTAATTTACTCAGACATTCATGCTCAGATATATCAACTGATGGGAAGAAAAAAACCATTAAAGAAGTTGAATAAATCCAAAGTGCACAGATACTGGCTAGACTAATCATGCACAGGTTCCAAAATAAGGGGTATATCATCAATTCACAAATTTCATATTAATAACGAATATATTCTCATTCGGTATTCACTCGGGGTGAGGCTCTTGTATGCAAATACAGTGTATTGGTATGTTACAGTATTTCAAGATCGCTAAAGAATTTGAAAACTTTCTCACTTTATTAACTACCCTTTTAATATATAGATATTTAGTCCTCAATCAAAATTACCAATTATAAAAATAAAATTGCAGCAGCTCTATAACTAGAAATAAAAGCATAAAAATATTTTAGGTCTGTAATTATTTTTGGATTCCTACCTATTGATATTTTTGGTTTCAGTACCGTAGATTTTGATATTAAATAATACCTAATAGTATCTGTTTTGAATATTGAAAAAAAGGGAAAGAATTGTCTGTGTACACTTAGTTATGGAGGCACCTTTTTCGTAATGGTGATCATGGTACGAAGTGGAATAATCAACAGGAATTCAAACCCTTAATGAGACTGTTTGTATTTTGGTTTGTGTCAATGCACTTAGGAAAAGTAAGAATCCATTTCTTCCTCCCAGCACCACAATTATGGGTGAATAAATTTTTAAAAAGTAAAAGAAAAATCGGAAACCGTAGCCGAGGGCGACCTGAAGGCTCCCTTTTCCTTACTTACTACAGCCAGGAATAAAAGAAGGCGCTACTCTTTTTCCCTGGATTGCTCCACTTTACCCTTGATCTGTACCTAATAATTCTGAGTGTTAAGCAAGGCAGCATCAAGTACTTTTTATGGAGTCTTTGGTATGACACGACCTGGGATTGAACCCCGGTCTCCAGGGCTACTGGCGAGGGCAGATTGGGTTCTTTAGCTATGATTAAGCAACCAGTTTAGCTTTAATCCACTGAAAAAAAACTTGCGTCACATCCTACTTTTGTAAAGGAGTTTGGTTAATTGTGAAGAGGTCGGGCTAATGAGTGATACTGTATATCCAGACAGAGAGACAGAAGTAAAAGTTGATGTAAGTATATAGAATGTGTAATTTCTCTGTTGCAAATCAGGTGGAAATAATCCCTTGATTTATTGTATACGTCTCTTTTCATTAATCATTGATTGGAAGACAAAGTTTTATAAACTACTTTCTTATGTGGTTATTTCTGGAAAACATTCTCACCTCAGAGTGAATGAAAAAAAAATAAATAAAAAGCAGAAAATGGAAAGTTTATCAAAATATACTTTCTCCATGTGTATAACATCTGCTGGGTTATAAGTAAAGTAAAGTAAAGTTAGCGACCATAGTCGAGGGTGACCCGAAGGCTCCCTTTTCGATAGCTACTACACCAAGGTGTAGGGGAGGGCGCTACTCCATTCCCAGGATTGCTCCACTTTACCCTTGAACCGTACCTTATAATGCTGAGTGTTAAGCAAGGTGGTATCAAGTACCATTTTTAAAGTCTTTGGTATGACTCGACCTGGGATTGAACCCAGGTCTCCCGGGCCATTGGCGAACACTCTAACCGCTGGGCCAATGTCCCGGGACATTATAAGTAAAACAATGAAAATATTCATCTCCCTCTTAACCATTATTGCATTTTTAAAGAAACGATATAAGGACAGTCTTGTTCGTTCTCTGTGGCTATGGAAATTATGTATATAATGCTTTGATTTTGTCAGTGATGCTTGCCTTAATTCTCGACAACTAATCAGACTTTATTTCTTAGATCTAATTTTCAGTGTGAGATTGGGTACAAAAAGGAGGAGAGATTTCTTTGAGCAATTTTTGGCACTTTGCCTGGAAATTTGAAAATCAGTGGCACAGACCTCTGGGGATGTTTGGATGACATGAAGAAAGACAACGCAATTGCAACCATACCATAAATATGTCTGACACGACCACACAATTGCAACCATACCATAAAAAATGAGCACAATATTAGCAAGGCTTAGAAAATACTGACGGGATTCCCTACGGTGGGGAAAGATCTCGCTACCAAAAAGGATATCCTAGGAATGTCACCAAACTGCATCTAATGCTGAGGCTCCAGGTATAGAGAACAAGGGAGTGTGGGGTAGCTTTTCATCACCAGCTTTGCATTGACCTGTCGACCATGTTGTTTCTGTGTATCTGGTTCGTTGGTAAAGGCCACCCGACTTGTGTGCAGAAAAACCTAGAATACATCTCAGGCGCCTGTTATAAACAAGTTGATGTGATCTGCACATTAAATGACAAGCCTAGGAAATTAGTCAACCATTTCACACCTCGGTAGCAATATCTCATCTCCTGAAAGCAGTGTTAATATACGCATACGAAACATATGGCATGCTATCAAAACCATATAGAAATCTAATCTAATCTAATTAAACGGGAATTCTTCCATGTTGTAACCGAGTCTGTATTAATGTATAGCTGCACTACCTTGACGCTAATGAAATACATGGATAAAAAGTTAGTCGATAACTACATGCTGTTTTGAATAATTCCTTGAAACAACTATTTGCCTCCAAGCCTTGTCGGCTGGGACTGCAGAATACACTGACTGCATCTCTGCAAAGGGGTAAGACTCTCTACTCCTAACGAGTACCCTGATATGACACAAAACAACCTGATGGGGAGGTTCCAATAATGCTGTGGTTTGGGGGAATGCGGAGTACCCCTTTATTGCCACTACTCCCGGGTCCATTATTGCCGGGAGTGGTGTTGTATAGCTATAAACATCTCAATCACAACTTCTGTGTTCGGTTCTTCGACACGAAGAGAGAGACACAACTCTTACTATGCTAACCATCCCCAACGCACGGTGCATCTTGCGATGTTTAAGATCTCTGTCGGTAGAGATCTGTAAAACTCCAACTACATGCCTCAACGGTAGAGAGCTCAATTCTCTATGCCCCAACGGCAGAGGACTAAACTGTCTGCCTCCATGGTCCAATGTCAACTTCTAACTGACTTTTTTTCAAAGTCAGGACCATCTCTTCCGGGCATGACGTCATCCAGACTCCAGCCCCATTTCCTGTCTGGGTTCTATTATGACAATTGTGATTGTCATATCTTTTGCGCGCGAACGTAAAACTATACCCAATGACTGTGCACCTGAACTAAGAGCTGAATAGTTCAAAACCCTACCAAGCTGAATGATTATATATAATTAACAAAAAATGATTAATATAAAAAATCATTCCTTAATTATATAACAGTGTTAGCACCTAATAGGGCCCTCTCTATAGATCAAATGGAACTAAACTGCGTCGTTTGAAATTAACTGGTTTTACATTTAACTGTGTGTTTAAACTGCGTACTTATGCTTAACTGAATTGTTTTAAATAGAACTGTTTTGACATGTAACTGTATATAAACAAAAAAAAATTGACTTGTATAAAACTGAATTGTTTGAAACTTTTATCAAAATGACACTTACAAACCCTCTGAGTAAGATAAACAACACATTGGCTCTAATGACATTTATATTAATACTAAGTGTTTACGTTTAAAATGATTCTAAATTTTATTAATACATTGATATTGCAACTAAGTACAGAGTATTAGTTTCGTTAGTTTGATCTAGATGCCCCTTAATTTTGGCCTCGTACCATGTCAAAGCTATGTGAAGTGAATAACAGCAATAATGTGAATAAACTTTACAGACACTTCAAAGATTTCTCTAACATGGCATAAAAGACATCTCCAGGATGCTTGGCATCAGCTCTAGAGAATAAGCTTTTACCAGCTGATTCTAAGACCACAGTCAGTCAGTACACCAGACATGTTTTTTAAATTTATGATAGATTATTTTTAGGTGATAAAGAACAGAAAACTTGGAAGCCCTTGGCTAAGTTTAATGACATATGTTAAAGTTATGTGTTGCCAAAAGGTTTTAAGCAAATAAAAATAATAATAATAAAAAGCCGAGTTTTGTGGCTCAAGAATATTTTTATTTCTTCAAGTGATTTCGTGAAGATAAGTTTGATACTGAAATCATACCTGAGAAATTTTGCTTCATGCTTGACTTAATTTGAAGCAAATATTTAAAAAAAAAAAAGGGCCGAGTTCCTGTTGTCAGATATTTTTCTACTTTTCTGTGTTAGATGTGGGGGTGGTTAGGATGGAATAGATAGTACCGTAACTCTTCCAAGAGTACAGTGGTCATTGCTATATACAGCTTCCTTTTTCAATAAACTGTCTGTTACTGGCCTTGAGAACAATAGAAATCATTTACTTGGCTTAGCACAAGACTAGTTGTATGGGACACCCATTGAGAGTCAGTCATTAACTGTGGGTTGGAGATGTACTCATTTACTAAGCCTAGCTAAGTTTGACTCAAGGCCAGAAGTGAGATTAAAAACTTAATAAATGTGGCCGACTTGCCTAGCTTGTTGATCATTACACCATTTGAAGCCCTCCTATTTATTTACTAAATTTAGTTAAATTTTACACAAGGCCAAAACAATGTAGTACTCAGTGAGAATAAGACTTTATAACAAATGTCTGCTTGCCTCATCAGTTAACCATTATGCCATGTAAGGTACCCTTCTTGATAGATAAAAGAGGGGTTTCTTACTGCCTTCTCTGCAGGTTGGAATTTAGAATTTTTCTTCTCTTAGATTAGTGCCTTATCAAGGCTAGAAAGATTAATCCACCCTGCTAATATTTATACTTTGAAGAGAATTGGTTGGTTGGTTGATTGATTGATTGATTTTACGGTATATCAACAATTTTCGGGTCATTTAGTGCCAAATCAAATTTCAAACAATTCAATTTAGTCTAAGTATAATTTTTGTTTAGAAACAGTTAAATGTCAAAGCATTTCAGTTTCAAACAATTCAGTTTAGCAATAGTAAGTCAAGTTGGCGACCATAGTCAAAGGGTGACTCGAAGGCTACCTTTTCAATAGCTACTAGACCAAGGTGTAGGGGAGGGCACTCCTCCTTTCCCTGGATTGCTCCACTTTACCCTTGATTCATACCTTATAATGCTGAGTGCAAGGCGGCATCAAGTACCATTTTTTAGTCTTCGGTATGACGCAACCTGGGATTGAACCCTGGTCTCCTGGACCATTGGCAAACACTCTACTCATTCGGCCAAATTCAGTTTAGTATAAGTATAGTTTTTCTTTAGAAACAATTAAATGTTAAAACAGTTCTATTTCAAACATTTCAGTTTAGCATGAGTACACAGTTCTATTTAAAAACAGTTCAGCATAAGTACACAGTTAAGTTTTAGTAGACCCATAGATAGGACCCTATCAGGTGCCACCACTCTGGGCCACAGTGTATCCATATTTACCAACCCCTCCGCTCGAGTAGGATATGACACAAGGTCAATTTTTAAGCGGAGTTTAACAGGTTTTTATTCAGAGTTTTCCTTCTCCTAGATTAGTTGCCTTACCAAGGCTGAAGAACCCAGTCTGTCCGACTATTTACTCCATGGAGGGAGAATAATTGGATTCATACCTTTCCCAAGGGTATTAGTGCTATGTGAAATGCAATCAGTCTCGTCCAAGATATGAACTCGTGTCGCCGTGTCCATTTCCTACGACGATAACCATTGCACCACAGGCACCTCCTGGGCCACAGTGTATCTGGGAGCAATAGCAACGAAGGAATACTCTGCATTCCCCAATGCTCCAGCATTACTGGGACCTCACCATCAGATCATTTAATGTCATATCTAGGACACTTATTGGGAGGGGAAGTCTTATTCCTCTGCAGATAAGCAGTTGGTGTATTCTTCAGTCACAGCCAACTGGGTGAGAAGAGGATTGGATTCATGCCTGTGTGCATAGGCATTCTTGGCCAGAATATGAACTTAGCAAACTGATTTTCTTTTCTGCAGTGATAGTCACAAGGCTTCCAGTTCTTCTGCATGATAAAAAATCAGTTGGGTTTCCATTTAGAAAATTGGAAATTTTGCTTTGTGCCTTAGTTGAAATGATAAAGAAAACAAAAAGAGGAGGATTCCTTTGTCTAGAAATTGTATTTTTATCCTGAAATATTTTAACTCAGCAGAATATTCAAACTTATATTTCAGGGTGTCTCACGCGGATCGCCATATGAATAAAAATGATGTCTTGTTGACCCCATATAAACAAACATGAAATTTTTGAAAAAGTATTTTATGAAAATCACATCCAATATTTGCGCTGAGTAATGACATTTAGTGAGAGGGATTAGTTTGCTTTGCTTGGCATAAATTGTCAATTCTTCGTGATATATTTGACAGACACATTGCACTTTACACTACAAGTCTAGATCTTTAGTTTGTCATCATATTGGTCGGGCTTTTTGCTTTGAAACACGCGGAAAAAAACTTTTCCGTCTATTTCAAATCGTTTTCAAGTCACTTTGTTGGTATGTCCAGTTTTTGATTGGTTTGGTAAGAACTTGTCATGCACTAACTTGATCTTCCTTGCAAATATCACCTCTTTTAGCGTCATGGCAGGTGGAGAATTCTTATTAGAAGTCTCTCTATAAACCTGCAGAAATTGCCGTATGGTTTTATCGGTAGGAGTATCTCTCGTTTTAAGAGCTCTCTTAAAGGTATCGACGAAACGTTCCGCCTGACCATTACTTCTGGGATGATATGGAATGATCGTGACATGTTCCACTGAGAATGTTTAACAGAATTCTTTGAATTCATTGGACACGAATTGTCTTCCATTATCTGAGACAATGCAGTCTATGACTCCAAACTGGGCGAATAACTCGTGTAAAAAGCTGGTTACTACCTCTGTGGTTGCCTTTCTGCATCTAAAGATTTCTGACCATTTTGAAAAGCTATCTCCTACAATCAGGTTGTAGAAACCATTCAGTGGACCAGCAAAATCGATGTGGGTCCAAGACCACGGTCGATCTGTTTTTTGGTAGAACATTTGGATAATGATTGAGGGTTTGGTAATTATTACCAGCAGATTTAGGCTTCAGGGTTTTATTTAGAGTCTTCAACGAGTTATGGGTTTGTAATTTAATTTTCTATTTAGGGGTTGGGATTTTGGTTTTTACAATACCCCACCCAACTGTGGTTAGATGTGACACAAGATGGGTTTCCACAAGAACGCTACTGCAAACAGAAAAAACTTTTAAGCATTCCTCTATGGTAGGGCAGAGGTCTAAGGCATCAAGCAATAACTTTTTCCTACTCTTTGTAGTTGTAGGGACTTGGGAAGACTCCTAGGATTAAGTGCCCATTCATCTTCCAGCCAGAGCTGGAGAACTTGATCCTAGGGGTCTTCCCAAAAAAAGTCAACACATTTCAGAGCTGAATAGGTTTTGCAGATAGCATTTAACTTTTAAGCTCACCAACATGCCTGATTTGTATGTTAATTGTACAAAAACCTTAATATGAGAATGCACATCGCAAATGGACTCAAAGATCCCAGTTCAAAACTTGGAAGAGGCAGTTTGCATTTTTCTTCATGTCCTTGGGTAAATTGTTGGGCGGACTGGAATCTTTGGTTTCAGTGTGGCAACTCTTCTTGGTAAAGTTAATTCCGAATTCAAACCAGCTGATCACCACTTAAAATTTGTCCTTTTATCACATCTTGCCAGGAGTTGGATAAAAGCATAAACACTTTTGAGATTATAGTCACCTTAGTTGATGATAAAAACTTTACTGATTCTGGTCTCAAGAAGATAATCTAAGCTAGAGTTCTCCTGAACCCTTGACCTCAAATTAACTGTCTTGAACCTTTCTTCATATTTGTATTTGATTTTGAATTAATAATTCATATTTTTTAATTAATCATTCATGTTTTTGATTAGATATTTGCGTGTTCATTTCTTTTAGAGTCAAATATCATGAGATTCCAGTATCATTTCCTCCATTATTGAGATAATGATTTGGAAAGGCATGAATCCATCTTTTTTCCCAACAGCTGCAGGTCTGACAGGACTCTCAAGCCTTTTAGTAAGGGAAACGAGTCTTGAAGAAAAACTCCGAATTTAAAATCGTAGGATACAGGGCTAGCAACTCCACCCTGCAAAAATCTGCTTGCTACTGAAACTGAAGTTGATATAGTGTGGCAAAAGGATTCTTCATATGTCTAAGAAAAGGAAGGTGATAAGGATTGTATACAATTAATTTTTTTTTTCATTTTGATCCTTCAGCCAGACTTGACTTGATTCAAATTAATAAGCAAACGAGTGAGACTCAAACGTTATAGAGAGTTTTTTTGGGTTTTTTTAATTTTATTTTTGTGGTCAGAGTTAGATAAAAATATGTAAACATTTAATGCTGCTATTCTCACTGGTCTTTCCTTCTCCAAGTTTAAAAAACTAAGAAAAAGAGAAGCAATTAGGGAACCTGGAGCCATTTGACACAGATTAGTGGACATATGTTTTCATTTGCATCAAACAGAAATAACAAAAATAAATATGCAGAGATAGTAAAGGGGTGTTGGAGGGAGGTGTTTATTGGCGGGTGGGGGGAGAACTCCATCCTGGAAGTGGGTCGTGTGGCAGCTGTCTTGAAGGGCAATTCCCATATGCAGTTGTTAGCAGCAATGGGTGGTGAGGGTTGGAAACACTGTCGGGTAGGTTTGGCACCGTGAAATCATTAGGTACATTATAGCATCAGGTAAAGGTTCTTTTTTTTTTCTTAAGGATTTTTGTAATTTGGAATCGAGGAGCAGGGGGTAGGGGTCTTTTTGTGAGGTTTTATTAAGGAAATGGATGAATATCAAAAAGGCTTGCCAGAAGCTGGATTGTTCTTTTATGATTCCAAATGTCTTCAAGGATTCCAGAACACAGACCTATTAAACTGAAGAAAACCTTATTTGTGCAAATAATAAAAAGTACTATAATTATTCTTGCATAACACGCACTCTCGAATTTAGGCTCCAAAATTGTTTAAAAAATAAAAACAAACATATCTTTTATACAATACGCACTGATATTCTTGAATTTGTAGCTGCTAAATTTAACATTTGTTAAGCTTTTTATGGATTGAAAATGAAAATTTATTCAATTTACTTGTGTTTTGGATGAAACCATTTATAAAGTATTTAGAGCAAATAAAGAAAAAGTAACAAGTTTGTTGCAAAAAATAAGCTCTCGTTATGAGAAAGAAAATTATAAATAACCAAACTTTCCTGTGGTTATTTTTCTGCAGAGGCATAAAACAGAAGTGTTTGTTAGACATTTGTTAGTTTGAAGAGAGGTAAGGTCACACCTAATGAGTTTCCTAGGTATCTCACTAAAATAAAACCAGTGATGACGCTTCTAATCTAAAGTTCTTAGGATGTCAAGTCAACCCACTATTGCCATTAGCCACAGGTTCACTCTTCCCCAGAGTAGTAGAGCCTATCAGGGTCATATCTATTGATCAAATAAATGTTTAAAAGTGGATTGTCTTAGGTTGTAATACTTGAAACCATATAACTGTATACTCATTATTTGTATTAAGAATCATTCTTTGAAGTTACGCATGTTTAAAAATGTGGCCTAATGAATAGAGTGTTCGCCAATGGTCCGGGAGACCGGAGTTCAATCCTCGGTCGAGTCATACCAAAGACTCAAAAAATGGTACTCGATGCCACCTTGCTTAGCACTCAGTATTATTAGGTACAGATCAAGGGTAAAGTGGAGCAATCCGGGGAAAGGAGTAGCGCCCTCTCCTACACCTCGGTGTAGTAGCTATTGAAAATGGAGCCTTCTGGTCACCCTCGTCTCAGGTCACCAACTTTACTTACTTTTTTTATTGGAAGAAGTTACTTCACAACATATAATTGTGACTCTTGGATCTGCCTCAGTGTGTTAATCTGTGAATGTTTCCTTGAGTGAGACTCTTTGGTCAGTCTCTGTGTCTTCACGTGTGACTGTTTGGACTGTCTCTCTGTCCAGTACCTTTGTCTTGGTTTGAAGTTCTTTGATATGTCTCTGTGTCTCCTCAGTCCATTATTCCTGGATCGAGCTCACTATTTATGATTTCATCCTCTGTCCGTCAGTATTCGAGTCAGAAACTCTTTGATATGCCCCAGTATTTGATTGATTGGTTAATGTGTATATATCAATGATTCCTTTCTCTGTCTCTGTACTTGGTCTATGTTATCCTCAGATCTTAGCAACTTTGTAAGCTCTTATAGACATATAATACTTAGGAGACTCTCATGGTACAATGAATATCATCATAAGAAATGGACATGACAACTCGAGTCCTAATACCCTTGGGAAATGTATGCATCCAACTATTATCCCTCCACCTACAGGTAGGGCAAATTGGGTTTTTTAACCTTGGTAATGCAAATGATCTAGGAGAACTGAAGCTCGGGATTGAAACCTTTTAAACTTAAAAATTGACCTAGTGTCACATCTTGCTTGGTGGGAGAGGTTAGTGAATATATATATATATATATATATATATATATATATATATTCTTCAATCTAGTAAATCCGGAGTAGGGAACAATTCCGTCAGGACAAATAAATTATTCAAAGTTGGAATATTTAAATATTCCTGGTAAAGAGGTCAATGTAAATGAATTCACAGGACAAATATTATTTCAAGAATAAAAACCAATATTCGCTCACATTAGGATAAGAGATTTATTTCCATCCTGTTCAGAGCATTGGTATGAATCAAAGATTCTAAAATAATTTTTAACAGGGCTTCATCATATCTAATACAAAAATAAGATAAATTACAATCAGATAGGAGGGATAGCCAAAGGAAGGAAGCATAAGGAGAAACGAAATCCATTTCAGCTCTCTATAACCTGTACCTATGTAAGGCTACATCCGGTCCCTTCTCGTTTCAGATTAAGACAACTACAAAACCAATGAAATTAACAACATAGCAATTACAGTGATACATATGCACATATCAACCTTTTCAAACAAAATTATCAATTTTAATTTTAACATGTCATCATTTTTCTTTGAAAGGTACCAAAATCCCTGCCGTTAATGGTAAGACTTCTTTAACCATATTGAAATATTTTTACCAATTTAATAAATTATAGTAAAATATTATCTTTGACTATCTATCCAAATTTTCGAATAGAGTCTAAATCTATTTCTATGCCTACATCTAGCAATTAAATCACATCTCTGATTTAATAGGTTACCGGGATCAGGATACAACATAATTTGTATCTTTTCTTCTACACAAAAATTACATCTACCATCAAAGCAGCTCGGAGTATAAGACCTTTTTAATATACTCCATTAAATTTCTGAGGTTAAACCCTTATTTTTCATTTTCCAAAAATGTTTGGATAGGCTGTTTGATTTTTTGAGCGTTCATGAGAAAACGAATTAATGTGGTATGCTTACACAGTGTCACCAACCAACAAGCAACTTTGACAAATCTTTCTATAATTTCTGTAAACCATGTTTCCAGAACTGGTTTACTCAACATCAAAACAAAAACCAGTACTTTCACATCCTCTTTATCTTTTCTCTTGTTTTCATTGCATGAATTACGTAGAAGCAGTAAAAATTTTTATTATCTTTTCTCTTGTCAAATCTCCACCTCTTTGGCATGAATTTCCATAATACGTCAGTCCAACCTATAAATTTAATTGAAATGTCTCCACATTTATATTTACATGCATATTCATGTTTCAGGTCCTTCAGGGCTTTTTCTTTCCTTGATTGTTCATTAAAATGGGACAAGATTGATCAAGAGAAACAAGGAATTGTTAGAGGGTCGGGTTTTTTTTTGTTCTCAGTGACAAAAAAGCTATTGGTCATCCATCCCATGATGCAATGCTTTTTAAGGTTTGATACAGTTGTGTCTTTGTATTAAACAGCAATAATTTTCATTATCTGTGCTATTTTCAATGCCACATAAAACATTATAAAGAATAAAGTTATATCAATACTTTCTAATTAAAAATGAGCAGATCAGATGTGCTGGAGGGAAACTGTACTTTACCAGAGGATTTATTTGGCAGTGACCTTAGGTCAACTTTTAGAGTACTAGGGATGACCGGGAGATAAGAATAAATAATATCAACAAAAAGTACGAGTTATTATAAAAACTATGCATTGGGTACACCAACTCAGTGGGTGTGGATATCAAAGGTTAATTATTTTGCACATTTATATTGCTGAAATATCTTTGTGTAGATTTTTGACAGCTTTAATTTGTTTTTTTTATCATTGTTAAAAATAGGTTGTTATAAATGTTATTATTTGATGAACTAGCATTGTAGGTATTTACTCAAACTCTGCATAGAATGACACAAGGCCAATTTAAATGAAGTAAATCTATTTTGAATTCAGAGTTTTTCTCCACCTCAACTGTTTGCTTACCCAAGGCTAAAAGTCCTGTTGACAAGGGCTGTAGAATATACCAACTGCATTTCTGCCAAGTGGTAAACCTCCCCGCCTACAAGTTTCCTGGATATGACAGTAAACAATATGATGGTGAGCTTCCAGTCCTGGAGTTCATTGCCATTGCTCCCAGGTCCACTCTGACCTGGAATGATAGCACCTGATAGCTCATATCAATGGGCCAAATAGAACTGTTTGACATTTAAACTGTAAGCAAACAAATGATTGATGTTGAATTGTTAGTTTTGCTTAGCAATGCTTGAAATCATATAACTGTGGACATAAATGTTATCAACAAAATATCATTACAAATATTTATTTAATATATATGTATAAACAGGATGTGGCATCAAATAACCTCCACAGGTTGATATGCCATAAAATCCAACCAGACCCAAAATCAAAGCTAAAGAATTCAGTCTACCTTACTATTTATCTGGGCTCCTCAGGTGGTGTAATGGCTAGCAAGTTAGGCAAACAAACCTTCTTGAGTGAATTTGTGTATCATTGAGTGCCCCATTCTTATGGCCTTGTGCCACATCTGAACAAACCATTCAGTAAATTACTACCTAACTATTTACCTACAGCTATAGGGTAAATGATGGATTCATGCCTCTCCTGAAGGCATTAACTCAATGTCATACAACTTCTTCCAGGGTTTAAACTCAGTTCGGCAATTCCGTTTCCTTAGGTGATAACCGTTTCACAGATCACACATCTCTGATGAAACAGATTTCTAATAAAAAAATTGAGATGGCATTGTCTCATCTGTCTGGAATTACAGTGTCAATCCCAAGAATCAAAGAGACAATTCCAGACAATCTGCTGAAGATCAGCAAAGTATCTGTGCATTCTCCCACAGATCAAAGTCTTAGACCTCAGTGCCCTGCTTAGGATCAGTGCATTATCAGTGTGTTCTGCCAAAATAAATATTTCTTCTGGTCATAGAATGTAGGTTCCACTTTACTGTGTACCTCCAAGTCAGACATTTTTTAATCAAGTTTGTATTTACTTGTAAATTTTTATAAATCTGTTTGCTTCTACTTGACAGAAATTAAGAATAGATAGACAAAAAAGTCCACTTTGATTTAGTTGTTCAATCAGTTAATGCCCAAATTATGAGTCAAATAAAACTCTTTAAAAATTATTCATGTTCAATAATAATACTTGATACTGTATAAAGGTAAATTCTTTGTAGCAAGAATTGTTCCTTGAAGCTGTAATTGTTTACTAGGGATTATTATTTGTTACTTAAAACCATATTACTGTGTACAAACGACTATTATTAGATTGAAGAAATTACTTGAAACCATCTTACTGTGTACAAATGACTATTATTAGATTGAAGTAATTACTTAAAACCATATTACCATGTACAAGCGACTATTATTAGATTGAAGTAATTACTTGAAACCATATTACTGTGTACAAATGACGATTATCAGATTGAAGTCATCACTTGAAACCATATTACTGTGTACAAACGACTATTATTAGATTGAAGTAATTACTTAAAACCATATTACCATGTACAAACGACTATTATTAGATTGAAGTAATTACTTAAAACCATATTACTGTGTACAAATGATGATTATTAGATTGAAGTAATTACTTAAAACCATATTACCATGTACAAACGACTATTATTAGATTGAAGTAATTACTTGAAACCATATTACTGTGTACAAATGACTATTATTAGATTGAAGTAATTACTTGAAACCATATTACTGTGTACAAACGACTATTATTAGATTGAAGTAATTACTTGAAACCATATAATTATTTGTATTAGATAGAATCCCTCATCATTATCAAGTCACACTGACAGAATAGCTTTCCCTGCTTTCTCTCTATCCATCCATTCTGGCAAGTCCTCCAAACTAAATCCTGTGTCTGCACAGAGCTTATATAAATAAGTTCTTGTTGGTCGGCCAACACTGTCACGTCCATGTGTGGATGTCCATAGAAGAATGGCTCTTATGAGTTAATCTTTGCTTCTCTACTAGTGTCCAACATGTTTTGTTCCAAGACTGGAATTCAACTGAGTACAAAAAACTCTCAAGAACTAACTTCACAAAAAATTGAAATATTATTTAGTGACTGCAATTTTCTCACTTCTAGTTATAGTAAGTAAAGTTGGCGACTGTAGTCGAGGGCAACCAGAAGTCTCCCTTTTCAATAGCTACTACTCCAAGATGTACGGGAGGGCACTACTCCTTTCCCTGGATTGCTCCACTTTACCCTTGGTATGTACATTATATTGCTGAGTGTTAAGCAAGGAGGTATCAAGTACTATTTTTAAAGTTTTTGATATGACGCGACCTGGGATTGAACCAAGCTCTCCCGGACCATTGGCGAACACTCTACCCCCTAGGTCAATGAGTCGGTCAACCAAAAACAAGTTGACATGCCATTAAAATCAATCAATCTAAAAAAAAATTGTAGGAATTTTAATTTTAAGATGCTGATCAGAGATACATCGAAGTTGTCTTCATATTGGTTGCCTGAACAAGGGTAGATCTCAGATTACTGTTTATTCTAACCCTGGATAGAACTTCATTTATCTGTGGTAAATCTCACAGTCTTCTTTTCAAGCTGTGAGTCAGTATCACTTCTCAGCACATGGAGTTTTATAAATGACGTCAGGATCATTTCCAGGTCATCACAATAACCGACCTGCTTCCAGGTATCTTGAGTGAAATTTGTGTTCAGCAGCATCTAAGTTACCTCAGTGTTATCATATTACATCTCATTTGTCTATATACAATCAGGTAAGACTTAGAATCAAGCAGGATTTCTTCTGTTATATATATATATACTGAGGGTCATTAAATGAATGAGCCTTCTTTTTTTTTTTTAGAAAAAGCCAAATAATTTTTTCAAATTTTTTAAATGTAAACTCGGCATTATTTAGAATTAATATATGATCTATCACTAATCCTGAGCACTCTTTATTTATAGATATAGCAAAGTATATTTTATATATATATATATATATATTTAATGAGCAAAAATTCAGCACAGTCTGCTTAGACTGTAGAAGATATCAATTTCATCTCTGCAAAGAGATATAGTACCCCTTTATTACCATTACTCCCAGGTCCACTTGGATCTTGAGTGGTAGTACCATATCTTTATCTCTTTCTGTCACTTATATAGACATACACCCTTCTCACAAATATATATCCACACAAAGGTTTGTATCCAAGCCTAATATACATTAGATTTTTAGATCTTACCAAGATTATATTCAACTACATCATATGAAAGTAGAATGTGGCACAAAGTTTAGAGTGAACCTGCAAGGATATACATTGTCAAAGTGGAAAATTACCTAGATCCAAATGTCATGAGAGCATCAGATACTCAAACCAACACTTTTTGTGCGACATAAAGTTACTGACTTGGGATTGGGATATCTGGGACCAAGTCAGCCTGAAGACTAGAACACAGTTGGAAGTGAAACAGATACTATGCTCTAATCCTAAGCCGGGGTTTCAGACCATTTATCCACTGCGATGGAGGTGGTCATGCTATAATGTTTATTGTCATAGTAAATGAACATGGCAACCTGAGTTCAAATCCTGGATGAGGGTGTTGGCATTTTAAATAGTGCTGGTACACTTGGGATGGATATGAATCTTACTATTCTCCCTTCAGCTATGGGTAAACTGGGCAGACTGGGCTCTTTAATCTTGGTATGGCAAACAGTCTAGAAGAAGGAAAAGTCTAAATTCAAACCCATTAAACCCTGCTTAAAAACAGACCTTTTGTCTCATTCTGCTCCTGTGGAGGGGTTGGGAAAATACATATATATGTACTCAAATGCATATATTAATATCAACTTTTTAGAAAGATGTAAATGCTTAAAAGCAGATAATTCAATTAGGTTTACATATACCACCCACACTCTAACTTGAATATATATATATATATATATATATATATATATATATATATGTTTAACTTAGACACTCGTTTGTATGTATAAACAAAAGAATAAGTTTTAGGACAACTGACTGCTATTAGCCTTTAAGATGAACAAGAGGACTGGGATACATAGATTTAAAGAGAGAAAGGGGTTAAAAAAAAGTTCAGTGGAAAAAAAAAACCCTAAAGTGTGGGTAAGGTAGAGAATAGGTCTTCTGGCTGGTTTCACTGTTTATTACTCAATGTCTGAGGGACTCGATTGCTCAAAAAATTAAATGATGAAAATGCATGCCTCATTTCCCTGACTTTCTCGCTAAATGTGACCATCAACAAAAGCCCTTTTTATACTGCTCCTTTTGCCCACTGATGGTTGACTGGCCAGGTTCCTATATTAGATTCAAGGTAGAACTAAGGATCTCCTGAAAAAGAGGCTCTGAATTGGGTTGGGCAGAGACAGACAGACAGACAGACACACAGGCTAGACAAGACTAGGCTAGGGTGCAGGTCTCAAATCTGGACAGGGCTGTGGTGAGGGTAGCCGAACTTGAGAGCGAAGTGGGTTAGAAATGTTTTCTGGATAAAGGTTTACCTGTGTTCTTATGAAAAGAAGGAAATTCTGGAGACTGAATCAGCACTATAAATCATATATGAAACAAAAAAAGAAAAAAAATATGTAACAAAGAAAAAAGAAAGAGGTAGATAGACAAATGGATGAATAGAGATAGCAACTGTTTTGGTTTGTCTTCCAAATATACCCTCGTTTGATGCTCTTTTTAAAAGGTGGACAGAAAAAAAAATGATCTTACCAAAAAGAGAGCAAGGAAAAAAGAGAGAAAAAGAAAGGAGAAAAAAAAGTAATGTTATTTTTAATCTTATTACCTTTCCTGATAAGTTTTCTGATTATTTTGTCCTTTGTTGTCTGGTACTCGTGTTTTTATAAGATATTTCTGTAGATATTTCCAAAGATAGTCTTCTTCCTCTTTTTGCTAATCTAAGGGAAGAACTTGGTAGTTACTTTTCATTTTAGTTGATCTTTATTCTTTCTTCTCGTGTTTGTAATTTTTTTTTATAATTGTGCACTTATTATCCCTGTTAATGTAACTCATGTCTATTAAAAAAAAAATGACTTAAACAAGATTTTCAAAAATTTTATTTCTCTCTATATATAAATATATTTATTTATTAAGCTTACAGATATAGCTTATTTTCATATATATAAATATATATAAATCTTAAATATGTTTATGATACTTCCATGTATTGTTTATTTTCATATATATATATATATATATACATTTATTATGCTTGCATTTGTTTATTTATATATATATGTATAAACTATATGCAAGCATAATAAATCTAGTGAGAAAAAAATAATAAATGAGTGTGAAAAAAAATTGTATGTAATTATAATATATATATATATATATATATATATATATATATATATGTGAAGAGTAAATAAAGGATTGTAATCTTTTTGTTCTTTCTTTCTTTTCTTCCTTCTGACTTGAAATCTTTCTCGTTAAACAAATGTACATAAATTTGATAAAATATTCCTAATAAGTCAAATGACGTAATTTAAAACATCAAACGCTGATTTGCTAGTTAAACGGCCAACTTTTTCTTATCATACAAATTTTGCCCCTAGGTTTTTGTATTTCACATTTCAAAACATCCATCGTTAACTTAAAATTTTTAATACCACCCCCTATGGTCCTGATGATGGTTCAGTAGAACTGAAACGCTATAGTGTCGACCTCTCAATAAATCATTCCTTCCACTTGGATCGTTGTTATTAGTTTTTCTGCATATATATATATATATATATATATATATATATATATATATGTTATCATTACACACAATTTTTTTCACATTCATATTTAAAATACAATTGTTCAAAACTATAATTATGTATATATAAAAATAAAAGAAATATTTATTATACTTATAAATAGTGTACTTTGACTCAAACGTGCATGGGTAGTCCAGTTGGCTGGGTTTGTAGAATACCCTGACAACATCTCTGTAGAGGAGTAAGACCTTCCCCACCACCGAGTTTCTTGGATAGAAAACTAAACTATCTGATGCCATTATTCCCAGGTCCACTCTGACCCAGAGTGGTCATCGTTGTTTGGGACCCATCTATGAATCAAATAGAAATATTTAATAATTTACTAAATTTGAAAATATTTGTTGAATTGAATTACTAGTGTTAAATGGCAGTACTTAAAACCATTTAATTGTATACAAACAAATGAGCTCTGGCTTGTTTAAAATATTATCTACAAAGTATTCGCTACAAATCATATATATTGAATACATATGTATAAACAGGATTTGACATAAATAACCTACTAGAGTGATATCAAAAAACTCAGCCAATCAAAAAACACACACACACACATACATATATATATATATATACACCCATTTTTATCCTGCAGATATATATATATATATATATAATAGTTTAAAACAATAATTTTATATAAAAAATAA